>OU343225.1:33864960-34057608 GCA_910596185.1 Chrysanthemum makinoi | reverse complement strand
GAGCTATGTCTATATCCCGAATACTCTGGACAATCTCGGACCGGTGTATCCATATCTGGCTGTTGTGCTAACATGTCTAGGAACTGCTCAATCGGCATAGGCTGTTAGCTCTTCCTGGGATCTCTTTCGGATCTTCCCAGGGTCTTCCTCAGTAGGAATCGGTAGCTCTCTGAGTCTGGTGGGGTGGTGGCCCGAGTGGATGATGGTGTCAGTGACTCTGAAGTAGTAGGAGGGACCCATGTAAGCGGCAGGTTGGCTAGATGCAGGCATGAATGAATACCTCTCTCGGGTACTCTACGCGATCATGCGGGGTTTTAGCTGCGTGTCAACAAAGTGATGGAGTGGTGGTAAGGGTTGAGTCGAGATGGGCGGGCTGATGTGGATTTGTAGTGTGGCCTAAATGTCCGGATCGGTGGCCATGTGCAAGTGATGGATGTTAGGTGAGTGAGCAAGTAGGATGTTCTCAGGCATCGTGGTGGAAATGGTCAAGGCATGATGCGTAACAAGGCAGTTACATAGGTAAGTTGTGGAAAAATACTCATGATGAATATGAAATAGTGCACTAGTAAATAGGAAATAAAACCTTAAGATGAGTAAAGTAAAATGCTAAGTAAATGGCTGAAGCGGCGATTAGTAGTATGATGTTTTATGCAAAAGTAGTTATAGTTTAGGGTTTATATGTACCTAGTTCATAACTTAGGCTCGATACCAATCTGTAACAATTTGGTTTAGCGGAAGCATCGTGTTAATGGGAATGTTACAAAATTGGAAATCTAACACAAGTAATAAAGGGCCGGAATACATACTCCGTTAATTTCATAAAATATTTTAAAACATTATCTTACAACATTGTTTAGATAAATGGGCATCCATAGTTAGAGTGGTCCCGATTTAAAACATCATGTATGTGTAAAGACACTTCTTTAGATACTACTACGACCATACTCTTGCCTTGCCTATGAATAACTTAAGCACGAGAAAATATGCTAAAAGAGATTGACTAAAAGATGGTGAGTTCATAGGTTTAAATTAAAGTAGTAAGTTTGGACCAAAATCAAAGTCATATATAATCATTACAAGAATATAATAATATATGGATGAATGTCTATTCATTAGCTCTAAGTTCATGCAAGATACTACGGCAGTTTACGTATGCTAAAAGATATCATACAATATGGGGCCATGCTTGGTGTTTTGTCCACCACACTCGATTCCGGCATGGTATCACGTTGCCTTCCTAAGCATGGCCAACCAGGAGTCACCCTCTCAACAGGTCTATTTATAACATTAGCGCTTCCTATGGAATTGGCGGTTCATGAAAAGGGGTATTCTCTAGGGACATAAGGGCTTAGGCTAAACCATGTAATAGTAATCATGTAATAGTTTAGGTCCATCAAAAAGTTTTGCATATTTTCTCACCACAAAATGTATAAAACAATTTATCATGTAAAAGAGGGGCTATGAAAACTCACCTTAGCAAATGTGCAATCCAAAAGTGGGATTTAGTGATTGTTGTGAGGCGGCACCGACACGCGACCTAGATAAGGAGGGCAATGTTTTAGTTCATTGTTTTAAGTATCACTTACTTAAAATAGTTCAATTGTTTTTATAATTTCAACAAAACTAAACTTTAGTTTGTAAAAACGATTGAGTGGTTTTACTAGTAAGTATATGAGTGTTTATATACTTTTCATATTGACATTAATATGGTTTTAAAATACAAAGTTTGATTTGAAAAATAATTACAAGGTTCCACTAGTAAGTATATAAATGTATATATATACTTATTTAAGTTGACACAATTGGTATTGTCAAAATTATAATTAATTTATTTTCTAATTGTATTTAGAAAAATACTTGAGTTAAATTTGAAGGCTTCCAAATTTAATGAATGACAAAATAATATGGTGGTCTCTACTTGTTTAACAAAACTTGTTCCTAATATATATAGTTCTAGACGAGAATTTTTCTTGACATGCATTTGTTTACATATTGGCGTTAAATGTTGACGTAGACAATATTAAGTAAATCATGTTTTAAAGTATTTGTTGTCTCATATATAAAATATAAACATTGTTCTTGTTTACATGTCAACTCGTGTATGCTTAAATATAACTAGGTAGCCTATTTTATGTCCGTGTGATTAAGTTCATTTCTCGTTGGACAAATGTTTTACGTTATATTTTGTGAACCCGATTAATTTCTCGAACAAATACTTCGCGAGTGTCATGGGCTATGGCCCGTGTTTATAGTGGTGGAAGCGCATTGGGCGAGGGGCGATGTGAATCTGGTATGAAAGGGGACGCATTACTTGATGATATTCCGTTGGCTTAATGGGAGGCTGTAACATTGCTCGCACATATAGAACCATTCCAATACTCATTACTAAGTGTTATATTGATGTATGAATTTTGTTTTAAGGCTGGCGTTGAAGCAACTGACAGGGACATACTTGTTGGTTTTAGCTTCAACGTGAGAAGAACCTCTCGACTCGAGATATGATAGTCCACTCGCCATGGTACTACCAAAAGAGGTTATTAGAACACGCCATATCCTAAAGCATGTCTATTAGATGATGATTATGTACTTAATGAAGACACGTTAACAAGGGGTAATGATCACGTACAAGACTTGTTTCGAACGAGATTTGGCTACATCATTAACTAGAAAATGTGAGCAAAGGGGTGACGATACCATATATTAGTTGAGTACTACTGAACTTGGTTCCATCCCGCTAACTATTCTACTATTACGGACCTTGACAAAATGGACTACTCATAATGTATCTTAGCAAACGAGCACACTTAACTTGGGTTTCTTATACTCGAAGGTCATAACCATTTTAACACAAGATTCATGGTAGAAAGAGCCGTTACTCATACTCACAGGAAATCAGTTCTCAAGCTATACAAGGTCATAACGGGTGAGTTTCTTTGGCATAAAACTCTTATCGGCCAAAGAATAATACCGGGGTTGACCGGAAAGGTTCACGGCATTGAAATGGGTTCCTAGTAAATTAGACAATAACTCAACATATCTTTACCAAGTTTAATCTCATGACCAACATAAGTTTCCAGATTTGATACCATTTGACATTAGCAGGTCTTACAAAACTTATCCTTTCTAACTCGACAGTTGTTACTTCGACAAGAATAATGTCCAAAACAGATTTCAAGTGACACTTTCATTTAACATAGCAAGATTGATAGCGGGTTAGAGATATCTATTACGAGTTCGACAATAGTAGGTTTGACAACAAACAGGTTAACAATGAGTCTTAGGTCCTATATCAATGAGACTCGAATTTTTATAACCCTTAACTTCTAGTTTTCTTGTTTTCCTTACTTCTCGACAGAAAACTTAAACAATTAGCAACCTTAACGACATCAAGTTTACATGAAACTATATCATTTACTAACATCATAAGCTTTATTAACAACAATACACTTAGTTTCATAATCGAATAATCAATCTTATTAACGACTCAAATAGTAAATTTTTAACAAGACAAGATTGAGTAAATTTCTTACAACGAAATGGATGATAACGAGAAATTAGAAGGCCAACGAGTATCTAACACCACAAGCGGACCCAAGCAACTTCGGAGGTGAGTACCCAGTTTTCCTATGCTTCTCGGTTTCATATCTTTTTTGTGAAGTTTGGGTGTGATACTCTGTGGTTGGTCTTGGTGAGAATAAAGAAAACACAAGAGTAGTCTTTTGACCAAACTTTCTTCTCAAAAGATGATTGATAACCATTTCTAGTTAATCTCCCAATCATCTTTGACAAGTTTTGTTGGCTAGTGACTTGACTCTGAATCTTTCTGACTCTCAACCATGGCGGGAGCATGTTTGGGGAACAAAGTATACATCAATTTAGCTTGTAGAGATGGTGATGATGAAAGGGTTCCAGTCCTCTTTTAGCCATTTCTTTTGGGTTTTGCGGCTTGGATGAAAGTGGGATATGATAATATATGATTTTTGGAGATGGTGGAAGTTTTGGTGTTATCTCTTATTTGGGAAGAAAACGTGTGGGTATGGTGAGTATAGGACACGACAAAAGTGAAGGTGGGGAGGGGGCGGTTTATCCAAGAAAAGAGAAGATAATGTTTACTTAAATTTTGTAAAGGTTTATTTAAAATGTGAGTAAAAGGGTTAAGTTGCATAAGTATTTTTAGTTTGTAAAGTGATAAACTTGTATTGATAAGTGTTTAAATTTAAAGTGAGAGTTGGGTTTAATACTTTGAGTTCCGCGAATTAATACCGTGACTGATGTATTAATGTTCGATAATTATTATGATGTAATAACTTACGGATACATTGCTGAGATATTATTGTCTGGTTAGATTTTTTCCATTACGGGAGTTTATTATTTGTTTTGTTTGCTCTTATCATAGTATGGAATGCAGCGTCGCGGTGTCCGGTCGGCGGGGCGAGATAACCTAGGTCTTACAATTCAATTATAAGACAAAAAAAAAATATTCATAAAATGAAATGAATGCAAAAGTGATGCAATAGTCTACTGTATGCGAGTTAACTACTCAAATGATTAGGCAAATCTTATGCATGCTTAGTGACTAGGTTTAGTAAAAATAAATTATCATTTATTAGTTAAATTTGAGTGAAAATTTACCGTGTGTCACAATATCAGTTAACCCCCTCTGCGAAATTATATGTTGTAGGTTTGTGAGATTGGGTTGTGGTTTGTGTTATCTTTTATATAATAAAAGAATTACATCATTTCTGAATTTTTTTTGCTAAAACAATCTTATTAAGAAAAAAAATTGGGTCAATCAGTTGCTTTATTTTAACACTAGCAAAATTGAAAATTCTTATTGGTCACTGAAAGTCAAAATTAAAAAGAAATTGGTCAAACTTTGATAAATTTGGTGGGAAAAAAAACATAAAAAATATATGTGTAAAATTTGTGAAAACAATAATTGAAAAAAAAAATGAGGTAATTAATAAAAACTTTAGCGGCTGAAATTTAAATAAATTATATGAAGTTAAGGGTAGAACAAAAACATAAATAACACAAAGAGAAGGTAAATTTTTGACCCTAAAATCCATGGACCAAAGCTAAGGGTTCGTTTGGTACGTAGGTGGGTTTTGGATTAGGATTTAGATTTGTTTTAGATTAGGATTTAAATTTGGAGAGAGAAAATATATTATTATATAAATATAAAGTATATTAAATTAGTGTAAAATAATATAATTTATTAAAATTAATTATTTTTTTAGAGTAAGAAATATTAAGGTAAGAAAAGAGTTATCGGTGGTGGTTCTTGATTAAAATGGTGGTTGGTTTGAATAAACAGGTTTGCATCGTGATTCAAAACAATATTTGATCTTCTGATATGGACTTACGGATCAACGATCGTTGAAACTGCGCGGCGACTTTTTGTCTTTTCTTTTGGTCCTTTATTTTGAACAGATATTCATATACATTTTTATAAATATAAATAATTATAAATTTTCTAAACACCCGAAATCTATCAGGAATGAATATAATCCAACGTCAAACGGCGGGCAACTTACCGTCAACCCAGCACACTTTAATCCAATTATCCCCACCCAATATGATATCTTTACCAGCGTTATTTTAGGATTAATCCCAACTTCCAAAGCTAAAAGCTACAAACAAACAATTTTTTACGGTTTTCTAAATCAATCCTAACCCCAAATACCAAAGCGCACCTAAACATAATCAAAAATAAAACAAATAGTAAGAACATATTTACACAAAATATAACTTATACTTAAATTTAATCATCATATCATTTACCAAGTATGTTAACCAAACAAATACAATCAAGTTCACTTTTGAACTTGAACAAATTTTTGTTTGGAGTGATGATGGATCAGGGTAACTATTTGTTCTAGCCCATTATATCATAAGGATATATCTCTGGTTTTTTTCAATATTGCATATAGCGCTATTGTTTTGATCAAATGACACTTGCAATCTTGTATAAGAAGAATGCAAAGATGTAGTACTATACTATAAACACCCACCGTAAGGCAAACAATTCGTTATACTACATGTATATTGTGTCAAATGTGCGATAATCAAATAGATCATAAGCCAACAATACTAATACATGATGGGATTAACCAACATTAAGCAAAAAAAAATAAATAAATAAATAGACTTTATACTCAAAGAGCACCAATTATTGTACCCATACAAAACTAAAGTTTGTGATTAACTTGAACGGACTAAGTAAATAAATTTACACTAAGATGTCAGGATTGCTATTACTGTAGTAATAAAACCTAATCTACGCGACTACAAATTTGTTCATTCGGTTAGGAGCTAAGTCATGCCACCACTTAGAGCATCTCCAATGGTAAACCTTTTGATAAGGTTTATATAATTTCAATGTCATATACTCTTAAATTTCTCATTTTATAAACCTATTATCACCATGCTTAAACTTGTTAAAACTTTATAAATTGATACGGTTTAAATTAGTTACATGTATTTTAGTTGCAATGAAAAGGTCTATAAATTTATACCTATTTTATTTCATATCATAAACCATCACTCCGTCTAGTATGACTTTATATAACCTCTTTAAATTTTATTAACCTTTTCATGAACCTCTTATAATGGATGCCCTTATTCCCAATATTTAGTAGTGGAGTAAGGAGTTGTTTATTAAATTAAGTGGTTTAGCCTTAAGTGTCTCAATTAGCCTCTTAATTGGAAGAGAGAGACATTTGTGAGTCTCTCAATTAAGAAAAAATATATATGTGTTTTGGGCTCACATTTATATCAATTAAGAGAGAATAAGAAAAAAGTAAAAACCTTCTAAATGTAGTTGATAAAAAAAAAATTAATTTTATTTAATTAATTAATTATTTATTTTAGAATAGCACCACACTTGAAATCAAGCCCGCGGAGTTAAAATCCGTGAGGCGGGGCAGGACGACAACTAGGAAAGCCATGAAACCCCAACAACTCACTACTTCTTTTTGAACAACTATGTTCATTTTTGCTACAAATTATTTAGGCCTAAAATGCAATCCTAATTACATTCCTAATCCACTTAACATTAGACATATGTATTGTAAATCTTCTATCTTTAAATTTTCACCAATTATTTTTACAAATTCACCAATCAAACCATTAGTCATATTAGCAAGCTTACTACTTAGCCAAAGAATCATTTTTCATAAGAAAAACATTGAACATACAAACAAATAATTGATGTATTTCTTTTTATATTTGCCACGCTAGTAATCCCATCAAACATGACTTTGATTCATCTCAGTCATCAAATCCTCCCACCCTTTGAGAATCATTACTTTTTCACTTTCAATAAAAGTTAGTTTTTACATTATATGAAGTTAAGATAAGAAAAAAAAAATAAACACCTCTTAAGTTTGGTTGATCATCTTTTGGCGACTATGTACATTGACAATTAATGTGTCAAAGATCGAAAAACAATGAACTTTACAAAGTGGCAAATGTTTTAAAAGATATAAATCTTTGTCATATTTTCTTTTGTGGGTTGTGAAACGAGAATCTTTGCTTTTGTAGATGCTTTTGGAAATTCATCGTTTTAGGTTCTTATGTGACATTTTACTCTTAGGGAAAAAAATTCTACTAAATTTAGAGGTAAAAAGTCAAAATTTTTGCAAAATCCAAAAAAAATATCGATTTGAAAGAAAATTACATAACTTTTATTTACTATCTAAAAAAAACAAATGATCACTCTTTACTTAAAAAAAAAAAAAAAAAACACTTGTTGCCACGCTGGCAATCCCATCCAAACACACTCAACTCTAATCTCCACCACCATTCACCAAAACCACCACTCTCATTTTTTGCCAATTGTATTAATTGGAGGTGGTTGTATTAATTGTATTTTGTGCTTATGATCTTATTTGGTTCGGCTTATATCTCATAAGCTCAACTAGATTCGGTTCATTAAATTCGATCCATAAATACAAACCCTAACGATTCAAATAGATTCGGTTAATCGTGAGCTGAAGTTACTGATTTTGTGATGCTCTCAGGTATACTTTTGAACTCAATTCATTGGTTTTTGTGTTTGCTTCAATTAGGTGTTAGTTATAGAGATTTGTAATATTATAGTGCCATAGAGGTGAATTAGGTCTGTTACGTGCGCCTATGGTTTGAAGCTCGGGTTTAGGTTGTGCACGAAAGGTGGTTGATGAAATGTCCATTACAGAATGATACCTGCGTAATATTTATCGTTAGATTTTGACATGCAAAAATTGTTTGGCGTGTCGTTTAGAATGAAATAATAATTTTAGTCGTTAGTATGATAATCAACTCCGAAAACATTTTTAGTCATTAGATAAAACAGTTTTAGGTTTGGTTTTACGGTCAATTGCAGAAATGGGAAGTTTTGCTGTTACGTTTTGCATCTCATTAGTTTATCACTTCTTGTTTGAATCAACAAATATTGTTTTTTTTATTGCCCTTATGTATTCCGGAGCAAAAGGGCATTTTGTGTGCTGTTCTTTGAGTAACCGTTAACATGTCTATACATATCTACCAATGCAACTGCAAAATTAGTTTTCATGTGATTTGCAGTCACAAAAATCTTTACCATGGCAGGCGCATAACACTATGTGGGCTAATAGATGCTTAAAGTTAGCAAAATGGTTGGGTTTTGCCAATTATATTAATTGGAGGTTACTCAGGTGAAACTTTGAACTTAGGGGTCGTTGTTTAATCTTATTTTTGGCTTATGATCTTATTTGGTTCGGCTTATATTTCATAAGCTCATCTTTATTCGCCTTTTTTCTAGCTTATGAGCTTATCTTCCATCTTTAAGTCATAGTAAGCTCACAAGTCAGTAAATAAGCGGAAAAATATGTCATTATGAGATATAGCATAATAGTCAAATAAGCTCATAGGCCAAAAAATAAGCTTAAACAAACATCCCCTTATTTAGCCCCAGTTTAGTTTCTATTTGTTTGAGCTCCAAAATACTTGTGCATAAAATTTGTTTTCTTGTGACTTTAGATAGGGACCCATAAATATAAATTTTATGAGATGGCACTTACTCCTTAGATGTATTTATTCTTGCATGTCACAACAAAGTATGGAATTGTATTATGTGGTGATTATGATTTAGGTGGTCGTGGAGAAGACGACTAGACCTGTCCTAGCTGTGGGAATGTCAAATTTTCTTTTCTGAAAACTTGCAATATGCTCAACTGTACACAGCCAAGACCAGCTATCATAACTCAGTAAGTTACACATATCGCAGTAGCTATCGTTTTTTGGCTTTAAGAAATTAGGCGTTTATTAATTAGTCTTTTAACGAAATGTTTGTTTTACAGAAATCTGCTCTAAGGCAAATGCTGACCCCACACGGCTACTCCTCGTTTTCTCCTTACGCTGGTTCCGGTGCACCCTCTTCAATGTATATGGGTGTAACACCTTATGCTGCATCTCCGTTTAATGGAACATCTATGCCTCCTTATGATGGTTCTGCTTATCATTACAACTACAACAGTCGTCTGCCTGGAGGGAACCCTTATCGTCCTGTCCTCTGCAACTCTCTGCCACACCTGCTTATTCAGGTGGGCCCATGATAGGAACTGGTACGTGTTTTTTTTTTTGGGGTTGATTATGGCCTTTTTATTGTTTACCGTGTGCTGTTTAGAAGTTATGGTATTCTGATACTTATTTTGTTCAATAATCTTATTCGGGTTTGGGTCAACCCGGATGCTAAATAGGGTTGGGTATCGGGTTAGATTGGCTAACTCAGTGTTTTTTTTTTAATAAATTATGTATCTAAATTAGAGTAAATAGGCAATTTTATAACCATTTTACTCATATTCGGGTTGGCCCAAACCCGAATAGCACCGGCCCGAGTGGACCCGAACCCAACTAACCCGAGTTCAAATAGGGTCGGGTTCGGGTATGTTATTTTTAGCCTCGACCCGGTTTGACCCGACCTGAGTAACACCGCTACCTGCTACTATGTGCAACTTGCTGAAACTGGAAGTACATCTTTTTTGCAGGTGTGTTGTATGGTTTACCTCAGCTGATGGAACAATTCGGTTTGCGGTTGCCCATTGCTCAGGCTGCCATGGTATGTTTGTTTCGGCTTATATAGCCGGCTTATGACTTATTTATGTTTCATATTATGGTTGATCATCATCTCTGTCTTTTTTAGATATGTTTTGATTCTAACCCACAACAGTGGGTCTAAATGAGCATTCAGTATGAGGATGATAACTTTCTTCGTCTTCCTGTTCCTATACACCCAAAACACTTGAACGAACCCTGACCGGGTGCGGTATAACTTTTCTTATATGCAACTGGTTTTAGCATGTATTTGGTTGTATACGAATGAATCTTTTCCTATATTTGCAACATTTTACACTATAACAACAAAAAAATGAAGTGGAAAAATGGATGGAAGAAATATGTATGGTAAGAAACCAAAACAAACTGATTTCATTACTCACAATGATGAACCTACAGTAATGAATCCACATACACCATATTCTTGAGTGTCCAGTTTCAACCACTACTAAAAGTGATACATTTCAACCTGATCCTGTTTTGACCCGTTACCTAACCCATCCATGTTTCCATGCATTATTTTGTACAAACCTTTTCGGTGCACAATATCAGTTCTTTCTCATACGTCATATAATTTGCATGAACTCGAGTTACCTTTTTATACAAATCATTAAGTTATTGCACAAAGAAATTTAATCTTCCGTCTCTTTGCACCCTTGGGCCTAATGAAGCAATATTTCAAACTATGGGACTGTCCAGATTCAACATATGAATTGCTCTCAGTTTATGAATTGAAGTATGAAGAATTATCAGACTAATAAAGTTAAAGGCATAATAACTATCTTAATGGGTCCTATGTGGGAAAATGAATATATACTGCATATAAGCTCCTAGATTGTTTTATTCCTAAAACCAAAACATTACTTTTGTAATAATATTTAGCACGATAACAACTATAGGGGATTATAATAAAAGCTGGGAAAAAACATTAGGACCAACTGATCCTTACAAAAAATGTTCTCGTTTTGACGGATTGCATAGCGCTAAACACGCCCATTTTCTCACCCTACGAATATTTATTCAAAGAGCGACCATACCATCCAAGATGTTGCAACATAAAGTGAGGTCGGTGCAATTGGCACGGCATCCGATTTCTAATACTTATGTATTCTTGACCCCTTAAGGTTTTGCAGCATTATGGAAGTAAACTGTCATGAGCATATTGCTTTTCTGATGACGTCCCAATTCGACCCGGTACATATTTCATTATGAGTTTGTTAATAAATTCATTATGTAGATACGCCTAACGAAATAGTGAAACACCCATAATCTCCAAGTACATATTTGATAGATGTAACCAGCATACTTTGCCCCCAATTTTTCAATTTTACAGAAATTGGATTGAGAAAAAATTACTACCACACTTTTGATACATATGATAAGTCATCAGGAGTGTAAATGCACTCTTACATCTCTTATAGTACTTATGCAACAAGAAAACTAAAACACACTTACAAACATATTTGACAAAGTAACATTTATGTAACTACGACATGCACTCCTCCTTGCTGCGATTACTTTCAAATTTCACCAAGAGCTTGGTATTAGACTGAAAGCGTTCAAAAATAAAACCAAGTTAGTGATGATTTATTAACAAACTAATGTAAAATCAGATTATACAAAATGGGAGAACATAGTACCTTATATATTTTGAAGCACATCGAGAATCTTGGCTGCAACTCGTTGACAACCATTTCAATTTTCATCCGTTGTGGTGGGGAATCTCTGAGCATGATACTCCAATCGATAACTACAACCAACATTCTTCCACTTTCTTTGCATTAAACTTCCGTACTTTGCAACACAATTGCATCATCATCAATAACATCGATTACATGATCCGGTAATGCCATGTAAGCAAATTTAGGAAGGCTAAGACCATCGTTAAACATGTCATCATAGGCTTTTCGGTCATCACCTCTAGTAATAATATTCCAAAAGCGTAGACATCCCGATTACTTGTCATCTCGCTCCGAGACCATACTCTGCAATTAAAAGCAGTTAGTTAATTTACAAACTGTAATTTGTAAGTAAATATAAGCATCATGGAATACTACACGGAGCATAACCAATTGTTCCTTTAACCCGGTTGTTGTTTTGGTTTAAGTCTGTACCAAGTAGTTGGGCTAAACCAAAGTCTCCTACATGAGCCACCATATCATCATCAAGTAGAATGTTACTTGGCTTCAAGTCACCGTGAACAATCGTTGTTTGGCAGCGAGTGTGAAGATAATCAAATCTTTGTTGCAACATCTCCGAGAATGCTTATTCTTTGAAGAAGGTTTAGTTTCGACGTATTTGCACTTGAATGAAGCCAGTTGTGTACACTTCCATTCGGCATAAACTCGTAAACCAAAGCTTTAAAGTCATTACCTTGGAAATCAGTACTTGAACAAGAAGTTATTATCTTCAACAAATTACGGTGCGAATATTCGCCATGCTTCACATTGCTCTAAAACTTTTGTGAGCTCCTCGGTATGAAGATCACGAACTTTGATTGCAACAAATTTGTCATCATCGGGATCGAGGATCCCTTTATAAACGAACAGAAGCCACTCTCTCCAATCAAATTTGTTGTAGAGAACCCATCGGTAGCCTTGAGAAGTTGATGGTACGAAACTTTCATGAACCGTTCACTCCCTGATGATTGAGATGGTTGACTATTGCGTTTCTTCTTACACAAAAGATAGACCAACATATCTGACGAGCAAGCGTGATGCAATCACGATGACTAATATGAAGAAAGGAAACCTTTTTTCTTACTACCCGTCTCCTTGCATTTGGGTAACTTAAGTGTAACCAAACCACCACAAAGCTTATGGTTCCCCAAAGCCGAAAATGCGCTTGCATTGGCAAACACTCCTAGAGTCGGTACTTCACCCTCAAAATCATTAAAGGATAGGTTCAAATTTCCTAAGGATTTCCATTTTTCTAAAAATTGTGGAATTCTACGATAAATTATTTTAGAAATGTCGAATACCTCCAATCCTCCCAAGGAACTTAATGAAGATGGTATTATGCCTTCAAATCTATTGCCACTAAGGTATAACTCTGTAAGGCTAATGCACTCACCAAGGCTACTAGTAATGTTGCCTGATAAATTATTGTAAGATAAATCAAGATAGCTCAACGTCTTGAGGTTTTTAATCTCTAATGGAATAGAACCAGATAGGCTATTTTGAGAGAGATTTAAAAAATAATTTAGTGATGGAAGTTGAAAAAGTTGTTTGTGTATGTTACCACTAAGCGTATTGTATGCAAGGTTTAACCCATTAAGTTCTTTACAATTCCCGAGGCTTGATGGAATATGACCTTCTAATTTGTTGGAATATAAATAAAGTTCAGACAACAATGATAGGTTCCCAATGGCATCGGGGATAGGCCCGAAAATTGATTTCTAAATAGACTCGGGCGTTGTAGCTTTGTAGTTTACCAATGGTACTGGGGATCTTTCCTTTGAATCTATTATTTTCTAAATTTAAACTGGTCAAGCCAACTAGACTACCTATACTTGATGGGAGGCTTCCAAATAATTTATTGTCTTCTAAATGTAGATAGCTGAGTTGATGAGAGAGATTACCTATTGATGTTGGAAGTACTCCTATAAGGTTGCAATTATCAAGCTGTAAATCTACTAATTTGGAGCAGTTTTTCAAAGAATCAACAAACATCATGTCATCAGCTTCTCCGCGTCCATGGAAGTTGTTATTCTGTAAGTGAAGTCCATAAATATCTCTTAGTTTTGAAAAGTCAACAGTCAACTTCCCACTAAAATTGTTGTCACTCACTTCAAGTTTTATTAATTTAGAACAATTAGAAAGAGAAGGTGGAAGAACTCCGGTCAGTTCGTTATCCCTTAACTGAAGGAACTCAAGATTTGGGAGCTGATTACCAATTTCTGAAGGAAGATTACCAGTGAGGTGATTAACATGTAAGAAAAAGTAACTAGGAGTGAGAGGTTGAAAATGGAATGAGGGATGCTTCCATATATGTTCTGCCAACCAATTTAGCAAATACCTTCAAGCTTTTCCAATGACCCAAGGTATCTGGAATGCTCCCACCCAACGGGTTCACAGTAGCAGAAAATACTTCCATTGATGTAATATTCCCCAAGAAAGGTGGGATTCCACCTGTTAACTTATTTGTGTGAATTTTAAGAATTTTAAGTTTCGAGAGTAAACTAATCTCCTTGGGTATGCTTCCAACTAGATTATTTCGAGCAAGCCAAAGCTCTTCGAGGTTAGAACAACTAGATAAGTTTGTTGGAATGACTCCCGAAGTTGTTTGAGAAAAGAAAAGACGATGTAGCCGAAATAGATGACCAAGTTCATGAGGAATGGTTCCTTGAAAGCTGTTGTTCAGATATAAAGCTTAGGAGGGTTTCCAACATGAGAGACAACGAGCCTTCTAAGCCTTGCGAATCAACTTAAAGCGGTCACTCGTTTGTGTCGCTTTCCACATGAAATACCAGTGATCTTACGAAATGAAAGGAATGGTTCCACGAGGTTAGAACTTTGTACGGATCATGGGTGATCATTGACTTAAATGACAGCAAAGCATGATAATCAGTCTCATTACCAAGTAGGGCGAGCGATTGGCGGAAATAAGACATATAATGGCGAGACCATAAAACAGAACTGAAATATGAGAGGAAGATAATAAGTAACTTAATGATTGTGGTGACTTCATTTTTATGTTAAATTTTTTAATAACATGCTACTGGTGAAATTAATTGGTGAAAAATATACGTCTACAATCATTTATATATAAGACGAACCAATTTTAAAAAATGAAACTGAACGCATTATAATAATAAAAGTTCCTTAACTTTAATGTTTAATTTAACTTTGTGATGAGGATGCCGGCCATCAACAAATTCCATATCTTTAATATTTAAGTTTCATGACATGCAAATTGTGAAGAGGATGCCGGCCATCAACAAAATATTGTATAATCACCGAAGATTTTTAAGAAGACTTGAGATAGGGTAGACTTTTAAGAAGTCTTGGGACAGGCCGCCTCGGGCTTCGAAGTGATATGGCGAGGCGATGGCCCGAGCATCAAAGAAATAGGGTTTGAGGTTGATGTGTAAAAGGTATAGAAAAAAAATGTTTTTTTTTCCGCGCTACACATCTCAGGAAGAAGGGCATATAGATGAACAAAAAAATGAGTTGAAGTATGTTGGTGTGTTGATTTTGAAGAAGAAATTAGAATGGAAGTTGGAGGAATAGAAATGGAAACTAGAGGGATAAGATGAATAGTGTAAAGTTTGTGTTGGGTTGAGTTTTGTGATTTTTGTTTCGGGAGTATAACAACATCACGTGGAATTTGTTTCACCTAAGTACTCCGTATTTGTTTTTTGTTTGATTGTCAATTAATTTTACTTGGATATTATTTTTAATAGAATTGTTACTAAGTTTTTCAGGTTTTACATTTTTACTTTGAGGAGAGTTATTTTACATACCAAACTTTTCTTACATACCAAGGGGCTCATCTCCTCCATCCATCTAAAAAGAAATCAATGGATGAGATTAAAAGCATTTTATTATTTCACCTGTTTTTTATAATTTAAATATCTCTTAAACCGTTAATCGTTAAGTGAAAATATTTACACCGTCGCGAAGAGCATTTAGTTATCTTTCTATAGACGGGCACTTTGATATACTTTCGAAAAAAGAAAAAAATCATTTTTTCACGCTTTCGTACGTTTTTACGTTCTTGAAATTTGCATGAAAATATCATATATGATTAAACACTAATTTGATTATCACATGTGATATTAGTGTTAAATCATATATGATATGTGATATCACATGTGATATTACACTAATATCACATGTGATATTACATATCATATATGATATAACACTAATATCATATATGATATAACACTAATATAGTAATGTCACATGTGATATTCAAATTAGTGTTTTATCATATATGATTTTTTTAATGCAATTTTGATACGTAAAAAAAAAAAAAAATGAAAAAACGAAAAAAAATTTTGTCGAAAGTATATCAAAGTGCCTATCTATAGAAAGATAATTAAATGCTCGTCGCAATGATATTTTTTTTTCGCATAACGATTAGCGGTTTGAAAGTTATTAATATTTAAAAAAAGAGGATGAAAGTGGGTTTTTTAAAATGTTGGGATTAATCTCATCCATTAGATCAAATAAAATTGGATGGTGGAGATTGATCCCTTGGTATGTAAATAATCTTTTGTCCTCAAATGATCTTAAATCTTTTAATTTTAGCCGAGTATTATTAGAAGATTCGTGGCAATTAAGTATTTTTTAGTAATCACGGTTTTTGATTTTTTGGTTGACTAATTCACAAGATTGGAACCCGTCGTCACACAGATTGAAACCGGGTAAAACCCTCCTTTCTTAGAAGGTTGGTGTGGCCACTTCAGGGTTGTTTGCACCAATCAAAAATTAGACTTGAGACCTCACACATCTTAGAGTGATAGTCACTAGTCCTTTTGTCACTAGATCACCTCTGAGTTTCTATCACAATTAAGTTTTCTTTATCTTTACCTGCTTCTCATTTCGTAAGCATATATAAAGATATTGCTTTCATTTATTAATCACAAAAAACACATTAGGTGCATGGAATCGTATGTTCTTCTTTTTTATCATTGCTTTGTGAGTACATTTGCTGTCGAGGGATATAGCATATACAATTTGTGTGGTTGTTTTGCTATTTACTTGGAAAGCGCCTTTTTTTTTTTTTAATTTTTTTTCTTGATCCTTACAAAGGTAAGGTTTAATTCATATTTGTTTTATACCTTCTTTTTAAGTTATAATACACTTGTATTTAGTTGATATATGCATTTTTGTTTTATGTGAAAACTCCAAAAAACGGTATGTTGCAAGTTTATTAGGGGCATGTTTCGAACATCTTGTCCTAGGCATCAAAAACCTCATGACCGGCCCGCCTGACTTGGGATATGGAAGACTACACTTATATTGCATATATCAAAAACCTCATATCGTATAACATCGTCAAATAACATTCAAAACTCTAAACACTTTATGAAGAAGAAATAATATATTTAAATGAAGAATATGGAAAATTTCATATTTTTTCAGAAAGTATAAATGACAGTTGCTTAGTTTGCTTAATTTAATTATTTATATTCTAAAAGAGTAAGAGATAAACAATGCTTTACTTTTTCAATATGTAAATGCAAAGAGTAAGAGCATATTTTTACAAAGTATAACTTATACTTAAATTTAATCATCATATCAGTTACCCAATGATATAATGATTAAGTGATTAACACCATTGTCTCTGGAAACAAAGGTAAAGAGTTTGATCCTTACTCTTTGCAAGGCCGTAGGTTCTGTTCTACTTTTGGTAGAACCAAAAGTAGTCTATCTACCTTTGGTACGGGTAGGGCTAGCTACATCTCAACCTCCCCATACACCGTGGAAGACCGTATTGAGACCCATAACATCTCAACATCCCCCATACACCGTGAAATGATGATGGATTGGGTCAACTAATTGTTCTCGCCCATTATATAATATGATAAGAAATATCTAAGGTTTTTCCTATGTTACATACTTACTTGGTTACGGTAGTCGGCTTTCATTTGTTGATCAAATGACACTTGTAGTACTATACTTTAAACACCAACCGCGACACAAACAATTTACTATACTACATGTGTATTATATCACATGTGGGATTATCACACAGATCATATAATAACAACACTGCCAAAGCCGACACATGATCTGATTTGCACCAGCATAATGCAAATACACAAGAGAACATGACAAATTATACTTGAAGAGCACTAATCCCTCTGACTGAAGTTTGGCTTGTATATTACCATAAATGAGTAATGTGTTTTTTTTAACATCCATAAATGAGTAATGTAATTAAATGTTTTTACACTAAGATGGCAAGATTGCTCATATTCGTTCATTATGGTTTGCTCATACCAAAATAAGAATAAGCCGTAAAAAGTAAACTATTAAACGTAAACCGAAATCAATTAAGCTCAGTATCACAAAAAATAAGCTTAAGTAAACACCGCGTACATGCAAGAAATTTCAACAACTCATGGACTACAAAAATCCTAAATTTCTATTTTTCATTAAAAAAAAACCATTTTAACTAATACCCCAATTATTTAAACTAGATATGTCACATTTTTTATTGGATTGAATCCTTCAAGTGAAATTTTGAAAAATTTAAGACTGGGCATAATGGAGGCTTCCACCACCCGTGGTGAGCCTCTATCATGCGCCATCCATCACTAAGCCTGCCATCCACTGCGCACCAAGGTGCCTTTTGGGGTTGGTTCGATGGTGCATGCCACCTAACGTGGTGCACTACCCTTTTTTATGAGTGTGTGGGGTATGTTGTGAGAGATGTTATATAAAGTGAGATAGTTTTATGTGTTTTGTTAAGTGGTCATTACTAATTTGTTAGATGATGGGTTAAATGATGTCTTTGAAAACTGATAAAACGTTAAGGTGAAAGTGGTAAGAAGGTGATGATTACACCCAGCCTATGCCTAAGATTTAAGTTAGGCCAATGCTAATGGCAACCACAAGTATTGTGGTCACCTCTGCCACATCAACGCCACATCAACTTTCTCTTTCCAAGACTACAACCTAACTACAACTTGCTAACAATGACCGCAATGACGACCATAACTACACTGCAACAATTAATTGGTTTTTATTTAATTTGGTAAGTAGTTTAATTGGTAAAATTACCAAACCCCCACTCTTCAAACCCCGAGATTTTACTTGCTTTCATAAAAGACTAAAAAGAATCATCCTCACCTTACCTTTTCGTCATACATCTATACTAGCATCTCTATTTTCCTAGAGAACGATCAACCCCCTGGGCTTACCCATACTACACTGCAACGATTGTAAAGCTTGCTCGCGAAAAAGGAAGTCTTTCGACCCCGAATCATGCATCAGGTGTCGTTTTCATGATAAACGAGATAACCTCTCGTTTTGAGTTTTAAACGTCAGTGACTGTCAGAAAATAACTAATTTTCTGTTAAAAGTATTATTAAAATAATAATCTAAAAAATCTTGGGTTGTTATAAAAATAAATATGCTAGAATGGGTCAGTTTTATTGGTTTACCATAACAGACATTTGAGCTACATATCAAATATAGAGATTTGACATAAACTATCTTTTTAATTTTTTTTCTCCTTTTTTTCCTTTTAACCTTCCCAATATAACAATCAAACAATAAATACATTCACTCACCCTCATCTCTCTTCTATCACCGAACCTTCCACACAACAACACGAAAGCTTAAAAAAGACGCCTCTCTACCATCAAATCTTGCCGCTACCATTGTAAATTTAGGGAGTCAAATAGGCTTTAAAATCTCATTGGGTTGGACTAAAATGATCAAAAGTGACATTCTTGGCCGGCTCTTGGCGGGGTTATTAGTCTTGGCAGTTTGTGGGGATCAATGACACAATAATTGAAAGGACAAAATAAATAAACAACAAAAGACAAAAAGAAATACATGAAAAGACAAAAAATAAATATTAAACAAATACATGAAAAGAAAAAAAAGTGAAAATACATATCTACACTACAACAAATATCATTGTTTCAAAATCCTCACACTTCAAAATTGTGAATAATTTCAATCCCACACTTAAAAGTGTGAAGAATTATTTCAAAATCAAAATTTTCACATTTAAAGAATTATTTCAAAGTTAAAATCATTACACTTAAAAGTGTGAAGACTTATTTTAAAACCCTCACTTTAAAGTGTGTAAAAATACATAATAAGTGCAAGTATGTTACTATTTTGTAGTAGTGCTACCCTCGTGTGTCAAGCATGTGACAAAAGATAAATAGTAACGTCGTTAGAAAACTGGACCAGCGACGAGCAATTTTGGCAACGATATGAGCAACGGTGAAACTTTTCAGATTCAGTCAAAAAGTGAAGCATTTATTCTAGGTTTGGACCAATTTTAACAGGTACCGTTAGTTTAACTGCTAATTAAGAGGATACTTTCAAACTAACAAAATAAAATAACTAATACACCCAACCCTTCAACCTCTTTCCTTATTATCACTTATTCACTTTCTGAGATAACCACCCCCATCTCCGGCAGCCACCACCCACCCACTACCACCACCAAACACCTATCAGAAGCTTTACAACATTGGGTAGGCTTATTTTAAGAGGTTAAGAAGCTATTAGGAATAGAGGTAGGTACATAGCTTATGGAATGTGTTTTGGTAAGCTCATATTAGTGTTACATACATCGAGATGGTGATTAGAACTATGGACTAATTGGGATTTGCCAATTATATTAAGGAGGTTACTCAGGTGAAACTTTGAACTTAAGGGATTTGTTTAATCTTATTTTGGGCTTATGGTTTTACTTGGTTTGGCTTATATCTCATAAGCTCATCTTTATCCGGCTTTTTTCTACTTTATGAACTTATCTTCCATCTTTAAGTCATAATAAGCACACAAGTCTGTAAATAAGCCGGAAAATATGGGGGTATGAGATTTAAGCATAGTCAAATAAGCTTATAAGCCTAAAAATTAGCTTAAACTTACACCCCCTTACTTAGCCCTAGTTTTGGTTTCTCTATGTGCTGATGTGTGGTATTCGTATTTGGATGATGGTTCTTCTTGAGTGAAAATAAGCTCACAAGCCTAAAAATAAGCTTAAACAAACATCCCCTTATAATTCGTTGTGATAGTCTAGCTTATGGGCCAAATATAATTTTTGGTATATTCAATGAATAATAATTTTTGGTACATCAAGATTATATAGGATACATAACGGGCCTAATATACAATGGGCCAAATACTAATCCAAATACTAATAGTCCAACGATCTTTACCTGTTTCTCATTTCGAAAGCATATATAAAGATATTGGTTTCATTTATTAATCACAAAAAATACATTAGGTGCGTGGAAGCACATGTTCTTTTTTATCAATGCTTTGTGAGTACATTTGCTGTCGAATGATATAGCATATACAATTTTACGTGGTTGGGTACTTCGCTAAATTTGTGTGGTTGTTTTTTTATTTACTTGGATAGCTTATTTATTTATTTTATTTTTTTATTAATTTTTTTCTTCATTACAAAGGTAAGGATTAATTCACATTTTTTTTATACCGTCTTTTTAAGTTATAATACACTTGTATTTAGTTGATATATGCATTTATAAGATATATTAAGGGCATGTTTCGATCATCTTGTCCTGGGCATCAAAAACCTCAGGACCGGCATCTAATTGGGATATAGAAGACTACACTTATATTGCATATATCGTAGACAAGTAACTAACAATTATTGTTCGTAGGCCGCACTTTGTTGCGTACTTTTAAGTGAAACAGATCGTATAACATCGTTAAATAACACTCAAAACTCTAAACATTTTATGAAGAAAAAATAATATATTTAATGAAAAATATGGAAAATTTTCATACTTTGTAAGAAAGTATAAATGACAGATGCTTAGATTGCTTAATTTTATTATGCATATTCTAAAAGAATAAGAGATAAACAATACTTTATTTTTTCAATATGTAAATGCAAAGAGTAAGAGCATATTTTTACAAAGTATAACTTATACTTAAATTTAATCATCATATCATTTACCCAATGATATAATGATTAAGTGGTTAACACCTTTGTTTCTGGAAACAAAGGTCAAGGGTTCGATCCTTGCTCTTCAGGCCGTAGGTTCTTTTATACCTTTCGTAGAACCAAAAGCAACCTATCTACCTTTGGTAGGGGTAGGGCTATGTGCATCTCAACCTCCCATACACAGTGGAAGACCGTACTGGGACTCATAATATCTCAACCTCCCGCATGCACTATGGAAAACCGTATTGGGATCCATAACCCGTGAAAAATGATATTGGGAGTTACTTTACTTTTATATCATTTACCCAATATTTTACTAAAAAAAATCAATCAAGTTCACTTTTGGGATGAGGAATGATGATGGACTGGGTCAACTAATTGTTGTGGCCCATTATATAATCTAATAAGAAATATATAAGGTTTTTCCTATGTTACATAGTTACGGTAGTCGGCTTTCATTTGTTGATCAAATGACACTTGTAGTACTATATTCTAAACACCAACCGCGACACAAACAATTTACTATACTACATGTGTATTATATCACATGTGGGATTATCACACATATCATATAATAACAACACTGCCAAAGCCAACACATGATCCGATTTGCACCAACATAATGCAAATACACAACAAAACATGACACATTATACTTGAAGAGCACTAATCCCATACATACTGAAGTTTGGCTTGTATATGTATTTTTCTAACATCCATAAATGAGTAATGTAATTGAATGTTTTTACACTAAGATGGCAAGATTTCTCATTTTCGTTCATTATGGTTTGCTCATACCAAAATAAGAATAAGCCGTAAAAAGTAAACTATTAAACTTAAACCGAAATCAATTAAGCTCAGTATCACAAAAATAAGCTTAAGTAAATACCGCGTACATGCAAGACATTTCAACAACTCACGGACTACAAAAATCCTAAATTTCTGTTTTTCATTAAAACAAAAGGAGAAAAAAAGAAAAAAAACAAAAAAACAAAAAACATTTCAACTGACGAAGAACCGAAATAAATACCCAAATTATTTAAACTAGACATGGCATATTTTTTATTGGGTTGAAGCCTTTAAGTGAAATTTTGAAAATTTTAAGACCGGGCATAATGGAGGCTTCCACCACCCGTGGTGAGCCTCTATCATGCGCCATTCGTCACTAAGCCTGCCATCCACTGCGCACCAAGGTGCCTTTTTGGGGTTGGTTCGATGGTGCATGCCACCTAACGTGGTGCACTACCCTTTTTTTCATGAGTGTGTAGGGTATGTTGTGAGAGATGTTATATAATGTGAGATATTTTTATGTGTTTTGTTAAGTGGTCATCACAACAACTGGTAGATGATGGGTTAAATGATGTGCTCAAAAACTGATGTGACGCTAAGGTGAAGATGGTAAGAAGGTGATCATTACACCCGGTCTATGCCTAAGATTTAAGTTAGTCCAATGCTAATGGCAACCACAAATATTGTGGTCACCTCTGCCACATCAACTTTCTTTTTCCAAGACTACACCCCGCCTACAACTTGCTAACAATGACCGTAATGGCGACCGTAACTATTTTTTTAATTAAAATTTCATTAATAATTAAATAGTTTAATTGGTTTTTATTTAATATGTTAAGTAGATTAATTGGTAAAATTACCAAACCTCTACTCTTCAAACCCCAAGATTTTACTTACTTTCGTAAAAGACTAAAAAGAATCATCCTTGCCTTACCTTTTCATCATGCATCTCTGCTAGCATCTCTATTCCCTTAAAAAATGATCAACCCTCTAGGCTTACCCATACTACACTGCAACAATTAGGTACACTGCCTAGTGGGTTGTAAAGCTTGCTCGCGAAATAGGAAGTCTTTCGACCCCGAACCACGCATCAAGTGTCGTTTTCAGGATAAACGAGATAACCTCTCGTTTTGAGTTTTAAACATCAGTAGCTGTTAGAAAATAACTAGTTTGCATTTTCTGGTAAAAATATTATTAAAATAATAATCTTAAAAATCTCTGGTTGTTATAAAAATGAATATGCTAGAAATGGGTCAAATTTATTGGTTTACCAAAATAGACATTTGAGCTCCACATCAAATATAGAAATTTGATATAATCTATCATTTTAATGTTTTTTTTTCCTCCTTTTTTTCCTTTTAACCTTCCAAATATAACAATCAAACAATAAATACATTCACTCACCCTCATCTCTCTTCTATCACAAAACCTGCCACACTACAAAACGGAAGCTTAAAACGACGCCCTCTACTGAGCAAATGCAGCTTACACCATCGTAAATTTAGGAAGTCAAATAGGCTTCAAAATCTCATCCATTGGGTTGGAATAAAAATGATCAAAAAGCTTACATTCTTGAAAGTGCTCTTGGCGGGGTTACTAGTCTTGGCAATTGTGGGGATCAATGACACAATAATTGAAAGGACAAAATAAATAAATAATAAAAGAAAAAAAATAAAGAATAAAAAAATACATGAAAAAGACAAAAAAAATATATTAAACAAATATACGAAAAGACAAATCTACACTACAATAAATATCATTGTTTTAAAATCCTCACACTTAAAAATTTTAATAATTTCAATCTCACACTTAAAAGTGTGAAGAATTAGTTCAAAATCAAAATCTTCAGATTTAAAAGTGAGAAGAATTATTTCAAAGTCAAAATCATTACACTTAAAAGTGTGCAGAATTATTTTAAAACCCCCGTTCTTAAAAGTGTGAAAAATATTCATAAATCTTCCCACATAAAAGTGTGAAAATATTTGGTACACCTAGCTGGTTCACCAGCATACTAATGTGAACTTTTTTTATTTTTCTCACTTTAAATTGCGTAAACATACATAATAAGTGCGAGTATGTTACTATTTTGTAGTAGTGCTACCCTCGTTTGTCAAGCATGTGATTGAAGATAACGATCTAATACTAACGTCGTTAGGAAATTGGACCAGCGGCGAGCAATTTTGGCAACGATATGGAGCAACGGAGAAACTTTTCAGATTCAGTCAAAAGTGAAGCATTTATTCCAGGTTTGGTCCAAGGCACCGTTAGTTTGACCGTTAATTAACAATTTTAACACCCTTCAACCTCTTTCCTTATTATCAGTTATTCACTTTATGAGACAACCACCCCCATCTCCTGTTGGAAAATTTAGTGCACTTGTGGGATTAGTTCACACCTTGTAATGGGTTAGGAGGTACGGAGTGTACACCCATAAGGTCCATGAACACCCTGACTCTTATAGTGGTTTGTATTGGTAGTGCTTGTGGAAAGTACTGCTTATGTTTTCACTAAAGCATGTTTCCCACGATAGCAGATGTTTCCATCTGTAGTGTATCCTTGCTAGTGCTATGAAATCTTTGTAACGCTGACCTATTCAAGTGGCAGTTTCAACTGCTTAATGACCACCTTTAATTGGTCATGTAACCACTAACGTCTATAATGGGGATCATTATGAGGCTATTAATGGTCCGATTAATACTCATAATTCCATTTTGATTAGCTTAGAGTAAACTCCTATAAATAGGAGATCTGATTATGCATGAGAGAGAGACAGAAAACCATTAACACTTATTAGCGCAAGGGTTATTGAATTGTGCCTAATTCTATAACTACATTTGGTCTTATCCCAAGTAGATATTCGTGTAACCCAGGCATTAGGGTCGAATATTTTACTTTGGAAAGTGATCACACGATTCCAAGTGATATCCGGTAACCACCTAGTGGTATTTGTTTCTGCTGATTTGTTGCTTGTTTCTGCTGAATTGATTATCTAACCCTGTTCTGGGATATAAACCCCAACAATCAAAGTAAACTATTTTGTGATAATCAATGGCAACTGCTGCAATGAAACACATGGCTTCAAACTTTTCCAAGCTTGATAAGTTTGAAGGGGTGGACTTTAGGATATGGCAGAAGAAGATGCACTTCTTGCTGTCAAGCATGAGTGTGGTCTATGTTTTTACCACACCTATTCCTGATGATGGGGATGATGCTACTGTGGAGCAGATCAGGAGGAGGAGGAAATGGGAGAATGATGACTACATATGCAGAGGTCTTATTCTCAATGGTATGTCGATGCTCGTTTGATATTTATCGAACTTTGAATCTTCCAAAGAACTGTGGGATTCCTTGGATGCCAAATATATGTGTGAGGATGCATCAAGTAAGAAGTTTCTTGTTAGTAATTTCACAAATTACAAAATGACTGATTCAAGACCAATCATGGAACAATACAATGAACTTCTTGGAATACTTGGAAGGTTTACACAACACAATATGCACATGGATGAGGCTATTTCCGTCTCTTGTGTTATTGATAAACTTCCTCCTTCTTGGAAAGATTTCAAGCATACCTTGAAACATAAGAAAGAGGAGTTATCTCTGGTTGAGTTGGGCATCATCTGGCATTGAGGAATCTCTCAAGGTGCAGGATAATGACAAGCCAAAGAGTAGCAATGCTACTGGTGCATTTGTTGTCAATATGGTAGAGCATAACAACTCCACCAGGTACAATGACAACAAAGGCAAACGCAAATAGCATGATAACACAAGGCGGTCCAAACAAGAAGGCAACACCTACTTGTTGGAAATGTGGCAAAACAGTCACATTAAAATTGTGCAGGGTGTTAAGGTTGGTGGTAAAGCCAATGGATCAGGCACTAATGGTTCAGGGAGTGGTAGTTCTTCCAACTCACGAAAGGTCGAAAAATGGTTAATAAGTCTTTTCTGATTTATTATGTTACATATGTATCTGAATCTTATTATGTGCAGGATGATGATGATGTTGCGTGGTGGGTTGACTCTGGTGCAACAGTTCATGTGTGTAAAGATAGAAGTTGGTTCAAGACTTATGACTCACTGAATGATGGTTCTATTCTTCACATGGGAAATGAGTCAACAACCTTGGTGCATGGTCATGGTTGTGTAGATCTTAGGTTTAGTTCTGGAAAGATTGTAACTTTGTTTAATGTTATTCATGTTCCTGATATAAGGAAGAACTTGGTTTCAAGTAGTGTTTTGAATAATCATGGATATAAACAAGTTATTGAATCTGATAAATTTGTTCTTTCTAAGAATGGTGTTTTTATTGGTTTTGGTTATTTATGTAATCAAATGTTTAGGCTTAATATTTCCACTGATAGTGTATTTATTTCCACTGATAGTGTAAATACAGCCTGTGTGACCACGTCTGACATCGACTCTACCCGTGGCATGCTAGACTTGGCCATGTTCATTATAAGAGAATGCAAGATATGTCTAAGGATGGGTTGATCCCAGCATTTGACATGGACACTGAAAAGTGTAAAACTTGCATGTTGACCAAGATAACCAAGAAACCCTTTCAGGGTGTTAGTCGTAAGACTAAGCTCTTGGAGCTTATACACAAGTGACTGTGTGATTTACATGCCACTCACTCTTTGGGGAACAAGAAGTACTTTGTGACATTTATTGATGATGCTTCTAGGTTTTGTTATGTTTATCTTTTACAAACCAAGGATGAAGCATTAGATAAATTCAAAGTGTTTAAAACTGAAGTTGAATTACAACTTGGGTCTTTGATCAAAAGATTAGGACTGATAGGGGAGGTGAGTACATGGATACTCTGTATTTTTAGTCTGTTGGTATAATCCATGAAACGATGGCCTTACTTATACTCCTCAAAATGGCATTTTTGAATGGAAAAACAACAGTCTGAAGGAGATGGTTAATTCCATGTTGTCCTATTCAGGATGAGTCAAGGGTTAAGGTGAAACTATGTTAACAGCTTGCTATTTATTAAATAGGGTTCCTAACAAAAGGAACAAGGTTACCCCTTATGAACTCTGGACTAAAGGAAACCAACTGAACTATCTCAGGTGCTGGGGTTGTAGGGCGTTGTAAGACTCCTTATCCAAAGCTAAAGACTTTGGGTGAAAGAGGCATTGATGCATCTTTGTTGGATATCTGAGCATTCCAAGGCTTTTAGGTTCTATGTTATTGAACCTAATGAATATGTTTCAATTAACTCCATAATTGAATCAAGGGATGCAAACTTTGATGAGAATAGATTCTCATCAGTCCCCAGACCAAGTCAGAGGATTCCTAATGGAACTCATGACACTGGTGTATCGAGAGGTCCCGATGATGAACCATTAGTGGTCCCTGATGAGGTTGTGGTTCAACAACTGAACCATGCTCAGGAAGAGCAAAAGGGTCAGGACTCCAAAGTCATTTGGACCTGAGTTTCAACTATACTTGGTTGAAGGAACAAGGGATGAGGTCTTAGACCAATACTCCTATTGCTTCATTGTTGAGGATGATCCCAAGACATTTGAAGAAGCTATGAATTCCCAGGATATTGCTTTCTGGAAAGAAGCAATCAATGATGAGATGGATTCCATCATGGGGAACAACACTTGGGTGTTGGTTGATCTACCACCAGGTTAAAAACCTTTGGGTTGCAAATGGATTTTCAAAAGGAAAATGAAGGTAGATGGAACTATTGAAAAGTTCAAGGCTAGACTAGTCATTCACGGCTTTAAACAAAAGTCAGGGATAGACTATTTTGATACTTATGCCCTTGTGGCTCGTATCAGTACCATAAGACTGCTGATTGCTTTTTCATCTATTCACAATCTGGTTATTCATCAGATGGATGTGAAGACAGCTTTCTTGAATGGTGAATTGGATGAGGAGGTTTACATGAACCAACCTCAGGGCTTCATCATGCCTGGCAATGAAAACAAGGTGTGTAAACTGATAAAGTCTCTCTATGGACTTAGCGGGCACCTAAGCAATGGCATCAAAAATTTGATGAAGTGGTTTTGTCTAGTGGTTATGTTCTTAACCAAGCCGACAAATGTGTATATAGCAAATTTGATGAATCTGGTAAAGGAGTCATCATTTGTCTATATAATGATGACATGTTGATTTAGGACCAAAATCAGGTTGACTTGACAAAGGAATTTTTGTCATCAAGGTTCTCCATGAAGGACATGGGGGGGGCTGATGTTATCCTTGGTATAAGGATTAAACATGAAAGTAAAAGAATTTCTATCTCTCAGTCTCATTATATTAAGAAGGTACTGAGGAAATTCAATTACTTTGATTGTACTCCAGTGAGTACACCTATGGATACTTGTGAGAAGGTGATGCCTAATCATGGCAAGGATGTATCTCAATTTGAGTATTCTAGGGTAATGGCTGCTGATGTATGCCATGACTTGTACTAGACACTGATATTGTTTTTTGGGAAAATTGAGCGGTATACTAGTAATCCTAGTGCTCATCACTGGGCGTTCAAAAGGGTACTGAAGTATTTGAAGAGAACTATGGATTATAGTCTCTCATATATTGGTTACCCATAAGTGTTAGAAGGATACACTGATGCAAGTTGGATCAGAACAGAAAGACCATTCGTCTACCAGTGGTCGGGTATTCCTACTTGGTGGAGGTGCAATTTCTTAGGCTTCTAAGAAGCAAACTTGCATCACCAGTTCAACAATGGAATCTGAATTTGTGGCCTTAGCATGGGTAAAAATTTGAATGGTTGAAAAACTTGCTTCTTGAGATTCCATTATGGCCTAAACCTAGAGCACCTACTTATCCGTTGTGATAGTGCAGCTACATTGGCTAAGGCTTATAGCCAAATGTACAATGGTAAGTCTAGAAACTTAGGTGTCGAGACATAGCATGATTCGTGAGCTTATCATGAATGGGGTGGTATCTATAGAGTTTGTTAGATCTCAACATAACTTAGCTGATCACTTGACGAAGGTTTGGCTAGAGACTTGGTTATAAAGTCTGCTAAAGGGATGGGTTTAAGTCCAACTTAGTTACTAAATGCTAGGACACCCACTCTCCCTCCTCTAAGGAAACTTGGGAGGTGAGTTCAATGTGGAAAGCTGAACATTCAGTGGACTGGAGCACATGTTTTATTTACATCCCAAGGTTGTGCTCACAAGCTGCTGAAAAGAGGATGAAGTCTTTACTTCTCAATGGTTAATTTTCTTTGAAAAAGTGCTGGGCAGGAGCATGAATAAAGAGAAACCACCTATGTAAATGTTGAAGTTTTGCCGCTTCAGGAAGCTTTAGACTCTTAGCTTTTACAACATTTATGAATTTGGATATAGACACATGGCTTGTATAGTGTCAGGAGCTTTTAAGTGTTTGAAAACTTGTGTGTATTTTTTCTTCAGGTATTCAAATGGGTTGAAGGGTTCAATTCTTAGAACACCTCGATTCTCGAATATTTGAACGTGTAATTTACTAAGATGGAAATTCAATCCTCAGGACATTTTCGTTTATGCACATGTTTTGCTTGATGTTTATTTTTCATGCAAAGAAAGTGAACTAAATTTGGGGAGGATTGTTGGAAAATTTAGTGCACTTATGGGATTAGTTCACACCTTGTAATGGGTTAGGAGGTACGGAGTGTACACCCATAAGGTCCATGAACACCCTGACTCTTATAGTGGTTTGTATTGGTAGTGCTTTTGGAAAGTACTGCTTATGTTTCCACTGAAGCAGTGTTTCCACTGAAGCAGTGTATCCACTGCTAGCGCTATGAAAGTACTGATGAAAGTACTGCTTGTAATGGCTTTGACCTATTCAAGTGGCAGTTTCAACTGCTTAATGACCACGTTTAATTGGTCATGTAACCACTAACGGCTATAATGGGGATAATTATGAGGCTATTAATGGGCCGATTAATACTCATAACTCCATTTTGATTAGCTTAGAGTAAACTCCTATATATAGGAGATCTGATTATGCATGAGAGAGAGACAGAAAACCATTAACACTTATTAGCGCAAGGGTTATTGAATTGTGTCTAATTCTATAACTACATTTGGTCTTATCCCAAGTAGATATTCATGTAACCCAGGAATTTGGGTCGAATAGTTTACTTTAGAAAGTGATCACACGATTCCAAGTGATATCCGGCAGCCACCACCCATCCACTACCACCACCAAACACCTATTGGAAGCTTTACAACATTGGGTAGGCTTATTTTAAGAGGTTAAGAAGCTATTAGGTATAGAGAAAGGTACATATCTTATGGAATGTGTTTGGGTAAGCTCATATTAGTGTTACATGCATCGAGATGGTGATTAGAAGTATGGACTAATTGGGGTTTGCCAATTATATTAATTGGAGGTTACTTTGAACTTACGGGGATTTGTTTAATCTTATTTTGGGCTTATGATCTTATTTGGTTCGGCTTATATCTCATAAGCTCATCTTTATCCGGATTTTTTCTATCTTATGAGCTTATCTTCCATCTTTAAGTCATAATAAGCTCACAAGGCCTAAATAACCCAGAAAATATGGGCGTATGAGATTTAAGCATAGTTAAATAAGCTCATAAGCCTAAAAATTAGCTTAAACTTACACCCCCTTACTTAGCCCTAGTTTTGGTTTCTCTATATGCGATGTGTGTATATTTGGATGATGGTTCTTCTTGAGTGAAAATAAGCTCACATGCCTAAAAATAAGCTTAAACAAACATCCCCTTATAATTCGTTGTGATAGTCTAGCTTATGAGCCTAAATAATTTTTGGTATATTCAATGAATAATAATTTTTGGTACATCAAGAATATATAGGATACATAATGGGCCTAATATACAATGGGTCAAATACTAATCCTAATACTAATAGTCTAACGATCTTTGCCTGTTTCTCATTTCGTAAGCATATATAAAGACATTGGTTTCATTTATTAATCACAAAAAATACATTAGGTGCGTGGAATCGCATGTTCTTTTTTATCATTGCTTTGTGAGTACATTTGCTGTCGAAGGATATAGCATATACAATTTGTACGTGGTTGGGTACTTCGCTATATTTGTGTGGTTGTTTTTTTATTTACTTGGATAGCTTATTTATTTATTTTATTTTATTATTTTTTTTTTCTTCTTTACAAAGGTAAGGATTAATTCATATTTGTTTTATACCGTCTTTTTAAGTTATAATACACTTGTATTTAGTTGATATATGCATTTTTGTTTTACGTGAAAACTCCAAAAAATGGTATGTTGCGTGTTTATAAGATATATTAAGGGCATGTTTCGATCATCTCGTCCTGGCCCTCAAAAACCTCATGACCGACATTGACTTGGGATAAAGAAGACTACACTTATATTGCATATATCGTAGACAAGTAACTAACAATTATTGTTCGTAGGCTACACTTTATTGCGTACTTTTAAGTGAAACAGATCGTATAACATCGTCAAATAACACTCAAAACTCTAAACATTTTATGAAGAAGATATAATATATTTAATGAAGAATATGGAAAATTTTCATACTTTGTAAGAAAGTATAAATGACAGATGCTTAGATTGCTTAATTTTATTATGTGTATTCTAAAAGAATAAGAGATAAACAATACTTTACTTTTTCAATATGTAAATGCAAAGAGTAAGAGCATATTTTTACAAAGTATAACTTATACTTAAATTTAATCATCATATCATTTACCCAATGATATAATGATTAAGTGGTTAATACCTTTGTTTCTGGAAACAAAAGTCAAGGGTTCGATCCTTGCTCTTGAGGCCGTAGGTTCTTTTATATACCTTTCGTAGAACCAAAAGCAACCTATCTACCTTTGGTAGGGGTAGGGCTATCTACATCTCAACATCCCATACACCGTGGAAGACCGTACTGGGACTCATAATATCTCAACCTCCCCATGCCGTGGAAAACCGTATTGGGATCCATAACCCGTGAAAAATGATATTGGGAGTTACTTTACTTTTATATCATTTACCCAATATTTTATTAAAAAAAATCAATCAAGTTCACTTTTGGGATGAGGAATGATGATGGACTGGGTCAACTAATTGTTGTGGCCCATTATATTATCTGATAAGAAATATCTAAGGTTTTTCCTATGTTACATAGTTACGGTAGTCGGCTTTCATTTGTTGATCAAATGACACTTGTAGTACTATATTCTAAACACCAACCGCGACACAAACAATTTACTATACTACATGTGTATTATATCACATGTGGGATTATCACACATATCATATAATAACAACACTGCCAAAGCCAACACATGAACCGATTTGCACCAACATAATGCAAATACACAACAAAACATGACACATTATACTTGAAGAGCACTAATCCCATGCATACTGAAGTTTGGTTTGTATATTTCCATAAATGAGTAATGTATTTTTCTGACATCCATAAATGAGTAATGTAATTAAATGTTTTTACACTAAGATGGCAAGATTTCTCATATTCGGTCATTATGGTTTATCATACCAAAATAAGAATAAGTCGTAAGAAGTAAACTATTAAACGTGGCACGAAATCAATTAAGCTCAATATCACAAAAATAAGCTTAAGTAAATACCGTGTACATGCAAGACATTTCAACAACTCATGGACTACAAAAATCCTAAATTTGTGTTTTTCATTAAAAGAAAAGGAGAAAAAAAGAAAAAAAAACAAAAAACATTTCAACTGACGAAGAACCGAAATAAATACCCCAATTATTTAAACTAGACATGTCATATTTTTTATTGGGTTGAAGCCTTCAAGTGAAATTTTGAAAATTTTAAGACCGGGCATAATGGAGGCTTCCACCACCCGTGGTGAGCCTCTATCATGTGCCATCCATCACTAAGCCTGCCATCCACTGCGCACCAAGGTGCCTTTTTGGGGTTGGTTCGATGGTGCATGCCACCTAACGTGGTGCACTACCCTTTTTTTTATGAGTGTGTAGGGTATCTTGTGAGAGATGTTATATAAAGTGAGGTATTTTTATGTGTTTTGTTTTGTGGTCATCGCAACAACTGTTAGATGATGGGTTAAATGATGTGCTCAAAACTGATGTGACACTAAGGTGAAGGTGGTAAGAAGGTGATCATTACACCCGGTCTATGCCTAAGATTTAAGTTAGTCCAATGCTAATGGCAACCACAAATATTGCGGTCACCTCTGCCATATCAACGCCACATCAGCTTTCTCTTTCCAAGACTACACCCCACCTACAACTTGCTAACAATGACCGCAATGACGACCGTAACTATTTTTTTAATTAAAATTTCATTAATAATTAAATAGTTTAATTGGTTTTTATTTAATTTGTTAAGTAGATTAATTGGTAAAATTACCAAACCTCCACTCTTGACCCCGAGATTTTACTTGCTTCCATAAAAGACTAAAAAGAATCATCCTCACCTTACCTTTTCGTCATGCATCTCTGCTAGCATCTTTATTCTCCTATAAAACGATCAACCCTCTGGGCTTACTCATACTACACTGCAACAATTAGGTACACTGCCTAGTGGGTTGTAAAGCTTGCTCGCGAAAAAGGAAGTATTTCGACCCCGAACCACGCATCAAGTGTCGTTTTCAGGATAAATGAGATAACCGTTTAGTTCTGGAAAGATTGTAACTTTGTTTAATGTTATTCATGTTCCTGATATAAGGAAGAACTTGGTTTCAAGTAGTGTTTTGAATAATCATGGATATAAACAAGTTATTGAATCTGATAAATTTGTTCTTTCTAAGAATGGTGTTTTATTGGTTTTGGTTATTTATGTAATCAAATGTTCGAAGTATATTTCCACGATAGTGTATTTATTTCCATTGATAGTGTAAATACAGCCAGGTGACCACATCTGACCAGTCGACTCTACCTGTGGCATGCTAGACTTGGCCATGTTCATTATAAGAGAATGCAAGAATATGTCTAAGGATGGGTTGATCCCAGCATTTGACATGGACACTGAAAAGTGTAAAACTTGCATATTGACCAAGATAACCAAGAAACCCTTTCAGGGTGTTAGTCATAAGACTAAGCTCTTGGAGCTTATACACAGTGACCTGTGTGATTTACATGCCACTCCCTCTTTGGGGAACAAGAAGTACTTTTTGACATTTATTGATGATGCTTCTAGGTTTTGTTATGTTTATCTTTTACATACCAAGGATGAAGCATTAGATAAATTCAAAGTGTTTAAAACTGAAGTTGAATTACAAGTTGGGTCTTTGATCAAAAGATTAAGGACTGATAGGGGAGGTGAGTACATGGATACTCTGTATTTTCAGTCTGTTGGTATAATCCATGAAACGACCACCCCTTATACTCCTCAGCAAAATGGCATTTTTGAAAGGAAAAACAAAGTCTTGAAGAAGGAGATGGTTAATTCCATGTTGTCCTATTGAGGACTGAGTCAGGGTTACGGGGTGAAGCTATATTAACAACTTGCTATTTATTAAATAGGGTTCCCAACAAAGGAACAAGGTTACCCCTTATGAACTCTGGACTAAAAGGAAACCCAAACTGAACTATCTCAGGTGTCGGGGTTGTAGGGCTTGTAAGACTCCCTATCCAAAGCTAAAGACTTTGGGTGAAAGAGGCATTGAATGCATCTTTGTTGGATATGTTGAGCATTCCAAGGCTTTTAGGTTCTATGTTATTGAACCTAATGAATATGTTTCAGTTAACTCCATAATTGAATCAAGGGATGCAAACTTTGATGAGAATAGATTCTCATCAGTCCCTAGACTAAGTCAGAGGATTCCTAATGGAACTCATGACAGGTGTATCGAGAGGTCCCGATGATGAACCATTAGTGGTCCCATGAGGTTGTGGTTCAACAACTGAACCGTGCTCGGGAAGAGCAAAAGGTAGGACTCCAAAGTCATTTGGACCTGAGTTTCAACTATACTTAGTTGAAGGAACAAGGGATGAGGTCTCCGACCAATACTCCTATTGCTTCATTGTTGAGGATGATCCCAAGACATTTGAAGAAGCTATGAAGTCCCGAGGATATTGCTTTCTGGAAAGAAGCAATCAATGATGAGATGGATTCCATCATGGGAACAACACTTGGGTGTTGGTTGATCTACCACCAGGTTGCAAACCTTTGGGTTTCAAATGGATTTTCAAAAGGAAAATGAAGGTAGATGGAACTAATAAAAAGTTCAAGGCTAGACTAGTCATTCACGGCTTTAAACATAAGTCAGGGATAGACTATTTTGATACTTATGCCCCGTGGCTCGTACGATTACCATAAGACTGCTATTGATTGCTTTTCATCTATTCACAATCTGGTTATTCATCAGATGGATGTGAAGACAGCTTTCTTGAATGGTGAATTGGATGAGGAGTTTTATATGAACCAACCTTAGGGCTTCATCATGCCTGGCAATGAAAACAAGGTGTGTAAACCGATTAAGTTTCTCTATGGACTTAAGCAGGCACCTAAGCAATGGCATCAAAAATTTGATGAAGTGGTTTTGTCTAGTGGTTATGTTCTTAATCAGGCTGACAAATGTATATAAAAATTTGATGAATCGGTAAAGGAGTCATCATTTGTCTATATGTTGATGACATGTTGATCTTTGGCACGACCAAAATCAGTTGACTGACAAAGGAATTTTTGTCATCAAGGTTCTCCATGAAGGACATGGGGAGGCGATGTTATCCTTGGTATAAGGATTAAACATGAAAGTAAAAGAATTTCTATCTCTCAGTCTTATTATATTGAGAAGGTACTGAGGAAATTTAATTACTTTGATTGTACTCCAGTGAGTACACCTATGGATACTTGTGAGAAGCTGATGCCTAATCATGGCAAGGATGTATCTCAATTTGAGTATTCTAGGGTAATTGGTGCGATGTATGCCATGACTTGTACTAGACCCGATATTGGTTTTGCATTGGGAAAATTGAGCGGTATACTAGTAATGCTAGTGCTCATCATGGCAAGCAGTTCAAATGGTACTGAAGTATTTGAAGAGAACTATGGATTATAGTCTCTCATATATTGGTTATCCATAAGTGTTGGAAGGATACACTGATGCAAGTTGGATCAGTAACACTGAAGACAATTCGTCTACCAGTGGCTGGGTATTCCTACTTGGTAGAGGTGCAATTTCTTGGGCTTCCAAGAAGCAAACTTGCATGACCAGTTCAACAATAGAATCTGAATTTGTGGCCTTAGCAGCTGCTGGTAAAAAAGCTGAATGGTTGAAAAACTTGCTTCTTGAGATTCCATTATGGCCTAAACCTAGAGCACCTACTTCTATCCGTTGTGATAGTGCAGCTACATTGGCTAAGGCTTATAGCCAGATGTACAATGGTAAGTCTAGAAACTTAGGTGTCAGACATAGCATGATTCGTGAGCTTATCATGAATGGGGTGGTATCTATAGAGTTTTTTAGATCTCAACATAACTTAGCTAATCACTTGACGAAGGGTTTGGCTAGAGACTTGGTTATAAAGTCTGCTAAAGGGATGGGTTTAAGTCCAACTTAGTCATTGAATGCTAGGACACCCAACTCCCTCCTAAGGAAACTTGGGAGCTGAGTTCAATGTGGAAAGCTGAACATTCAGTGGACTGGAGCACATGTTTTATTTACATCCCAAGGTTGTGCTCACAACCTACTGAAAGGAGGATGAAGTCTTTACTTCTCAATGGTTATTTTTCTTTGAAAAAGTGCTTGGGCAGAGCATGAATAAGAGGAACCACCTATGTAAATGTTGAAGTTTTGCCGCCTGTGAAGCTTTGGACTCTAGCTTTTACAACATTTATGAATTTGGATATGGACACATGGCTTGTATAGTGTCGGGAGCTTTTAAGTGTTTGAAAACTTGTGTGTATTTTATCTTCAGGTATTTAAATGGGTTGAAGGGTTCAATTCTTAGAACACCCCGATTCTCGAATATTTGAACGTGTAATTTACTAAGATGGAAATTCAATCCTCAGGACATTTTCGTTTATGCACATGTTTTGCTTGATGTTTATTTTTCATGCAAAGGAGGTGAACTAAATTTGGGGAGGATTGTTGGAAAATTTAGTGCACTTGTGGGATTAGTTCACACCTTGTAATGGGTTAGGAGGTACGGTGTGTACACCCATAAGGTCCATGAACACCACGACTCATATAGTGGTTTGTATTGGTAGTGCTTGTGGAAAGTGCGCTTATGTTTCCAGAGCGGTGTTTCCCGAAGCGGTGTATCCATGCTAGCGCTATGAAAGTACGATGAAGTATCGCTTGTAATGGCTTTGACCTATTCAAGTGGTAGTTTCAACTGCTTAATGACCACGTTTAATTGGTCATGTAACCACTAATGGCTATAATGGTGATAATTATGTGGCTATTAATGGGCCGATTAATACTCATAATTCCATTTTGATTTGCTTAGAGTAAACTCCTATAAATAGGAGATCTGATTATGCATGAGAGAGAGACAGAAAACCATTAACACTTATTAGCGCAAGGGTTATTGAATTGTGCCTAATTCTATAACTACATTTGGTCTTATCCCAAGTAGATATTCATGTAACCCAGGCATTTGGGTCGAATAGTTTACTTTGGAAAGTGATCACACGATTTCAAGTGATATCCGGCAGCCACCACCCATCCACTACCACCACCAAACACCTATTGGAAGCTTTACAACATTGGGTAGGCTTATTTTAAGAGGTTAAGAAGCTATTAGGTATAGAGAAAGGTACATAGCTTATGGAATGTGTTTGGGTAAGCTCATATTAGTGTTACATACATCGAGATGGTGATTAGAAGTATGGACTAATTGGGGTTTGCCAATTATATTAATTGGAGGTTACTTTGAACTTACGGGGATTTGTTTAATCTTATTTTGGGCTTATGATCTTATTTGGTTCGGCTTATATCTCATACGCTCATCTTTATCCGGATTTTTTCTATCTTATGAGCTTATCTTCCATCTTTAAGTCATAATAAGCTCACAAGGCCTAAATAAGCCAGAAAATATGTGCGTATGAGATTTAAGCATAGTTAAATAAGCTGATAAGCCTAAAATTAGCTTAAACTTACACCCCCTTACTTAGCCCTAGTTTTGGTTTCTCTATATGCTGATGTGTGGTATTCGTATTTGGATGATGGTTCTTCTTGAGTGAAAATAAGCTCACATGCCTAAAAATAAGCTTAAACAAACATCCCCTTATAATTCGTTCTGATAGTCTAGCTTATGAGCCTAATATAATTTTTGGTATATTCAATGAATACTAATTTTTGGTACATCAAGAATATATAGGATACATAATGGGCCTAATATACAATGGGTCAAATACTAATCCTAATACTAATAGTCTAACGATCTTTGCCTGTTTCTCATTTCGTAAGCATATATAAAGACATTGGTTTCATTTATTAATCACAAAAAATACATTAGGTGCGTGGAATCGCATGTTCTTTTTTATCATTGCTTTGTGAGTACATTTGCTGTCGAAGGATATAGCATATACAATTTGTACGTGGTTGGGTACTTCGCTATATTTGTGTGGTTGTTTTTTTATTTGCTTGGATAGCTTATTTATTTATTTTATTTTATTATTATTTTTTTCTTCTTTACAAAGGTAAGGATTAATTCATATTTGTTTTATACCGTCTTTTAAAGTTATAATACACTTGTATTTAGTTGATATATGCATTTTTGTTTTACGTGAAAACTCCAAAAAATGGTATGTTGCGTGTTTATAAGATATATTAAGGGCATGTTTCGATCATCTCGTCCTGGGCCTCAAAAACCTCATGACCGACATTGACTTGGGATATAGAAGACTACACTTATATTGCATATATCGTAGACAAGTAACTAACAATTATTGTCCGTAGGCTACACTTTGTTGCGTACTTTTAAGTGAAACAGATCGTATAACATCGTCAAATAACACTCAAAACTCTAAACATTTTATGAAGAAGATATAATATATTTAATGAAAAATATGGAAAATTTTCATACTTTGTAAGAAAGTATAAATGACAGATGCTTAGATTGCTTAATTTTATTATGTGTATTCTTAAAGAATAAGAGATAAACAATACTTTACTTTTTCAATATGTAAATGCAAAGAGTAAGAGCATATTTTTACAAAGTATAACTTATACTTAAATTTAATCATCATATCATTTACCCAATGATATAATGATTAAGTGGTTAATACCTTTGTTTCTGGAAACAAAGTTCAAGGGTTCGAACCTTGCTCTTCAGGCCGTAGGTTCTTTTATATACCTTTCGTAGAACCAAAAGCAACCTATCTACCTTTGGTAGGGGTAGGGCTATCTACATCTCAACATCCCATACACCGTGGAAGACCGTACTGGGACTCATAATATCTCAACCTCCCCCATGCACTGTGGAAAACCGTATTGGGATCCATAACCTGTGAAAAATGATATTGGGAGTTACTTTACTTTTATATCATTTACCCAATATTTTGTTAAAAAAAATCAATCAAGTTCACTTTTGGGATGAGGAATGATGATGGACTGGGTCAACTAATTGTTGTGGCCCATTATATTATCTGATAAGAAATATCTAAGGTTTTTCCTATGTTACATAGTTACGGTAGTCGGCTTTCATTTGTTGATCAAATGACACTTGTAGTACTATATTCTAAACACCAACCGCGACACAAACAATTTACTATACTACATGTGTATTATATCACATGTGGGATTATCACACATATCATATAATAACAACACTGCCAAAGCCAACACATGAACCGATTTGCACCAACATAATGCAAATACACAACAAAACATGACACATTATACTTGAAGAGCACTAATCCCATGCATACTGAAGTTTGGTTTGTATATTTCCATAAATGAGTAATGTATTTTTCTGACATCCATAAATGAGTAATGTAATTAAATGTTTTTACACTAAGATGGCAAGATTTCTCATATTCGGTCATTATGGTTTGCTCATACCAAAATAAGAATAAGTCGTAAGAAGTAAACTATTAAACGTAAACCGAAATCAATTAAGCTCAATATCACAAAAATAAGCTTAAGTAAATACCGTGTACATGCAAGACATTTCAACAACTCATGGACTACAAAAATCCTAAATTTGTGTTTTTCATTAAAAGAAAAGGAGAAAAAAAGAAAAAAAAACAAAAAACATTTCAACTGACGAAGAACCGAAATAAATACCCCAATTATTTAAACTAGACATGTCACATTTTTATTGGGTTGAAGCCTTCAAGTGAAATTTTGAAAATTTTAAGACCGGGCATAATGGAGGCTTCCACCACCCGTGGTGAGCCTCTATCATGTGCCATCCATCACTAAGCCTGCCATCCACTGCGCACCAAGGTGCCTTTTTGGGGTTGGTTCGACGGTGCATGCCACCTAACGTGGTGCACTACCCTTTTTTTTATGAGTGTGTAGGGTATCTTGTGAGAGATGTTATATAAAGTGAGGTATTTTTATGTGTTTTGTTCTGTGGTCATCGCAACAACTGTTAGATGATGGGTTAAATGATGTGCTCAAAACTGATGTGACACTAAGGTGAAGGTGGTAAGAAGGTGATCATTACACCCGGTCTATGCCTAAGATTTAAGTTAGTCCAATGCTAATGGCAACCACAAATATTGCGGTCACCTCTGCCATATCAACGCCACATCAGCTTTCTCTTTCCAAGACTACACCCCACCTACAACTTGCTAACAATGACCGCAATGACGACCGTAACTATTTTTTAATTAAAATTTCATTAATAATTAAATAGTTTAATTGGTTTTTATTTAATTTGTTAAGTAGATTAATTGGTAAAATTACCAAACCTCCACTCTTGACCCCGAGATTTTACTTGCTTCCATAAAAGACTAAAAAGAATCATCCTCACCTTACCTTTTCATCATGCATCTCTGCTAGCATCTTTATTCTCCTATAAAACGATCAACCCTCTGGGCTTACTCATACTACACTGCAACAATTAGGTACACTGCCTAGTGGGTTGTAAAGCTTGCTGTGAAAAGGAAGTCTTTCGACCCCGAACCACGCATCAAGTGTCGTTTTCAGGATAAATGAGATAACCGTTTAGTTCTGGAAAGATTGTAACTTTGTTTAATGTTATTCATGTTCCTGATATAAGGAAGAACTTGGTTTCAAGTAGTGTTTTGAATAATCATGGATATAAACAAGTTATTGAATCTGATAAATTTGTTCTTTCTAAGAATGTTGTTTTTATTGGTTTTGGTTATTTATGTAATCAAATGTTAAAAAGCTTAATATTTCCACTGATAGTGTATTTATTTCCAGATAGTGTAAATCGACGCGTGTGACCACCGTCGACCGCCCTCGACTCTACCCGTGGCATGCTAGACTTGGCCATGTTCATTATAAGAGAATGCAAGATATGTCTAAGGATGGGTTGATCCCAGCATTTGACATGGACACTGAAAAGTGTAAAACTTGCATGTTGACCAAGATAACCAAGAAACCCTTCGGGGTGTTAGTGTAAGACTAAGCTCTTTGGAGCTTATACAAAGTGACACAGTGTGATTTACATGCTCCTCCCTCTTTGGGGAACAAGAAGTACTTTGTGACATTTATTGATGATGCTTCTAGGTTTTGTTATGTTTATCTTTTACAAACCAAGGATGAAGCATTAGATAAATTCAAAGTGTTTAAAGCGAAGTTAAATTACAACTTGGGTCTTTGATCAAAGATTAAGGGGATAGGGGAGAGGTGAGTACATGGATACTCATTTTCAGTCTTTGGTATAATCCATGAAACGACCGCCTTTCCTTATACTCCTCAAGAAAATGGCATTTCGAGAAAGGAAAAACCACAGGTCTTTGAAGGAGATGGTTAATTCCATGTTGTCCTATAGGACTGAGTCAAGGGTTACGGGGTGAAGCTATGTTAACAGACTTGCTATTTATTAAATAGGGTTCCAACAAAGGAACAAGGTTACCCTTATGAACTCTGGACTAAAGGAAATAACTGAACTATCTCGAGTGCGGGGTTGTAGGTTGTTGTAAGACTCCACGATCCAAAGCTAAAGACTTTGGGTGAAAGAAGCATTGATCGCATCTTTGTTGGATATCTTGTGAGCATTCAAGGCTTTAGGTTCTATGTTATTGAACCTAATGAATATGTTTCGATTAACTCCATAATTGAATCAAGGGATGCAATCTTTGATGAGAATAGATTCTCATCCCTAGACTAAATCGAGGATTTCTAATGGAACTCATGACACTTGGTGTATCAGAGGTCCCTGATGATGAACCATCAGTGGTCCCTGATGAGGTTGTGCTTCAACAACTTGAATGCTCAGGAAGAGCAAAGGGTCGAGGACTCCAAAGTCATTTGGACCTGAGTTTCAACTATACTTGGTTGAAGGAACAAGGGATGAGGTCTCAGACCAATACTCCTATTGCTTCATTGTTGAGGATGGTCCCAAGACATTTGAAGAAGCTATGAAGTCCCGGATATTGGAAAGAAGCAATCAATGATGAGATGGATTCCATCATGGGTAACAACACTTGGGTGTTGGTTGATCTACCACCGAGGTGCAAACCTTTGGAGTTGCAAATGGATTTTCAAAAGGAAAATGAAGGTAGATGGAACTATTGAAAAGTTCAAGTATAGACTAGTCATTCACGCTTTAAACAAAAAGTCGGGGATAGACTATTTTGATACTTATGCCCTGTGGCTCGTGTAAACGTACCATAGCTAACATTGCTTTGGCATCTATTCACAATCACGGTTTATTCATCGGATGGATGTGAAGACTTTTCTTGAATGGTGAATTGGATGAGGAGGTTTACATGAACCAACCTCAGGGCTTCATCATGCACGGCAATGAAAACAGGTGTGTAAACCGATTAAGTCTCTCATGGACTTAAGCAGGCACCTAAGCAATGGCATCAAAATTTGATGAAGTGGTTTTGTCTAGTGGTTATGTTCTTAACCAAGCTGACAAATGTGTATATAGCAAATTTGATGAATCCGGTAAAGGAGTCATCATTTGTCTATATGTTGATGACATGTTGATCTTTATGACCAAAATCAGTTGACGACAAAGGAATTTTTGTCATCAAGGTTCTCCATGAAGGACATGGGGTGATGTTATCCTTGGTATAAGGATTAAACATGAAAGTAAAAGAATTTTATCTCTATTATTATATTGAGAAGATGCGGGGAAATTTAATTACTTTGATTGTACTCCGTGAGTACACCTATGGATACTCTGAGGAAGCTGATGCCTAATCATGGCAAGGATGTATCAATTTGAGTATTCTAGGTACACTGATGTATGCATACATGACTTGTACTAGACTGATATTGGTTTCAAAGGGGAAATTGAGAGAAGGTATACTAGTAATCCTAGTGCTCATCACTGGCAAGCAGTTCAAAGGGTAATGAAGTATTTGAAGAGAACTATGGATTATAGTCTCTCATATACTGGTTACCTATCAGTGTTGGAAGGATACTGCCTGATGCAAGTTGGATCAGTACACAGAGACAATTACCCGCCACCGGCTTGGTATTCCTACTTGGTGGAGGTGCAATTTCTTGGGCTTCCAAGAAGCAAACTTGCATCACCAGTTCAACAATGGAATATGAATTTGTGGCCTTAGCAAATGCTAGTAAAAGTGAATGGTTGAAAACTTGCTTCTTGAGATTCCATTATGGCCTAAACCTAGAGCACCTACTTCTATCCATTGTGATAGTGCAGCTACATTGGCTAAGGCTTATAGCCAGATGTACAATGGTAAGTCTAGACACTTAGGTGTCAGACATAGCATGATTCGTGAGCTTATCATGAATGGGGTGGTATCTATAGAGTTTTTTAGATCTCAACATAACTTAGCTAATCACTTGACGAAGGGTTTGGCTAGAGACTTGGTTATAAAGTCTGCTAAAGGGATGGGTTTAAGTCCAACTTAGTCATTGAATGCTAGGACACCCAACTCCCTCCTAAGGAAACTTGGGAGCTGAGTTCAATGTGGAAAGCTGAACATTCAGTGGACTGGAGCACATGTTTTATTTGCATCCCAAGGTTGTGCTCACAAGCTGCTAAAAGGAGGATGAAGTCTTTACTTCTCAATGGTTAATTTTCTTTGAAAAAGGCTTTGGGTCTTTGAGCATGAATAAAGAGGAACCACCTATAAATGTTGAAGTTTTCGCCGCCTGTGAGAGCTTTGGACTCTTAGCTTTTACAACATTTATGAATTTGGATATAGACACATGGCTTGTATAGTGTCAGGAGCTTTTAAGTGTTTGAAAACTTGTGTGTATTTTATCTTCAGGTATTTAAATGGGTTGAAGGTTCAATTCTTAGAACACCTCGATTCTCGAATATTTGAACGTGTAATTTACTAAGATGGAAATTCAATCCTCGTGACATTTTCGTTATTTTATGTTTTGCTTGATGTTTATTTTTCATGCAAAAGGAAGTGAACTAAATTTGGGGAGGATTGTTGGAAAATTTAGTGCATTTGTGGGATTAGTTCACACCTTGTAATGGGTTAGAAGGTATGGAGTGTACACCCATAAGGTCCATGAACACCTCGACTCTTATAGTGGTTTTGTATTGGTAGTGCTTTTGAAAGTACTCGCTATATGTTTCCAATCGGGCAAAGGTGGTTCCACAGTAGTGTATCCTTCGCTAGCAGCTATGAAAGTACTGATGAAAGTACTGCTTGTAACGGTTTTGACCTATTCAAGTGGCAGTTTCAACCGCTTAATGACCACGTTTAATTGGTCATGTAACCACTAACGGCTATAAATGGGGATAATTATGAGGCTATTAATGGGCCGATTAATACTCATAATTCCATTTGATTAGCTTAGAGTAAACTCCTATAAATAGGAGATCTGATTATGCATGAGAGAGAGACGTAAACCATTAACACTTATTAGCGCAAGGGTTATTGAATTGTGCCTAATTCTATAACTACATTTGGTCTTATCCCAAATAGATATTCATGTAACCTGCATTTGGGTCGAATAGTTTACTTAAAAGGATCACACGATTTCAAGTGATATCCCAGTCACCACCATCCACTACCACCACCAAACACCTATTGGAAGCTTTACAACATTGGGTAGGCTTATTTTAAGAGGTTAAGAAGCTATTAGGTATAGAGAAAGGTACATAGCTTATGGAATGTGTTTGGGTAAGCTCATATTAGTGTTACATACATCGAGATGGTGATTAGAAGTATGGACTAATTGGGGTTTGCCAATTATATTAATTGGAGGTTACTTTGAACTTGGGGGATTTGTTTAAATCTTATTTGGGCTTATGATTATTTGGTTGGCTTATATCTCTCATACGCCATCTTTATCCGGATTTTTCTATCTTATGAGCTTATCTTCCATCTTTAAGTCATAATGAAACAGGCCTAAATAAGCTGAGAAATATGTGCGTGATTTAAGCATAGTTAAATAAACGTAAACCTAAAAATTAGAAAGCAAACTTACACTTACTTAGCCACTAGTTTTTGGTTTTCTCTATATGGTGATGTGTGGTATTACGTATTTGGATGATGGTTCTTCTTGGTGAAAATAAGCTCACATGCCTAAAATAAGCTTAAACAAACATCCCCTTATAATTAGATTCAAGCTTATGAGCCTAATATAATTTTGGGTATATTCAATGAATAATAATTTTTGGTATCAAGAATATATAGGATACATAATAGGCCTAATATACAATGGGTCAAATACTAATCTAATACTAACCTAACGATCTTTACTGTTTCTCATTTGTGTTATATACTAAATTTGGTTTCATTTATTAATCACAAAAATACATTAGGTCTGGTTAGATGTGTCATTCTCCTTTATCATTGCTTTGTGAGTACATTTTTTGTCGAAGGATATAGCATATACAATTTTGTAGTGGTTGTTACTTAAGCTATATTTGTGTGGTTGTTTTTTTATTTACTTGGATAGCTTATTTATTTTATTTTATTTTTTTATTATTTTTTTCTTCTTTACAAAGGTAAGGATTAATTAATATTTGTTTTATACCGTCTTTTTAAGTTATAATACACTTGTATTTAGTTAATATATGCATTTTTGTTTTCATTGAAAACTCCAAAAATGGTATGTTGCTTTGTGTTTATAAGATATATTAAGGGCATTTCGATCATCTAGATCTCCCGGGCCTCAAAACCTCATGACCGACATTGACTTGGGATATAGAGACTACACTTATATTGCATATGGTAAGACAAGTAACTAACAATTATTGTCCGTAGGCTACACTTTGTTGCGTACTTTTAAGTGAAACAGATAGTATAACATCGTCAAATAACACTCAAAACTCTAAACATTTTATGAAGAAGATATAATATATTTAATGAAAAATATGGAAAATTTTCATACTTTGTAAGAAAGTATAAATGACAGATGCTTAGATTGCTTAATTTTATTATGTGTATTCTAAAAGAATAAGAGATAAACAATACTTTACTTTTTCAATATGTAAATGCAAAGAGTAAGAGCATATTTTTACAAAGTATAACTTATACTTAAATTTAATCATCATATCATTTACCCAATGATATAATGATTAAGTGGTTAATACCTTTGTTTCTGGAAACAAAGTTCAAGGGTTCGATCCTTGCTCTTCAGGCCGTAGGTTCTTTTATATACCTTTCGTAGAACCAAAAGCAACCTATCTACCTTTGGTAGGGGTAGGGCTATCTACATCTCAACATCCCATACAGGGAAGACCGTCTTTGGGACTCATAATATCTCAACCTCCCCGTACCTTTAGCACTGTGGAAAACCGTATGGGATCCATAACCCGTGAAAAATGGTATTGGAAGTTACTTTACTTTTATATCATTTACCCAATATTTTTATTAAAAAAATCAATCAAGTTCACTTTTGGGATGAGGAATGATGATGGACTGTCAACTAATTGTTTGTGGCCCATTATATTATCGATAAGAAATATCTAAGGTTTTCCTATTTACATAGTTCTAGTCGGTAGTGAAGCTTTCATTTGTTGATCAAATGACACTTGTAGTACTATATTCTAAACACCAACCGTGACACAAACAATTTACTATACTACATGTGTATTATATCACATGTGGGATTATCACACATATCATATAATAACAACACTGCCAAAGCCAACACATGAACCGATTTGCACCAACATAATGCAAATACACAACAAAACATGACACATTATACTTGAAGAGCACTAATCCCATGCATACTGAAGTTTGAACTTATATTTCCATAAATGAGTAGCCATTTTGGACATCCATAAATGAGTAATGTAATTAAATGTTTTTACACTAAGATGGCAAGATTTTTTCATATTAGTTCATTATGGTTTGCTCATACCAAAATAAGAATAAGTCGTAAGAAGTAAACTATTAAACGTAAACCGAAATCAATTAAGCTCAATATCACAAAAATAAGCTTAAGTAAATACCGTGTACATGCAAGACATTTCAACAACTCATGGACTACAAAAATCCTAAATTTGTGTTTTTCCTTAAAAGAAAAGGAGAAAAAAAAAAAAAAAAACAAAAACATTTCAACTGACGAAGAACCGAAATAAATACCCCAATTATTTAAACTAGACATGTCATATTTTTTATTGGGTTGAAGCCTTCAAGTGAAATTTTGAAAATTTTAAGACCGGGCATAATGGAGGCTTCCACCACTTGTGGTGAGCCTCTATCATGTGCCATCCATCAGCCACTAACTTTTGCCTGCCCATCGCACCAAGGTGCCTTTTTGGGGTTGGTTCGATGGTGCATGCCACCTAACGTGGTGCACTACCCTTTTTTTTATGAGTGTGTAGGGTATCTTGTGAGAGATGTTATATAAAGTGAGGTATTTTTATGTGTTTTGTTTTGTGGTCATCGCAACAACTGTTAGATGATGGGTTAAATGATGTGCTCAAAACTATGACACTAAAGGTGGGTGTTAAGAAGGTGATCATTACACCCGGCCTATGCCTAGGAGTTAAGTTAGACCAATGCTAATTGCAACCACAAATATTGCGGTCACCTCTGCCATATCAACGCCACATCAACTTTCTCTTTCCAAGACTACACCCCACCTACAACTTGCTAACAATGACCGCAATGACGACCGTAACTATTTTTTTAATTAAAATTTCATTAATAATTAAATAGTTTAATTGGTTTTTATTTAATTTGTTAAGTAGATTAATTGGTAAAATTACCAAACCTCCACTCTTGACCCCGAGATTTTACTTGCTTCCATAAAAGACTAAAAAGAATCATCCTCACCTTACCTTTTCGTCATGCATCTCTGCTAGCATCTTTATTCTCCTATAAAACGATCAACCCTCTGGGCTTACTCATACTGCACTGCAACAATTAAGTAATTGGGCCTAAGGTTGTAAAGCTTGCTCATGAAAGGAAGTCTTTTTCGACCTCAACCACGCATCAAGTGTCGTTTCGGGATAAATGAGATAACCGCTTTGAGTTTTAAACATCGTGATAGCATGTTAGAAAATAACTAGTTTGCATTTTCTGGAGAAAATATTATTGAAATATTAATCTTAATAATCTCTAGTTGTTATAAAAATGAATATGCTAGAAATGGGTCAAATTTATTGGTTTACCAAAATAGACATTTGAGTTCCACATCAAATATAGAGATTTGATATAAACTATCATTTTAATGAATATGCTAGAAATGGGTCAAATTTATTGGTCATGCATCAAATATGAGACAACCACCCCCATCTCCGGCAGCCACCACCCATCCACTACCACCACCAAACACCTATTGGAAGCTTTACAACATTGGGTAGGCTTATTTTAAGAGGTTAAGATGCTTACCCAAACCTTATGGAATGTGTTTGGGTAAGCTCATATTAGTGTTACATACATCGAGATGGTGATTAGAACTATGGACTAATTGGGTTTTGCCAATTATATTAATTGGAGGTTACTTTGAACTTACGGGGATTTGTTTAATCTTATTTTGGGCTTATGATCTTATTTGGTTCGGCTTATATCTCATAACCTCATCTTTATCCGGTTTTTTTCTATCTTATGAGCTTATCTTCCATCTTTAAGTCATAATAAGCTCACAAGTCTGTAAATAAGCCGGAAAATATGGGCGTATGAGATTTAAGCATAGTTAAATAAGCTTATAAGCCTAAAAATTAGCTTAAACTTACACCCCCTTACTTAGCCCTAGTTTTGGTTTCTCTATATGCTGATGTGTGGTATTCGTATTTGGATGATGGTTCTTCTTGAGTGAAAATAAGCTCACAAGCCTAAAAAATAAGCTTAAACAAACATCCCCTTATAATTCGTTGTGATAGTCTAGCTTATGAGCTTATAATTGAATTTGTTTAAGTTTATATTTGGGCCTTCTGCTTATATCTCATAAGCTCAATTTTTTTGGTTTTATAGTTTAGCTTAGGAGCTTATCTTCCATCTTTAAGTCATAATAAGCTCACAAGTCTGAAAATAAGCTGGAAAATATGGGCGTATGAGATATAAGCATAGTCAAATAAGCTCATAGGCCAAAAAATAAGCTTAAACAAACATCCCCTTATTTAGCCCCAGTTTAGTTTTAATTTGTTTGAACACCAAAATACACCCAAAAGCTTTACGTTTTTTCTAAAGCCTTTAAATGGTTGTGCATAAAATTTGTTTTCTTGTGACTTTAGATAGGGACCCATAAATATAATTTTTATGAGATGGCACTTACTCCTTAGACGTATTTATTCTTGCATGTCACAACAAAGTATGGAATTGTATTATGTGGTATTAATTTGTGCTGATTATGATTTAGGTGGTCGTGGAGAAGATGACTAGACCTGTCCTAGCTATGGGAATGTCAACTTTTCTTTTCGGACAGCTTGCAATATGCGCAACTGTACACAGCTAAGACCAGCTGATCATAACTCAGTAAGTTGCACACATATCGCAGTAGCTATCATTTTTTGGCTTTAAGAAATTAGCCATTTACAAGATCAGTCTCCCACTACGCTTTTACAGAAATTTGCTCCAAGGCAAATGCCGAACCCCACAAGGCTACTCCTCGTCTTCTTCTTACGCTGGTTCCGGTGCACCCTCTTCAATGTATATGGGTGTAACACCTTATGCTGCTTCTCCTTTCAATGGAACATCTATGCCTCCTTTTGATGGTTTTGCTTATCATTATCGTCCCCTGCAACTCTCTGCTACACCCGCTTATTCAGGTGGGCCTATGATAGGAACTGGTATGTGTTTTTTTTGGGTTGATTTTGGCCTTTTTATTGTTTAGCGTGTGTTGTTTAGAAGTTATGCTATTCTGATTCTTATTTTGTTCAATAATCTTATTCGGGTTGTTTGGGTCAACCCGGATGCTAAATAGGGTTGGTTATCGGGCGGGTTAGATATTTTTGGATAACTCGTTTTTTTTTTCTTTATTTATTTATTTATTTATTTTAATTTTATAAATATGGCTTTTTTTTATAAATTATCTATCTAAATTAGAACAAATAGGCAATTTTATGACCATTTTACTCACATTGGGGTTGGGTTCGGGTATGTTATTTTTACCCTCGACCCGGTTTGACCCGACCCAAACCTGACCCGAGTAACACCGCTACCTGCTACTATGTGACATCTTGCTGACACTGGAATTACATCTTTTTTGCAGGTGCGTTGTATGGTTTACCTCAGCTGATGGAACTATTCGGTTTGCGGTTGCCTATTGCTCAGGCTGCCATGGTATGTCTGAATTTTGTTATATCAATCAACTAAGGGGGTGTTTGTTTCGGCTTATATAGCCGGCTTATGACTTATTTATGTTTCATATCATGGTTGATCATCATCTCTGTCTTTTTTAGGGACCCACAACAGTGGGTCTAAATGAGCATTCAGCATGAGGATAAATTTCTACAGTTATTTTGATCTAACTGAAAATAAAGAGGCAGCAAGGAAAAGTGTTAAACATACGACTTAAACATAGACAAGGCAAAGCTAAAAGGATTGTGTGAGAATTATGTAACTGTAAATTCAGTAAGTACGCATGACTAATTATAACTTATAAACAGATCATTTCCTTAAGTTTAGTACTTGCATACGCAAATTTTTCTCGACATAATGGAACTCCCCACAAACATTCTTGGTATCCTTAAAGCTATAGTTGCACTTTTTTTCATTTCTTTGGATATTCTAATAATCTATTTTTTGTGTTTAGCTACTTGTTCGATCTTAGTTTTGACTTATGGGATGGAATAGGAGTGTTTGGATCGAAACCATAATTAAGAAAAAATGGCCTTTTATATTCCAGTACCGGAACTGGGACTTCCCGTTTTTCTCCCGTACCGATTTTGAATGGTACCGAATTTTTTTGGGCTTATTTTGTGCTACCGGTACCGTACAGTGTATTGTAAGCCGGTACCGATTCGGGTCGGTACCGGTACGTTTCCGGTGCCGTACCGTTTTTCTCGTTCCCATTCTCATCCCTTTTTCATATGGTCACTTATATAAGCCGAAAAGTTTCAAAATAATCTTCAAAATCTTATGAAAACATGTGATGCTATATTGACCGATCATTTGGTTTTTGAATTTTTATAGGGACCTCGGCCTGGATTTTTCCCAGAAGAGCCATCTCAAAAGAAATGTATGTTATATCTAACTTATTCATATACTGCTACACAGACTAGCAGATGATTGTAATTTACGATTGGTTTTTCATTGTTTCACTTGCTTCTTACAGATGGAACACGAGAAAATGACTGGGAATGCCCAAAATGTGGAAATGTCAAGTTCTCCTTCAGAACAGTCTGTAACATGCGGAAATGCAACTCACCTAAACCAGGATCTCAGGTGAGACGCCATCTTTGTACCAGCTTTATTTTTGACACATTGAAGCTTTTAGCTATGTTTAATATAACGTGTCATTCTAATTAACTTTTATGACGCTAATATGCAGGTTGCAAAGTATATGTATTTAGTTACCTGTTAGTGACTTTCGAGTCTGAATCTTACATATGTATCGTATTTTGTTTCAAGAGCGGATATGCCAGAAGGGAGCTGGAAGTGTGACAAATGTAACAACATAAACTATCCATTTAGGACCAAATGTAACCGACCGAACTGCGGTGCAGACAAACCATTAGAATCCCAGAATTCCCCGGCCTACAGAAGAAGAAAACAATGATCAGGTCTGTATTGTTTTTGTCGAATGTTTTATTAAGTCATGTTTTTGCATGCTTACAGTTCCTATGAATGTAAAGCGGAACCACTTTCTAGTTAATTTCTTTCTTTACCGATTTACTTTCTCGTTTGTTTATAATCTTGCTGTGAATAATGCTATAATGAAGCACATGGTCATCCGTCTATTTTTTATTAATATGTGTTTATGTTTCTACTGTTCCAGTGAGTACTAGGACATGTTTAAGAAGGTCCAGAGTTATCCAGCAGTTGCTCAGTATGGGTCTGAAAGTCAGTCATGCCGTCGTCGTCTTCGTCTTCCTGTTGCTGCGGTTATCGAGTTACCTTGCTTTGTGATTTGTGTTGTCATATTGTAGCATATAAAAATCGCAAATTGTGGTCTTTAAGAGATTTTTTACATTTACATGCATGTGTCACCCAGTGAGTTCTGGGCTAAGTCTTCTTAGAAGGTGCTGTACCTTTTCAACTGTGTGTCGTCTTATTTATTAGATACTTATCATTGAGTTGCATAAACAAATAGGAGTATTAATATGATTTGAAGTCAATTGCTATCTTAAATAGGTGTCGTTTGTTTGTGTGTGCTTACTGTCCCCATTTATGGTTTCTACTTTTTTACTTGGCAGTCTTTTGAAATAGATTGGAGTACTCACTCCCTAGTCGGCGACTTTCTTTTTGCTATTTATCGACTAATGCTGATACTATGAGAGTGCAAAACTGGTAAATCCATTTGGTTCAGTGCGTATTTGTTTTGGTATAGTCCAGTGAACCATGCTCATTTGGGACATGCGTATTAACAAGTCTTTGATGAGTAGTCTAAAGTTTGTGGTAAATTCATGGCATGGTCTTGTTTTGGAATGGATTACACAGTCCTATACACCCAAAACACTTGAATGAACCCTGACGGGGTGCGGTATAACTTTTCTTATATGTAGTTTTAGAGATTGTGTCTGGCTGAGTTAAAGCTGACATTTTATGCAACTAGTTTAAGCATGTATTTGGTTTTATACGAATAAATCTTTTCCTATTTTTGCAACATTTTACACTATAACAACAAAAAAATGAAGTGGAAAAATGGATGGTAGAAATATGTATGGTAAGAAACCAAGACAAACTGATAATATTACTCACAATGATGAACCTACAGTAATGAGTCCACATACACCATATTCTTGAGTGTTTAGTTTCAACCACTACTAAAAGTGATATTACATTTCAACCTGATCCTGTTTTGACCCGTTACGTAACCCATCCATGTTTCCATGCATTATGTTGTACAAACCTTTTCGGTGCACGATATCAGTTCTTTCTCATACGTCATATAATTTGCATGAACTCGAATTACCTTGTTATACAAACCATTAAGTTATTGCACATTCAAGAAATTTAATCTTCCAGTCTCTTTTGCGCCCACTGGAGCCAAATGAAGCAATATTTCAAACTATAGGACAGTCCGGATTCAACATGTGAATTGCTCTCAGCTTATGAAGTACGGAGTATGAAGCTAAAATGAATATCAGATTAATAAAGTTAAAAGCTTAATAACTGTTTTATTCCAAAAACCAAAACATTACTTTTGCCACCCTTACGAAAATGTTCTCTTTTTGACCCATTACACAAGCGTTAGACCCGCCCATTTTCCCACCCTTACGAATATTTATTCAAAGAGCAGCCATACCATCCAAGATGTTGCAACATAAAGCTGAGGTCCGGTGCAAATGGCATGGCATCTGGTTCCTAATACTTATGTATCATGATTCCTTTATGTTTTGCAGCGTTATGGAAGTAACTGAGCATATCGCTTTTCTGATGACGTTACAATTCAACCCACATGATGTAAGCCGGATCATGAGCTTTTTCAAGATGTCGAGTAACTGATAACTCACATCCCGAGCCTTTCGTAGAGCTTTCACTTGTTCCAATATCCATTGTTCATACATGTAGTTAAGAATGTTAAGTTTAGGTGCCGGGTCCATGACCTCGAAATCAAGTAAATTTTCGATTTTTCACTACTTCAGAAGCAAAAGAACGTTCCCCAGATTCACCCTCCAGATTTCTGGGATGGGGTTGTCGAAGCATTTCTTTTTTGTACGCGTTTTCGGTAAAAAGACAGTAACAGGTACCGGGCCTAATAGTAAACAAACTACAAGACCTAAATTTTTAGCTAAGTTAGTGTAATCTGACTACAACTATCAACAATATTCACTATGCAGATACACTAAGATGTCAAGGGTCAGATCTATTTGAACTTTGTTTATAAAAACATTTTAACCCCAAAGACCTAACAAACTTTGCCCCATCAAAGGATCCAGTGATGTAACCAACAGACTTTCTCATTCAAATAGACACACTTGATCATAAACATGGTTGATACATATGATAAGTCATCAGGAATGTAAATGCACCCTTACGTCTCTTACAACACTTATGCAACAAGAAAATTAAAACACACTTACAAACATATTTGACAAAGTAACGTTATAACTACGACATGCACTCCTCCTTGTTGCACTTACTTTCAAATTTCACCAAGAAAGCTTGATATCTGATCTGAAAGCGTTAGAAAATAAAACCAAGTTAGTGATGATTTATTAACAAACTCGTGTAAAATCAGATTCTACAAAAAGGGAGAACAGAGTACCTTATATATTTTGAAGCACATCGAGAATGCGCTGCAACTCGTTGACAACAATTTCAATTTTCATCCGTTGTGGTGGTGAATCCACAGAGCACGATACTCCAATCTTGATAGTTGCAGCCAAACATTCTTCCACTTTCTTTGCATTCGCTTCGGTACTTTGCAACACAATTGCATCATTATCAATAACATCGATTACTTGATCTGGTAATGCTATGACGTCCCCAAAACTTGTCATCTAGCTCCCGATACCATACTCTACAAATGAATAACAATTAATTAATTTACAAAGTTTAACCTGTAAATAAATATTGGTATCATGGAATAAAAGTGGAATTACCTGGAGGTGCATAACCAATTGTTCCTTTAACCCCGGTTGAGCTGTTTTGGTTTAAGTTTGTACCAAGTAGGCGAGCTAAACCAAAGTCTCCAACATGAGCCACCATATCATCATCAAGTAGAATGTTACTAGGCTTCAAGTCACCGTGAACAATCGTTGTTTGGCAGTGATTGTGAAGATAATCAAGTGCTGTTGCAACATCTCTGAGAATGCATATTCTTTGAAGAAGGTTCAGTTTCGAAGTACTTGCACTTGAATGAAGCCAGTTGTGTACACTTCCATTGGGCATAAACTCGTAAACCAGCGCTTTAAAATCATTGCCTTGGAAATCGGTACTCGAACATGAAGTTATTATCTTCAACAGATTACGGTGCCGAATATTTCGCCATGCTTCACATTCTGCTACATAACTTTTGTGAGCTCCTTTATTTTGAAGATGCAGCACTTTAATTGCAACAAATTTGTCATCATCAGAATCGAGGATTCCTTTATAAACAGAACTAAACCCACCCTCTCCAATCAAATTTGTTGTAGAGAACCCATCGGTAGCCTTGAGAAGTTGATGGTATGAAACTTTCATGAACCGTTCACTCCCTGATGATTGAGATGGTTGACTGTTGCGTTTCTTCTTACACAAAAGATACACACAACATAATACGACGAGCAACGTGACTGCAATCACGATGACTAATATGAAGAAAAGAAACCTTTTTTTCATACTACCCGTCTCCTTGCACTTGGGTAACTTAAGTGTAACCAAACCACCACAAAGCCTATCGTTCCCCAAAACCGAAAATGCACTTGCATTGGCAAACACTCCTTCAACCGGTACTTCACCCTCAAAATCATTAAAGGATAGGTTCAAATACTCTAAGGATTTCCATTTTTCTAAAAACTGTGGAATTATGCCTGATAAATTATTTTCAGAAATGTCGAGTGCCCCCAATCCTCCCAAGGAACTGAATGAAGATGGTATTACGCCTTGAAATCTGTTGCCTCTTAGGATTAACGTTGTAAGGCTAATTCAGTCACTAAGGCTACTAGTAATGTTGCCTGATAAATTATTGTAAGATAAATAGAGCTCGCTCAACTTATTGAGGTCTTTAATCTCCGATGGAATGGAACCAGACAAGCGGTTTTGAGAAAGATCGAAAAAATAATTTAGTGATGGAAGTTGAAGAAGTTGCTTGGGTATTTTTCCACTGAGTCTATTGTCTGCAAGGTTTAACACATTAAGTATTGTACAATTCCCAAGGCTTGATGGAATATGGCCTTCTAATTTGTTGTAATCTAAATAAAGTTCGGCCAACATTGATAAGTTCCCAATGGCATCAGGGATAGGCCCTGAAAATTGATTGTTGTCTAGACCAAAAACTTGTAGATTTTGAAGTTTACCAATGGTAGTGGGGATTTTTCCCTTGAATCGATTAGCTCCTAAAAGTAAAGTGGTCAAGCCAACTAGACTACCTATACTTGAAGGTAGGCTTCCAAATAACTTATTCTCTCCTAAATCGAGAGCGCTAAGTTGATCAGAAAGATTACCTATTGATATCGGAAGCACTCCTATAAGGTTGCAATTAGAAAGGTCCAACCTTACTAATCTGGTGCAGTTTTTCAAAGAATCAATAAATCTCATGTCACCAGCTTCTCCGCGTCCATGAAAGTTGTTATTAAATAAGTAAATTCCATTAATATCTCTTAGCTTTGTAAAATCGATTGTCAACTTCCCACTAAAATTGTTGTTATTGATTTCAAGAAGTCCTAATTTAGAACAATTAGAAATAGAAGGTGGAAGAACTCCGGTCAGTTCGTTACCCCATAACTGAAGCTCTTCAAGATCTGGGAGCTGATTACCAATTTCTAAAGGAAGACTACCAGTGAGGTGATTATCAGGTAAGGAAAAATTAACTAGGAGTGACAGGTTGAAAATGGAATGAGGGATGCTTCCATATAAGTTGCAGCCACCAGAGTGAAATGTCGTCAAGCTTTTCCAAAGACCCAGGGTATCTGGAATACTCCCCCCAAGCGGGTTCACTGCAGCAGAGAACAGTTCCATTGATGTGATATTCCCCAAGAAAGGTGGGAGTCCACCTGTTAACTTATTATTCTCAATTACAAGAGTAGCAAGTTTCGAGAGTAAACTCATCTCCTTGGGTATGCTTCCAACTAGCTTATTTTGAGCGAGCAAAAGCACTTCAAGGTTAGAACAACCAGACAAGTTTGTTGGAATGACTCCACTGAATTTGTTATCATAAAGATTAAGACGACGTAGCCTAGATAGACGACCAAGTTCATGAGGAATGGTTCCTTGAAAGCTGTTGTTTCTGAGATAAAGCTCACGGAGGAAGCTGAGGTTTCCCACATGAGGAGACAACGAGCCTTCTAAGCCTTGCGAACCCAGCTGTAAAGCAATCACTCGCTTGTGCCGCTTTCCACATGAAATACCACTCCAGTCACAGAAATGAAAGGAATGGTTCCACGAGGTTAGAACTTTGTATGGATCATGGGTGATCATCGACTTAAATGACAGCAATGCGTGATAATCAGTCTCATTACCGCCGCCGTTGGAAGCAGAGACGGTGGCGGAAGTAAGACATGTTATCGTGAGACCGAAAAAGAGAAAAGAAATAAGAGAGGAAGATGATAAGTGGATTATTGCTTGTGGTGACTTCATTTTTGGAAATTTAGTTAAAATTATAAGAACATGCATTGGTTTTTTATACTTAGTTTTGCATGTTAACGTTCATGACATGCAAATGGTGAAATAAATGGCTTCCACAAATTTCTTATCATCTTGAGAATACCAAGACTTTTAAGAGATTATAATACTTTCAAATATTAATGTTTAACGTTCACCACACTTAAATTGTGAAGAGAATGGCATCCACAATATCCTTATCAGCTTGAGCAAAACAACATTTGATTGGTAATAACTAGTTTGTATGTATATTCAGAGAAGACTTTAAAGAAGACTTGGGATTGGGAAGAGGACATTATGATTTTTTGTAACATATCAATCATGCAACCCATGTAGCACGACTAGCATCACCTATGGTCTATCATCCACACATTCCTTCTACGTGTACTGAGGGAAGACTTTTAAGAAGACTTGGGATATGGAAGACTACGTAAACTTACATTGCATATATTAGAAGGTTAAGGAGAAAAATTAATATATTTAAATGAAGAGTCTTGAAAATTTTCGGATTTTGTAACAGTTGCTTAGTTTGCTTAATTTTAGTATATATATTTTAGAAGGTTAAGGAGAAAAATTATTAAAACAATACTTATGGTGTGATGACGACGACAGGACCGTGTTCGCCAGAACCTATGAACAATACTTCACCCTAATCCTGTCAAATGAATAAGGTTGTATGGAATTGGCTATGTTCTACTAAATGTTCTTTGTGGGATAGAAATCTGCTGGTGGTCTTGGGTACTAGTAATTTTGAAATTTGTTGGGTACTGTCTTGGTGTGGTTTTTGGTCTTGGCACTTAGCTGGTTGGTATTTAAGTTTGAAGTGTATTTCGGTCAAAAATGATGTTGGGTTATATTCCTCGATCTTCTGTCTGCTGGTATGAATTTAGAAGTGTTTGGTGGTAAGAAGCTGTGTGGAATTACACATGAAAATGCGAGGCTGCTGGGCTTTAGGGTTTTGGTAAAAATCTTGTTACGACGGCTGGATTTCATTTTGCTAAAATATGTATATGAGTGTTTTCGATAGTAACTATTTGTTGCTCTATAGATATTTGAAGTTAAAGTTCTTTGTGGGATAGAAATATGCTGGTGGCCTTGGATACTAGTAATTTTGAAATTTATTGGTTACTGTCTTGGTGTGGTTTTTGGTCTTGGCACTTAGTTGGTTGGTATTTATGTTTGGAAGGTCAAAAATGATGTTATAAGGAATGATATTGGGTTAGATTCCTCTTCTGTCTGCTGGTTTGAAAGTGTTTTGTGGTAAGAAGCTGTGTGGAATCATGAGCGAAAATGTGAGGCTTAGATTGCCGAGTTTGGTGGCTGCTGGGCGTTGAATTGGGGTTTTGGTTATTTCTTTGCTGGTAAAAATCCTGTTAAGATGGCTGGATTTCATTATGGTTACTTTGAAGTGTGTTTGGCAGATCATGGAATGAATGGTGTTTTGACCAGCTCAATATCAAGGTTTCAGTGGCCTAATTCAGAAGTGGAATTTGAAGACCCTCTAAAGAGTTTTGGAAGTGTTTGATGTGTGGTAAATTGTAATGGTGGTAAGATTATAAGTTTTGGTTAATGGGTAATTATTTGTGCAGGATATAGTGTTTGGTATTAATTTTGAAGCGAAGTGGTTTTTCGTCTCTTTTGGCATGTCAAAAGGTAAAAGGGTCGTTTATTATAGTTTGGACAGGGTCAGATGGGAAGATCTATGTTGATTTTTCATGGACCGGAGAATATCGTGGGCAGACATTTTGAAGTTTTATAACCATTTGATTTATAGCCAATGTTTTGGGTTTTGTAGCTATTGTTTTTTGTTTGTTAGCTTACTCAAAGAGCACTAATTACTGTACCCATACAAAACTCAAGTTTTTGATTAACCAAAACCAAGTAAGTGAATTAAAATATGATACTAAGATGATAAGTAACTTAATGCTTGTGGTGACATTTTTGGAAATTTACTTAAAATCATAGGGATAAGTAAAAGTATTGGCTTATCCTTAGTTTTGCATGTTAACGGTTTGTGGTCCACATGCAACTGGTGAATGAATTGGCCACAACTTCCTTATCATCTTAACCAAGACTTTAAAGAAGACATGGGATAGGGAAGACTATATGCAACCTATGGTCTATCATCCACACATTCCTTCTCATCTTGACCAAGAAAATTTGACTGATAATAACTATATTGCATATATCGTAGACAAGTAACTTGTCTACTAACGAGGTTCGTTTGTAGCTGCATTTCATTGCGTACTTCTAATGTTCGTTTACGTAATTGTAAGTGAAATAAATCGTACATCATCAAATGACACTCAAAATTCTAAACATTTTATGTAGAAGAATCAATATATATAAATGAAGAATATGAAAATTTCTCATATTTTGTAAGAAAGTATAAATGACATTTGCTGTATTATATATTTTAAAAGGTTAAGGAGAAAAATTATTTTTAAAAAAAAAATACTTATGGTGTGATGACGACGGCACGACCGTGTTCGCCATAACATATGAACAATGCTTTACATTTTCAGTATTTAAATGCAAAGAGTAAGAGCATATTTACCCAAAGTATAACTTATACTCCCTCCGTCCCATAATAATTGTCCAGTTTGACTTTTTTGAGTCTTTCTTATTCAACTTTGACTACTAATATTTTTATTTGTGTTATATAATATTTGATGAAACTTATACCAAATAAAAATACATTTAAAACCCAATCTATTCATACATTTTTATCAAATATTATATTATACAAATAAAAATATTTATGGTCAAAGTTTAATAAAAAAGACTTAGAAAAATGAAAGTGGACAATTATTATGGGACGGATGTAGTACTTAAATTTAATCATTGTATCATTTACCCAATATTTTACAAAAAAAAAATACTATCAAGTTCACTTTTTTGCTGAAAAAAAACATTTTTATTTAAAGTCATGATGGGTATCATTTGATACGAAACATCTATGTTTTTTCTGGTAACATAGTTAAAGTAGTCAGCTATCATTTGTTGATCAAATGACACTCGTAATCTTGTAGAAGGAAAAATGCAAAGATGTATGTAGTACTATGTTGTAAACACCAAACGTGACGCAAACAATTAGCCACATCACCTGCATACTGTATCATGTGTGAGATAATCATATAGACCATAAGAAAATGATACTGGTGAAGCCAACACATGATCCAATTTACATCAACACTATTCATATACGCTAAAGAACATGAGACATTATACTCAAAGAGCACTAATTACCGTACCCATACAAAACTCAAGTTTGTGATCAACCAGAACTAAGTAAGTAAATGAATTTACAGTAAGATGGCAAGATTGCTACCACTCTAGTTAAAACTAAATAGTGCTCGCGGCTACATATTCGTTCATTCCAGTTAGGAGCTAAGCCATGCCTCCACTTATTTCCAATATTTAGTTGATGTTGAGCAAAGAAACGCAATTGGTAATGGCTTTCTATTAAGGAACGTAGATGAAAATCAACTTTGTTAGTGTTTTTGTTTAGGATAAATGTGCAAATGAGCAATGTATTATTTTTTTCGAAAAATACAAAACTCTATCCATCAAAAAGTCATTATTCATCCATTTTCTATTTTCCTTAAAGTTATCTATCATAATCTGCCATAAGTGGACATGTCCATTAACAAAGTTATTCATAATTCATACTAAGGGGTTTTGTTTAAGCATATTTTTAAGCTTACGAGACTTCACGCGGTTTCAGCTTATAATACTTTTCTAACTTATTTTATAACCTGGAGTATAAATTGTAAAATAAGCCGGAAAAAGTAAGCTTATTAAACGTGAACCGAATACATTTAAGCTTGGTAGCTCAAAAAATAAGCTAAAGCAAACACCTCGTACATGCAAGACATTTCAACAACTCCTTACATCGACTACAAAAATCCTAAATCCGTGTTTCTCTTAAAAAAGGATGACATTTCAACTAACCAAGAACCAGAATAAATAATTAAATACCCAATTATTTAGACCGGGTATAATAGAGGCCCTCACCACCTGTGGTGAGCCTCTACCACGCACCATCTACCACTACGACTTGCCATCCACCGCACGTCAAGTTGCCTTTTGGGGTTGGTTCGGTGGTACAGACCACCTAACGTGGTGCACTAACTTCTTTTTACACCCAGCCTAATAATATGATTTAAGTTGAGTTAAATAGTGTGCTGAAAAATTGATGTGACGCTGAGGTGCTGACAAAGTGACCATTACACCAAGCCTAATAGTATGATTTAAGTTAAGTTGATTCACTTTATAATAGCCGTGACCAAAAATACCAAAATCGAAACCCCAAAAAAACCGATTCCGGAACCGGTCAACACCGGTTTTTGACCATAACCGGTTCTGTTAGGATAATAACCGGCGGTTAGGAACCGGTTTTTAGTTCTAGAAGTTGGGCCGGTTACGAACCGGTTACTAACTGAACTGGTTGGGAAACCGGTTAGAGAAAAACCGGTTAGTAACCAGTTATTTTTTATGAACGTTGGGAACAAGCTGTTAACGAGGGACATGGAACAGACAAACACAATATGACCTTTTTTTTGTTTATAGCCGTTATTTTTGGCATTTAATCACCATTTATGCTATAAACTTTAGTATAAATACTAATCTTGAATATGGTTTAGTTACTTACAACTTACAACAATCAAACACTCTTGAAAACAATCAAAATCACTCACAAAATGGCAACTCAAAGTTCTTCAACTTTCACCGGTGTTGGTTCTTCAAATGAACCCACGATTGTTGCGGTTTAGAAACGGACCGAAACAAGGAAATTTGGTGTAATTTTGAGCTCGTGGAGTTTTCGGATAATACCATGAAGGCTCATTGTAAATTTTGCAAGAAGTTTTTAAGTAGCGGATCCAACACGACGTTGAAGCAACATATCGAAAAAAAGTATTGCCAAGCACTCAAAGGCGTTCCGGATGCGGGTCAAGCATCTATGTCACAAGATGGGGGTATATTTGCATATGAGTCGGAACGGACTCGACAACAATTTGCAAGCTTTGTGATTCAAGAAGCTTTGCCATTCAACCATTTCGATAACCCGATATTAACCAAGGTGCTTCAAAATTATCTTCAACAGCGATATAGTCACGTAAGTCGTTCTACTCTTAAACGTGATGCACTTAAAATATAGAAAAAGGCGAAACTCAAAATCATAAAAGGTTTTGAAAATTTAAATACAAATGTAAACTTAAAAACTGATGTTTGGTTGGTGCCTCATCATTTGCCGCATTCGTACGTTTGTTTTACCGCGCATTGGATTAATCCCGTAACTTGGCAAATAATGAAGCGTACGATTGATTTTCAAAACTTTGATTATCCACACACGGGTATGAATTTATTTCGTAAGTTAAGAGATGTGTTAAAAAAGTTTAAATTGAAACGTAAGATTTTTTCAATCTTATTTTATAATGCTTTTAACAAAAATGTCGCCACTAAACTAATAGCAAGATACCAACCACCTTTGAACGGCATTTTTTTCATAGGCGATGTGTTGCACACATCATAAACTTGGTGGTGCAAGACGGATTAGGGGTACCCGAAATAATGTCGATAAAAAACGCTTTTAAAACAATGTTGCAAGATATATTTTGTGGGCCTAAAGCAAGATATAAGAGTTATATGAGATTTTGTGTGGAAAGGGAAACCGAATTTTTAACACCTAATTGGGAAGTTCCTACAAGATAGAACTCGACTTATTATATGTTTAAAAGTGTTTTACGCCAAAAAATTGCTTTAAGTACTTTTCATGATGATCTTGCCGGTGATACCTAGTTGAACCATTTTCCGTCTAAAATTGGGAAATTATTGAAAAATTAACCGAATTACTCGAAGTTTTTAAAGATGCAACTACTTTATTATCGGGTGTATATTATCCCACGAGTCATAGGGTAATCCAACAAATTTTTGCAATGTGTTCAAAAATAGGCGAATTCGAATCAAGTGGTCCACCATATGATATTATGGTTGAACCTATGAAAGAAAAACTTAAAAAATATTTCAAAGAAATTCCACCTGTAATTACTTGTGCTGCCGCATTAGACCCACGCTTTAACATTAGTGGGGTGGAACTACTTATCGAGAAGATTTCGATTGATTTGGATTTGCAATTAGAAAACCTTAACTATGCAATGAATGCAAAAGCTTATTTTAACAAATGTTTTAAAGATTTATTTGATATTTATTTTAGTAAATATGGTTCAACTAATGTTTCAATTAGTTGTGGTGCTTCATCATCCTCTTCGAGTTCGAGGTTTAACTTATTTCAAACTTTAAGACAAGAAAGTGTTAAACGGGCTAGGAGTGACCAAACCGGTACTAACGAATTTGGGAGATATATCAGAACCGATTGGATAAGCTCTATGGGACAAGAAGAATTTGAAAACTTTGATGTTTTGTCTTGGTGGAAAGGAAGGCAATCTCAATTTCCAGTTCTATCCAAGATGGTTCGAGATTTACTGAGCGTACAAGCTACTACGGTAGCTTCGGAATCAGGTTTTTCTCTTAGTGGAAGGGTATTAACGATTCGAAGAACAGGACTCACGCCGGCATCTTTGGAGATTTGTATTTGCTTAAAGGATCACTTGGACGCACAAGAACGTATACAACACATTTCTAATATTGAAGCCAATTATTTAGAGATCAAACCTCAAATACTTGAGATTGAGATGCAAGAGGTTATAAAATCTCACTTTCCGATGAAGAAATCGCTCAAGATGACCAAGCTAGGTCCGGATCCGGAGACTCCGAATAAGACCTCACTATCGCTCAATGTATTAGCTTTCCAATCAATAAATCGCTCAATGTATTAGCTTATGTTTCAAGTAGTTTATGTTTGACGTATTATGAGTTTATTTAATAAAAGTCGAAGTTTATTGAGTTATTATGTATAAAATGTGAATGCAAAAAAAAACCAAAAACCCGAGCACCATTAAGTCCTTAACAGTAGCAAAAACATTTAAAAAAAAAAAAAGAAAGACGTTTATAATCGCTTTTTCTTATAATAACCGGTTACAAACCGGTTAGTACCGGGTTTGGTTTTTTCTACCGAAAAGTCTAACCGACCCGAACCGTTTTTTGTTAATAACCGGTTTGACCAAAAACTGGGTCGGTTACTAACCGAACCGGTTAGCCCAAAAAACCCGATTTGCGCACGGCTACTTTATAATATAAAGTACATGTAACAAAAGTTTAAAACTATTAGACTTCAAAACCTAACAAAAGATAAAAAATAAAGCCAAAAAACAACATTAAGTACCAAAACATTCCTCCATTTTCATTCCTTAGTAACAGTCAATGTTTGGATTCCAAAAGTACAAAAGAAACATTTCTAAATAGAGTCAAGATATAACAGCAGCATCTAACAAAAACTGAGTTGTACAACCCTTTTAAGCACAAGTTACAACTGCATAATGCACACTACATGTTACCTATTTTCCCATCCAACAACCCAAAAAACCAAACCAAACTCCCAAGTTCAGGAAATTTGTACCTAAATGGAACAAACACCATCAGCACTTGGACCATTGTCGACATCCATTGTATCGGCTTCCTTATTATCTGCTAAAACATGAAGAAACTCTGGAGGAATAGCTGCAGGGTCGAGGTCTAGACAACCCTTTGGAGCATTTGCATATTCTTGACCCGTGAGCAGGTACGAAGGTATTTGATGCGATATTTTAAGAAAGTCTTTTCCCGGGATAACTTTTGTTTCTTTGCTGTCGAGATGTCGGTGAAACACTGTTTTAAATCCTGCAACTTTGACTAGTGGCGTGACGGTAATGCCTGTTTCTTCACTGGACTCGTCAACTTCGACAAGTTCGTAAGTATGTTTGATCGTATCCGGTGTGTAATCGTATTTGTACAAAGCACAAACACTTCCCTTTTTAGGGAAAACACGAATGTTACCGTTTGTCTGCTTTGTAAAGCTAGCTTTGTGTGAGAAATATTTAGGAGAGGTAACGGTTTCGTGCTTTCCCGGTTGGAACTCACCGAATGCTTCCAGGAACCCAGGAAAAGGAAGTGGTTTCTTGTTAGGTTCTGAGCTAAGCCAGCATACTTTCATCTTAAACGGGTTCAAAGAAATTACTTTGTTAACTATGGCATAGTTCCGAGGCATCCCGTCACGATCATCATAAGCAGCCCAGAGTTGACCTTCTTTGAAACATTTTTCGCTTCTTTCTATATCGAAATCATGAAAATCTGGATCTGGTACGTCAGCCTCGTTACTCTTTGAGAAGCCGTTTACCATGCCAGCAACTTTTACGGCCTCTGAACTCTTTCCGTAGTCGCCTTCTTTATAAGGTGATTCTTGATAGGCCCTGTTTCCTTAATTGCATCAAACCCCTTAATGTCTGGCTTTGTTTTAACAGATTTGACTTTCTTAGATGCGGATTGAGCTTCTTTTTTAGCGATCTTATTTCTCAAAGCTTCCTCTATATTAGTGTCTAGTCCAGCTTCTTCTCGATCCCTTTTTAGTGGACCCCGCTTGGAGCTTGTACCATTACCAGCCTCAATACCCGTTATCTTGCACGTTTCTGGGGCTGAAATGTTATTTCCCATTCCTTGTGAAATTCCCGCAACTTCTGAAGAAGCATTGATATTTGGTGATGGAATCTCAGTAGCGTGAAATGGTCCATAACAAGTGGGGCATAACATATTTCGGTTTGAATACTTTCTCAAGAATTCATACTGCAATTTGCATCTCATGCATACGGTCCAAAACGTCTTAGTCTTCATCTGTTTAGTAACCAGTAAAGGAATAGAAGTGGGACCAGTCTTGGTCGTCCCATTGACTTTATCCTTTTTTAAACAAGGCCCAGGCATCGTCTCAGGCACTATCTGTTCATTTGACAATGCAGGAGCAAAAGTGGGACCCGTCTTCGTAGTCCCGTTAACATTATTCTTTTTTCGAGAACCTTTGACCTTTGACCTCTCAGGAGCTATCTGTTCATTGGAGGATGAAGGAACTGAAGTGGGAACCGTCTTGGTAGTCCCATAAATCTCATCCTTTTGACTTCTGTTTTTTTTCTTCGCCTGAGTAGTAGTTTTATCCTTCTTTTGAGAAGTTGTAACCTTTGTCTGCGCATCTGCACCAGCTGTACTCTTCGTGACATTGTGAAAACCGTTCTGAGTTGGAGGTATATGCACTCGTGAAAACACGTTCTGAGGAACCCTCTGCTTCAAAAACTGAGCATGCCTTTTATGATCATACGCCGATCTTTTATCTTTATCAGATAACAGATTCCATGCTTGAGAAACGAGCTGAAATGCCCCTTCTGCACCTATAGACTTGTTCTTATCGGGATGAAGTGATAAAGCTAGTTTTCTAGTATAATGTTTCTTCACAGTATCATCATCTGCTGATGGGTTCACACCAAGTATCCCATAATAATCCGATTCACCACTTACTTTGTTTTCGGCAGCAACATGCACATCCAGAACTGCTAATAGTTGGGAAATACCCTCAAGACCAGGAAACAAATTTTGCGCCTTTAAAGCAAATTTCTTTGCGCCCTTTACATCCTTTGAAGAGAACTTACTCTCAGCGATTTCTATCGCCCTTGTGGCTTCATACTTATTGCATTCCATCCTTCACTACTTCACGTAAGCAGCTAATCTACTTCACCACTTCCTTAATAATGCTACTACATTAATCATTTGGAGTAGAGGTGAAGATTAGGCAATATTCTGGCTCGAGCTAATGCTTAACCAAGCTACTACTTTTTATAATGATCGCAATTCTCAAACCTGATACAGATATACGAAGTTGATAGATTAAGCATAACGCACATGTATAAAGTATTCATAGAATGATTTCTCGCAGAAGTAAAACCATAGTAAACTATACCAGAATCCAAACACCTATTTTCCTCGTCACAGAACTAAAAGTTTTACTGTATCCAAATACCCTGTTCACCGTCACAAACCACCAACTGGACTTCTTCAACCCGTTTTCTAATAACCTATTGCTTTTCATTTTATTTATTTCCCGTTTGACCTATTATATATAAAAACTAACCAAAATTGACCCGTTTCATGTAAATTGTCCCAAAAATAAAAAAATTTCTGAGAGCAAGTTTGGAAGATCTGGTTACTTACTTTCAGTCAGCAAATGGCACACGTCTTATGAGTGTCATCTTACTCTTTTCAAACTCGGGCACATCACAATGAGGACTATCTGTTAAGACGGACAACAAAACTGTTAGTACAAATGCAATATTGTCTAAATACATTCAAATTTTATGAAATTCAGAATAACTTGCCTTTAATACTTGTATTTATTGTAGATTTTCGAGATATAACTCTAAAAAGAGTGGATGTTGTTTCGTTACATCCAACTTACTCAAATCTTGTGTCATTAAACCTTTCCATGGCATTATCACACTTTTGAAGGATTTAAAACTTGAGTGAGTTCTTTTATTGTACCTCAAAAACTCTGTCTCAAGTGGGGCATTAAGCCTGCATCAAGTGAAAATTTGAAAAGTTAAAACCGATAATAACTGAAAAACCTAAATGCGAAGCTGACTGTACAACAAACAAATACTTACAACATAAAATAATCACGCTTAGCTTTTCTTTGCACATGAACATGGACAAAGTAAGTATATACTAAACTTATGCCATCAAGAAAGTTGTTCGATTCAGGTTATTTTTACCTTTAACCTTTACAGGCCAATGGGTCACTAGGTATAAAATTACATGCAGTATAAACAAATGACTCGTGTGATAGTCAACAAGATGTTATTGATTCCTTGGAAATAACATTAGAGCCGGATGTTAAATCCACGCTTAGAGGTTGACTGTTAAATTGCCTTATCTGTCATTCAAACGTCATTCATTCAACCTAAAAAGGTCCAAACTGAACTAACCCTTTCCAAAACCACAAATAATTAACCAAGCCAGTAAACCTTACATGTCAAATTAAGCCCACACATAAGTGAAGCAACTAAAGTTCACTCAAATGTGGTTTTCATTAGGTTCTGAGAAGTAACTTGCCAACATATCATCGCAAAATCCGTTCGAAATTTTTGGGTGAAATTCTACCCCAACCTTTGCTACCCTTTAGAATCCTAACTAAAATTGGTGAATAACTAAAAAACATAAAGACAAAAGCCATACCTTGAACATATTTCAAGGCAAACCTTCTGTTGCTTGGAGTATAGTGTGGAGATAAGCTGCATTCTTAAGGTGCAGATCTTGGAGGGTCGTTGGCCGTTCATACTTCCTACTCCAATAAGTCCTTCGGAGACCACAAATTATCATTCATTCTTCTCAGCATACAAAGTAAGTATGCTCATGTATATGGGGTGCACTTAATATTTCAATTCCCATGACCCATCTTCAGAATTGAAACATTCTCGCGACGAATTTCAAACAAATGGTTTTACTTCAGAATACCTACATAACAATGATTCTTATACGATTTAAGTGCTTTAAATACCACATCTTTTATATCCATAATTAATGTAGCAACTTTGACCCATTTAATTAGGAATGGGTCAATTTGGGGTTATGTTTATATATTAATAGAGATATACTTTTTCTTTGGGTAAAGTAAAACAAATGTTTACGTATTAATAGAGATAGACTTTTGCGCCAATTCTGTAAGCTTCTAAAACTTTTTTCGAATTTTGATACATTTGACCCAAACAGAAGATAAGGCAAGCAGATCAGGTTAACAATACATACCTACAAAAGTGCTAAAATGTATCATTCGAAGTTTATAGTAGGTTTAATAAATATGAAGAAATAGTGGCCAACAATGCACATTCTAAAGTATATCATATTACATGTCTAAAACGCATCTTGCTATCAACCTTAAGGATATGCTTTTCCCATATAAATACATAAATAAATATATGCAATATTACAGGACACGGGATGATTTCATAACTTACGGATATCATTCGGAAATAAGGACCATGTCTTAACATGCTTATATTCATTCAAAAAGTAATAAGGAAACTCAAAGCTTAAGCTTGTAACATAAATTAACGATAAGTGGCAAACATAAAACAGACTGCGTTGCATAAAGATTTTAAATATTCAATGGCGATTTATATAATCGAAGGGATTCTTACAGGTCCATAAGGCCAGCGGAAACCAATGAGGGCAATTGCAGTTAACTTACCGACTATCCTTATAGCGTATTTAATCTATAAAATCAAATACAATACCTAACACTTACAACATACTTCTATAGAAGTAATGAATTGTCCTTACGCGCGTAATAGAATCGCAGACAAAAAAAAAAGTTTGGCCACTAACCCCAAACAATCTATTTCATAGAGGCATAAAAACAAACAGTTGATGTGCATACATACATAAACCACTAGTGAACACCTTAATTCATCAACTAAACTAATAAAAATCAAACACCCATATGAACAATCGCAATATTAAAACAAACCCATATCGAATACATAAATTGTAAAACACTAATTATTTATAAAAGTTTGTTTATTTACGTTATTAGAATGAAGGGTATTTGATTCTACTAATTTTATGCCACCTGAAATTGGTGAAAAGTTATAAGTAAACACTAATTATTTATAAAATACCTTATTAGAATCAATCTTTAGCCTTAACTAATTTTATGCTAAGACAGGGTCCTTATTTATGAATGATATCCGTAAGTTATGAAATCATCCAGTTTCCTGTAATCTTTAGCCTCTAAGTCTTAATAATATTATAGATCAATAAGCGCCACACCGCGTCTCAGCGTCTATGAATCTTAAGCCTTAACAAGTACTTATAACCGAACTTCCATCCTACACCTAACCATTTAATTTCACTTTTTCTCAAAGACGGCTATAATAAAATTAATTATAAATTAAATTAATTAATATAATAATCAGTTAAATAGTCAAATTCAGTTACAGAACCTACATACCCAGCTGATTATGCAGGAGACGAACTCGAGCTATCGACTGGATCTAAAATTCCGGCCAACGGAGGAGAACCGGTGACCGGCGCCGGAGAAGATGATTGCGACGGAGGTGGGGTGCTGTGGCTGGTAGTTGTGACTTGTGACTGCCATTGGTGATGGTGACCTAAGTTGTTGGTAACAGTGTTTCTCAATTGTTTATAACGGATGATTTGCACTTTTTTTTTATTATTATTTAAAAAAATAAAAAAATAAACAAAAAACATAATTTTATATAAGTTGTATGCATACCTACAACACTATAAGACTATAAGGGGCGAGGGAGTGGTCACCTAGTATCTAACACTACCCAAATTGTCACGTCACTTTTATCTAATAAAAACCCTCCAACTTAAAACTACCCAATTCTACCTTCTAATACTACCCAAATCTGGGTATGGGAATGCAAGACCCAATCCTACCCAATTTCTTTTTTTTTTCCACAAATATATTCTTTTATTTTTTTTCATTTATTTGAATAAATGAATTATTAGTACAAAATTATTTGAATAAAATGTTAACAAAAAAATATTAACCAAAAAATATGTAGTATGATATATTCCTAGCTACAAAATGTAAACTCAATTTTAAAATATGTAGTATGGCACCCAACTGGTATGTACCTCGGCCCAATATCACATTCTATAAACCTGGCCCAATTTTAAAATGATTAAACCTAATCTTCTTTGCCTTCAAACCACAAGCAGCACACTTTGTCTTCTTCATGCTACCAAACCTGAAAAAAAAAAAAAAAAAAAAGGCATACAAAAAACAAAGAACACAAACACATCACTAACACAACACAAAAAGCTTCACTCACGATCGGCTGACCCGATTTGGTACCGATTTTGCCTACCCGACTAAAGGTGGGCTGGTTACCAAACCGATCGGCACCGGCCCACCCGAGTCCACTCCTCCCTCTAAGTGATGAAAGAACAAAAAAATTTACTATGCAAATCAACCTCTTCTTATATACTATATATAAAGGAGATAGATATAAAAAGAGTAAATTGCATAAATCATTCTTGAATTTTGGCCAAATTGTATGTTTCGTCTTAATTATTTTGAAAGTGCATAAATCGTCCCTATGAGAAACCTTTGAGCAAACTTTCATCTCTGGTTGGGACAAAAATTGCATTTTTAAATGTGACAAATTGCACTTTTCGTCCCAACTAGGGTTAAAAAGTGGTTGGTGACATCGCTGGCGTTGTTGGTGAGTTGACGCTTTAAAGACGGAAAGTGGAAAGTACATAGTGTTTCTCAATTGTTATATTCAATAATAAAGAGAGATATAAAAAGAGTTTGTACAATTTTTTTCTTGATTTGCACACCTAAAGAGTAATACTGGAACCGATCTCATTTTATCCATGTATATCGTGAATTGATTTGCATCTATTTTTGAATGAGACATTTCAATTAATAATTTAATTAAAGCTATTGACTTTTGAAAATTTCGTTCTATGTTGTTTAGTTATGATTCTTGATGAATTATGGATTTGCAAATTTTAGAACCTGTTTTAAAATTTTGGATCTCATAATCGTGTAACAAAGCAAGCGCCCAGCTTTACAAAATTATATATATATATATATATATATATATATATATATATATATATATATATAGTGTAGAAGTTATTTTAAGAACCAAAAATTGCGAGAATCATGGACCGCTGGAACCATTTTCCACCCTTAGATTACTTGATCAATGGTCAAAATCATTTGTGGCAAAAATGTAATAAAATGAAAGACAAAGAATAAATTAATATGAGTTGGAGGGGTACAATAGGAATTTCGTCTTAACTATTTTTTGATAACCATCCATCTACCACATGATTTTGAAATATTGATTAGGTCAAAAATGTTTTCCCCTGCATCTCTTCCGCCTCCACTCTTCAACTGCTTACAATCCTTATTTAGAATCAATTATCAATACATAATGTCTCAACCACTTGCAATTCTCTTATCTTAATTAAGTTTTCCCCTAACGTCATGTATGAATGCATGATATACTTGTAACTTATTATACTAATTTATCAATTTTGTTTATTGGTTCATTTGTATTCGATCACCACTACAATATGACGACACTCTTCTATTTCGATCTTTCACAGGATGCCGCATAACCGACGTCGAATTTAATTTTTCTCTACCTGATCGTGTTATTCATGTTTAAGGTAAGATTTTATGTTTTATGTTTTTCGGGTCGAGTTGTGATAGGTTTTATTTCTTTGTTCGATATGTTTTGATGATTCTGAAGTTTTTGATCATTTTAATTTATTCTTCGTTTTTTATTTTTATTTACTTTTTGTTTGTTTACGGTATCATTTTTCATTCGTTTAACATTTTGAAATCGTTGCTAGTAAAAGTTTATTTTTTTGTATTTGAAATTGTTTTTGTTCTGCCTATTGATTCAATTTTAATTGTGTTTTTTGCAAAGTTAAGGATTGCTAATAAGAAGATAATGTTTGATGGCATGAGTGCAGTCATAAATATTTACTATGTATATGCATGTGCCATTATTTTTTGTGTTGTAAATGTGTTATAGTTAATGTATTTTAGATGCAGGTAAGATACATGCAAACAGGTTGTGGAGACATGTTGCGTGTACACATGCATATATATGCATATATAGCATGTGCTGGTTCATAACATTGAAAGGAAGCTAAAGTTGAAGACGTGCATATGTATATTTCATGTAACATAAAAAGGAAGCTAAAGTTGAAGACGTGCACATGTATATTCCATAGTGAATGGTGAAAGATAATTGATGGTGACAGGTTATTTGACGTCGTTGATGTTGGTAGAGACTTGTATCAATTAAGAAGAGCGAGATGATAAAAGCATATGTGCACAAGGATCAATAACACATGTGTAGACTTTATGGGCTAACCGGTACACGAATATCACGTGTCACGCGACTTGTATCAATCAAGATTAACGAGATGATAAAAACACATGTGCACAAGAATAAAAAAACACATGTGCAGATTTCATGGGTTTTTGAGCCACGTGACGAATACATGTGCACGCTCAAAAGATGAACCAACTGTTGAAGACTTTGGATTATGCATATGTGAATGCTTTATATATTTGTAATAGAATTCAATACAATTTGTAAATCTGAAAATTGCATAAATCTATTGTTAAAGTTTTGTTGTTTGTATTTATATTTATGTAATATTTCTCAAAAATACATACGTATATACAAAACACATATGCATAAACGAAAAGTAAAATTGTCATAATGTACTTAATAGTTAACCTTTTTTTTTAACAAAACACATGTGCACATACTGTATTTGCAAACATGTAAAAAAAATCCTAAACTTTAGGAACTGAAAAACGTTTTTTTTTTTAATTAAAAATAAAAAAAAGTAATTTTACCATTATACCCTTTTGAATTAAATAATAAAAATTAATATAAAAAAAAATCTGATTGGTTGATCTTTGGTTCTCAGCTCTCAGATTTTTCTTGGTTAAAAATAACCCTTCCCTATATATATATATATATATATATATATATATATATATATATATATAAAATTAAAATATAATTGCATCACTGTATGGCAATTGTAGGGTTTGCCTAAAACTTTGAAAGTGCAATGATAGTCCCCATTTTAAAGTTTGGATTGCAATTTTGGTCCTTGGATAAAGTGAAATAACTAAAATACCCTTTTGTCTTATTCAGAGAAGACAAGGGTAATTTGGTCATTTCATATCGATTATGGACTAAAAATGCAATCCAAACTTTAAAATGGGGACTATCATTGCACTTTCAAAGTTTTAAGGACCAAACCTGCAATTTGGCCATACCACAGGGACCAAAAATGCAATTAACTCTTAAAAAATATATATATACAAAATAAAAATAAAAAATAAAATGGATTTGATTGTGGTGGTTGTGTAGTGGTAGAGGGTGGTAGTGTTGGTTGTGTGGTGGTAAGTGGTGGTGGTGGTGGTTGTGCTTGTAATGTGGTAGGAAAACAATAAAGCTTTAAATTTCAAAAGAAAATGATAGTGGAGAAAAAAAACGATGCTATATTAGTCATTTCACATACGCTTTGACATTGACAAATGGGGGTGCTATAGGTCGTTATTTGCAATTTTGCACGCCACTTTGTCTTGGTGGCTAATTTGTAATTTGTTTTTTCTCTCGGCGTGTTATTTAAATGCAACTTTGCTCTCGGTGGCTAATTTGCACATTTTTTTTCTCTCAGTGTGTTATTTAAAATTTTGGCAAACATTATGGACGAAATTTGCAATTTACCCTAATCAATAAAAAAAATTGCTAACCAAAACAAACACACACCACACCCATCGTCTTCATCACACACACAAAACCCATAAACACACTCTCAAAAAAACACAACACAAACACAAACCGATCCATTTTTAAACTTAAATATTAAAATAAATATGATTTCTCCGTGTGTGCATGGAAGTTATAACTAATGCAGTGTAAAACAAAACATATATAATACAAAGAGAGGTAAGTGCATTTTTTTAGGCCCTAAATTCCATGGCAAAAGCTAAACATAACTAGTACGAGTGTAAAACAAAAACATATATAATACAAAGAGAGGTAAGTGCATATTTTGCAAATGGTAAATCTTTCAACTACAAAAAATACATATGATTTTCACAGATCATATATGATTTTTCAAATCACGTATGATTTTTTTGATTTTCAAAAATCATATATGATTTTTCTGGGCCGAAATTTAAAAAAAAATTGTTAAAGATATGTAGAAGCGCATATCTATAGAAAGATAATTTAATTGTCGTCGTAATGGTATGATTTTTTCGCTAACATTAACTTCATGGAGATATTTAATTTTTTTTAAAAAGGGTGAAAGTTTATTTTATTTCATTTTTATTAGAAAAATGAATGAATATTATTATTTTATTGTATCTATAGTAAATTTGAGATATATATTAAACTTTTGCCTAATATCATATATACCAAATTTAAACACAAAGTTTGTCAAATCTACCCATTTTACAAATTTATTCATTTTAAATTTTTTGAAAAACTTAATAATTATCAATTTGATATTTATAGACTATTTTACCCTTCTTAATAACCAATAAAAAATTCTTTTTACTCTTGATCAAAAATGAATTTACCCCTCTTAATAACCAATAGCAAATTCTTTGATACAATTAGTCAAAAGTGAATCACAACCGTATGAATTTTGTAGTATCTGAAATATATTTGAATATGAATTAGTTATGATGATAGCACATACAAGTACAAAACCACATAATAAAAGTCAAACTAAGTTTTTGCACATTTTTTTTTAACCATGGTTTTCGATCTTTTGACCGACTAATTTACAGGGTTTGAACCCACCGCCATACTTACTCAAACTACGTAAAGCCCTCCCTTTTTAGGAGCATGAAGCTTCAAGATTGTTTGCACATAGCAGGAATTGAACTTGTGACCTCACACATTTTAAAATGATAGTCACAAGCCCTTTTGCCACTAAGTAACCCTTGAATGGTTAGATATGAGTTTGCAATTGTAATGGGCAAAAAATGGTGGTAACTTTATAGTGGCCGGTCAAATTTGAATAGAAATTTCTTGAACCATGAACACTTTCAGATAGCCTTATCCGACTCATTTGTATATGTTTGTTATAATTTGTCGATGTGTTTGTATGAAGGGTATAATAGGTATTTATAATGTGAACTAAGTTTTGATTGGTTTATAATAATAAAATTGGTAGATATGACAAATTTTGTGTTTAAATTAGGTATTTATAGTATTATGGGTTCTGATTGGGTAAATATGACCTTTAGGGGTTCAAAATGGGATATATGGAATCAACCTTTTTATTAACCAATCACATTACTTGATTTTGCCACGTGTCAAAATCGAACAAACAAATAGGTCTAATTTTTTTCAATAAGATTGTTTTGCTAAAATCACTCTGAAATGATATAATTCTATTATTATATAAGAGATGCAGAGATGTAGTACTATATTGTAAACACCAAACGTGACACAAACAATTTGTTATACTGCATGTATATTCGTATCAAATGTGTGATAATCATATAATCATAAAACAATTATACTAATACATGATCCGGATTGCACCAACATTATGCAAATATGCTAAAGAACATGAGACGTTATACTCAAAGACCACTAATTACCGTATCCATACAATACTTTGTGATTAACCAGAACCGAGTAAGTATATGAATTTACAGTAAGATGACAAGATCGCTACTACTCTAGTAAAAACTAGATAGAGCCCTTAGCTACATATTAGTTCATTCCAGTTAGGAGCTAAGCCATGCCTCCACTTATTCCCAATATTTAGCAGTGGATGAAGTATAGTTGATTAACTTTTTGAACAACGGTGTTCATTTTTGCTACTAACGTGTCAACGTTCTTGGCCAAGTTTGAGAGAAAAAAACAATAAACTTACAAACAAATAGTTGATGTTAAGCGAAGAAAAGTAACTAATAATTGCTCTTGTTTAAGGAATTTAGTGTTTACGTTTTGGCTAATTGTGCAAAGAGTGAATTATATAAATCGTCCTTGTGGTTTGGTCAAAATAACGGATTTTGTCCCTACACTTTTTTCGCTAGGCCTCGGTGGTTTACAAATCTTACGGATTTTGTCCTCGTCCAAAATGTCCGTTAAGTGTTTTAGCTGTTAGTCCTTCGTTAGTGCAAGTTAAGTTAAATGTTTTGCACGTTAGTCCTTATTTTTAAAATGTAGTTTTTCCCAATTAGTCCCCCCGTTAATAATAGTTATCGCCCGATTTTTTACGTTTTGTCCGAATCCGTTTTCCCTCGTTTTTTTTTTTGGTCCGTTTTTACGCTTTATCCCTTTTCGCCTGCTTTTATATGCTTTCGTCTATTTTTGACGCTTTTGTCCGTTTTATCCGTTATAAATTTTTATCGATTTGACCGTTTTTACATTTTATTCGTTTTCCGAGTTTTTTTTGTCCATTTTTTCGTTTTTCGTTGTCCGTTTTTTGTTTCGCGAGCGTTTTATGCCGGTTTTTGGTATGTTTTGTCCGTTTCAAAAATTTCAAATATGTTTTTTTAAATATGTCCGTTTTCAAAATATTTGAAAAATATTTGAAAAATATTTTGTTCAAATTTTTTTGAAATTCTTTATTCAATTTTTTTTAAATTTGATATTTTTTTTCAAATTTTTTAGGAAATATTTTTCCAATTTTTTGGAAAAATTTTAAAAGCGAAAGAAAAGCAGTAAAACAACGCAAACGGAAAAACGGACAAAAACGTAAAAATCTTTGCGAAAACGAATAAAATGTAAAAAGTGAAATTGGATAAAAAACACAAAACGGACAAAAGCGTAAAAAATCGAAAGCATATAAACGAAAGTGGATAAAACGTAAAAACCGAAAAACAAAAAAAGGAAACGGATAAAACGAATGAAAACTGCTAAAACGGACAAAAGGACGTAAAAATGGCGATAACTATTATTAACGAGGACTAATTTTGGTGGGGAAAAACTACATTTTAAAAAATAAGGACTAACGGTGCAAAATACTTAACGGACTGCACTAACGGGACAATACGGCAAAACACTTAACGGACATTTTTGGGACGAGGGACAAAATCCGTAAGATTTGTAAACCACGTGGACTAAACGCGACCGAAAAAGTATAGGGACAAAATCCGTTATTTTGACCAAACCACAAGGACGATTTATGTAATTCACTCTTGTGCAAATAAGCAATGTATTGTTTCTTGCGAAAAATACAAAACTCTATCCATCCCAAATTCATTATCCGTCCATTTTCTAGTTTTCTTAAAGTTGTCTATCTTAATCGCCATGGGGACATGACCATTAACGAAGTTTTTTACGGTTCATACTAACAGGTTTTGTTTCAAGCTAAGGAGTTCACGTGGTTTCAGCTTATGTTTGATAAGTTACTTTTCTAGCTTATTTCAAGACATAAAGACTTATATCAACCTATAAAATTTAAAATAAGCCGGTAAAAGTAAGCTTATTAAACGTAAACCGAAATCATATAAACTCAATAGCTCAAAAATCAGCTTAAGTGAGCACCCCGTACATGCAAGATATTTCAACAACATCGGAAAAAAATATATCCTAAATCTATGTTTTACATAAAAAAAGGGAGACAATTCTTTTATTTGGTTGAAGCCTTCAAGTGAGATTTTAAAAATTTCAAGACCGAGCCTAATGAAGGCATCCACCATCCACGTGAGCCTCTACAACGTCATCACCACTACGACCTCTCATCCATCGCACACAAAGGTGCCTTTTAGGGTTGGTTCAAGAGTGTAGACCACCTAACGTGGTGCACTACCTTTTTTTTATGAGTGTGTAGGGTATATCGTAGGGTATATATGTTACATAAAGTGAGATATTCTTATGTATTTGGTTGAGTGATTACCACTACTTTTGTTAGGTGATGGGTTAAACTGATGTGCCGCTGAGGTGGAGATTGTGGAAATGTGACCATCAGACACAACCTATGATTAAAATATAAGTAAATAAGCGTCCAAATAAACCAAAAAATCTAGCTTATAAAATATAAGAAGAAGTTTAATTAGCTTGTTAGCAACAAACAAACTTTAAAACAAACACCTTAGTTTTTTATTAGAACTTCGATAGGCGATAGGTGTAAACACCGCTAGATGTGAAGTGATCTCGTACTAAATGAACGAACTTTCACTTTCCATAACCAAAATGAAAGAAAGTCAACATATTCATGCAATTGCGGTCAGTTTTGGTTTATTTTACTTTTGACCATTTCAAATTATAAAGTATTTTCTTGAAAAGGAAAAATACTCAAACATATTTTTTAAAAACTTTTTGTGTCTAAAATTAACAATTCATTTAATCATTTTGAAAAATAAAATAAAAAAGTTGTGTGAAGACCATAAGAGCGCTAACTATAACCGTTTACTACTAAAGATATCTCATTATTATGACGCAGTACTGTTTAGCTTTCTTTAAAACCCAAAATACTTCAAAGATGTTCTTTTTTAGAACTTAGACTAGATGGCAAGGCAAGGTGAATACTTCACATAGTGCTAAACTCACTCGCGAGTACCTTGGCCCTATGAGAAAGTCGCGTACGAACCACTCTTCCCAAGGAAACTTAAGGTGATCTCTTCACCTTATTTCGTTTGAAAACAACCGGGCCCCACATTCCTTCCTACCGTGACCTGCCTTATCCACAAAAAAGTAAGTAAAAGTGAAAAGAGAGAGAAAGCTGATGTGGCATCGGACGGAAGGTGAATGTTACTTAACCTTGCCATCGAGCCTTAATTGTGTCTAAAAATACAAATTCATTTAATCTTTTTGGGAAGAAGAAAAATTAAAATTGGTGGAAAGCACATGAGGTTATATAAATGGTATTACCTCCGTCCCAAAATATAAGTTCAATTTGACTTTTGAATCGAACTTTGACTTTAAATATTCTTGCTTGTATTATATAATACTTGATGCAAAATATATAAATGAATTGTGTTTTAAATGTATTTGCATTTGGTATAATTTTCATCAAGTAAGTATGAAGATTAAGCAATATTCTGGCCGAGCTAATGCTTAACCAAGCTTCTACTTTTGACAAAGTAATCTCAAACGTCTGAGATATACAAAACTCCAGATTGAGCATAATCCACATGTATTCATAGAATGATTTCTCGCATAATTAAAAGCTAATATCAATAATGAAGAGTGACGCATACAAAAAGAAATTGAAGGTTGGATAGCGTTAATATAGATACTTATCCTCAAGATATAAAGAACAATGATGAAGTTTATTAGTAACACCTATCCAAATAACTATATATGTTTGATGTAAATTCTAACATTGGTAAATTTCCCTCATTTTACTAGGCTGCATCCGTTAATAATAAAATCAAATATCTCGCTTTGAATTATGTAAATGTTAAACTGAAGTAACAAACTTTGTTGCTGAAAATAATTGTGATAGAAAACACAAATGTAAAGTGAAAAGGCGGGATTGTGATAGAAAACACAAATAATTGTGATTGAAAACTAAAATTATTGATACAATTATTATTTTAAAAAAAAACTAAAGTTAATGTAAATTATCCGTTAGTTTATCAAGAATATGGATAACCAATAAGAAAATGAAAGAAAATATATGTGCGCTCTTATATTGTGACATGTGACATTTTAGATAAAGAATTAAAAAACTATAAACTTTGATATATTTTTTATAAGTTTTAAACATAATACAAAATAGTAAATACATGAAAAAAAAAAGTTGAATAATAAATTTGAAGCTACCAATAAAAATGTGACATGTGACAAGGTTGGGCATCATATTTGCAACAGGTAGCCCAACTTGATAGATAAAGATAGTCTAATTGTCGACCTTCCAATCCCACCCCACATTTCCAATCCATTATTATTACTAGTATTATTTTCAGTTCATTGTATCATTTCATAGCAAAACCGATGGTACGTTCTATTTCTTGCAAAAAATTGTGTTTGGCTATATGTGTCAATAATCAAAATTGGTTGTGATAATTTATTAATACATACATCGGGATGTTTGATTAGAAATTAATTGATTTTAGTATTTGCTTCAATTAGGTGTTAGTTATGGAGATTTGTGATATTATAGTGCGATAGAGGTGAATTAGGTGCATGTGTTACGTGAGGCTATGCTTTGAAGCTCGGATTTAGGTTGTGCACGAAAGGTGTTTGATGAAATGTCCATTAGAGAGCGATACTTGTAATATTTATCGTTAGATTTTGACATGCAAAAATTGTTTGGCGTGTCGTTTAGAATGAAATAATAAGTTTTAGTCGTTAGTATGATAATCAACTCCGAAAACATTTTTAGTCATTGTAGAAATTGCAGAAATGGGAAGTTTTGCTGGTACGTTTTCGCATCTACTGGCTAGTTTATCACTTACTGTTTGAATCCACAGATATTGTTTTTTAAATTGCCCTTATGTATTCCGGAGCAAAAGGGCATTTTGTGTGCTGTTCTTTCAGTAACCGTTAACATGTCTGTACATATCTACCAATGCAACTGCAAATTTAGCAACAGTGTTAAATTAGCTTTCATGTGATTTGCAGTCACAAAAAACTTTACCATGGCAGGCGCATAACACAATGTGGGCTAATAAATGCTTAAAGTTAGCAAAATGGTTGGGTTTTGCCAATTATATTAATTGGAGGTTACTCAGGTGAAACTTTGAACTTAGGGGTCGTTGTTTAATCTTATTTTGGGCTTATCGTCTTATTTGGTTCGGCTTATATCTCATAAGCTCATCTTTATCCGGCTTTTTTTCTACCTTATGAGTTTATCTTTCATCTTTAAGTCATAATAAGCTCACAAGTCTGTAAATAAGGCAGAAAATATGGCCCACAAGTCTTTTTTGGTTCGGCTTATATTCCATAAGCTCTTCTTTATCTGGCTTTAGTTCATGAGCTTATCATCCATCTTTAAGTCATAATAAGCTCACAAGTCAGAAAACAAGGAAAATATGGGCTCATGAGATATAAGCAGAGTCATATAAGCTCATAAGCCTAAAAATAAGCTTAAACAAACATCCCCTTATTTAGCCCCAGTTTAGTTTCTATTTGTTTGAGCTCCAAAATACACCCAAAAGCTTTACGCTTTTTCTAAAGCCTTTAAATGGTTGTGCATAAAATTTGTTTTCTTGTGACTTTAGATAGGGACCCATAAATATAATTTTTATGAGATGGCACTTACTCCTTAGACGTATTTATTCTTGCATGTCACAACAAAGTATGGAATTGTATTATGTGGTATTAATTTGTGGTGATTATGATTTAGGAGGTCGTAGAGAAGACGACTGGACCCGTCCTAGCTGTAAGAATGTCAACTTTTCTTTTCGGACAACTTGCAATATGCGCAACTGTACACAGCTAAGACCAGCTGATCATAACACAGTAAGTTACACATATCGCAGTAGCTATTGTTTTTTGGCTTTAAGAAATTAGGCGTTTATTAATTAGTCTTTTAACGAAATGTTTGTTTTACAGAAATCTGCCCCAAGGCAAATGCCGACCCCGGACCCCACAAGGCTACTCCTCGTCTTCTCCTTACGCTGGTTCCGGTGCACCCTCTTCAATGTATATGGGTGTAACACCTTATGCTGCATCTCCATTTAATGGAACATCTATGCCTCCTTATGATGGTTCCGCTTATCATTAAACTACAACAGCCGTCTGCCAAGAGGGAACCCTTATCGTCCTGTCCTTTGCAACTCTCTGCCACACCTGCTTATTCAGGTGGGCCCCTGATTGGAACCGGTATTTGTTTTTTTTTGAGGTTGATTTTGGCCTTTTTATTGTTTACCGTGTGTTGTTTAGAAGTTATGGTATTCTGATACTTATTTTGTTCAATAATCTAATTCGGGTTGTTTGGGTCAACCCGGATGCTAAATAGGGTTGGGTATCGGGTTCGATATTTTTGGCTAACTCAAGTTTTTTTTAAATTTTAAATATGGTTTTATAAATTATGCATCTAAATTAGAACAAATAGGCAATTTTATGACCATTTTACTCATATATCTGCTGGCCCAAACCCGAATAGCACCGACCCGAGTGGACCCGAACCCAACTAACCCGAGTTCAAATAGGGTCGGGTTCGGGTATGTTATTTTTAGCCTCGACCCGGTTTGACCCGACCCGAGTAACACCGCTACCTGCTACTATGTGACATCTTGCTGAAACTGGAATTACATCTTTTTTGCAGGTGTGTTGTATGGTTTACCTCAGCTGATGGAACAATTCAGTTTGCAGTTGCCCATTGCTCAGGCTGCCATGGTATGTCTGAATTTTGTTATATCATTCAAGTAAGGGGGTGTTTGTTTCGGCTTATATAGCCGGCTTATGACTTATTTGGTTTTAGGCTTATGTTTCATATTATGGTTGATCATCATCTCTGTCTTTTTAGATATGTTTTGATTCTAACCCACAACAGTGGGTCTAAATGAGCATTCAGTATGAGGATGATAAATTTCTACAGTAAGTACGCATGACTAATTATAACTTATAAATAGATCACTCCCTACAAAAGGCCGGAGGTCCTTTCTACCTTTGGTAGAACTCGAAGCAGCCTCTCTACCTTAGGTAGGGGTAAGGCTGTCTACATCTTAACCTCCCCCAAACACCGGAAACGGTATTGGGTACCCATAATGGTACTCCCCACAAACATTCTTGGTATCCTTAAAGCTATAGTTGCTCTTTTTTTCATTTCTTTTGATATTCTAATAATCTATTTTTTGTGTTTAGCTACTTGTTCGATCTTAGTTTTGACTTATGGGATGGAATAGGAGTGTTTTTCTCCCATACCGATTTTGAATGGTACCGAATTTTTTTGGGCTTGTTTTGTGGTACCGGTACCGTACCGTGTATTGTAAGGCGGTACCAATTCGGTCAGCGGTCGCGGTTCCGGTGCCGTACCGTTTTTCCGGTTCCCATGCTCATCCCTATTTCATAAGGTCACTTATATAAGTTGAAAAGTTTCAAAATAATCCACAAAAAGTGAGCTTATGAAATATAAGCCTAAAACCAAATAAGCTAGAATCCGGCAATATAAGCTGCAACAAACACCCCCTAATTGCAACGAGTAAATTTGATTATTCGTTCACCTACTCCCTATGTTAACAACATGTATATAAACATGTGATGCTATATTGATCGATCATTTGGTTTTTGAATTTTTATAGGGACCTCGTCCTGGATTTTTCCCTGAATATCAATCTCAAAAGAAAGGCATGTTATATCTAACTTATTCATATACTGCTACACAGACTAGCAGATGACTGTAATTTACGATCTGTTTTTCATGAGGAAATGCAACTCACCTAAACCAGGTTCCAGTAAGTACTTCATGTAGATATATTTGGTTACTTGTTTGTGACGTTTGAGTCTGAATCTTATATATGTATCGCATTTTGTTTCAGAAGCGGATATGCCAGAAGGGAGCTGGAAGTGTGACAAATGTAACAACATAAACTATCCTTTTAGGACCAAATGTAACCGACAGAACTGCGGTGCAGTGCAGACAAACCATTAAAATCCCAGAATTCCCCTACAGAAGAAGAAAACAATGATCAGGTCTGTATTGTTTTTGTCGAATGTTTTTGCATGCTTACAGTCCCCAGGAATGTAAAGCGGAAATATTTTCTAGTCAATTTCTTTCTTTACCGATTTACTTTCTCGTTTGTTTATAATCTTTCTTTGAATTATGCTTTAATACATGTTTATGTATCTACTGTTCCAGTGAGTACTAGGATATGTTTAAGAAGGTCGAGAGTTGTCGTCCACCAGTTGCTCAGTATGGGTCTGAAAGTCAGTCATGTCGTCGTCTTCCTGTTGCTGCGGTTATCGAGTTATGTTGCTTTGTAATTTTTGTAGTCACCAGTGAATTATGCTATAATGAAGCACATGGTCATCCGTCTATTTTTTTTATTAATATGTGTTTATGTATCTACTGTTCCAGTGAGTATTAGGACATGTTTAAGAAGGTCCAGAGTTGTCCAGCTGTTGCTCAGTATGGGTCTGAAAGTCAGTCATGTCGTCGCCGTCTTCGTCTTCCTGTTGCTGCGGTTATCGAGTTGCTTTGCTTTGTGATTTGTGTTGCATATTGTAGCTTATAAAAATCCCGATTTGTGGTCTTTAAGAGATTTTTTACATTTACATGTATGTGTCACCCAGTGAGCTGCTGGGCTAAGTCTTCTTAGAAGCTGCTGTACCTTTTCAACTGTGTGTCGTCTTATTTATTAGATACTTATCATTGAGTTGCATGAACAAATATAATATGATTTGAAGTCAATTGCCTATCTTAAATAGGTGTCGTTTGTTTGTGTGTGCTTGTTGGACCAGGATGAGATCGTGCAACGGTTGACTAGTCTTGAATTCATCAGCAGTCCCCATTTACGGTTTCTACTTTTTTTACTTGGCAGTCTTTTAAAATAGATTGGAGTACTCTCTCCCAAGTCAACGACTTTCTTTTTGCTACATATTGACTAATGCTAATACCATGAGAGCAAATCCATTTGGTTCAGTGCCTATTTGTTTTGGTATAGTCCAGTGAACCTTGCTCATTTAGGACATTCACGAGTCTTTAACGATTAGTCTAAAGTTTGTGGTAAATTCATGGCTTGGCCTTGTTTCGGAATAGATTACAGTCCTATACACCCAATACACTTGAACAAACTCTGACCGGGTGAAGTATAACTTTTCTAATATGTACTTTTAGCGAGAGTGTCTGGCTGAGGTAAAGCTGACATTTTATGCAACTGGTTTAAGCATGTATTCGGTTGTATACGAATGAATCTTTTCCTATATTTGCAACATTTTCCACTATAACAACAAAAAAATGAAGTGGAAAAATGGACGGTAGAAATGTGTATGGTAAGAAACCAAAAGAAACTGATAATATTACTCACAATGATGAACCTACAGTAATGAATCCACATACACCATATTCTTGAGTGTCCAGTTTCAACCACTACTAAAAGTGATACATTCCAACCGGATCCTGTTTTGACCCATTTCATAACCCATCCATGTTTCCATGCATTATGTTGTACAAACCTTTTCGGTGCACGATATTAGTCTCTTTTGCATTAACTAGAGTTACCTTTTAATACAAACCATTAAGTTATTGCATAAAGAAATTTAATCTTCCAGTCTTTTTTGAGCCCATTTGGGCCAAATGAAGCAATATTTCAAACTATAGGACAGTCCAGATTCAACATATGAATTGTTCTCGGCTTATGAAGTATGAAGCTAAAATGAATATCAGATTAATAAAGTTAAAAGCTTAATAACTGTTTTATTCCTAAAACCAAAACATTACTTTTGCCACCCTTACGAAAATGTTCTCGTTTTGACCCGTTACACAAGCGCTAGACCCGCCCATTTTCCCACCCTTATGAATATTTATTCAAAGAGCAGCCATACCATCCAAGATGTTGCAACATAAAGCTGAGATCCGGTGCATACGGCACGGCATCCGGTTCCTAATACTTATGTATCATGATCCCTTTACATTTTGCAGCGGTATGGAAGTAACTGAGCATATCGCTTTTCTGATGACGTTCCAATTCGACCCACATGATGTCAGCTGGATCATGAGCTTTTTCAAGATGTCGAGTAACTGATAACTCACATCCCGAGCCTTTCGTAGAGCTTTCACTTGTTCCAATATCCATAGTTGATACATGTAGTTAAGAATGTTAAGTTTCGGTGGCGGGTCCATGAACTCGAAATCAAGTAAATTTTTGATTTTTGACTACTTCAGAAGCAAAAGAACGTTCCCCAGATTCACTCTTCAGATTTTTGGGATGGGGTTGTCGAATCATTTCTCTTTTGCACGCTTTTTCGGTAAAAAGACAGTAACAAAACCAATAAAATCAAAAGTAAAGTACGTGTACTTGCAGTAATAAAACAAACAAACTTTGTCCCCATGAAAGGATCCAGTGATGTAACCAACAGACTTTCTCATTCAAATAGACACACTTGATCATAAACATGGTTGATACATATGATAAGTCATCAGGAATGTAAATGCACACTTACGTCTCTTACAGTTCTTATGCAACAAGAAAATTAAAACACTCTTACAAACATATTTGACAAAGTAACGTTTATATAACTACGACATGCACTCCTTGCTGCACTTACTTTCAAATTTCACAAAGAAAGCTTGGTACTAGACCTGAAAGGGTTCAAAAATAAAACCGAGTTAGTGAGTGTTTAGTAACAAACTCATTTGAAATCATATTCTGCAAAAGGATAGAACAGAGTACCTTATATATTTTGAAGCACGTCGAGAATACGCTGCAACTCATTGACAACAATTTCTATTTTCATCCGTTGTGGTGGTGAATCCACAGAGCAAGATATTCCAATCTTGATAGTTGCAACCAAAAATTCTTCCACTTTGTTTGATTTCGCTTCGGTACTTTGCAACACAATTGCATCATTATCAATAACATCGATTACTTGATCTGGTAATGCCATGTAAGAAAATTTGTGAAGGCTAAGACCGTCAATAAACATGTCGTCTATCGGCTTTTTCCGAGTCATTACCTCTAGTAATAATATTCCAAAACTGTAGACGTCCCCACAACTTGTCATCTCGCTCCCGATACCATACTCTACAAATGAATAACAACTAATTAATTTACAAACTTTAACCTGTAAATAAATATAAGCATCATGGAATAAAAGTGGAATTACCTGGAGGTGCATAACCAATTGTTCCTTTAACCCCGGATGAGTTGTTTTGTTTTAAGTCTGTACCAAGTAGTCGAGCTAAACCAAAGTCTCCAACATGAGCCACCATATCATCATCAAGTAGAATGTTACTTGGCTTCAAGTCACCATGAACAATCCTGGTTTGGCAGCGGTTGTGAAGATAATCAAGTGCGGTGGCAACATCTCTAAGAATATCTATTCTTTGAAGAATGTTGAGTTTCGATGTATATGCACTTGAATGAAGCCAATCGTGTACACTTCCATTGGGCATAAACTCGTAAACCAACGCTTTAAAATCATTGCTATGGAAATCGGTACTCGAACATAAAGTTATTATTTTCAACAGATTACGGTGTCGAATATTCCGCCAAGCTTCACATTCTGCTACAAAACTTTTCTGAGCTCCTCGATTTTGAAGATGTAGAACTTTGATTGCAACAGATTTGTCATCATTGGAATCGAGGATCCCTTTATAAACAGACCTAAACCCACCCTTGCCAATCAAATTTGCTCTAGAGAAGCCATCAGTAGCTTTGAGAAGTTGACTGTATGAAACTTTCGTGAACCGTTCACTCCCTGATGATTGAAATGGTTGACTATTCCGTTTCTTCTTACACAAAAGAAACACACAACATAATACGACGACCAACGTTGGTACAATCACAATGACTAGTATAAAGAAAGGAAACTTTTTTCTCTTACTACCCGTCTCCTTGCATTTGGGTAACTCAAGTGTAACCAAACCACCACAAAGCCTTTTGTTCCCCAAAACCGAAAATTTGCTTGCATTTGCAAACACTCCTACAACCGGTACTTCACCCTCAAGATCATTAAAGGATAGGTTCAAATATTCTAATGATTTCCATTTTTCTAAAAATTGGGGAATTTTGCCTGATAAATTATTTTGAGAAATGTCGAGTGCCTCCAATCCTCCCAATGAACTTATTGAAGATGGTATTATGCCTTGAAATTGGTTGCCACTAAGGTATAACTTTGTAAGGCTAATGCACTCACCAAGCTACTAGTAATACATAAATTGCCTGATAAATTATTATAAGATAAATAGAGCTCGCTCAACTTATTGAGGTTTTTAATCTCTGGTGGAATGGAACCAGAAAAGCGGTTTTGAGAAAGATCTAAAAAAAAATTTAGTGATGGAAGTTGAAGAAGTTGCTTGGGTATTTGACCACTCAGTCTATTGTCTGTAAGGTTTAACACATTAAGTTGTTTACAATTCCCAAGGCTTGATGGAATATGACCTTCTAATTTGTTGGAATATAAATAAAGTTCAGTCAACAATGATAAGTTCCCAATGGCATCAAGGATAGGCCCTGAAAATTGATTGCTACTTAGACCAAGAACTTGTAGCTTTTGTAGTTTACCAACGCTAGTGGGAATTCTTCCTTTGAATCTATTATTTCCTAAAAATAAAGTGGTCAAGCCAACTAGACTACCTATACTTGAAGGGAGGCTTCCAAATAATTGATTTTCTCTTAAATCTAGATAATTGAGTTGATCAGAAAGATTACCTATTGATATAGGAAGCACTCCTATTAGCTTGCAATTACGAAGATTCAGATGTACTAATCTGGTGCAGTTTTTCATAGAATCAATAAACCTCATGTCATCACCTTCTCCGCGTCCATGGAAGTTGTTATCAAATAATCTAATTATTTTAATATCTCTTAGTTTTGAATAGTCGATTTTCAGCTTCCCACTAAAATTGTTGTCACTCATTTTAAGAAATCCTAATTTAGAACAATTAGAAAGAGAAGGTGGAAGAACTCCGGTCAGTTTGTTATCCCTTAACTGAAGCCACTCAAGATTTGGGAGCTGATTACCAATTTCTTAAGGAAGACTACCAGTGAGGTGATTTTCACCTAAGGAAAAATTAACTAGGAGTGAGGTTGAAAATGGAATGAGGGATGCTTCCATATAAGTTGCAGCCACCAGAGTGAAATGCCGTTAAGCTTTTCCAATGACCCAAGGTATCTGGAATGTTCCCACCCAACGGGTTTCCGCGAGCAGAGAATACTTCCATTGATGTAATATTCCCCAAGAAAGGTGGGATTCCACCTGTTAACTTATTTTTGCTAATTACAAGAGTAGCAAGTTTCAAGAGTAAACTCATCTCCTTGGGTATGCTTCCAACTAGATTATTTTCAGCTAGCCAAAGGCCTTCAAGGTTAGAACAACTTGACAAGTTTGCTGGAATGACTCCACTGAAGTTGTTTTGTACGAGAAATAGACGACGTAGCCTAGATAGACGACCAAGTTCATGAGGAATGGTTCCTTGAAAGCTGTTGTTCGCGAGATGAAGCTCACGGAGGAAGCTGAGGTTTCCTACATGAGGAGACAACGAGCCTTCTAAGCCTTTCGAAAACAGTCGTAAAGCAGTCACTCGTTTGTGCCGCTTTCCACATGAAATACCACTCCAGTCACAGAAATGAAAGGAATGGTTCCAGGAGGTTAGAACATTGTATGGATCATGGGTGATCTTTGACTTGAATGACAACAACGCGTGATAATCAGTCTCATTACCGCCATAAGACACAGATACGGTGGCGGAAGTAAGACATATTATCGCGAGACCAAAGAGAAAAGTAAATTATTGCTTGTGGTGACTTCATTTTTGGGAAAGTTACTTCAAATTATAAGAACATGCATTGGCTTTTTATACTTGGTTTTGCATGTTAACGTTCATGACATGCAAATGGTGAAATAAATGGCTTCCACAAATTTCTTATCATCTTGAGAATACCAAGACTTTTAAGAGATTATAATATTTTCAATTATCTATGTTTAACGTTCACCACACTTAAATTGTGAAGAGAATGGCATCCACAAATATCTTATCAGCTTGAGCAAAACAAATTTTGATTGATGATATATATTTTCTATGTAAGAGAAGACTTGGGATTGGGAAGACGACATTAAGATTTTTTGTAACATATCAATCATGCAACCCAAGTAGCACGACTAGCATCACCTATGGTCTATCATCCACACATTCCTTCTCAGCTTGGCCAACACAATTTGACTGATAATAACTATTTTCCATGTATAATCACATGGGACTTTCAAGAAGAATTGGGATATGGAAGACTACACGTATATTGTATGGTATTGCAGACAAGTAATTGTAAGTGAAATGCAACGTATAACATCTTAAGATAACACTCAAAACTCTAAACATTTTAGGAATATATTTAAATGAAGAGTATGGAAAATTTTGATATTTTGTAAGAAAGTATAAATACTGTCAAATGAATAAGGATTATATGGAATTGGATATGTTCTGCTATCTGTTCTTTCTGGAATTGGGTACTAGTAATTTTGGAATTGGATATGTTTTTTGGTCTTGGCGCTTAGCTTGTTGGTATTTATGTTTGGATGGTCAAGTTTAGTGCTTGGGGATTTGGTTGGTTGATGATGTTATAAGGAATGATATTCGGTTAGATTCCTCTTCTGTCTGCTGATATGAATTTGGAAGTGTTTGGTGGTAAGAAGCTGTGTGAAATTACAAGCCAAAATGTTCAGCTGGGCTTTGGGGTTTAGGTTATTAAAGATCTTGATAAGATGGTTGGATTTCATTTTGGTTACTTTGAAGAGTGCTTGGACCAGCTCAACGATAGAAATCTGCTGGTGGTAAGGAATGATATTGGGTTAGATTCCTCTTCTGTCTGCTGGTTTAAAAGTGTTTGGTGGTAAGGAGCTGTGTGGAGTTATGAGCGAATTCAGTTGGGTCCGGTCTTCGGGTTGACCCAAAAATTTTTTTTAACCGAATTAACCGAACCGAACTAATCAAACAACCCGATAACCGAACCGATCAACACCCCTAATTTGATTTGTAGCCATTGTATGGGTTTTGTAGCTATTGTTTTTTGTTTGTTAGCTTATGTATACTGTATAGGCACTTATATGCTTGTTTCGTTATTATGCATGTTTTGAGCATGTCATTTGGACTAGGTTATAAGGGTAAGTCCATATAAGTCTTGTATTTTTATTTTTATTTATTATTATTATTATTTTGTGATTAATACATTTGCCTGGGATGGTCCCTTTTTACCAAAAATTTCTAACTAACTTTACCTGTTTCAATATGTTTATGCAAAGAGTAAGAGCATATTTACACAGATTATAACTTATACTTCAATTTAATCATCATAACATTAACCCAATATTTTAGCAAACAAATACAGTCAAGTTTACTTTTGGGCTGAAACAAAACTTTTATGTTTCTGGAAAACACAAAAAATAATAAATAATAAAGAAGTACCAAAATATATAAACATAAAGTTAGAATTTGTATACAAGCAAAAGATAAGCCAACTAATCTCGTCAACCAAGGCCTAGTCCTTCATTTTCCACCTAATCCTGTTTTGACCCATTACCCAACCCCTCCATGTTTCCATGCATTATGTTGTACAAACCTTTTCGGTGTACGATATCAGTATCTTTCACATACGTCATATAATTTGCCTGAACTCGAGTTACCTTTTATTACCATTGAGTTAATGAACAAAAAAAATTAATCTTCAGTCTCTTTTTTGCACCCACTTGGGCCAAATGAAGCAATGTTTCAAACTATAGGACAGTCCAGATTCTACATATGAATTGTTCTCAGCTTATGAAGTATGAAGCTAACATGAATATCAGATTTATAAAGTTAACGGCAAAATAACTATCTTAATGGGTCCTATGTGGTAATAGTTCCGAGGCATCCCGTCACGATCATCATAAGCAGCCCAGAGTTGAACTTCTTTGAAACACTTTTCGCTTCTTTCTATATTGAAATCATGAAAATCTGGATCTGGGACGTCAGCCTCATTACCCTTTGAGAAGCTGTTTGCCATGTCAGCAACTTTTACGGCCTCTGAACTCCATTCGTCCAGTTTCTTCTTTATTTCCGTAGTCGCCTACTTTATAAGGTGATTCTTGATAGGCCATGTTTCCTTAATTGCATCAAACCCCTTAATGTCTTGCTTTGTTTTTACAGATTTGACTTTCTTAGATGCGGATTTAGCTTCTTTTTTAGCGATCTTATTTCTCAAAGCGTCCTCTAAATTAGTGTCTAGTTGGGCTTCTTCTCGATCCCTTTTTAGTGAACCCCGCTGGGAGCTTGTACCATTACCAGCCTCAATACCCGTTATCTTACACGTTTCTGGGGCTGAAATGTTATTCCCCGTTCCTTGTGAAATTCCCGCAACTCCTGAAAAAGCGGGGCATAACATATTTCAGTTTAAATACTTTCTCAAGAATTCATACTGCAATTTGCATCTCATGCATACGGTCCAAAACGTTTTAATCCTCATCTGTTTAGTAACCGGTAAAGGAATAGAAGTGGGACATGTCTTGGTCGTCCCGTTAACTTTATCCTTTTCTTGAGAAGTCTGTTAAACAAGGCCCAGGCGTCGTCTCAGGCGCTATCTGTTCATTTGACGATGCAGGAACAGAAGTGGGACCTGTCTTGGCAGTCCCGTTAACTTTATTCTTTTTTCGAGAACCTTTGACCTTTGACTTCTCAGGAGCCATCTGTTCATTGGAGGTTGAAGGAGCAGAAGTGGGAACGGTCTCCCATTAGTCTCATACTCTCATCCTTTTGACTCTTCGTTTTTTTCTTCGTCTGAGTAGTAGTTTTATCCTTCTTTTGAGAAGTTGTAACCTTTGTCTGCGCATCTGCACCAGCTCCACTCTTCGTGACATTGTGAAAACCGTTCTGAGTTGGAGGTATATGCACTCGTGAAAACACGTTCTGAGGAACCCTCTGCTTTATAAATTGAGAAACGAGCTGAAATGCCAATCTTTTGTCTTTATCGGATAACAGATTCCATGCTTGAGAAACGAGCTGAAATGCCCCTTCAGCACCTATGGACTTGTTCTTATCGGGATGAAGTGATAAAGCTAGTTTCCTATAATGTTTCTTCACAGTATCATCATCTGCTAATGGGTTCACACCAAGTATCCCATAATTAACCGATTCACCGCTTACTTGTTTTCGGCAGTAACATACACATCCAGAACAACTAATACTTGGGAAATACCCTCAAGACTTACTCCCATTGATTTCTTTCGCCCTTGTGGCTTCATCTTTATTTTATTCCATCCTTCACTACTTCACTTAAGCAGTTAATATACTTCACCACTTCCTTAATAATGCTACATACTACATCAATCGTTTTAAGTAAACGTGAAGATTAGGCAATATTCTGGCCCAAGCTAATGCTTAAGCAAGCTTCTACTTTTGACAGCGATTCTCAAACCTGATACAGATATACAGAACTGACAGATTGAGCATAATGCACATGTATTCATAGAATGATTTCTCGCAGAATTAAAAGATAATATCTATAATGAAGAGTGACGCATACAAAAAGAAATTGAAGGTTGGATAGCGTTAATATAGATACTTATCCTCAAGATATAAAGAACAATGATGAAGTTTATTAGTAACAACTATCCAAATAACTATATATGTTTGATGTAAATTCTAACATTGGTAAATTTCCCTCATTTTACTATCTGTATCAGGGTGCGTCCATTAATGATACAATCAAATATCTCGCTTTGAATTCTGTAAATGTTAAAGATCTCTGCAGTTTCGAAGAAATGAAGTAACAAGCTTTTTTGCTGAAAATAATTGTGATAGAGAACACAAATGTAAAGTGAAAAGGTGGGATTGTTCTAATTTGAGCTCAACTTTTAAATTCTATTCATAGGCTTACAAAACTTAGTACATAGACTTGTCTTTGCCTCCAAGTATTATTACTAAGTTCGTTTCTTTTTAGTTAAGAATACTAAATACCTAAGTATCCTTAAGAGGTAAGACATGTAGTTTCACTAGAAACTCAAAGATGCCATATCTTCCATTCACCGTGACAATGTGACAAAATATCCATAAATACAAAGAAAGAAAATACGGGTTAGGCGGAGTACTTTGACTATACTTTAGAATCCACATTAAGGAGCTTACAATTCAAGGAATTATCGATGCCAATATATATACATTGAATGTAATTGTGGTCCTAAACGTTGAAATATGTCATTTTGGTCGCTCGTTCGTTTGTCAACAATGGTTTTTCTACGTGTGGGCACATATGTCTATTGACATATTTAACTAAGAGGTGGTAAGTTTTCATATTTTGTCAACGAACAAAAATTAACCTTTATGTTCTACCCTCTTAGATGGACAAGAATGCATTTACATACTACCTTAGAATTGATAATTACAAATTCATATTTCTAGCATATAATTGGAAAGGTGAAAAGATGCATATACATATCTTTACCATTAAGTTTTTGCATAAGGCCTGCTTAAAGTCAACGAAAGCATAAGAGCATCAGGTGTAATTTAAGTCAAAAGGTCACTTCAGCGGCACCACAACTTTTCCTCTTTTCACTTATCGCTCACACACCCAAAAACATCATCCCCAATAACTTAAGTCAAAACCTCACTTTTAGGACCCACCATTTTATTTTCTTTTTCATTTTTTTCAAACCACTTAATCTTTTGTTCACATTTCAATAAAAATACACACCACAAACCATTTTTAATTAATAAACACACATCACACACAATTTTCAATAGATAGGGCAAATTGCAAATTAGCCACCGAAAGCAAAGTTGCGTTCATTTTATGCCACCGAGAGCTAAGGAGAGCTAACAATCGTCAGTACCCTCATTAGTCAAGGTCAAACACATGTAAAATGACTAATATACCCTCGTCTTCTTCCCCACTCTCACACCACATCTCAAAGACTCAAACCCACCCAGCACCACCACCCTCTAGCACCACCATCAAATCCCCTCAATACTACTGTCGTCATACAATTGTTTTTCTCTAAAAGAAACTTGACCACCTCAAAAGGTTTCACCACCACCATCTGTCAAATTAATATAAGATACATTCTGTCCACCTCAATACTTTGTAAAGCTAGCTTTGTGTGAGAAATAGTTAGGAGAGGTAACGGTTTCGTGTTTTCCCAGTTGAACTCACCGAATGCTTCAGGAACCCGGGAAAAGGAAGTGGTTTCTTGTTAGGTTTTGAGCTAAGCCAACAAACTTTCATCTTAAACGGATTCAAAGAAATTACTTTGTGAATTATGGCATAGTTCCGAGGCATCCCGTCACGATCATCATAAGCAGCCCAGAGTTGACCTTCATTGAAACACTTTTCGCTTCTTTCTATATCGAAATCATGAAAATCTGGATCTGGGACGTTAGCCTCGTTACTCTTTGAGAAGCCGTTTGCCATGTAAGCAACTTTTACGGCCTCTGAACTCCATTCGTCCAGTTTCTTCTTTATCTCTATAAGTTGATTCTTGATAGGCCCTGTTTCCTTAATTGCATCAAACCCGTTAATGTCTTGCTTTGTTTTAACAGATTTGACTTTCTTAGATGCGGATTTAGCTTCTTTTTTAGTGATCTTATTTCTCAAAGCTTCCTCTAAATTAGTTGGGCTTCTTCTCGATCCCTTTTTAGTGGACCCTACTGGGAGCTTGTACCATTACCAGCCTCAATACCTGTTATCTTGCATGTTTCTGGGGCTGAAATGCTAAATCCTGTTCCTTGAGAAATTCCCGCAACTACTGAAGAAGCATTAATATTTGGTGGCGGAATCTCGGTCGCGTGAAACGGTCCAAAACGTCTTATGCTTCATCTGTTTAGTAACCGCCAAAGGATTAGAAGTGGGACCCGTCTTGGTCGTCCCGTTAACTTTATCCTTTTCTGGACAAGTTTTAACCTCTGTTAAACAAGGCCCAGACGATGCAGGAGCACAAGTGGGACCGTCTTGGTAGTCCCGTTAACTTTATTCTTTTTTCGAGAAGCTTTGACCTTTGACGTCTCAGGCACCATCTGTTCATTAGACGATGCAGGAGCAGAAGTGGGGCCCGTTTTGGTAGTCCCATTAGTCTCATCCTTTTGACTCTTCGTTTTTTCTTTGTCTGCACATCTGCACCAGCTGTCCGGGCAGCTGCACTCTTCGTGAGATGTGAGAAACCGTTCTGTGTTGGAGGTATATGCACATGTGAAAACACATTCTGAGGAACCCTCTGCTTCAAAAACTGAGCATGCCTTTTATGATCATATGCCAATCTTTTGTCTTTATCAGATAACAGATTCCATGCTTGAGAAACGAGCTGGAATGAAGTGATAAAGCTAGTTTCCTGTAATGTTTCTTCACAGTATCATCATCTGCTAAGGGGGTTCACACCAAGTATCCCATAATAATCTGATTCACCGCTTACTTTGTTTTCGGCAGCAACATGCACATCCAGAACTGCTAATAGTTGGGAAATACCCTCCAGACCAGGAAACAAATTTTGGGCCTTTAAAGCAAATTTCTTGGCACCCTTTACATTCAACGATTTCTTTCTCCCTTGTGGCTTCATCCTTTTGCATTCCATCCTTCACGAGTTCACGTAGTAAGCGGTTAATCTGCTTCACCCCTTCCTTAATAATGCTACTACATTAATAGTTTCAAGTAAACGTGAAGATTAGGCAATATTCTGGCCCGAGCTAATGCTTAACCAAGCTACTACTTTTGATCGCGATTCTCAAACCTGATACAGATATACGAAGTTGATAGATTAAGCATAACGCACATGTATAAAGTATTCATAGAATGATTTCTCGCAGAAGTAAAACCATAGTAAACTATACCAGAATCCAAACACCTATTTTCCTCATTGTCACAGAACTAAAAGTTTTACTGTATCCAAATACCCTGTTCACCAGTCACAAACCACCAACTGGACTTCTTCAACCAGTTTTCTAAAAACTAACCAAAAGTGACCCGTTTCATGTAAATTGTCCCAAAAATAATAAATTTTCTGAGAGCAAGTTTGGAAGATTTGGTTACTTACTTTTAGTCAGCAAATGGCACACGTCTTATGAGTGTCATCTTACTCTCTTCAAATTCGGGCACATCACAAAGCGGACCATCTGTTAAGACGGACAACAAAACTGTTAGTCCAAATGCAATATTGTCTAAATACATTCCAATTTTATGAAATTCAGAATAACTGGCCTTTATTACTTTGTATTTACTGTAGATTTTGTTGATGTAGTAACTCTGGAAAGAGTGGATGTCGTTTCGTTACATCCAACTTACTCAAATCTTGTGTCATTAAACCTTTCCGTGGCATTTTCACACTTTTGAAAAGTGAAAACGGATAATAACTAATCTCAAGTGACATTAAACCTGCATCAAGTGAAAATTTGAAAAGTGAAAACGGATAATAACTGAAAAACCTAAATGCGAATCTGACTGTACAACAAACAAATATGTTAACGCAACACAAATACTTACAACATAAAATAATCACGCTTAACTTTTCCTTTCATACGAACATGGACAAAGTTAGTATATACTAAAGTTATGTCATAAAGAAAGTTGTTCGACTGAGGTTATTTTTACCTTTAACCTTTAGCCAGTAAAATGGGTAAACATTAAACATTCATTCAAAACTGGAACAGTTCGGATGATTAGAATAGGTATAAATTACATGCAGTATAAAAAACAAGGAAAAATGACAAAAGATGTTCACAACTTCGATGTTAAACCAATGACTGGTTTGATAGTCAATAAGATGCTATTGATTCGTTGGAAATAACATTAGTGCTGGATGTTAAATCCACGCTTAGAGGTTGACTGTTAAATTGCATTATCTGTCATCCAAACGTCATTCATTCAACCTAAAAAAGTCCAAACCGAACTAACCCTATCCAAAACCACAAATAATTAACCAAGCCAGTAAACCATACGTGTCAAATTAAGCCCACACATAAGTGAAGCCACTAAAGTTCATTCAAATGTGGTATTAGGTTCTGAGAAGTAACTTGCCAACATATCGCCGCAAAATCCTTTCGAAATTTTTGGGTGAAATTCTACCCCAACCCTTGCTGCCCATTAGAATCCAGACTAAAATTAGTGAATAACTAAAAAAACATAAAGACAAAAGCCATACCTTCTGTTGCTTGGTAAATATAGTGTGGAGATAAGCTGCATTCTTAAGTTGCAGAACTTGGAGGGTCGTTCATACTTCCTACTCCAATAAGTCCTTCGGAGACAACAAATTATCATTCATTCTTTTCAGCATACAAAGAAAGTATCCTCATGTATATAGGGTGCACTTAATATTTCAATTCCCATGACCCATATTTAGAAACATTCTCAGGACGAATTTCAAACGAATGGTTTTACTTCCGAATACCTACATAACAACGATTCTTAAGTGCTTTAAATACCACATCTTTTATATACATAATTAATGTAGCAACTTTGACCCATTTAGTTAGGAATGGGTCAATTTGGGGTTATGTTTATATATTAATTGAGATATAATTTTTATTTGGGTAAAGTAAAACAAATGTTTACGTATTTACGTATTAATTGAGATATACTTCTATAACTTTTGTCGAATTTTGATACATTTGACCCAAAGAGAAGATAAGGCAAGCAGATTAGGTTAACAATACATACCTACAAAAGTAGTGGCCAACAATGCACATTCTAAAGTATATCATATTATATGTCTAAAACGCACCTTGCTATCAACCTTAAGGACATGCTATTGAAAGGGGTAAATACATAAATAAATATATGCAATATTACAAGACACTGGACGATTTCATAACTTACGGGTATCAATCAGAAATAAGGACCCTGTCTTCACATGCTTATATACATTCAAAAAGTAATTAGGAACCTCAAAGCTTAAGCTTGTAACGTAAACTAATGATACGTGGCAAACATAAAACATAAAACAGACTACGTTGCATAACGATTTTAAATATTCAACGGCGATTTATATAATCGACGGGATTCTTACACGTCCATAGGGCCAACGGAAACCAATGAGGGCAATTGCAGTTAACTTACCGACTATCCTTATAGCCTATTTAATCTATAAAATTAAATACAATACCTAACACTTGCAGCATACTTCTATAGAAGGAACGAATTGTCCTTACGCGCGTAACTGAATTGCAGACAAAAAAAAGTTTGGCCACTAACCCCAAATAATCTTTTTGATTGAGGCATAAAAACAAACAGTTGATGTGCATAGATATATAAACCACTAATGAACACTTTAATTCATCAACTAAACTAACAAAAATCAAACCCCCATATGAACAATCGCAATTTTAAAACAAACCCAAATCGATTATATAAATTGTAAAACACTAATTATTTATAAAATTTTATTTATTTTACCTTATTAGAATGAAGGGTATTTGACCTCTGAAGTTTGTTCTTTCACTTCTCAAAGACGGCTATAAAAAATCAAATAAAATTAATTATAAAATAAATTAAATTAAATAATAATCAGTTAAATAGTCAAACTCAGTTATAGAACCTGCATATCCAGCTGATTAGGAGCGGAACCGGTGCTCTGGCTGGTGGTTGCGACAGCCATTGGTGATGGTGACGTAAGTTGTTTGTGAGTTGACTTTTAATGACGGGAAAGTGGAGAGTAAATAAATAAAGAGAGATATAAAAGGAGTTTGTACACTTTTTTTCATGGGTACTACTAAACACAGCAAGATTTTTTTTTGGTCAAAAAGTCAATGCGTTATGTCTTAGTACTTTGACTATACATTTGTATTTGAATCCACATTAGCTAGCCTACAATTCAAAGAATCAAAGATGGCAATGTATCTTTTTTGACAAACTGGTGAATGTTTATTGGATGAAACTCGGTCCCACTCTCATACCAAATCCCTCGTTAGTCATGGTCAAACGTATGTAAAATGACTAATATACCCTTGTCTTCTTCCCCACTCTCACACCACATCTCAAAGTCTCAAACCCACCCAGCACCACCACCCTCTAGCACCACCATCAAATCCCCTCAATACTACTATTGTTTTTCTCTAAAAGAAACTTGACCACCTCAATAGTGCATAAGAACATTCAAAAGGTTTCACCACCACCATTAGTCAAATTAATATAAGATATATCCTGTCCATCATACATTGAAACATTCACACGCCTTCCTTAAATGGACGAACACATGAAAATTCATCTACATTATATAACTTTTCACATAGCACCTAACGAAACATATAACACTCATCTCGAAACCAAATTCCATATTAACATACCAGTATCCACCTCTAAGTAAAACTCTTAATAATATTATAGATCAATGCCACACCGCGTCTCAGCGTCTATCAGTCTTAAGCCTTAACTACTACTTATAACAGAACTTCCATCCTACCTAACCATTTAATTTCACTTCTCAAAGACAGTTATAAAATTTCAAATAAAATTAATTATAAATAATAATCAGTTAAATAGTCAACTAATTCAGTTACAGAACCTGCATATCCAGCTGATTATGCGGGAGACGAACTCGAGCTCTCAACCGGATCTAAACTTCCGGCCAACGGAAGGGAACTGGTGACCGGCGCCGGTGACGGAGGTGCGATGCTGTGGCTGGTGGTTGCGACTGCTATTGGTGATGGTGACGTAAGTTGTTGGTGAGTTGACTTTTAAAATTCCCAATTGTTTATACCGGATGATTTGCACCTTTTTTTTTTTTTTTAATTATTATTTTTTTAAAAACATAATTTTATAAGTTGTATGGCATGCTGTACAACACTATAAGTGATGAAAGAAAAAGAAAAAAAATTAGTGTGCAAATCAACCCCTTGTTATTATCTCTATATACTAAAGCACCACGTCGGTGCATATTAAAAAAACATGTCGGTACATTTTTATATTCATGCTATCCTTTTTATATTAACACAGTCTTATAATATTGATTGTATTTATATTATAACTTCTCTCGAAAAATAGTAATAAAATACTTGGGCAAAGCAATCGTCCACTTTCATTTTTTGTCTGTTGGGCTTTTTATATCAGCTTTACCGACTCCCTTTGTGGTCATTGTTAAACACGTGGCTTCACCGCTTGTGATTCACCAAAAAGACACAATCCTCAGAAACCTTCTTCTTAAATTAGATTTGACGGTCCGTTTTTTACACACGTACCAAAAATGTGAGGTGGGTTTTTGGTATTTTTTTGTGGTTTTTTTATTTTGTTGATGAGTTGATGAGATTGTCGATGTGTGTTAATGCTTCCCCCAATTGAGAAGCATTAAGGGTTTAGGTCCGCATTTCTTCTCGATTAAAAAGAAAAGAAACACTCTTTAGTAATTTGTTATACACACAGTCGCCACACTTGATTGTTAAATGCCAAGCTTGCACTAAAATCCCATTTCATAATTAGGTCGTATTATTATTTTTATAACTGTATGATGTAATTTTGACCAGTTTATTTTGAGCTTGGGGAGGGTTTTACCGATTCGAGTCTCACAAGTGACAAAGAAAATCCGGATTTTCCTCTTAGTGCGAAGCCGTGAGCTCTAGGGGTTTCCCTTTGCGGGTCTCTCCTAGTGATTCGGGTCCCAGTATCTAGGGCCTGCCCATTTTGATGGTTTAACTCGGGGGTCGAATTTTAAGTGTGGTGCCATTTTAAAAAAATAATTTATTTTGAAATGGGTCAGTTTTGTTGATCTTTCATCTCTAACGGATCAAAAGTAAAAAAAGTGAAAAGTAAATTAGTCAATTGGGTTAAAGGTTGTTCAAAGTGCATTGTTACACAAAACCACTAAATGAGTTTACCATGAAACACCAACCAAACACCTACCAAATAGTAACCCTCTAACTTAAAGAAATGAGATATTGGTGGAGTTGAAGATGATTAAATGTGTGTGATGTTGGAAATCGTTATTAGGTGAGGACTTATGTTTATTACATTGGGATGATGTATTTAGTTTTTTTACTATTATGTGTTATAGTAATATGATCATTTGGGATTTAGGGGGTGTTTGGGTAAGCTTATTTAAATAGCTTAATAGGTTATTGGGTTTTAAAAAGCCTTAAATTAAGGTTGCAAATCTCGTTAGGCGGCAGCGAGTAATTGGCCTACACAAGGAGTATGTGGGGTATTGGAATTTTTATGTACAAGTTTTGAAATTATATGTATGACATGTTTATAGGACCATAGTATTGTTCATAGAACCAAAAAGTATGTTTGGTAACATTAACACAATTGTTAAAACACTTCAAACCGAGTTTTGTACGAATTAGCACCGAGCTGACCAAGTTGTGACCATATTGAATCTTTTGGCCGATTCTGCTCAACTCGCCCTGGTCATTGACCTTGTGGCTTGTAATCGCCGATTTTTTGTAGTCCGAGCTTTACAACACTGGGTACGCTTATTTTAAGAGGTTAATAAGCTATTGGGTATTTTTTAAAAAAAAGGTACAACGCTTATTGAATGTGTTTGGGTAAGCTCATGTGTCAAAGTGCTTTATACATTGGGATGTATTTGTATTTTTCCTAATTATCATGTGTAGATCAGCGTGAGTTTGTGAGAGATAACTGTCAAGGGAATATGGGATTTAGGGGGTGTTTAATTAAGCTAATATAAAGAACTTATATGGGTTGGGCAAGCTTATGCCAAAGTGCTTATTAGTTCTTTGGGGGAATAAGGGGTTTTTTCGATAATGAATAAATGCATAAGTTAAGCATAAGGTTATCTTGATACAGTACATCATATTTTTATCCTTTGGGCATGATTGAAGCCAATATACTGTATGTAGCCTTGTTCTGCCTAGAGATAAGAACAACATATCTAAAGGCATCGTATAGGGCAATATGAGGTCTAAGTGCTATAATATGTGATCATACGTGTTGATTTTATAGGCTGTTAAAAGCTGTGTATAAGTTTTCCTTTTATACATTTATGGTGCTAACGACGCCGTTTCATGCTTGAATCAAAAACGACTCGCTTTATTTTATTTTATTTATTTTTCTTTAGTCACTGCAAATGACGCCGTTTCATGTTTGGATATAACCTTGGATCAAAACAATGTCGTTTTTGGCTAAAAATTGTCGGTGGGCTGCTATTTGTCGTTTCATAAAAAGGTTATGTGGAATCCTTTATCATGTGTTATGGAAGTGCTGCTGCTTATGGCAACTGTCTTAGATCAAAACGATGTAATTTTTGGATAAAAATTGTCGTTTTGGGCTGCTATTTGTCATTTTTGTTAAAAGATTATGTGGAAATCCTCTATCATGGGTTATGGAAGCTGCTGCTATTATGGCAATTGCTCTTGCTCATGGTGGTGTAAGTTTCTGCAATTTGATTATCTAATTATTGCATTTTGATGATGGGTTTTTGGTAGATCTTATATTGGTTAGATTGAAGAATGAGATGAGTGAACAATGGATGAGGGGTTTTGGTTTGTAGACACGTAGCTTTTTTTTTTTTTTTTAGAACGGCTACATGTGGATACTTTGAAGACGTGTGGCAAAAACTTTAGCCCAAGCACTAAAACAACAATTTTTTGGCATAACCCATGGTCATAAGTTTATGCGTATATAACTGAATTTTTATAAGAAAGCGGATTTGCATCGTATTAAGGCGTCCGAGAAGCACTATAAGCATTACGCAACTCCAAATGCTCTGCCGCAACGCCCGAAAGCCTAATCCATGTTTGAGTACATAAGAAAATACATTTAAATCCAAATTTCACGTAAAAATCAAGTTATATATTTTATTTATTTAAGGCTTACATACTTAAACGGGTTCACGGGTTGTTAGTTTCATACTTGCCTAACCCAAAAATGACCCGTTTATTGAATGGGTTATACGGGTTGACTTGTTTGTGAACCAAACTTGTTTAGCATCAACCCAAAACCCGTTTAACTTCGTGTCAGATTCGTATCGTTTATTGTTTCGTGTCGAGAATTGCCACCTCTACTTTAAATCACATAAAAAACACACTTTAAATAGAATAAGAAAACACCCTTACTTTCTTGATCCTTCGTCTTATTTAAATTTACACTTTTACCCCTTCAACTTTCAAAACAAAACAACTTCATTCATAAATCACATAAAAACATTTTTCACTATCTCTATTTAGAGGTGTGCTTGTTTCACTATCACAAAAAATTAAAATACGCCGTACATATTTTATCATTGCGATTTGTTGAATATTTAAGTTTTTGTATAATTTTTCAAAAAGTTTTGAATCGGGTCAAAAAGTGAAACTTTCTTTCCTGATTAGTTTGATTATGTTGACCGTTAATTAACAGGGTACTTTTTGCACACTCAAATAAGTGAAACACTCTAATTAATAATGTAAGGGTAGCTGTGGAAAAATTCAACCTTTTTCCTCATTATCACTTTTCTGAAACAATTTTAACAGCCACCACCATCTCCGACAGCCACCACCAACCATGCTGCTCTAACACCAGCGAAACAGAAACCCTTTATTAAATTCCCTCAATTTAAACAAAATCCCCAAATTTTATAAAAATTAAAAACCCATAACCCTCTAATTTAACTTCAAAACTGTTTAATTTTGAAGATATGAGAGATTTGGTGACATGGGTTTTTGGTAGTCAAAACGTTTGATTCAGGTACCTGTTTAATTTTGATATTTGTTACAACATCTTTGGTTTTTTTTATTAATTTTGATATTTGTTGCATAATTTTTTAATTAATTTGTGCTTATTTGATTTGGTGAGAGAAAGATAACTGTCATGGGAATATGGGATTTAGGGGGTGTTTGGTTAAGCTTATATAAAGAACTTATATAGGCTGGGCAAGCTTATGCCAAAGTGCTTATTAGTTATTTGGGGAATAAGGGTTTTTTTATAATGAATAAATGCATAAGTTAAGCATAAGGTGATCCTCATACATTACATCATCTTAGTATCCTGTGGCATGATTGAAGCCAATATAATGTATGTAGCCTTGTTCTGCCTCGAGATAAGAACCACATATATAAAGCTGTTATCTTTGTTAAGTGTGGTTATAAAAGCTATAAGGATTGGTTTTTGAGGTTTACCCTGTACTTGTATCTTGTTTGAGTGTTAACATTTTGAATAGTCATTCAAGTGGTAGCAAAACGTTTGATTCAGGTAAGGGTTGGTTACTTCAAGTCATCGTTTTAATGTAATGTTACGTGTAGAGTTTGATCTAATTGTGAGATGTTTTATAATGTTGCAGAAAGTATCACTGAAGAAGAACGATCTTCTAGATATGCTTATACTTCACATTCAGAGGTAACTTGTCTGTTTGAGATAATGTTTCAGATCTTGTTAATATGATCAAACTTTTGTATCTGCAGAACGGCAATCAAAGTTGTATTTTGCATATGAATGTTAATTCAGGTTTGCGCCCATACCTAATACAGAGTTTTTACTCTGATGTTGCAGCGTGTTACTCCATCTAGAAGTTTCAGAAGAGGTGATCATCGGCGCTCTCGGCGTGATTCATCTGAATATGATAGGCGTGAAGGTAGGGTGGTCTCAAGGAGATATAGTGATGATAGGAATTATCGAGACCGTTCAGAACCGTGACTTCGTCATGGAATTATGTGAAAGTTCAAGGAGAACTCCTAGTATAGCTCAGTAGCCTTAATTATAAAAAGCTTATAAGATTGACATGAATGGGACTATGTGAAGATGAAGCTACTTTGATCAGAAAAATTGTTATATGCCTAACTGGTGTTTGGAATAAAGGTTAAAACAGATGGCTATTTATCATTCTTTTGAAAACCTTTGCTTCACAAGCTTTTCTATCTTCTGATACAGTGTGGTTGGGATAAGCTATCTATCTTCGTAAGGACAGTTTCCTGTTTGGCAGTAAATGAAATGATCATCTGGCGAGACAGTGGGTTCAGCAGCAAATATTATGCAGTTCTACTTTTGTGGTTTAGCAGTGGTCTAGTAGGTCTGCAAGTTTTGGTCTTCTGTTGTAGTTTGACAATTCAAGTCTTTCGTTTTGCTGTTATGTTATTAGTTGGGTCTGCACTGCTATATTTTTATACCTGGTATACATATGGCAACATGGATTTAATTTATGGGTCAGGCTTGGTTTTGTGACGTGGGGTTGCTATGCTAGCTTGTCATCCTTAGGCTTTAATTTGTGGATTTAATATCCGAACTTATGGGGTATGTTTTTGCACTCGTCTTCTTTTTGTTTTAGTTTGAAGTTTGTTTGTAATTGTTTTAGTTTGTTGGCAATTTACCCTAGTCAATAAAAAAAGAAAAATTGCTAACCAACACAAACACACACCACACCCATCGTCTTCATCACACACACAAAACCCATAAACACACTTTCAAAAAATACAACACAAACACAAAACCATCCATTTTTAAACTTAAATATTAAAATAAATATGATTTCCCTGTGTGTGCACGGAAGTTATAACTTGTACGAGTGTAAAACAAAAACATATATAATACAAAGAGAGGTAAGTGCATTTTGTAGGCCCTAAAATCCATGGACAAAAGCTAAACACAAACTAAACGTATTCCATAAATAAAGGCGAGATCTTAACTTACAAATGCTTATAGATTTATATGGGCAAAGCTACAAATGACTAATTTACTTTTCAATTTTTATTAATATGAGTAACATACTTTCAAAAGATCCATTATGACAATTATACTTTCAAATTTTAACCAAGATAACTAACCACTTGACATGGTAATTATACCGTTAGTCCCCAATACATAAACAATTGCACCGTTGGTCCTCAATACATATCCCCAGTTAGTCCTCAATACATAAAAAATTGTACCATTGGTCCTCAATACATAACCACAGTTAGTCCCAAATATATAACCATCGCCCACTAGCGCCACCACCACCGCCACCCACCTCCACCATCTACCACAACCGCTTACCACCAATTATCGCCACAACTAACAATAACCACCGCCACACACTACTGCCACCCACTGCTACCACCACGCACCACTGAATTTATAGGAAGTTACGTTATTAAAGGGAGATTTAGTTCGGATATTAAAAGATTGAAATTTGAAAATTTACTAATTATAGTTTGATGAGACACTTGATTTTTTATTTTATTTATTTATTTATTTATTTTGAGATTGTTGTGCCTAAAAATAGTAATAACATTTTTGTTTTATATACGGGAAGTGATTTTTACACTTCATTTATTGATTGAGATACTCACAGTACAAGCAAATAAAGCACAGTGTCAGTTTTGTACAAGTAAATCACTTCCCTTTATATAAGGGTTGATTGGTGTTTAGAAAATAACATGTAGAGGTTACCAAAATGAATATGCTAGAATGGGCCAAATTTTATTGGTTTACCAAAATGGACCTTTGAGCGCCACGTCAAATATAGAGATTTGACATAAAAGTGTGAAATATTTGCTACACCTACCCACATACTAGTGTGAACTTTTTTATTGGTTTACCAATATCAACTTTTTGAGCAGCCATGTTCATTTTTGCAACAAATTAATGTGTCACATATACAAAATAACAAAAAGAGTAATGCTATTTAGGCTTAAATAATGCAATCCTAATTACATGCCTAATCTACATAACATTAAACACATGTATTGTACATTTTATCTCTCTAAAGTTCCACCAATTATTTTTTTCAAATTCACCAATCAAATCAATAGAAGTAAGCTTACTACTTAGAAATAAGAATCATTTTTCATAAAGAGCGTTAGGTACATTTGGTGCCGTGAGTGGTGCCATGGGACTTTTTTTCCCATGGCATCACTTTTGGTTATGACACCAAACCCCCTCCCTAGCATAACACAGTTTTTGCGGTGTCGTTGTACTTTTTTTCCTTTATCATTTTTAAAGAAAACAATTTACTCCGTATATAACTAAAATTACCACATAAAACTTTAACCACTTTTTTTAAATGCTATGTACGTGGCCTTTGCATTACCACATTTATCCAATCAACTTTTTGCTTGTCACCACATATAGATCTTGGTCCATATCCAAACATTTATTATCACATAAAACATTAACTAATTATTTTGAGTCGTCTTCTTCCTTGCAAAACACATACACACATTATCATCACACAAACACAAACAATAAATAAATAAACAAAAAAAGGAAAAAATTGCTTCGGCGTGAGCTGGTGGCCACGACGCCAGACCTTACGAGCCCAACGTCGGTATGGTTCATCGCGCCGAAAGCTCATTCGGTCGACTATGGCTCAAGCCAACAACCATCGTACCTCGACCTCTAAGAAAAACATTAAACTTACAAAGAAATAATTGATGTATTTCTTTATATATTTACCAGCCGACAATCCCATCCAAACACACTTGACTCTGATTAATCTGAGCCATCCAATCCTCCCACTCTTTGAAAATCATTACTTTTTCACTTCAACAAAAATTAGTTTTTACATTATATGTAGTTAAGATATGCAGTTAAGATAAGAGAAAAATAAATACCTCCTAAGTCTAGTTGATCAACTTTTTAAGCAGCTATGTGCATTTTTACAACAAATTAATGTGTCAAAGATAGAAAAAAGAAAAACAATGAGCTTACAAACAAATACACTAGTTGCCACGCTGGCAATCCCATCCAAACACACTCAATTTTTGTTTGTTTCACTCTCATTTCACAACAACTATGATTCATCAATATTTATTAATCTTTATACATATTAGTGTTACATACATCGAGATCATCAATATTTATTAATCTTTATACATATTAGTGTTACATACATCGAGATGGAGATTAGAACTATGGACTAATTGGGATTTGCCAATTATATAAATTGGAGGTTACTCAGTTGAAACTATGAACCGGTGTTGGTGGATTGCAGTTGCTGGGGAAAGATCGAGTCGTCTTCTGACCGTCCTTATTCTGAGGATATCGTTATTGGGTGAGAACTTATGTTTATTACATTGGGATGATGTATTTTCCTTTCTTTGGATTATTGTGAGAACTTATGTTTATTACATTGGGATGATGTATTTTCCTTTCTTTGGATTATTATGTGTTATAGTAGTGTGATCGTACGGGATTTAGGGGGTGTTTGGGTAAGGTTATTTAAAGTAGCTTAATAGGTTATTGGGTTTTGAAAAAGCTGAAATTAAGGTTGCAAATCTCGCTAGGGCAAGCGTTTACATCGAGTAATTGGCCTAGGCGGGGAGTATGTGGGGGTAATGGAATTTTTATGTACAAGTTTTGAAATTCTATGTATGATATGTTTATAGGACCATAGTATTTATTGTTCTTAGAACCAAAAAGTATGTTTTCTTTTTTTTACCATTTAAAAATATCCTTAAAACACACAACAACACACCATATACAAAAAAAGATATAAAATATCATCTCTCTTTCATTGATTATGCATGTTTTAAAACACACACAACAACACACCATATACACAAAAGATATAAAATATAATTTATCTTTCATTGGTTATGCATATTTTTTGGCACCATATGCACAAAAGAAGTAAACTATAATTTTTCTTTCATTGGTTATGCATGTTTTTTCTGTGAGACTCGACTCCCGTTAGGGAGAGTTTTTCATCTTTGTCGTATACATTGAATTGGGTTTCCGCTAAGCAAAAGCCTTTCCTTTGAGTTCCTAAGAGTGCACCCTATACCTTAACCTCACACACTGCTAGCAATTCTCTGTTTCCTCTTTTATTACCACAAAATTATGTACGGGTTTTGGGTCCTTCTCCTATCTATCTCATATATTTTAATATTAAAATAATAATAAACCTTTGTCCTAATATGTATCCCAACATATAAAACAAATGACATTTTTAATCCAAATTGAAATTATAATCCTAAACCCATTTACAAACCAAATAGGCCTTTAGTAGTGATGTAAAGGGTTGTTTACTAAATTAAGTAGTTTAGCTTGAAGTGTTTTAATTAGCCTCTTAATTAAAAAAGATAAATATTTATAAGTCTCCCAATTATAAAAGATTATGTGTTTGGGGCTCAAATTTATCTCAATTAAGAGAGAATAAAAGAAAAGTAAAAACCTCCTATATTCATTTTTACAACAAAATGATGTGTCACAGATAGATAATGAGAAGAACATTGAACTAGTAATTGGTGTATTTCCTTTTTAGTTGACACGCTGGCAATCCCATCCAAACAAAAACACTTTGACACTAACATGACACCATGCTGCCATCAGAGCTATATCTTCTTTGGTTTCCCATTTTGCTACAAATTGCTAAAAATACTTTGTGAAGTTTCATGATTGGGTATACTAGGCATTTGATTTAGATTTGGAGACTGAGAGTTTAGAAAACTTTGATATTCTCCATAATACTGGGTGTTTAGGAAATAATTTGGATAATTAGGACGCATAGGAGATAAAGTAGATATAAAAAGTCAAGAAACCAGAAATGAGAATTGAGAAGGTGTATGAAAATATGTTGATATTAGACTATATTTATAGAGAATTGAAAACTAAAATTATTGATATATTATTTTAAAACCAAAGTTAATGAAATTATCCGATTTATCAAGAATATGGATTATCAATAAGAAAATGAAGAAAATATATGCCCACTTATATTGTGACATGTTGCATTTGGATAAAGAATTAAAAAACAATAAACTTTGATATATTTTTTAGAGTAAATTACATGGTTTCCTTGGTTTGATATAAAATCACTACTACCCAATTTTTATTTTTGCAATTCGTCCTTATAACAAGTTTATAACATCGCTCGCCCTTATCGTAACATAAGTTATCCTCGTGGTTTGAAGAAATACTACACTCGTCTTAGTGATATTATCCGATAGTGTTATCAAAATATCATTATAAGGATGAACCATGCAAAATAAAAATCAGGACGTGAGTATGCATTTGCACAAACCATGTGAAAAACCATGTAATTTACTCTATTTTTTATAAATTTTAAACATAATACAAAATAGTAAATACATGAAAAAAAAATAATAAAAAAAATAATGTTAGATAACAAATTTGAAGCTACCAATAAAAATATGACATGTGAAAAATCACCAAAAAGGAGTAATGTATATACTTTTTTGTTTTTTTTCCTATCTAACTAATTAATCTCGACCTTCCAATCCCACCCCACATTTCCAATCCATTATTATTATTATTATTATTATTTTCATTTCATGGTATCATTTCACACCAAAACCACCTATGGTACGTTCTATTTCTTGCAAAATTGTGTTTGGCTATATGTGTCAATAATCAAAATTGTGTAATTTGATTATCATAAATTGGTTGTGATAATTTATTAATACATACATCGGGATGTTTGATTAGAAATATGAACTAATTGGGTTTTGCCAATTGTATTTATTGGAGGTCATCTTTATCCTGCATTGAGGTTTTTGTTTGTTGTTAGGTGTTAATAAGATGACGGACACGTTCGAGCCGGAGGAGACTGGTGTTGGTGGATTGCAGTTGTCGGGGAAAGATCGAGTCGTCTTCGGACCGTCCGTCTGAGAGGAAATCATTATTAGGTGAGGACTTATGTTTATTACATTGGGATGATGTATTTGCCTTTTTTTGGATCATTAAGGTTGCAAATCTCGCTAGCAAAGAAAGAGTAAGTGCCTAGGCGTGGAGTACGGGGTATTGGAATTTTATGTACAAGATTTGAAATTATATTATGACATGTTTATAGAACCAAAAAGTATGTTTGGAAACATTACACAATCGTAAAACACTTCAAACCGAGTTTTGTACGAATTAGCACCGAGCTGATAAAGTTTTGACCAAATTGAATCTTTTGGCCGATTCTGCTCAACTCTCCCCGGTCAATGACCTTGTGGCTTGTAATCGCAGATTCTTTGTAGTCTGAACTTTACAACACTGGGTAGGCTTGTTTTAAGAGGTCAATAAGCTATTGGGTATAAAAAAAGGTACAAAGCTTATTGAATGTGTTTGGGTAAGTTCATGTCAAAGTGCTTTATACATTGAGATGTATTTGTATTTTTCCTAATTATCATGTGTAAAGCAGCGTGAGTTTGTGAGAGAGATAACTGTCACGGGAATATGGGATTTAGGGGGTGTTTGGGTAAGCTTATAGAAAGAACTTATATAGGCTGGGCAAACTTATGCCAAAGTGCTTATTAGCTATTTGGGGAAACAGGGGTTTTTTCGATAATGAATAAATACATAAGTTAAGCATAAGGTTACCCTGATTGTAGCCAATATAATGTAAGTAGCCTTGTTCTGCCTCGAGATAAGAACCACATATCTGAATGTGTTATCTTTGTTAAGTTTGGTTATAAAAATTATAGGGATTAGTTTCTCTGTTCTACACTCTAATTATCTTGTTTGAGTGTTAACATTTTGAATAGTCATTCATTAAAGTTTCCTCTATGGTAGAACCTATAGACGAAGATGTGTAAAATCCTGACTTGCTGATCAAGATGACGTTGGAAGTGGTGTATCCTGCAGTGGAAAGAATAGAAGCAGAAAATGGTAGATTTGATTATATGAAAATGGTAGATTAGATAGAGGTTTAGAGATTGACATGATTGAGTTTAACTTTTAGTGTAATTGGAGGTTACTTAGGTGAAACGTTCAACTTAGGGGGTCGTGTTTTAAGCTTATTTTGGTCTTATGATCTTATTTGGTTCAGCTTATACATGTTTTTTTTTCAACTATAGATTCAGGTTTATATCGGTATCACTATCACATGTTTCTTCTAAATAAAGACATCGATATAGAAACTTAGATACACGATATGTGTTGGTGGAATTACAGATTCGTAGAAGAATGGCTGCACATAAGCTAAAATACCCTGATGAACAAATGATAAGCCTTAGCATTGGGTGATATAACTGAGCCCATTCCATAAGTTATTACTTCAGCCATGGCTAAGGTAGGATTATTTCTTATCTTGTATTTCTTTCTTGTGTAAATGAGGTGTATTTTGGTTTTTTAACATAACATGAGGTAATTATGAATTTAGATGTACATCTACAAATTTACGATCTCTACGTGCGGTGTGTTTGTATAAGGAAACATGTTTGTATGCGTTAAGTTGTTAACATCTTTCATTACTTTTAATTTAAAGAAATTGCTCTGCATTTTTTAAGTTATGGTTTACTGTTTCAAAATAGCTACATGTTTGTAGTTGATGCTAGTGTCGTGGTACGTGCAAATTCTTGATCAGGCATACAAGGGGCTAATCTTAGTCTTTTATAGCAGATATATGGTCTGAAACTAGTCTTATAGATACTAGAAAAATAAAATGATTTTGGATTCATTGATATATTTCTGTACAAATAATGATAGATCAGATACTCTAGATCCTTATGAAGGAAAAGAGATTGATTTGGTGATGTAACACCTAGATTCATTGCTGAGGTTTGTTGTCTACACAATCTCTTCTTTAAGTAGTGTATTAAGGTTACAACTCTGTTGATTATAAATGTTCCTATTTATCATGGTATATATAACACTCTTTTCTTTGGTATGACGCCTTAAACACATGTGAAACTGATTTGAAATCTAGAAGGACTCTTGTTTTCTCAAACTCATGACTGATGCTTCCCTTTCTTGATTCTGCATTGCATTAGTGTTTCTGTTCTTTACCTTATTTTGTAGAGGCTCGCTGGTTTTTTTGGGCAAATATAGTGTTTTTTTTGTGTATAAAATACGAACATGTGTCTTGTTAAAATGATGACCTTCGCAACCTGTAATATTGATGACTTTTGGTTTTTTTTTAACCTCTGATATTGACATTTTCTTAAGAAGTATCATTTTCTTCATAATCTATGTCTTGGTTTTAATAAGATTTGTTTGACCTAGAAGAACGAAATACGTACAATGACGAAAATGGGACGAATGAAAATGTATGTTGGTGTTTCATGCTAATAACTGTAATATAACTGATAAGAACATAGATTCCCACTCGCAAAGGAACATAAGGTTTGATTGAAATTAGGAATTTTGGATTAATTCCTTTACAGTTAGGATGCATTGAAGTTAGGTGCCTCATTTGGGCTTCGAGGAATATGCATTAGGTGGAACATTTGATGGTCATGGCTGAAACAGCTGTTGTTAGACTCATATGAATAACTGAAGTAGTGTAGTTTTTTGAAGTTACACTCTCTACATGATGAAAAAACGCAGAAACTAGGAAATGTCAAAGTAACTATGTTAAGGCGTCCAAGAAGCATTACGAACATTACACAACTCCAAATGCCCCGCCGCAATGCGCGGAAGCCTAATCCCCGGTTGAGTACATAAGAAAATACATTTAAATCCAAACTCAACATAAAAATCAAGTTGTATAATTTATTTGGTTAAGACTTGCATATTTAAACGGGTTCACGGGTTGTTGGTTTAATATTTGCTCAACCAAAACACAACTCATTTATTAAATGGGTTAAATGGGTTAACCTGTTTTTGAACCAAACTTGTTTATCCTCTATCGAAAACCTGTTTAATTTCGTGTTGAATTTGTATCGTTTATCGTGACGTGTCGAGAATTGCCACCGAAACTTTAAATCACATAAAAAACAAACTTTAAATCGCATAAGAAAACACTATTACTTTTTTTTAATTCGTCATTTTATTTGAATTTACACTTTTACCCCTTCAACTTTCATTTTAAAAACAAAAAACTTCCTTCATAAAAAATAAATAAATAAATAAAATAAAAATAAAAATAATTTTTTTTTTACTATCTCTATTTAGTGGTGTTTTTGTTTACATCTCACTTCCCTATAACTCGCTTCGACATGATTGGATATTGTTGTTGTACGTTGTAATGTTCATTATCATTTATCTTATCACAATTTTGCACTTTTAACCCTTCAACTTATATAAAATTAATAAAAGCACCCTAAATTAAATATGATCTATAATTAAAAACATCGACTATACCAATCAATTCACAGGGTTTTAATTCAGTTATGAGTTAACCATATTTTATCATTGTGGTTTATTGGGTATTTCACTTGTGGTCTAATTTTTTAAAAAATTTCAGATTCAGTCACAAAGTGAAACATACCTTCCATGTTTGTCCATTTTGTGCCAGATGTTACCTTATAAACGTAAAAGTTTCGCCTTGGGCGCTAAGGTGTGAGGCTTTGTCATGCTGTCACACTACGCCTCACGCTATTTATAACCTTAATTTAACATAACAAGGACAATTAGTTTGACTATGTTAGACCGTTAATTAAGAGGGTATTTTCGTCTATTATACTAAGGGGTGTTATAGGGTCGGGTTGTCGGGTTATCGGGTTGGTCGGGTCGGGTTGTTTCGGGTTTGGGTGTTCCAAATATTGACCCTAACCAGACCCTATAAGAAATCGGTTATCGTGTTTCGGGTCAAAACGGCGGGTTGAATCGTTGGGTTGTCGGTTGTTATCGGGTTGTAGCATGTTAATTGTCTTATTGATTCAAAAAGCACAATCTTTGATTGGTGAAATTAGTATCACAAGAATTACTTTAATATGCCATCTTTAAAACTAATCAATCTTGCTTTTTTCTTAGAAGAACCCACATTAGTAACAATTGCTCACTTTTGTACATGAGCAGTAGGTTTAGAAGAATAAAACATTAACATATTGCCATTAAATCAAAGTAGAGAACAGTAGGCTTAGAAACAAAATATTGCCATTAAATTAAAGTAGAGAACATTAGGCTTACAAACAATTGCCATTAAATTGCACACTTGCAGTAAGCTTTGATAAGTGAGTGATACGTTTGAGTTGAATACATAGCGCCATTGAGGGTTTTAATAAAAGTAGTTGTATTTTTTTAACTAGTATACATCTTATATACATATTGGGCTAACAGTGAATCGTGATTATACATCAGAAGGGGTGTTAAGTGATATGGGGCTTAAATGAAAATAAAGACAAGGAAGGCTTATACATTTATCGGGTTATCGGGTTGAACCCGAACCCGATAAAGTATAAAAAGTATAACCCCAACCCGACCCTATAAGGTTATCGGGTTGGTCGGGTTGACCCGATAGACCCGATAAGCCAAATTTAACCCGAATGAACCCGACCTATCGCTTTCGTCAAAACGGGTCCGCTGAATCGGGTTGGGTCAGGTTCAAGTTATCGGGTTGTAGTGTTAACCGCCTTATTGATTCAAAAGCACAATCTTTTGATTGGTGAAATTGTATCACAAGAATTACTTTAATATGCCATCTTTAAAACTAATCTTTGCTTTTTTCTTAAAGAACCCACATTAGTAACAATTGCCACTTTGTACGAGCAAAGAGGTTTATTAAGAATAAAACATTAACATATTGCCATTAAATCAAAGTAGAGAACAAAGGCTTAGAAACAAAAATATTGCCATTAAATTAAAGTAGAGAACATTAGGCTTACAAACAATTGCCATTAAATTGCATTAATTTGCGAAGCTTTTGATGTGGAGTTGATACGTGCTTGATGAATACATAGAATAATGAGGGTTTTAATAAAAGTAGTTGTATTTTTTAACTAGTATACATCTCATATACATATTGGGCTAACAATGGAATCGCTGATTATACATCGAAGCCGGTGTTAAAGGATACGGGCTTAAATGAAAATAAAGATTTAAGCAGAAGGTTATACATTTATCGCAAGCACGGCGAACCCAACCCGGATAAAGTATTTGCGCGTAACCTCAACCCCGACCCTAAGGTTATCGTTGGTTGACCGCTAGGACCCGACATAGTTAAATTGGTCCTAATGTAACCCGACCTATCGTGTTTCGTCAAAACGGCAATTGAAGTCAGTCGGGTTTGCCGTTATCGTTGTAGCATGTTAATCGCCTTATTGATTCAAAGCACAATCTTGATTGGTGTAAATTAGTATCACAAGAATTACTTTTAATATGCCATCTTTTAAACTAATCAATCTTGCTTTTTCGTAAGAACCCAAATTAGTAACAATTGCTCACTTTGTACTTGAGCAGAGGTTTGAAGAATAAAACATTAACATATTGCCATTAAATCAAAGTAGAGAACAAAAGAGGCTTAGAAACAAAATATTGCCATTAAATTAAAGTAGAGAACATTAGGCTACGCTAAAACAATTGCCATTAAATTGCACACTGTGCAGATAGCTGATGTTGAGTGATACGCTTTTGAGTTGAATACATAGCGCCAATCGAGGGTTTTAATAAAAAGTAGTTGTATTTTTTTAACTAGTATACATCTCTACAATATTATTGGCTAACAAAGGAATCGCTGATTATACACGTGAAAAGTAAGTGATACGGGCTTAAATGAAAATAAAGACAAAGAGTGCTATACATTTACCCGTTGAACCCAACCCGATAAAAGTATAAAAGTATAACCCCAACCAACCTCATAAGGTTATCGGGTTGGCGTTGACCATAGACCCGATAGTTAAATTTAACTCGAATGAACCCGACCTATCTTGCTTCGTCAAACGGCCGGGTTGAATCGGGTTGGGTTGTCGGGTTGTTATCGGTTGTTGAGCATGTTAATTGTCTTATTGATTCAAAAGCACTGATCTTTGATTGGTGAAATTAGTATCACAAGAATTACTTTAATATGCCATCTTTAAAACTAATCAATCTTGCTTTTTCTTTAAGAACCCACATTAGTAACAATTGCTCACTTTTGTACACGCAAGAGGTTTAGAAGAATAAAACATTAACATATTGCCATTAAATCAAAGTAGAAGAAACGAGAAAGAGGCTTAGAAACAAAATATTGCCATTAAATTAAAGTAGAGAACATTAGGCTTACAAACAATTTCCATTAAATTGCACACTTATGCAAAGAAGCTTTGATAAGTGAGTGATACGTTTGAGTTGAATACATAGCGTCAATTGAGGGTTTTAATAAAAAGTAGTTGTATTTTTTTTAACTAGTATACATCTCATATACATATTGGGCTAACAAAGTGAATCGCTGATTATACATCGAAGCGGGGTGTTAAGTGATATGGGCTTAAATGAAAATAAAGACAAGGAGAAGGCTTATACATTTATCGTTATTCGGGTCAGGCTGAACCCAACCCGATAAAATGTGTATAACCAACCCAATTCTATAAGGTTATCGGTCAATCGGGTTGACCCGGGATAGCAAGTTAAATTTAACCAATGAACCCCACCTATCGTTTCGTCAAAACGTGGGGGTTGAATCGGGTGGGTTGTCGGGTTGTTATCGGGATTGGTAAAGCATGTTAATTGTCTTATTGATTCAAAAAGCACAATCTTTGATTGGTGAAATTAGTATCACAAGAATTACTTTAATATGCCATCTTTAAAACTAATCAATCTTGCTTTTTTCTTAGAAGAACCCACATTAGTAACAATTGCTCACTTTTGTACATGAGCAGTAGGTTTAGAAGAATAAAACATTAACATATTGCCATTAAATCAAAGTAGAGAACAAGAGGCATTGAGAAACAAATATTGCATCCATTAAATTAAAGTAGAGAATTATTAGGCTTAAAAACAATTGCCTATTAAATTGCAACACTTGCGCAGTAAGCTTTGATAAAGATGAAGATATGTCTGAAGTTGAATACATTATGGCGATTGAGGGTTTTAATAAAAAGTAGTTGTATTTTTTTTAACTAGTATACATCTCATATACATATTGGGCTAACAGTGAATCAGTGATTATACATCAGGAAGGGGTGTTAAGTGATATGGGGCTAACTAGAAAATGAAAATAAAGACAAAGAAGGCTATACATTTATCGCCGAACCCTAACCCTATAAAGGTGATAAAGATAACCCCAAATTCCTCACCGCTTATATAAGCGATCTTGGATTTGGCGGCCAACTCGATAATTCGGCAGATAAAGTTCAAATTTAACTCGAATAAACCCGACCTTATAAGACTTTATCTGCTCGGTACGGAGACCGAATTTAACGAATAACCGGTCAACCCATTTGACACCCCTACTAACAAAATAAAAAACAAAGACACTAACTAACACCCCCAACCCTTCAACCTCTTTCCTCAACCTATCACTTTCTGAAACCACCACTATCTCCGGCAGCCACCACCAATGAAAAAGTAACCCTTCAATAAATTCCCTCAAATTAAAAAAAAATCCCCAAATTTTATAAAAACTAAAATTCGGTCCATAAAGACAATTGTTTAAACCGAGTTTTGTGAGGTGAAGTTCGATCCATTAAATTCGGTCCATAAAGACAAACCCTAACCATTCAAATAGATTCGGTTAATCTGTGAGCTGAAGTTGCTGATTTTGTGATGCTCTCAGGTATACTTTTGAACTGAATTCATTGATTTTTGTGTTTGCTTCAATTAGGTGTTAGTTATAGAGATTTGTGATATTATAGTGCGATAGAGGTGAATTAGGTATGTTACGTGCGTCTATTGTTTGAAGCTCGGGTTTAGGTTGTGCACGAAAGGTGTTTGATGAACTGTCCATTAGAGAATGATACTTGCGTAATATTTATCGTCAGATTTTGACATGCAAACATTGTTTGGCGTGTCGTTTAGATAATAAGTTTTAGTCGTTAGTATGATAATCAACTCCGAAAACATTTTTAGTTATTGGATAAAACAGTTTTAGGTTTAGTTTTGCCTGTCAATTGCAGAAATGGGAAGTTTTGCTGTTACGTTTTCGCATCTACTGGCTAGTTTATCACTCCGCTGTTTGAATCGACAGATATTGTTTTTTTAAATTGCCCTTATGTATTCCGGAGCAAAAGGGCATTTTGTGTGCTGTTCTTTCAGTAACCGTTAACATGTCTATACATATCTACCAATGCAACTGCCAATTTAGCAACAATGTTACATTAGTTTTCATGTGATTTTCAGTCACATAAACTTTACCATGGCAGGCGCATAACACAATGTGGGCTAATAGATGCTTAAAGTTAGCAAAATGGTTGGGTTGCGTAACTTCTAATAGCATGAAACTATCTTGTGTGCATAGGCACAATTACAGTTGGTTATGCTTACCTATCCCCTTATAAGGATGAAATGGACAAAGTCAAGTAGTCAACTCTACTTCTTACTTGGTCTATTTATGCAAAGCTACTGTCTATTTGTTGTATCTTATTTGTATCAGAAGTAAGGCTTGTAATTTTTTTGCATCATGGCAATGTGTACCAACAAGTAAATACTATTTAATTGTTTATGATTGTCAATGAAGATAATATTATATCATTTATGCAAATTAATTTTTCATAACTTTTGCTGCGAACCAACTAATAGGACCTGAATGCTCAGAGGATGAGTCATGCAAATGAGGTAGCTGGTAGCGCTTCTTGCTATAATAGGCACGAGGAACTGGCAAAGAAATGTGCTATTGCTGCTATAATATATGCATATTATGACTCCCCCTCGGTTATCAGCCAAACTGTTTATTGCTATCAGCGCACCATCGATTATCTAGTTGTATTTTTGGTACACAAAACAAACTGGAACTATTGTCCTAACTTAGATATGGTTGATATATACCTTGCTGAATAAGTTGAATCTTATAGATATGGTAATGTGAAGCAGGTGCTGCTTGCATTAAACCATATGTGTGTCGTCACCGTCGGTTGTTAGTTTAAATATGCCGAGTGCTGAACTACATCAGGATGTGATCTAGTTATGTTTATTAATATGTATTTTTTGTGGTCCACATTACACATAGTAATTAATCTAAATAAATAGAACACTGAATCAGCTGTAGCTGTTCACTTAATCAAAACTAAAAGTAGTTTAAAATTATATGCAGACTAGATGGACTACATCTGCTTCAGAATTTGTGAGCTCTTTTAACATGTTTAGTTTAATATGCAAAACGTTGATTTAGTTGTTACCGTGATGGTTTAGTTATAGGTCAAATGGGTCATGGGTCGAAACGGGTGAAATGGAGACACATGTCAAACGGGTCGTGGGTCAACTAGTTCGGGTTGGGTCAAGATTACCAAGTTTATGTTGTATTCAAAATAGCTTAGCGAAACACTTTAAGAATGGGCTTATTAGGTTTTTTATTTGATGGTCACTGTACACTACAAAATTTTGTGACATATACTCACTAAAACTTTTACCAAACTTATAAAAGTAACCAAATTAAAATAATAAAATAAGAAATAAAACCAGAAGATATAAAAGACCCACACTCAAATCACACACACACACTCGACCCAAATTTCACAATCACATACTCGTCCCAAATCTCACGTCACCCTAACTTCACCCTCGTTATCGACCACCACCACCGAAACCACCTCTGTCTCTATCTGGCCGACAATTGAAACCCTAACTCTGGCACCGTCTTCACCGTAACCGTCTTCAGTCGTCGTCACCATTATCAAGTTAGGTATAATGCAACTGATTATGTGATTATATATTATTAGTTGATTACAGCTGATTATGTGCTTATTAATAGTTGAATTAGTAATAACTTGGATGTTAATTTGCGTAGATATTGACTGATTAGAGGTGAGTTGAAGTGAATTTAGGTTCTATGTACTGGACTAAACTCAATTGTTGATTTGTCGAAAAATGAAAAAATTGACGAGTTGAAGTAAATTTTGGTTAGAATATGTGATTAGGTTGATGTGTAATTTTAGGATTTTGTGCGTTGTTGATAGATAATGAGCTAATGCAGTGAAACAAATTAAGCGTGGTAATTCTGTTTGGTTATAAGAGGTGTTTGGATGTTTGGTAGATATACCTGTTTTCTAGTGTTTGGGTGAGAGAGGCATGTTCTGTTGTTTTAGTCGCATCAGTATCGTTGTTTGAGGTAGTAAGACTTGGAGAATTTTGATTGTTTGGCATTGTTTACTTTGAATGGGTGGGGTAATGCATTGTTTACTTTCCATGGGAAACTGTTTGATTATTCAGCATCAAGGTTTCCTAGCTAAAATTGTTTCTTGAACTTAGATTGATTCTAGTAGGATACACCATCGTATGCTCTCGATGTATGTAAATGTTGTTAACCTTGTTAATAGCTTCTATATTCTTTAATACAAAAATTTGATTCTTGTTTTACCCGTTTGCAGCTTATCACAATGCACATTTGGTTGGGACTATTCCCTACAGAAGGCAAGTTTTCTTTTCATAGTTTATGTGCATGTGTTGTTTAGTCCTAAGTTGCTTGTGTTTTAGTATTTTGATTTATGTACTAGCTTTGCGTGCAGTTTCTCTACGAGATTCTCTAGTGTACATGGGGAGAAGCCATCAGCAGAATATGCCAAGTTAGAGGAAAGAATCACTTGAAAGAGAATTTGGTAATGCACTTACCTCTAGAACCAAAACGTCTGTGACTAAGTATATCTTCTTATAAGGCAAATATTGTGTGAATCGTTATCACCTAACCAGTATATCAAAGTTGCCTTGTCAATTAATCATATGTATTTAGTGGCTATGAAATATGACGACTTTTTGCAATAGTGAAGGCAACATAACCTTGTTTTATGATGCTCACTTGGATAATGACGTTTTTAATGATCGGTTGGATTATTTTTGTCATCTTTCGATGGAATAAGAAAGTAGAGAAATGTGAGATATCTGATAAATATAAATCATGCTAATTGATATTTCAGAAAATCTTCAAAATCAGGCGGTGTTTGATTTACCTGTGATCGTTACCTTTTACTTACATCTGGTTATGCATTGACAGGGAAGATGGAAAATTGAGTTGTGGTTATTCAAGTTACAGATGTAAAAGAGCTAGCATGGAGGATTTCTATGACGTCAAGACTTGCAAAATTAATGGGCAGACCGCCTGCCTCTTTGGGATATTTTATGGTTATTTTCTTTCTCCAGCAAATATAATAAAGTTCCTTTTTTGGAACAATCTCATCACTTATGTTATTCAGGAGTAGGTTGTTAGTTTTCGTAGCTTTCTTGTTGATCGAGTGATCGATCACTTATGAACCAGGTTACTTCACGGTTAGTATTTTAAGTAGGCTGAGTTATACCCAAAGCTGAATTATAAGTTTATAACCCCTTCTCTGGTGAGGTTTGAGCCAATAACGTTTGCTTGATGAAACACACTTGATGCTGCTTTGGCTATGCACTCTGATGGTAACCCATTTATATGGAAACATGTCAATTTGGGTTGTTTTCTATTGTAACTGATTATACAGGTAAAATATGGAAATTTAGTCAAACTGTAACTCGTGAAAAGCTATTTAACTTCCTTACAGTGTGTTGAGTCATTATATTTAATAGGACACATTATCATTTTAATAGTGCTGTTTTTAGATTCATACTTAATACACCAATGTTCTACAAATTACAAAAAAATGGTATAAGAAGTGTTGCTTGACCAGCTCAACCTGAGCTGACCTTTTTTGACGAGTTCGTAATTACCTGTTTTGATCAGAACTCATCCTGACTTCTAGCCAACCCGTCCACTTTTGCTACCTCTATTTTTTCGATTAAATAAGTACCTTGGTTGCGGTCTTGATAAAACAAAGTGCAACTTCTTGGTATATAAAAGCTAGTCTCTGCCTTCTTTTCTCTTTATTGTTTTGGTAGCAAAAGAGGAATTAAATCTGAATGGTATCTGTCATTTATGCTTATTGTTTCAGTGTCCTTTTGTCATGACACAAACAGGTGTAATGCATCTGCATACAGGGGAGCTAGTAGCTGTAAAAGTGTAGAGGCCTGCTATGTCGCTTTCTTTGACCCTTGATGCCCTGTTATTTAACATGATTGTGACTTTCTTATCTTTTGCTAATACTTGCTTTTAGTGAGCAATTGTCATTAATTTTGTAGTGGTAGTAGTAGTCAAAAGTATGGAATTAACATGACACTTTATAATACGATTCAGTTTTGTTGTATATACAGACACTTTCTAATATGTTCTATCTGCAATTTTCTTTGACAGATTTGGAAATGAAATAATCATTAAATTGGATGGTTATGGATAAAAAGCTTGCAGATGGAAATGTCATGAAATTGTTTGCTAGAATAATCTGCCTCGAGTGATTAACTGGTTAGATTTGGATATATCTGGATATTAAATGGCAGTTATCTTTAAAGGAGTGTTTGGGTTTGAAGAATGGTCAGATGGCTATGTATCTTGGTACCGAAATTCTTAGACTCAAACTCTCTTTTCTCAGGAATAATGTGGCAGGGAGGATGGACATGTGTGTCTTGAGTCTAGTTATGTTTATGTAGTCATTGGATACTAGATACCATAAGGATAGTTTCCTGACATAGAATGCTTCTCTGCTGCTATGACTGGATAAAAATAATGGAAAGAGGACAGATTGCAAATTATCTTGAAATGTGGTTATAACAACCCCGTAAAAATTTTGGATTATTATCATATTATTTAGGGAAATGATATGTAAACTGAACCTTTTACTTGGTACACATAATTTTAATGTGTAAAGACATTTTTGCCCCCACAGACCTTTCTGCCATTTTTTTCTTCAGTTGACTGTTCACTTTTTCTTCCATTTTTTCTGTTTGTTTTTTCAACGGCTCGAGTTTATTTTATTGATGACAAAGCCTTGCTTCCACCGCCACAACCATGCATTGATTTGCACCGATCAACTTTTATATATCACTTACTCAGCTAAAGGCAACACTCCCACCTTCTTTCCAAAACCTCCTCTTCATTATGAGTTATAAAAAATTACACTATCATCCAACTTGTGTTTTTCTTCAAATTTATGACATGTTTGTTCATTTTTTATTTCTATTTTTTTCAAAACAAATTACTTGGTAGCACTGTTTATGTTCTTTACATAGGAAGTCAACACGTTTATCTCATCATCATCCCTTTCACGATACATAGTCTCGATGTCGTCATCAAAAAGTCGATATCCCACCGCTGACTTACGTTCATAATTGAGCGCCAACGGTGGATGGAAACTGTGTCTCCAACCGTAAATTGAAATTATTGGACAATATATTAGAATCGTCTTCGATGCTTAATTGAAACATTGTCGCCGTAGATGGAAGGGGGATAAAAAAAGCATCAGTGGATTTTAGGGGTCGGAGTTTCAAGGAAACTTCAACCAATAGAAAGAGAAGAAGAAAGAAGAAAACTAAGTGTGAGGGTATAATAGTCATAACACTTTAAATTTCTGTTTGACAAGTAAAATCTTCCGTGTACATATCAATGCCCTATTATTTATTACGCCAAGAATGCAAATCAATTATATTCTGATAGTTATGAATATTTATCTCATTTTAACAGAAATATTGACTCCGCACACACGGTACTTTTCCACCGAGTATCTTAATAGTAAATGTGAAATTATTATTATCTAATTTATAATTTTAAGCATACATAAGCTTAAACTGTGTTTTAGGAGGTTATCCCGCACACTGCAGAACGCAGTAATACACGAAACTAGTATTTTATATTGAAATAAGCGAAACTATCACTTTTTAACACATACTGATGATTTACGAATGAAAACGAGAGGTTATTTCATTGTCTCGGGAAAACATGGCAGCGCACGCGTACCGACACTGACTTAGTTACGGCAAAATGTTTATAATCCAATTCCAAAATAATAATGATACCTTAGTATTACGCTCATGAAAACATTTCCAGAAACATATTTGACGTATTTTACGCGTATCGGGATACTGCGTTTAAATTGGAACATGACGGGACACGCGGTACAGTTAATACAATGGCTAAAAAAAAAGCAAACATTAACACACACCCCACGCCCCATCCTTTTCATCATTTTTCTAAGAAAATTATCAAAATAATCCATATAGATAGTCATATTACCAAAGTGAACTTCTTTCTTATAGTTCACCAAAATGACCAAAATATGTCACCGTCACCATCATGATTTTACTTTTTCATTCGACCACATACCAAGTTTTTAACACTTTATAATGTGGAACCCACCAAACTCTTATACTGTTGTCACGACTTCCACTATACAGCAAAAAAACCACCTCCAATACTATTTGGTGATGCTTGTAAACATTTTACTGGACCTTCATGCCCTTTGATCACACCAATCTTAGTCAAACCTATTACTTCTCTTTTTCATATGCATATGTTTTTATCACTTGAACCACTAGAGAATATTTCACCTTTTTATGCACATACTCATAATAGCCATTTTATGTGCTTTTACCTCACAAATACACTCCAACTATCAAAATTTTACCTCTCGCCCAGCAAGTAAACTTTCGTCGCCCAGATTCTACCCTCGCCCAGACCCCATCTTCCTCGCCCATTCTCGCTTCAGTTCCTCGCCTGACCTTGCTACCCTCGCGAACCTCATATCTCTAGCTTCAATACCGCCTAGCACTTCGCCCAACACTTTTTATACACGTATGGTTAGAAACTAATCAAGTAATCGATCTAACGATAATATTAAAAGTTCATTTTGAAAATTTCACTTTTCATGAGGTTCAAATTCGTAAACTACTACTATAAAAAGTTCATTTAACAATTTTTTTCCCCACACCCTAAAACATCATAATAGTATTGTTCTTCCTCTTTTTGAAGTCAACTACCTTCCTATCATAGCCACGTTTCAAAAGTTAGGGTTTTTCAAAATTGTTTTGGGGGGTTTTGTAATTCGAGTTGTAATTGTCTAATTCAAGCTTCCACTGTTCGATTAATCAAGAAAGCTCATGTTAATTCTTCTGCCATTGTTCGATTTAACCATCATTTTGTAATATTTGTTATTTAAAAGTCTTGAAGTTTAATTAATTTGTTTTGGTAGTTAATCTTTTAGTTCGAATGGAATAAGTGAAATTAAAAGAGATTTGTTGCTTGTTAAGGTTATTGTTGTTTCCGTGGCTGCTAAGGATTTACATCTGAGAATGTAATAGAGACCACTGTATCTCAAAGTGTCTTGAAATATGAACGAGACCATTGTATCTCACAATGTCTGGGAAGTAGGAAAGACCATTGTAATCAGTTACAATGTCTTGGATAAAGTTTCGTAATCCTAAAATGCATTAGTAGATGCATGATTGGGAGATTGGGAAAATATGATTGTGTCTTAATGCCTTAGAATAGGCATACGCAGATATGTTGAGTACTTTGTTTATGATTGAAATTATGTCAAGTGTATATATCAATATACTAGTATGTTTGTATAGCTTAAAATGCCTAAAAGTCACATAATCGTCTGGAGGATGGAAGACACGGAGAACGGAATGCTATAAAATGTTTTTGTTTGTAAAAGTAGTTATAGTTTAAGTCTCAATTAGACCCGTTTCTCTATAACTGTGGCTCTGATACCAATCTGTAACACACCCAGTTTGAATTCCGCTGCGTATCACGAAATTGGGGGTGTTACAACAGTAACACACGAAACTAGTATTTTATATTGAAATAAGCGAGACTATCAATTTTAACACATACTGATGATTTACGAATGAAAACGAGAGGTTATCTCATTGTCTCGGGAAAACATGGCACCGCACGCGTACCGACACCAACCTATTTATGGCAAAACTTTTATAACCCAATTCCAAAATAATAATGATACCTTAGTATTACGCTCATGAAAACATTTCTAGAAACATATTTGACATATTTTACGCGTATCGGGATACTGCGTTTAAATTGGAACATGACGGGACACATGCTTAATACAATGGCTAATAATAAAAACTAGCAAGGTACCCACGCGATGCGGCGACGGGTACCCTGTAACTGAATTTTCTGGTAATGTGATGTTATGCGGCTATACTTTTTTAACAATTAATTTAGAAATAATAGATCTTATTTAATTTCTTTTTCATTTTCGAGTCTAGGTAGATCTTTGTTATTACTGTGAGTTGGGAGTAACCAGTGGGTAGCCTAACAAGCAAAAAAAAAATCTTACAAAGTTAAAAAAGTTTTTTCAATAATGTAACGATTCACTTTTTGTTTTTTGGTCGAGTGAGTAATCGGTCGAGGAGATGAACCCTTCGTCAATTTTGGAGTCGACCGACCTAGTTCGACCATCATGCTGCAATGGCGGCGACTCGGTCGGCGCAATGACGACCGAATCGGTCGCTGCGGGCAGCCTAATGGCTTTCTTTTTAAGTGCTTGGCTTAGTAGCCTTATTAGATTGTACATTGTGATTAGATGGTTGTATATTTTGGTGAACATGTAAATTAAATAGTGTATATATTGAATAGTGTTTTTTTAGTTTTATTTGTGCTTCAAATAGTTGTAACTTATGCTTTTTTATTTGTATTTGATTAAAAATTATATATTAGGAAATCTTAAAAAATAAATAAGAGGGAATGTACAAAAGATGATTATAAGCGTATAGAAAAATAAAAAATAAACTAACATTAACCCACCCCCACGCCCCCATCCTTTTCATCATTTCCTTTTGGTCTTTTTCCTCTTTTTGAAGTCAACTACCTTCCTATCACCATCACCACATCTCAAGTAGAAGGCTACCATCATAGATATCACAAGATGGTTGAAACGTGGCTATGAAGATAGTGGGCAAAATCACAGGTTATCTCCTCACTTGCACATAAACCTCACATAAAATTAGGGTTCCAAAGTTAGGGTTTTTCAAAATTGTTTTGGGGGGTTTTGTAATTCGAGTTGTAATTGTCTAATTCAAGCTTCCATTGTTCGATTAATCAAGAAAGCTTATTGCTTTACTTGGTTTTCGACTTAAAGTTGGGGCTAAATTGCTCACTTTGGTTTTTCGGAATTTACTTGGCTTATTCCTTAGTTGGTTTTCGGTCTAAGTAAGCTTATGATACTTTTGGTTATTGCCTCGTTGCGTTTTCTTTGTGATCCTTGCCTCGACTGGGAACGAGCACGCACTCGAGGGGGTTAGTTCCTAGTCACTATAATCGTTGTTCACATTGTTCATTGTGTTCGGATATCATTAGAAGTTTACAACTCAAAAGAGTCGTATGTTGTGGGTCCTTTTGAGTCACCCAACAGGGTGCGTTCGTTTACTCACTTCGAGCCTAGGGAGAACACCCTATGGTGTTTCTACCCGCTTCAACTCTAGACCACACCAGGAGGTCTCGTAAGAGCTCGTTGGTGTCGCGTATGTGATAGAAATGAGAGATTGGTGTGATGTTGGAAATCGTTATTAGGTGAGGACTTATGTTTATTACATTGGGATGATGTATTTGCCTTTATTTGGACTATTATGTGTTATAGTAATACGGGATTTGGGGGTGTTTGGGTAAGCTTATTTTAAGTAGCTTAATAGGTTATTGGGTTCTGAAAAAGCTTAAATTAAGTTGCAAATCTCGCTAGGCGGCAACGAGTAATTGGCCCTAGGCGGTAAGTACGGAGGTTATTGGAATGGTAAAAATGAGATAAAAATGAGAGATTGGTGTATTTGCCTGAGAGGAAATCGTTATTAGGTGAGAACTTATGTTTATTACATTGGGATGATGTATTTGCCTTTTTTTTTTGGAATATTATGTGTTATACTAATATCATCGTACGTGGGGGTTTTGGAATTTTTATGTACAAGTTTTGAAATTATATTTATGACATAGAACCAAAAAGTATGTTTGGAACTTATTTTTATGTACAAGTTTTTCATAGAATCGAAAAGTATGTTTGGAAACATTAACACAATTGTTAAAACACTTCAAACCGAGTTTTGAACGAATTAGCACCGAGCTGATCAAGTTTTGACCAAATTGAATCTTTTGGCCAATTCTGCTCAACTCACCCTAGTCAGTGACCTTGTGGCTTGTAATCGCAGATTACTTTGTAGTTCGAGCATTACAACACTGGGTAGGCTTATTTTAAGAGGTTAATAAGCAATTGGGTAAAAAAAAAAAAAAAGGTACAGAGCTTATCGAATGTGTTTGGGTAAGCTCATGTCAAAGTGCGTTATACATTGGGATGAATTTGTGTTTTTTCTAATTATCATGTGTAAAGCAGCGTGAGTTTGTGCCAGAGATAACTGTCATGGGAATATGGGATTTAGGGGGTGTTTAGTTAAGCTTATATAAAATACTTATATAGGCTGGGTAAGCTTATGCCAAAGTGCTTATTAGTTATTTGGGGGAATAGGGGTTTTTCGATAATGAATAAATGCATAAGTTAAGCATAAGATTATCCTGATTGTAGCCAGTATAATGTAAGAACCACATATCTAAAGGCGTTAACTTTGTTAAGTGTGGTTATAAAAGCTATAAGGATTAGTTTTTGAGGTTTACACTGTACTTGTATCTTGTTTGAGTGTTAACATTTTCAAGAGTTATTCATTTTCAGTTCCTTTAACAACACAAAGTTTACTATGTTTCAGGATTATATGTTCTTGCAAGTGCAAAAAGAGTTGAAGGATCATTTTAAGTTCCCAAACCAAAAGTTCCTTCTATGATGGCATCTATAGATGAAGATATGTAAAAATCCTCACCAGCTAATCAAGATGACGTTGGAAGTTGTGTATCCAGCAGTAGACAAATTAAAAGCACAAAGTACAGTGATTCAAGTGGAAGCAAAACGTTTGATTTAGGTAAGAGTTGGTTACTTCAAGTCATCGTTTTTATGTAATGTAACATGTACAGTTTCATCTAATTGTGAGATGCTTTTTAATGTTGCAGAAAGTATCACTGAAGAAGAACGATATGCTGGATATGCTTCTACCTCACATTCAGAGGTAACTTGGCTGTTTGAGATAATGTTTTTGATCTCGTTAACATGTTGAAATTTTTGTATCAGGTTTGCGCCCATACCTAATACGGAGTTTTCACTCGGATGTTGCAGTGTGTTACTCCTTCATCTAGAAGTTTCAGAAGTGGTGATCATCGGCGTTCTAGGCGTGATTCACCAGAATATGATAGGCGTGAAGGTAGGGTGGTCTCAAGGTGATATAGTGATGATAGGGATTATCGAGACCGTTCAGAACTGTGACCTCGTCATGGAATTATGTGAAAGTTCAAGGAGAACTCCTGGTATAGCTCAGTAGCCTTAATGATAAAAAGCTTATAAGATTGACATGAATAGGATTATGTGAAGATGAAGCTACTTTGATCAGAAAAGTTGTTATATGCCTAGCTGGTGTTTGGGATAAAGGTTTAAACATATGGCTATGTATCATGGTTTTGAAAACCTTTGCTTCACAAGCTTTTCTATCTTCTGATACAGTGTGTTTGGGATAAGCTATCTATCTTCATAAGGGCAGTTTCGTGTTTGGGTTCACCAGTCGGTTCAGCAGCAAATATTATGCAGTTCTACTTCTGTGGTTTAGCAGTGGTCTAGCAGGTCTGCAAGTTTTGGTCTTCTTTTGTAGTTTGGCAATTCAAGTCTTTCGTTTTGCTGTTATGTTATTAGTTGGGTCTGCACTGCTATATTTTTGTACCTGGTATACATGGATTTAATTTATGGGTCAGGCTTGGTTTTGTGACGTGGGGCTGTTATGCTAGCTTGTCATCCTTAGGCTTTAATTTGTGGATTTAATATTCGAACTTATGGGGTATGTTTTTGCACTGGTCTTCTTTTTGTTTGTTTTTAATTGTTTTGGGTACACTTCAATCAATCATCTTGGTTCCTTTTGTTTGTATTTTGGTTACCCTTTTTGGTTGTTATAATATTTTCCTTTAAAAAAAAAGAAAAATGAAATGATCATTAATTTGGATGGTTATGTATCTTGGTATTGTCTTCTGATGTCTTGGGCTAGTAGAAATCATATGGATAGATTTGGAAATCTCTGGTTATTGAATTGCAGTTATCTTTAAAGGAGTGTTTGGGTTTGAATATTGGTATTGAAATTCTTTGACTCATAAACTCTCTTTTCCCACACTACTACAAAATCTGAAATAAACAACCCCCCCCGGGATAGAGTCCTGTTAATAGGAAAAAAGGGCTCTATAAAGGTGTCCGTCAAAAACAAAGGCATGAAGCCCGGTCGTGAAATGAAAATACCGGGGTCTAATTCGGCCACAAAATAGAGCCCAGTTTTATAAATAAAAACCCGGCTTTACCCCTCTTTCACTTTGCTTTCTTATTTATTTTCACCTAGACGGGTAAACACATAAACCCTTAAATTGGTAAAGCTTTTGTATTTGAGTTCAAGTTTGTAGTTGAAGATCTTATTGAAACTTAGAGTTTAATTGTAAATTTCAATTGTATATGTATTGTTTTATGTTTAGATCTGGTAGTGGAGTAAATTTAGCATTGTAGGCATTTTCATTGATATCAGAGAACATGAGGGCTTGGAGATAAGGTGGACCAAAGAGAACATGAAAGCCTATATATACACTGAATACAAGGGTACCTGTCAAATTGCAGCTCGATTTTTTGTCACTATAGATTCAGGTTTACATCGGTATCACTGTCACACATTTCTTATAAATAAAGACATGGATATAGAAACTTGTTATTTTTCATTTGGACATGAGTTTTAGATACATGAAATGTGCTGTTGGAATTACAGATTCGTAGAAGAATGGCAGCACATAAGCTAAAAATACCCTGGTGAACAAATGATAAGCCTTGGCATTGGTGATATAACTGAGCCCATTCCAGAAGTTATTACTTCAGCCATGGCTAAGGTAGGATTATTTCTTATCTTGTATTTATTTTCTTGTGTAAATGATAAGCCTTGGCATTGTTTGACTTTTGTTGCAAGATCCCCAATTTTGCTACTGTAGATGGTTGTTTTTGACACAGACTCGTTAACATTGTGAACCATATATATGACACTTCAGCCCTAACCCTTTGGTATTCCCGTTTCTTTGTATTGCAGAAAAGCATTGGTTAATGCTTTATCAGTCACACCGTAGATGTGGACCCTTGGAAATGCAGGCTTGGGAGCCTTACAGGTAACACATGATCTAAACTAGAGGTGTTCCATAACGGGCAGCTAGTCAGGTAACTGGAAATTTTTGGCTGGATTGGATCAGGTTGACCTGCAAAAGTGGTTGGTCCTTTTTCTTTAAATTGTTTAAAAATAGTGATTAATGAATGTTTTCAGCCCGTTGAACCCATTAAATATAACATAACGTAAATTGATCCATTTATAAGTAAAATGCTTGAAATTGCGACCTCAGTATTTGACAGTTAGTTTCTTACCAACATAAATATTTTCTTCCCTTTGAAAGAGCAACAAATTACTGGAATGGGCTCAGTGATATCACCATTGCCAAGGCTTAACATTTACTGCCATTCATATGTTTGAAGCTCGTAAGAATGATAAAGTGTGTTCGTTTTAGTTTGTGCAGGTGATCAATGTGGTGTATTGCTAGTTATTAGTGTTATTTGGAGCTTGAACTTGGATGGATAAAGTCAAGATTTATTATGTATTCGTCATATGGCCTGATTCTCAATTCTAAAGGCAGATTAGAGACGACATCAACTTCATCAAACCCCATCTGTTTTTCTCGAGTTATTCAAAGGCAGTGACGATAACAATACTTACAGTGATGTCTATGGTGTATGTTTTAGTTTCATTTCTGCTCTAGCAGTTAGTAAGGTTGGCGTGTATCTTTTTAGATGTGTTGTTTGCAAGAGTAGTCATACAGTAGGCAAGCGCAATGTATCAACTCATTTGTAATGTCAATGGATCTTCCTTATTTGAATCAATACTATGTTCATTTCGGAAAAGAAGAGCAACAAGTTCATTCATGGCTGAAATTATCTCAGAAACTGTAGTGGTTGCCTTGTAGGTTTAACATTGTAAGGCTAATGCGGTATCTGATAAATTATTATAAGATTAATCGAGATGGTTCAACTTCTTGAGGTCTTCAATCTCTGATGGAATGGAAGAAAATAATGACATGTTCAGTTAAAGATCTTTTTTGAGTCTACCCATTTGACGCATTTTAGTTTTCGCTGTTCTTTGGTTTGTTTCACAAGAGTGGGTGTACAGTTTCATGTTTAACCCATTTCATATTACTGTAAGTTACATGTTTCCACATTACATTAGTAAGTAGATACAAGACTCGTTTTTTGTAATTTAATTGACCTAGTTTAGTTTTATCTATATCTTTAGGACAATCAATAACTACACCTTTTTTGTTAATTAAACTTCCATTAAGTAGTAACTTTGGCAACACTCTCAACTCTCAAGTTTCAAGCTGATTTACGTATCAGAAATCCATTTTGGTCATTATTGACACATTTTAATGCAGTAGACTTGCAGTAATAATACAGTATACCAAACATGAGGTTAACTTTCTATAAAATTGAACCATACACTGCTCAAAACCAGAAGAGGGGGAAGCCTCGAGCTTTCTCATTCAGATATTCAAGAAAAAGTCAAATTTATGAAATTGAAAGTCAAAGAACACGAATAACTTAAGTAGAATTCAGTACCACAAATTGGATTCAAGGAAATGAAACCACACTTACAAACATGCTTGATACATATGATACATCACCAGGAATGTAAACGTACACTTATGCAACAAGAAAATTAAACCACAATTACAAACATCTTTAACTACGACATGCACTTCTCCTTGTTGCAGTTTCCTACAACTTCACCATACAAGCTTGATGATAGACCTAAAAGAGTTGAAAAATAAAACCATTTTAGTGATGATTTTTCACAAACTCATGTAAAATCAGATTTTGTAAAATGGGAGAACAGAGTACCTTATATATTTTGAAGCACATCGACAATATGTTGCAACTCATTGACAACAATTTCTATTTTCATTCGTTGTGGCGGTGAATCCACAGAGCATGATACTCCAATCTTGATGGTTGCAACCAAACATTCTTCCACTCTCTTTGCATTCGCTTCGGAACTTTGCAACACAATTGCATCAACATCAATAACACCGATTAACTGATCAGGTAATGCCATGTAAGCAAATTTATGAAGGCTGAGACCTTCAATAAACATGCCGTTTGTCGGCTTTTTACCAGTCATCACCTCTAGTAATAATATTCCAAAACTGTAGACGTCCCCACCTCTTGTCATCTCGCTCCCGATACCATACTCTACAAACAAAAAACAATTAATTAATTTACAAACTTTAACCTGTAAATAAATATAAGCATCATGGAATAAAAGTGGAATTACCTGGAGGTGCATAACCAATAGTTCCTTTAACCCCGGTTGAGCTTGTAACCTAGGTTGCACGGACACGGACACTGACACGGACACGGACACGGCGATACGGCAAAATCTAAAAATAGGACACGGACACGGACACGGCGTGGACACGGAAATTAAATATTGATTTTATATATTATATGTATAAAAACATAAGTAAAGGGGCTAATGTTGACATTCTTATATTTGTGTTTTAATGGTATTTCAAGATTGAGATGGTTTTGCAAGAAGTAAACAAGTTCAATGGTGTATGTTGCAATTATTCAAAGTCAAAAAGTCTTGGATATAAACTCTGGGGTTGTTGATTATTATGTTCAAAGATATTTTTTCAATCATCCTTCTCTCTCATTTTTTAATCGTCATCATTCACCATATACAAAGACACTCCGCCCAATTAATGATACAAGATTTAGACCTAGCACTAATCTAATTAATTGAAAGAGTCTTGACATCATCGAACAACTTTTCAGCCTTGGAGAACTTGTTTTCAAAGCAGGCAATTTCTCCGAATGATCCAAATGGCGGTTTTGATAGTGGCGTCAAGAAGTCTTATTGTTTGATTGTTGGTTAAAGGTTTTGATCTGTTCATGAATCTATTGTTGTTACTTTCATTAATTTGTTCAGTATATCATCTTTCCGTGTCCAAGCCGTGTCTTGACCGTGTCCGAAAACGTGTCCAGCTTGAATTGCACGTGGAACACGGCACGTGCGTGTCGGACACGTGTCCGAGCCGTGTCCGTGTCCGACACGTCTCCGACACTGCCACTTCGACTTTTTAGGCGTGTCCGTGCTACCTAGCTTGTAACGTAAACTAATGATAAGTGGCAAACATAAAACATAAAACAGACTGCGTTGCATAACGATTTTAAATATTCAATGGCCATTTATATAATCGACGGGATTCTTATAGGTCCATAAGGCCGGCGGAAACCAATGAGGGCAATACCTAACACTTGCAGCATACTTCTATTGAAGTAATGAATTGTCCTTACGCGGCGTAACAGAATTGCAGACAAAAAAAAAGTTTGGCCACTAACCCAAACAATCTTTTTCATAGAGGCATAAAAACAAACACTTGGTGTGCATACATATATAAACCAATAATGAACACCTTAATTCATCAACTAAACTAACAAAAATCAAACACCCATAAGAACAATCACAATTTAAAAAAACAAACCCATATAGATTATAAAAATTGTAAAACATTAATTATTTACAAAAATTTGTTTACTGTACCTTATTAGAATGAAGGGTATTTGATTCTACTGAAATGTAAAACAACTTCATATCATTCTTCTTCATCTAATTTGATATCTTTAAACAGTCAAACTCTTGAAAACAATTACACCTAATTTGATTTTTTTTGCAATATGGTTGTTGTGTGCAATGTTTTGAAAACCGGGTTTATAATCTACTCGGTCAAGTCACCGGTCACCGGGTCAACCGGTTCGACCGCCGGGTCAACCCGGTTTTCCTTTAAGAAATATAAAAATAAAAATAACCGGTTCAATCGGTTCGACCGCCGGGTCAACCGGTTCAGCCGCCGGGTCAATCCGGGTCAACCCGGTTTTTTTAAAAATATTTTGAAAAAAACCAAACTCGGCCGGGTTTTGAGAACCGGGTATCCACAGATTCAAAACCGATTCATGATGTGGGTTTTGGTTGTAGTAAGGTTGTGATGAATCTGTGGTGGCTTCGTGTTTGTGAGGGTTTTGGTGTAACGAGTATCCACAGATTCAAAACCGATTCATGATGTGGGTTTTGGATTCTGGGTTTTGGATTCATCACATCGATCAAAACCCATTTCTCTAACCTTACTACACCCAAATAACCGTGTTATCTTATACAACCATATATATATCTAACCCATTCTTATACAACCATATATACATCGATCAAAAATCACATCGATGAGTTACGGATCAAAACCATATATTCATCACATTCATCAAATAAAACCCATAATATATCTGTGGTGGCTTCGTGTTAGATATATATATATGGTTGTGATGAATCTCTAACCTTACTACAACCAAATAACCGTGATCGAGATGAGTTACGGATCAAAACCCATTCATCACTTCGTGTTAGATAATGGGTTTTGGATTCGTGTTAGTAAGGTTGTGATGTGAGGGTTTTTGATGTGGGTTTTGATCGATGTGATTTTTGATGTGGGTTTTGTTTGTGTGTTAGAGATGTGAGTTTGTGATTTTTGAGTAGAAGATGATGATGGATATGTGATAATTTTGATCGAAAGTGATGTTTGTTTTGTGTGGATATGTGTTAGATCTGGATTTTGCATTTGTGAAGTTTTGATCGGAGTGATTTTTTTGTGTGGTTGTAGATCTTTGAGATAAAATGACCAACTCACCCTTACTTAATTGCCACGTGTCCAAGTTAACGACCCAATTTTTTTGTGACCGTTCGTCCTTGTGGATGTATATAGTCAAACGTTCTTACTAAGGTGATGTATCTGTCTGAACTTTGGGTGAGGATGTATGCTTAAAGGGAAACCACATGGATGTATTTTGGAGTTTACTCTTTAATAAAATTTCTTTTTCGTCTTCCCCACACCCCAGAACATCATAATAGTATTGTTTTTGAAGTCAACTACCTTCCAATCACCATCACCACATCTCAAGTAGAAGGCTACCATCATAGATATCACAAGATGGTTGAAACGTGGCTATGAAGATAGAGGGCAAAATCATCACAGGCTATCTCCTCACTTGCACATAAACCTCACATAAAATTAGGGTTGGTTTTTCAAAATTGTTTTGGGGGTTTTGTAATTCGAGGTGTAATTGTCTAATTCAAGCTTCCATTGTTCGATTAATCAAGAAAGCTTATTGCTTTTCTTGGTTTTCGACTTAAAGTTGGGGCTAAATTGCTCACTATGGTTTTTCGGATTTTACTTGGCTTATTCCTTATTTGGTTTTTGGTCTAAGTAAGCTTATGATACTTTTGGTTATTGCCTCGTTGCGTTTTCTTTGTGATCCTTGCCTCGACCGGGAACGAGCACGCACTCGAGGGGGTTAGTTCCTAGTCACTATAATCGTTGTTCACATTGTTCATTGTGTTCGGATATCATTAGAAGTTTAGAACTCAAAAGAGTTGTATGTTGTGGGTCCTTTTGAGTCACCCAACGGGGTGCGTTCGTTTACTCACTTCGAGCCAAGGGAGAACACCCTATGGTGTTTCTACCCGCTTCAACTCTAGACCACACCAAGAGGTCTCGTAAGAGCTCGTTGGTGTCGCGTATGTGATAGAAATGAGAGATTGGTGTGATGTTGGAAATCGTTATAGGTGAGAACTTATGTTTATTACATTGGGATGATGTATTTGCCTTTTTTTTTACTATTATTTGTTATAGTAATATGATTGTACGGGATTTACGGGGTGTTTGGGTAAGCTTATTTAAAGTAGATTAATAGGTTATTGGGTTTTTAAAAGCTGAAATTAAGGTTGCAAATCTCGTGGCCTAGGCAAGGAGTACGTGGAGGTATTGGAATTTTTATGTACAAGTTTTGAAATTATATGTATGATATGTTTATAGGACCATATTTTTTTATTATAGAACCAAAAACTATGTTTGGAAACATTAACACAATTCTTAAAACACTTCAAACCGAGTTTTGTACGAATTAGCACCGAGCTGACCATGTTTTGACCAAATTGAATCTTTTGGCCGATTCTGCTCAACTCGCCCTGGTCAATGGCCTTGTGGCTTGTAATCACCGATTACTTTGTAGTCCGAGCTTATTTTCAAAGGTTAATAAGCTATTGGTAAAAAAAGGTACAGAGCTTGTTGAATGTGTTTGGGTAAGCTCATGTCAAAGTGCGTTATACATTGGAATGTAATTCTTTTTTCCCTAATTATCATGTGTAAAGCTGCGTGTGTTTGTGAGAGGGATACCTGTCATGGGAATATGGGATTTAGGGGTGTTTGGGTAAGCTTGTATAAAGAACTTACAGGCTGGGTAAGCTTATGCCAAAGTGCTTATTAGTTATGTGGGGGAATAGGGGTTTTTCGATAATGAATAAATGCATAAGTTAAGCATAAGATTATCCTGATTGTAGCCAGTATAATGTAAGAACCACATATCCAAAGGCGTTATCTTTGTTAACTGTGGTTATAAAAGCTATAAGGATTAGTTTTTGAGGTTTACACTCTACTTGTATCTTGTTTGAGTGTTAACATTTTCAAGAGTTATTCATTTTCAGTTCCTTTAATAACACAAAGTTTACTACGTTTCAGGATTATATGTTCTTGCAAGTGCAAAACGAGTTGAAGGATCAATAAAAGTTCCCAAACCAAAAGTTCCTTCTATGATGGCATCTATAGACGAAGATATGTAAAAATGCTCACCAGCTTATCAAGATGACGTTGGAAGTGGTGTATCCAGCAGTAGACAAATTAAAATCAGAAAGTACCGTGATTTATGTGGAAGCAAAACGTTTGATTCAGGTAAGAGTTGGTTACTTCAAGTCATCGTTTTAATGTAATGTAACATGTACAGTTTCATCTAATTGTGAGATGCTTTTTAATGTTGCAGAAAGTATCACTGAAGAAGAACGATATGCTAGGTATGCTTCTACCTCACATTCAGAAGTAACTTGGCTGTTTGAGATAATGTTTTTGATCTCGTTAACATGTTGAAATTTTTGTATCAGGTTTGCGCCCATACCTAATATGGAGTTTGTACTCGGATGTTGCAGTGTGTTACTCCTTCATCTAGAAGTTTCAGAAGTGGTGATCATCGGCTCTCTAGGCGTGACTCACCAGAATATGATAGGCGTGAAGGTAGGGTGGTCTCAAGGAGATATAGTGATGATAAGGATTATCGAGACCGTTCAGAACCGTGACCTTGTCATGGAATTATGTGAAAGTTCAAGAAGAACTCCTGGTATAGCTCAGTAGCCTTAATGATAAAAAGCTTATAAGATTGGCATGAATGGGGTTATGTGAAGATGAAGCTACTTTGATCAGAAAAGCTGTTATATGCCTAACTGGTGACCTTTGCTTCACAAGCTTTTCTATCTTCTGATACAGTGTGTTTGGGATAAGCTATCTATCTTCATAAGGACAGTTTCCTGTTTGGTAGTAAATGAAATGATCATCTGGCGAGACAGTGGGTTCAGCAGTAAATATTATGCAGTTCTACTTCTGTGGTTTAGAAGTGGTCTAGCAGGTCTGCAAGTTTTGGTCTTCTTTTGTAGTTTGGCAATTCAAGTCTTTCGTTTTGCTGTTATGTTATTAGTTGGGTCTGCACTGCTATATTTTTATACCTGGTATACATATGGCAACATGGATTTAATTTATGGGTCAGGCTTGGTTTTGTGACGTGGGGCTGCTATGCTAGCTTGTCATCCTTAGGCTTTAATTTGTGGATTTAATATCCGAACTTATGGGGTATGTTTTTGCACTGGTCTTCTTTTTGTTTTAGTTTGAAGTTTGTTTGTAACTGTTTTGGGTCCACATCAGTCAATCATCTTGGTTCCTTTTGTTTGTATTTTGGTTGCGTTCTTCAGTTATAATATTTGCAGACTGGAAAATGTCATGACATTGTCTGCTAGATTTGGAAATATATGGTTATTAAATGACAGTTATCTTTAAAGGAGTGTTTGGGTTTGAAGATTGGTCAGATGGCTATTTACCTTGGTACTGAAATTGTTTGACTCATAAACTCTCTTTTCTCACACTACTACAAAATCTGAAATAAAGCCCCCTTAATAGAGCCATGTTAATAGGAAAAAGGTCTCTATAAAGGTGTCCGTCAAAAACAAAGGCATAAAGCCCGGTTATGAAATGAGAAAACCAGGGTCTAATTCGGCCACAAAATAGAGCCCTGTTTTATAAATAAAAACCCGGCTTGCGATTTTTATTGATATCACAGAACATGAGGGCTTGGAGATAAGGTGGACCAAAGAGAACATGAAAGCCTACAGGTTATCTTTATATATATTCACTAAATACAAGGGTACTTGTCAAGTTACGGCTTATTTTTTGTCACCATAGATTCAGGTTTACATGTTTCTTTATATATCACTGTCACATGTTTCTTGTAAATAAAAACACGGATATAGAAACTTTTTATTTTTCATTTGGACATGAGACTTAGATACATGATATGTTTTGGTAGAATTACATATTCGTAGAAGAATGGCTGCACATAAGTTAAAATACCGTGATGAACAAATGATAAGCCTTGGCATTGGGTGATATAACTGAGCCTATTCCAGAAGTTATTACTTCAGCCATGGGCTAAGGTAGGATTATTTCTTATCTTGTATTTATTTTCTTGTGTAAATGATAAGCCTTGGCATTGTTTGACTTTTGTTGCAAGATCCCCAATTTTGCTACTGTAAATGGTTGTTTTTGACACAGACTCTCGTTAACATTGTGAACCATATATATGACACTTCAGCCCTAACCCGTTGGTATTCTCGTTTCTTTGTATTGCAGAAAAGCATTGGTTTATGCTTTATCAGTCACACCGTAGATGTGGACCCTTGGAAATGCAGGCTTGGGAGCCTTACAGGTAACACATGATCTAAACTAGACGTGTTCCATAACGGGCAGCTAGTCAGGTAACTGGAAATTTTTGGCTGGATTGGATCAGGTTGACCTGCAAAAGTGGTTGGTCCTTTTTCTTAAAATTGTTTAAAAATAATGATTAATGAATGTTTGCAGCCCGTTGAACCCATTAAATATAACATAACGTAAATTGATCCATTTATAAGTAAAATGCTTGAAATTGCGACCTCTGTATTTGACAGTTAGTTTCTTACCAACGTAAATATTTTCTTCCCTTTGAAAGAGCAACAAATTACTGGAATGGGCTCAGTGATATCACAAATGCCAAGGCTTATCATTTACTGCCATTCATATGTTTGAAGCTAGAAAGAATGATAAAGTGGGTTGGTTTTAGTTTGTGCAGGTGGTATTGTGGTGGATTGCTAGTTATTAGTGTTATTTGGAGCTTGTACTTGGATGGGTAAAGTCAAGATTTATTATGTATTCGTCATATGGCCTGATTCTCAATTCAAAAGGCAGATTGGAGACGACATCAACTTCATCAAACCCCATCTGTTTTTCTCGAGTTATTCAAAGGCAGTGACGATAACGATACTTACAGTGACGTGTATGGTGTATGTTTTAGTTTCATTTCTGCTCTAGCAGTTAATAAGGTTGGCGTGTATCTTTTTAGATGTGTTGTTAATGTATTAACTCATTTGTAATGTCAATGGATTTTCCTTATTTGAATCAATACTATGTTCATTTCGGAAAAGAAGAGCAACAAATTCATTCATGGCTGAAATTCTCTCAGAAACAGGTTTAACATTGTAAGGCTAATGCACTGAACAAGGCTACTAGTAATGGTATCTGATAAATTATTATAAGATAAATCGAGATGGTTCAACATCTTGAGGTCTTCAATCTCTGATGGAATGGAACAAAATAATGACACGTTCAGTTAAAGATATTTCTTGAGTCTACCCATTTGACCCATTTTAGTTTTCGCTGTTCTTTGGTTTGTTTCACAAGAGTGGGTGTACAATTTCATGTTTAACCCATATCATATTACTGTAAGTTACAGGTTTCGACATTACATTAGTAAGTAGATACAAGGCTCGTTTTTTGTAATTTAATTGACCGAGTTTAGTTTTATCTATATTTTTAGGACAATCAATAACTACACCTTTTTTGTTAATTAAACTTCCATTAAGTAGTAACTTTGGCAACACTCTCAACTCTGAAGTTTCAAGTCTCTAATGTGAATGTACGCGTGTTGGACCAACTGTATATCAAAATGTTCAAGCTGATTTATGTATCAGAAATCCACTTTGGTCATTATTGACACATTTTTAATACAATATACCAAACATGAGGTTAACTTTCTATAAAATTGAACCATACACTGCTCGAAACCAGAAGAGGTGGAAGCCTCGAGCTTTCTCATTCAGATATTCAAGAAAAAGTCAAATTTATGAAATTGAAAGTCAAAGAACACGAATAACATTAGGCTGTTCATTAAGGAATCGAACACCAAATAGAACTTAAGTAGAATTCAGTACCACAAATTGGATTCAAGGAAATGAAACCACACTTACAAACATGCTTGATACATATGATACGTCACCAGGAATGTAAACGTACACTTATGCAACAAGAAAATTAAACCACAATTACAAACATCTTTAACAACTTAACATTTATTTAACTACGACATGCACTTCTCCTTGTTGCAGTTTCCTACAACTTCACCATACAAGTTTGATGATAGACCTAAAAGAGTTGAAAAATAAAACCATTTTAGTGATGATTTTTCACAAACTCATGTAAAATCAGATTTTATAAAATGGGAGAACAGAGTACCTTATATATTTTGAAGCACATCAACAATACGCTGCAACTCATTGACAACAATTTCTATTTTCATTCGTTGTGGCGGTGAATCCACAGAGCATGATACTCCAATCTTGATAGTTGCAACCAAACATTCTTCCACTCTCTTTGCATTCGCTTCGGAACTTTGCAACACAATTGCATCACCATCAATAACATCGATTACCTGATGTGGTAATGCCATGTAAGCAAATTTATGAAGGCTAAGACCTTCAATAAACATGCCGTCTGTCGGCTTTTTACCAGTCATCACCTCTAGTAATAATATTCCAAAACTGTAGACGTCCCCACAAATTGTCATCTCGCTCCCGATACCATACTCTACAAATGAAAAACAATTAACTAATTTACAAACTTTAACCTGTAAATAAATATAAGCATCATGCAATAAAAGTGGAATTACCTGGAGGTGCATAACCAATAGTTCCTTTAACCCCGGTTGAGCTGTTTTGGTTTAAGTCTATACCAAGTAGTCGAGCTAAACCAAAGTCTCCAACATGAGCCACCATATCATCATCAAGTAGAATGTTACTTGGCTTCAAGTCACCGTGAACAATCGTGGTTTGGCAGCGATTGTGAAGATAATCAAGTGCAGTGGCAACATCTCGAAGAATATTTATTCTTTGAAGAAGGTTCAACTTCGATGTGTTTTCACTTGAATAAAGCCAATCGTGTACACTTCCATTCGGCATAAACTCATAAACCAGAGCTTTAAAATCATTTCCGTGGAAATCAACACTTGAACATGAAGTTATTATCTTCAACAAATTACGGTGCCGAATATTCCGCCAAGCTTCACATTCTGCTAGAAAACTTTTGTGAGCTCCTGGATTTTCAAGACGTAGAACTTTGATTGCAACAAATTTGCCATCATCATAATCGAGGATCCCTTTATAAACACAGCTGAATGCACCTTCTCCAATCAAATTTGCTGCAGAAAAGCCATCAGTAGCCTTGAGAAGTTGACTGTAAGAAACTTTCATGAACCGTTCACTACCCGATGACTCAGATGGTTGACTATTGCGTTTCTTCTTACACAAAAGATGTACACAACATAATATTATGAGCAACGTCGGTGCAATCACGATGGCTAATATGAAGAAAGGAAACTTTTTTTTCTTACTACCCGTCTCCTTGCATTTGGGTAACTCAAGTGTAACCAAACCACCACAAAGCTTGTCATTCCCCAAAACTGAAAATGCACTTCCATTGGCAAACACTCCTAGAGTCGGTACTTCACCCTCAAAATCATTAAATGATAGGTTCAAATACTCTAAGGATTTCCATTTGCCTAAAAATTGTGGAATTCTACCTGATAAATTATTTTCAGAAATGTCGAGTACCCCCAATCCTCCCAAGGAACTTAATGAAGATGGTATTGTGCCTTCAAATCTATTGCCACTAAGGTATAACTCTGTAAGGCTAATACACTCACCAAGGCTACTAGTAATGGTGTCTGATATATTATTGTAAGATAAATCAAGAATGTTCATCATCTTGAGGTCTTTAATCTCAGATGGTATTGAACCAGACAAGTTGTTGTATGAAAGATCTAAACCAATAGTTAGTGATGGAAGTTGAAGAAGTTGCTTGGGTATGTTACCAGTGAGTCTATTGTCGTCAAGGTTTAACCCATTAAGTTGTTTACAATTCCCAAGGCTTGATGGAATATGACCTTCTAATTTGTTGGAATATAAATAAAGTTCAGTCAACAATGATAGGTTCCCAATGGCATCAGGGATAGGCCCTGAAAATTGATTGCTATCTAGACCAAGAAGTTGTAGCTTTTGAAGTTTACCAATGCTAGTGGGGATGTTTCCTGTGAATCTATTATTAGCTAAAAATAAAGTGGTCAAACCAACTAGACTACCTATACTTGAAGGAAGGCTTCCAAATAATTGATTGTCTCCTAAATATAGAGAGCTGAGTTGTTGAGAGAGATTACCTATAGATATTGGAAGCACTCCTATAAGGTTGCAATCATAAAGATCCAAAGTTACTAATCTGGTGCAGTTTTTCAAAGAATCAACAAACCTCATGTCATTAGCTTCTCCGTGTCCATGGAAATTGTTATGACTTAATTTAATTTTATAAATATCTCTTAGTTTTGAAAAATCCATTGTCAACTTCCCAGTGAAATTGTTGTCACCCATTTCAAGAAGTCCTAATTTTGAACAATTAGAAAGAGAAGGTGGAAGAACTCCTGTCAGTTCGTTATCCCATAACTGAAGGAATTCAAGATTCGGGAGCTGATTACCAATTTCTGAAGGAAGACTACCAGTGAGGTGATTACCAGCTAAGGAAAAATTAACTAGGAGTGAGAGGTTGAAAATGGAATGAGGGATGCTTCCATATAAGTTGCACTCACCAGAGTGAAATGCCGTCAAGGTTTTCCAATGACCCAAGGTATCTGGAATGCTCCCACCCAACTGGTTCCTGGTAGAAGAGAACCTTTCCATTGATGTAATATTCCCCAAGAAAGGTGGGATTCCACCTGTTAACTTATTGTCGTGAATTACAAGCTCAACAAGTTTCGAGAGTAAACTCATCTCCTTGGGTATGCTTCCAGTTAGCTTATTTTGGCCTAGCCAAATGTCTTCGAGGTTAGAACAACCAGACAAGTTTGTTGGAATGACTCCACTGAATTTATTTGTATACAGAAAAAGACGACGTAGTCTAAATAGACGCCCAAGTTCATGAGGAATGCTTCCTTGAAAGCTGTTGTTCCCGAGATGAAGCTCGCGGAGGAAGCTGATGTTTCCTACATGAGGAGACAACGAGCCTTCTAAGCCTTGCGAACTCAGCCGTAAAGCAGTCACTCGTTTGTGTCGCTTTCCACATGAAATACCACTCCAGTCACAGAAATGAAAGGAATGGTTCCACGAAGTTAGAACATTGTATGGATCATGGGTGATCTTTGACTTAAATGACAGCAATGCATGATAATCAGTCTCATTACCATCATATGAAGCAGAGACGGTGGCGGAAGTAAGACATGTTATCGCGACACCATAAAAGAGAAAAGAAATAAGAGAGGAAGATGATAAGTGAATTATTGCTTGTGGTGACTTCATTTTTGGAAATTAACTTAAATTCATAAGAGTAAGTATCGGCTTTTTATAGTCGGGTTGAGCACTGTAACTTTGAATGGAAAAAATTGGGAGTGGGAAGACTAGACTTATAGTGCACTGTAACTTTATCCATGCCATCAAGTACCAATAATATACTTTAAGGGATATTATACTATTAAAACATTCTATGTGAGTCTTATTTTCTATACATGCAACTTGACACCTTCCTTTTGGCTTTAGGATGCAACTTGTAAACTTTCAATCATGCATTTTGGTACAAAACTTCTTCTATGCAATTTGGTCATGTTTTAATACTATTAAAACATTCTATGTGAGTCTTATTGCGTTTCATTTGGTTTGTGAGTTTTATTTTCTCTTGTTTAAACAAGTCAGTTGTAATATGCAGATAAACCGTTTGATAAAATGTCTCAATGAAATACTTTACAGATTACACAATAATTCCATTTGTTATCTATCATTTTAGCATAAATCCTTTTTTGCTATGAATCTTGGTGGCACTTGAAGGAATACGAACTTATAGGATAGGAGAACATATTTGAGTGTACGTATACCCATTAATTAATTTCAGTGATATTTGAAGGTATAGCCTTGAAACAATAATATGATACATATTTACGTTTAGTTGTTATTGCCTTTTGTTGTTGACATGATTTTATTTAGTGAACTAAGTTTCATAACTTTTATTTTGTCAATAAATTATTAATAAAGTGTGTATGCAAAACTATTTGAAATTTGTGGAGCAAGCCCATTTCAAATTCAATGATTTGCCTATTTGTTCTTTGCCTTATGGGATCCTTTCCTCAATGAGCATTTAGAAGACATGCACTAAAACCCTATAATTTGAAGGTAATATCTTCAAACAAGTAAGTTGTAACATGCACATAACCATTTGATAAAATGTCTCAATTTATTAACTCAAGGTATTGCGTTTCTTTGTTGTAGAAAACTTGGGAGTGGGAACACTAGACTTATATTATTGCATTATAACTTTAATCATGCCATCCAAATAGCACCTTTTGTCTAACATCCACTAATTCCTTGACTAATAATAACTATTTTCTATGTATAAAAGACTTAGAAGAAAACTCGGGAGTGGGAAGACTAGACTTATATTGCATTATAACTTTAATTTAAGGGATAATGGTCCAAGATGTCTATTAGATAACCTTAAACAATATAACAATGGAAGAAAAACAAAATCTGAGCTAATGAGCTAATGGGCTAACAATGGAAGGCGAGCCAATTCCTTTCCCCAGATTAAAACGTTTGATCATTTGACATCCAAATGGTGCAATCAGGTTATACCTGAAAACCTTCCAGATTGACGAGTCGAGTTACAATCAGGTAGCAACTGTGACAAACTCGGAAGGAATGCGTACTAGTATAGATTTGTTTTCCTCCATGATATGCCAAATTCTTCGCTCCACAATCTTGACAATATCGGTTTTCGGCTCAAAATTTGAATTTTTGCACTTCAATCATTAAAGTTCGTAAAAGTTCATATTGTATGTTTAACTCCATCTTGACAATATCGGTCTTCGCTCCACATAAAATCAGACTTTTAAAAATCATAAAAATCGTATTGTATGTTTAACTCCATCTAGATCCTTCACCTTCTGTTGGATCATCTTAAAAAAAACTTTGAAGTACAAAATCAAAATCGCAAAGAATTTTCTGGAGCAAACCCATTTCCAATTCAATTATTCGTCTTATGGGATCCTTTCCTCACGGAGCTTTTAGAATACCTTTGTTCTTAGGTTTGAGTGATCAATGGTGTTTAGAAGACATTCATTAAAACCCTATAATTTGAAGGTGTAGCATTTCTTTCTATCTATCAAGGTTTGACTTCTTTTGAGTTCATTTGTGTATGTTTAATCGTTCAAACAAGTCAGTTGTAATATGCACATAAACCATTTGATAAAATGTCTCAATGAAATACTTTACAAGATATATAACTCAATTTATTAACTCAAGGTATTGCGTTTCTTTATTGAAGAAAACTTGGGAGTGGGAAGACTTGACTTATATTGCATTGTAACTTTAATCATGCCATCCAAATAGCACGATTAGTAAGACCTTTTCTCTAACATCCACTAATTCCTTGACTAATAATAACTAGTTTCTATGTATAAAAGACTTGGAAAAACACTTGGGAGTGGGAAGACTAGACTTATATTGCATTATAACTTTAATTTAATGGATAATGGTCCAAGATGTCGATTAGATAACCTTAAACAATATAACAATGGAAAAAATTTACCAAAGACTAATTAGTCCACCAATAAGGACCCAAAGCAGCTAACAGTGCCTTCTTTTGCCACTAAAAAACACAACCAATCAAGAAACGAGTTTTGTTAAATTGGAAGGTGGGGCCCGTATTGGCAGTCCTATTAACTTTGTTCTTTTTCGAGAAGCTTTGACATTTGACGTCTCAGGAGCTATCTGTTCACTGGAGGATGAATCGTCTTGGTAGTCCCATTAGTCTCATCCTTTTGACCCTTCGTTCTTTTCTTCATCTGAGTAGTAGTTCTATCCTTCTTTTGAGAAGTGGTAACCTTTGTCTGCGCATCAGAACCAGCTGTCCAGTTAGCTGCACTCTTCGTGACATTGTGAAACGAGCTGAGCATGCCTTTTAGGATCATACGCCGATCTTTTATCTTTATCGGATAACAGATTCCATGCTTAAGAAACGAGCTGGAATGCCCCTTTTGCACCTATAGACTTGTTCTTATCGGGATGAAGTGATAAAGCTAGTTTTCTATAACGTTTCTTCACAGTATCATCATCTGCTAATGGGTTCACACCAAGTATCCCATAATAATCTGATTCACCGCTTACTTTGTTTTCAGCAGCAACATGCACATCCAGAACTGCTAATAGTTGGGAAATACCCTCAAGACCAGGAAACAAATTTCGCGCCTTTAAAGCAACTTTCTTTGCGCCCTTTACATCCTTCGAAGAAAAGTTACTCTCAGCGTTCTTTCGCCCTTGTGGCTTCATCTTTATTGCATTCCATCCTTCACCAGTTCACTCAAGCAGTTAATATGCTTCACCACTTCCTTAATTAATAATGCTACTACATCAATCGTTTTAAGTAAACGTGAAGATTAGGCATTATTCTGGCCCGAGCTAATGCTTAACCAAGCTTCTACTTTTGACAGCGATTCTCAAACCTGATACAGATATACAAAACTGACAGATTGAGCATAATGCACATAGATAGAATGATTTCTCGCAGAATTAAAAGCTAATATCTATAATGAAGAGTGACGCATACAAAAAGAAATTGAAGGTTGTATAGCGTTAATATAGATACTTATCCTCAAGATATAAAGAACAATGATGAATTTATTCGCGTTAATATAAATTCTAACATTGGTAAATTTCCCTCATTTTACTATCTGTGTCAGGCTGCGTCCATTAATGATACAATCAAATATCTCGCTTTGAATTCAGTAAATGTTAAAGAGTTCTGCACTTTCGAAGAACTGAAGTAACAAACTTTGTTGCTGAAAATAATTGTGATAGAAAACACAAATGTAAAGTGAAAAGGCGGGATTGTTCTAATTCGAGCTCAACTTTTAACTTCTATTCATAGGCTTACAAAACTTAGTAAATAGACTTGTCTTTGCCTCCAAGTATTCTTACTAAGTTCGTTTCTTCATAGTTGAGAATACCAAATATCTAAGTATCCTTAAGAGGTAATATCCTTACGAGGTAAGATAGTTATGAAATGCTTTGAAGCCATAAGTGTGTATGAACGATAAGGGACGCAAAATTGACTTGTAGTTTCACTAGAAACTCAAAGAGGCCATATCTTCCATTCACCGTGACAATGTGACACAATATCCATACATACAAAAAAAGAAAATACGGGTTAGGCGTTGTACTTCGATTATACTTTTTAATCCACATTAAGGAGCCTACAATTCAAGGAATCAACGATGCCAATTTATATACATTGAAAGTTTGTTGGATGTAATTGTGGTCCTAAATGTTGAAATATGTCATTTTGGTTGCTCGTTCGTTTGTCAACAATGGTTTTTCTACGTGTGGGTACATATGTCTATTGACATATTTAACTAAGAGGTGGTAAGTTTTCATATTTTTCAATGAACAAAAATTAGCCTTTATGTTCTACCCCCTTAGATGGACAAGAATGCATTTACATACTACCTTTAGAATTGATAATTACAAATTCGTATTTCTAGCATATAATTGGAAAGGTGAAAAGATGCATCATATAACACTCATCTCAAAACCAAATTCCATAATAACAGACTAGCATCCACCTCTCACACCACATCCCTCGTTAGTCAAGGTCAAACGCATGTAAAATGACTAATATACCCTCGTCTTCTTCCCCACTCTCACACCACATCTCAAAGTCTCAAACCCACCCAGCACCACCATCAAATCCCCTCAATACTACTGTCGTCGTACTATTGTTTTTCTCTAAAAGAAACTTGACCACCTCAAAAGGTTTCACCACCACCATCAGTCAAATTAATATAAGATATATCCTGTCCATCATACATTGAAATATTCGCACGCATTCCTTAAATGGACGAACGCATGAAAACCCACCTACATTATGTAACTTTTCACATAGCACCTAATGAAACTTATAGCACTCATCTCGAAACCAAATTCCATAATAACATACTAGTATCCACCTCTAAGTAAAACTCTTAATAATATTATAGATCAATAACCGCCACACCGCGTCTGAGCGTTTATGAATCTTAAGCCTTAACTACTACTTATAACAGAACTTCCATCCTATACCTAACCATTTACTTTCACTTTTTCTCAAAGACGGCTATAAAAAAATCAAATAAAATTAAATTATAAATTAAATTAAAATAAATTAATAATTAGTTAAATAGTCAAATTCAATTACAGAACCTGCATATCCAGCTGATTATGCAGGAGACGAACTCGAGGTCTCAACCGGATCTAAACTTCCGGCCAACGGAGGAGAACCGGTAAGTTTTCCATAATAAACAAGGAGGAGGTGTTAAGTTTCCTTACTTTGTCAACAAACAAAAATTAACCTTTATGTTCTACCCTCTTAGATGGACAAGAATGCATTTACATACTACCTTAGAATTGATAATTACAAAATCGTATTTCTAGTATATAATTGGAAAGGTGAAAAGATGCATATACATATAACACTCATCTCGAAACCAAATTCCATAATAACATACTAGCATCCACCTCTCACACCACATCCCTCGTTAGTCAAGGTCAAACGCATGTAAAATGACTAATATACCCACGTATTCTTTCCTACTCTCACACCACATCCCAAACCCACCCAAAGACCACCACCCTCTAGCACCACCATCAAATCCCCTCAATGCTATTGTCAACTTGACCACTTCAATAGTGCATAAGAACATTCAAAAGGTTTCACCGCCACCCTCAGTTAAATTAATATAAGATATTTCCTGTCCATCATACATTGAAACATACACAAGCATTCCTTAAATGGACAAACGCATGAAAATTCATCTACATTATGTAACTTTTCACAAAGCACCTAACGAAACATATAGCACTCATCTCAAAACCAAATTCCATAATAACATACTAGTATCCACCTCTAAGTAAAACTCTTAATAATATTATAGATCAAAAACCGCCACACCGCATTTTAGAGTTTATGAATCTTAAGCCTTAACTACTACTTATAACAGAAGTTCCATCCTATACCTAACCATTTAATTTTACTTTTCCTCAAAGACGGTTAAAAAAAATCAAAAAAAATTAATTATAAATTAAATTAAAATAATAATTAGTTAAATAGTCAAATAGTCAACACGATCTTCAAATTCAGTTACAGAACCAGCTGATTATGCAGGAGACGAACTCGAGCTCTCAACCGGATCTAAACTTCCGGTCAACAGAGGAGAACCAGTGATCGGTACCGGTGATTTTTCAATTGATTATGACGGAGGTGCGGTGCTGTCGCTGGTGGTTGCGACTGCCATTGGTGATGGTGATGTAAGTTGTTGGTGAGTTGACGTTTAAAGTGAAGAGTACATAGTGAATTGATTTGCATTTTTTTTATGATTGTTAGAGAATTGGATGTGGGCTTGTTGTGGCTCGCCATCATCTTAGGTGGAGGTGACATGGCACCTTGTCATGGCTCTTCACCACACCGCCCCCATTTGTCATGGCTCTTCATGGAAACCTCTTCGTCACCATGACGAGGGTAAATTTTGTACTTTTGTCATTTTTTATTTTATTTTTCTTTTTTTTAAATATGTAATATTTTATTTAGTGGTGGGTCCCAAATAAAGAGGTCGAGGTTTTGTATGAGGGAGGGAGATTTGTTGTGGTTAGTTGTGGAGGTTTGTTATGCTGATGTGGCGCTGAGGTGGCGGTGATGAAGAGCCATGATATACATACCATACCCAATGCTCTTAGTAAACTTTTTGGTGGTTGTAAGTTTTGATCTTTTGAGATATTTAAGTTTTATTTAGGCTGGTCGGCAAAGGGCATGTGAGCCTCCCATCTTGCAACCAACTCACGCAGCATCACCTTGCTCACCTAGTCCACTCATGAGCGAATGGAGGTTCCCAAGACCAAATAAGGTGAACGACTTACTTTAAGTATCCTTCATGTTTTATTATGTTTTATTGTGTATGTGGTATTTAGTGGTGTATATTTGTATAAAGTGAGTATTTTAATGAAAAGTGAATATGTAGTATCCTTGGCGACAAAAAGGTGAGTGGGGGTGAGGGGAAGTGAGAGGAGAGCTGACGTGGCGCTGAAGTTAAGGTGAGTGACTCACCTCCTTGCCATCCAGCCATAGAGCCTAGGGTATCGTGGTGCCATTCATGGCGCTAACCCACCAACCCAAAATGAAGAATGGCGTACCACTACGAGGCTTGCGCCGTATTTGCCAGCCTACGCCATTATTATTATTTTTTTTAAACCAACGGCTAGTTTGTGTTTTTTTAATGTGTGTAAAGGCTATATAGCCAAAATGGACAAATTTACAAAATTTTTACTTCAAAAAAAATCTATAAATTCCTCCTTTATTCTATTAATTATCACAAACTCTTCCAATTTAATTTCTACTTCAATAATACTTGATTTTCTTTCAACTATGGATCCAAACAATCCCAACTACTTCTCCACCACGACCATTATGATGTTTATTTCAAAACGGCCCGGATCGATATATCCAGGGTTATACGGCATATGAACAACTTCTAAGTTTGTGTGATCAAGAAGCCGGTGGATCAGGATCGGGTATTAAGAGGACGAGGCAATACATACCACGTGATCGAGAAGAAGCGGAACAACGTTTAATCGACGACTATTTTGGTGAAGGTGACACTCCACCTAAGTATACGAAAGAGAAGTTTAGGAAAAGGTATCGTATGAGTCCTACACTTTTTAATAAAATACTCAACGATATCTTAAGCTATGACGTTCGACCTATTCCCAAGTACTTTAATTTTTTAGACAACGTTACGATGCTACCGGTTGTTTAAGTATTGGTCCTCTTTTGAAGTGCACATCCATCATCCACCAATTGGTGTACGGCACTGCACCTGATGCATTTGATGAATACTTGCAAATTGGTAAATGTTGTTCACGACAATGTTTAGAGAACTTTACTAAATGCATACATATTTTATACATTGAAAGGTATTTAAGAAAGCCCACTTCAACGGATGTTGAAAAAATATATGCATTGCACGAAAAAGAACATAGACTCCCGGGAATGCTCGGGAGTATTGATTGTATGAATTAGGATTGGAAAAATTTTCCAAAGGCCTTACATGCTCAATTCAAAAGGCGTGATCATAAATACCCAACTCTTATGTTAGAAGCGGTTACGGATAAAAAAACTATGGGTTTGGCATGCATTTTTTGGGGTTCCTGTGGCAAATAATGATCTTAATGTGTCATATGGTTCCCCGTTATTTGATGATGAACTTGCCGGTAAATCTCGGGAATGTCCATTTGTAGTAAACGAACATACATACATGAAAGGTTACTATTTAGCCGACGGCATTTGTCCAACATTGTCCGTATTTGTCAAAACGTTTATTGTTGCAACGTTTGAAAAAAGATTGAAAATTAAAAGAGTTCAAGAAATTTCTAGAAAAGATATTGAACGAGCTTTCAGAGTCCTACAAGGTCATTGGGGAATTATACAACAACCCGCACGTGCTTTCAAAATCAACGCCTTGAAAAGAATCATGTATTTTGTATAATGTTACACAACATGATATTGGAAGACGAAGAATTTCAAGTGAATTTTAGAGATTTATTCGTTGATCCAAGTCCAAACATACCTGACACTTGGGTCGAAATATGTGATTTACATGTTAGAAAAAGCAAAGAAATTCGAGATAGAAAATTTCATGACGATATTCGAGAAGACCTTGTGGAGCATTTATTGAACCTTAATCACTAGTTTGTAATTTTTATTTCCTGTTTACTTACTATTTTTATTTTTATGTACCTTCTTTTTTGTTTTTTAATTAATGTAGTGTGTGCGTTTTTTTTTTAAATTAACGAAGTTTATTTTAGTTAATATTGTATATGTTTTATTTTATATAAATGAAAAAAAATGGAGAACGGCACCACATTTTCTGGTGACTAACGGCACCAAATGTGGTGCCAAAGGGTTTCGTGTCGTTCAGTGTTTTCTGACGTGGCGGGCACGGTTTTGGAGAATGACACGATAACTATGGCTCAACGATGCCTAATGCTCTTAGTGGCATGTTGATGTCTTTTTGGGTTCAATTCATTTTTTTTTTCTCATTATATTACGGTTCTTTTCACTTTATACTTGTTTTGTTTTTGGTTCATTGAAAAAACACTAACCGACAAGGATAGAAAATTGAGAGAACATAGAAAAAAATTGGAGGGAAAAAAACAAAGAAAAAGGCCCCACAAATAATCTTACAGACACAATTAGAGTAAAAGATATAATTGAGAGATAAATTAATAATAAAAAGAGAGTGATTAATAAAAGAGAAGTAGGAGAGAGAATTGTGCATTTAATCCCAACCATTGATTAGATCTAATGATGTAAATTCATTAAACATAACCAATCATGTTTTTGTCACAATTAGAGGATCCTGATCCTTTGAGCAGCTATGTTCACTTTTTCAACAAATTAATGTGTCAACAAATAATGAGGGTGCCACGATGGCAATCCCCATCACACATACAACCTTTCTAAACAAAAAAACTTCTGCAATTAATCTCACCGTCGTCCAATGCAGTCCCACCCTTTGAGAATCAATGTCCTGCTATGGGTAAGTAAAGAGAACTATGGAGTGATTTTATCTATATTAGTTAACTCCTCTGCGAAATTATATGTTGTAGGTTTGTGAGATTGTATTGTGGAATCGTGTTATCTTTTATACAATAAAAGAATTACATCATTTCTGAAGTTTTTTGCTAAAACAATCTTATTAAGAAAAAAAATTGGGTCAATCAGGTTGCTCTATTTTAACACGTGGCAAAATTGAGAATTCTCATTGGTCAATTGAAAGTCAAAATTAAAAAAGAAATTGGTCAAACTTTGATAAATTTGGTGGAGAAAAAAAACATAAAAATATAGGTGTAAAATTTGTGAAAACAATAATTAAAAAAAAATGATGTAATTGATAAAAACTTTAGTGGCTGAAATTTAAATAAATTATATGAAGTTAAGTGTAAAACAAAAACATAAATAACACAAAGAGAGGTAAATACATTTTTTGAGCCCTAAAATTCATAGACCAAAGCTATGGGTTCGTTTGGTACGTAGGTGGGTTTAGGATTAGGATTTGAATTTAGATTTGTTTTTGGATTAGGATTTAAATTTAGAGAGAGAAAACATATTATTATATAAATATAAAGTATTTAATTAGTGTAAAATATTATATTTTATTAAAATTAATTGTTTTTTAGAGTAAGAAATATGGATGTAAGAAAGAGTTATGGGTTGTTTGTCATGGGGTATTAGAATCGGTTTGCATTTGATTTGACAGTTACTAATCGTTTGGTTTGCATCTAAATGATTAAAAATAGTATTTGATACCTTTTTATGTGGGTCACATCATTCCTTACATGTATCCACAGTTTCTGTTGAATACTCTAATTTTTTGTCATTTTCGATTGAATACTTGACTTTTTTGTCATTTTCTTTTTTGCTTTTGTCATTTTTTCTGTTTTTGAATATTTGAGTGGGTTCATTAATATTTTAATATTCAAATAAAATTTTGTTATAAACAAAATTATATAAATTATATATTTTCTCTCTCACATCAAATCTAAATTCAAATATAAACCAAATTTAAATCAAAATTCGAATACAAATCTTAGACCTGTCAACAAACCAAACAGACCCCTAGAGATAACAATTAATGTGACCCACATTTTAATCTCATCCCCACCCAATATGATACCTTTTCTAACAATGTTATTTTTAGGATGAATCTCCAACTTCCAAAGCTAAAGCTACAAACAAACATTTTTTCTACTTTGGCTTTCTAAATCCCATCCTAACCCCAAATACCAAATTGCACCTAAACATAATCCAAAAATAAAGACAAATAGTAAGAATAAATTTACACAAAGTATAACTTATACTTAAATTTAATCATCATATCATTTACCAAGTATTTTACCAAACAAATACAATCATTCTCACTTTTGAACTTGAACAAATTTTTTGTTTGGAGTGATGATGGATTGGGGTAACTATTTTTTCTAGCCCCTTATATCATAAGGAGACATCTATTGTTTTTTCAATATTACATATAACACTTTTATTTTTTGATTAAATGACACTTGTGATCTTATAAATGCAAAGATGTAGCACTATACTATAAACACCAACTGTGAGGCAAACAATTTGTTGTACTACATGTATATTGTATCAAATGTGCGATAATCATATAGATCATAAGACAACAATACTAATACATGATCCGGTTTAACCAAACATTAAGCGAATCCGCTAAAAATAAATAACTAAATAAACAAATAATAGACTTTATACTCAAAGAGCACCAATTATTGTACCCATACAAAACTAAAGTTTGTTATTAACTTGAAAGGACTAAGTAAATAAATTTACACTAATATGTCATGATTGCTATTACTCTAGTAATAAAACCTGAAAAGTGGCCGCGACTACAAATTTGTTCATTCCAGTTAGGAGCTAAGTCATGCCACTAATTAGAGCATCTCCAATGGTAAACCTTTTGATAAGGTTTATATAATTTCAATGTCATCTTAAATACTATAAACTTGAGTCCTTTAATTTAATGTGCAAGAGTGAATGTGCACAACAATTTGTACGGTACAATCCGTGTAAAGCCATATGATTTAATACCAAGAAGTGAAATATGTAATCCTCAATAAAAGCTTCTAGCTATAGTAGACGAAAAGTTCCATCTAATGGCATGAATGAAAGAAGCTCAACAATCGTATTTGTGGTTACATGAATACATTATTTGGTACAACATGCATTAGAACACGAAAGGGCTGGAGTTATGCACCCTTAAAGAAGCCAAATTACTTATCAATTACATATCTCTTAAATGGAAACTCCATAAATGAGGCATGAAGAACAATAGGAATAAAACCAACACATTCCAGTACGTGTGTTATCATGGCTGCACAGGTTGGATGCTCAAATGGTGGGTTGTTCCTAAACGAATTGCATCCTGAATCAACTGGTACCATAGTCTTGATGTTGTGTAGAATGTGGGATGTAAATCGCAACAGCGGTATTTGAGCACCGATTTTTTGATTTCTGATGCAAAGGTATATGCATATGTACCTTCCCAATACTCGAGTAATAAGAATAGATAATAAAGGATTAAAAAATGTATGTATTATTTAACAACAACTTTTAACATGGTTCTATTGCAGGGTAATGTTATCCATTGTACCGCCAAGGCAACTGTGGCTCACAATTTCTTGAGGTTAAAAGAGGGAGGTGTTTACACTGTTAGAAATTTTGTTGTCATGCATAACAAGGAAGACTTTAGAGTTAGGAAGGATGATCGCTTTATGATAGAGTTTGATGGAACAACGTCAATAAGAAAAAGTTTGGTTATATCTGAAGGGTTTGTCAGAAATCTTTTTCAGTTGGTGGATTTAGATCAAGTCAAGCCTACGGATAACAAATATTTCATTGGTAATTTTCTATTTTGTATGTTTTTCCAGTTAAATCCCTGTTACATAGTGTTGCCATAAAAATTGTTACCTCTTAGATGTCGCAGGTTATGTGACGAATGTTGGAAGGATGAATCATACGAAAGAAGTGTCAAAAAACATTGATTTCTACCTGACCAATCAAAAGTTCGTATACATGTTATTTGCATTTGATGCTGACAATATTATAACTCTTATTTGGCAAGTATGTGTTATGAAACTAACCGTTTGATTATTTTTTCGCGTGACATCAGTCAATCGATACGGGTGACTCTATGGGAGGGCTCGCGATATATTGATTGAAAAGAAATCAAAACAGACATGTGCGCCGTTGTTGTTACGTCCACATCTGCAAGGCATTATAACAGTTAGTCAGCTTGGTCTATTTACATTTTGCATAGTATACGCCTTTATCATGCTAAGTTGGTTTTTAATTTTACCTTTCAGATAAGCTCTATTTATCGAGCAGTTCGATACGAAAATACTTGATCTTTGTTGACATTCCTGCGATCATTGCATTGAAAAAAGACGCAGGGTATGAAATTGTTTAAATATAAAATTTATAAGCGTCTGATTCAAACTACTATTAACTTAACAAGGTGTTTTACCTGTTTGCAAGAAGTGTTGTGTCTTCAACATCATATTTGGGTGCACACCTCTCAGAACCCAAAGATGGGACAATAGAGAATCTGCTCATATGGGCACGAACCAGGAAAAATGATGTCTGTTTGATTTTTCCCAGTTAGCTATGTTGCCTCCTTAAACCGCATGATATTGATGTATTTTATTTATGGGTCTGCGACTTTCCTATGTGAAGCCAAGATTGATGATGTGCGTACTAGAAAGGGATGGAATTTTCTGTCATGTGGAGGTGACAGTTGCAAGAAAGGAGCTACTAGGAAGGGTGGCCGTTTTGTTGAGTTTATGATATATAAAATACAATAAAACATAAAGACATCAAGAGTACACAGCGGAAGACTTAAAGATCATAACAAATAAATTAATTAACTGAAAGTATACGTAACGCACTCTTTGCGAATGTCGATCTCTAGAGCAAACCAAAGAAGTGGTTTGAAGAGTTGTCCCTTACCGTTCTACAACTCAACCCAATTGGTGTAAGAATAATGTCTTACAACCACGTTCTTGTACACACTAATTAACCAACGAATCAAGCGATTGCTAGATCTAACACAAGTCCTCGTTTAAGAAAAACAAAACCAAACTCCCTTACAAATGGGGTGCTCGGCCGAAAATGGGACAAAGAGAGAGAGAGAGAGATCTAGGGTTAATTCAATGCACAAGTGTATGAAACCCTAGAACCTAACCCTCTTTATATAGTAGATGGAATACTTTGGGAACAAGTTAGGGATTAGGGCTTGGGAAAGCCCCTATGGCCGACCACTATGCAAAGCTCAAAAGAAAACCCATAACTTTTCCAAGTTTTCCATTTCAAGTCCTTTCTCTTTTCATTTAACGGTCGTTAGTCATTTTTTCCGTTAAATACTTAACGATTGTTAACCGGACTTAATGTGCAATAATTAATCGTAAACATAAACATTAAATATTAACTTTAATTCTCATTCGCTAATGTGTGCAATCCCGTGGTCACGAGTTCGAATCCGGACATTCACATGTTTGTTATATACATTTCCAACGACTCCACTTGGATATGTTTACAAACGTGAAATGACATTGGTTAGCGTCTAGCAACACGCCAATGCCCCCGGTACAACTCGTGTATGGTTTTCTGGAGAAAAACCAAGTTTGATGATTCATCATCATATTTATACTTTTGTTTCTAATACCATGTTAATAAAAATATGGATCTCAATCATTTCTTAATTAACTATTCTGTTTCTCGCTTTATATGATTGATTAAGATTACCAATTAACTATTCTGTTTCTCGCTTTATGTGATTGTGTAAATACTCATCATTTTTGTTCCTTCTACACTGCAAAATCAGTCAAAAACACTTTAAAAAGTCTCAAAAAGACAGAAAAAATATTTAGACTGTGTTTTATTCAATAATTGTAAAAATCTAGTCCCTGGTTATTCAAAACATGTAATTTTCATAAAAAGGCCCTCAGGAATTTTTAAGTTGTCAAATTTAGCCTTATAAAGTCTAGTTTTGCAAAATGACAACTTGAGTCCTTGGAATTTTAAAGATTGACAGAAATTACCCCGGGACATTTTTAATTTGAAAATTATCATTTTTGGTCCTTGGGAAAATTAATCTTGTCATAATTAGTCCTTATGATGAAATTTGGAAAATTACAGTTTTGGTCCTTCAAGTTTGGTCAAATGGCAAATATGGTCCTCGTGTATTACTTCCAAATCAAAACCGAATCAAACACACCCAATCAATAAACCCAAACACAAACCCACCAATCTGCAGCCCACTACCCACACCCACTTGAACCCCCCTTATTTGAACCCTTTGCCTATTAATAAAATCTCGGTCAAACCCAGCCCCTCGTTTTTCCCTCCATCTTCTTCACCAACTCTGCAAAAACACTCCATCACCATACCTCCAGCTCACAACCCCTCACCTTATCCCTTCCACCTCAACAACAAAACAAGAAGCATTAATTGCTTCTTCTTCCTTACAAGTCATCAGGTCCAATTGGCAAGAGTATTTTGGCGCCAAAAATCCATCAACGGCTAAAATGAAGTCCACTCATCTAATGGCTCATTTTATTGATGGGAAATGCTCAGAGGAGAGAGAGAAACCCTAATCTTCACCTATAAAAAGAAAAAGAAGTAGGAATGAAGAAAAAGAGTTAGCTTAATATAGTTTTATTTCGTAGGTAGTGTAGTTTTAGTTTCAGTTATAATTTTCATTCAAATATTGTTGTACTCAGTTTCCTTAGTGTATTTTGAACCTTATTTACCTTTAATTACAAGTAATTTTCACAGAATTTATATTTAGCATTTATCTAGTGAAATTGACAACTTCACTGATAAGTGTTAAATGTTGTATTTTATTGTTCATTTCATCTCAATTCAGTTCACTTATGAGTTTTAAGGTTTTGGATCATTAAAATCAGTTTAATTCAAGTTTAGCATAAAATCACAAAAATCTCAATAAATAGGTCATAAAATATAAAAATCAGTGTTCAAGGAAGTTTGAAGCAAGAAGCTTGGTGGATTCTGGATTTACATGGTACTAGTGCCTCAAGGGAGGCTATAGGAATTGTTCTTGGTGCTTGGTTCTCAGTTTGGCTTGCATTCACTTTGTAAGCATTAAATTTCCAATTTTTGCTTATCATCGTGGAGATGTTAGTTACCGCTATTGTGTTCTTTTATGCTTATTTGATCCAGTTGTGAAAGTATATTGCTTAAAGTTACATTCTTGTTCATTGGATTTCTTTGTTGCTCACCTTTGATTTCAACTGCTATTTTATCCTTTTCATGAATTTGTAGTTTTTAGTGTTGTAATTGTTATTTTTATGTTCCTATCAGCTTATTATGTCATTGTGATTGCTTATGCTCAAGTCTCATGGTCTCAATCGTTACATGTTGTGAAAATCATATTTGACATCACTTAAAGGAGTGTTTGGATCTATGAGGTTTTCTGTGGTTAAGGATGTTTTTGATGTTGTTCTTGTTTGATGTGGATTACTAAATGTCTATATAACTCAGGTTCTATCATAAAATCAGTCACTTTCTTGGAAAGAGTCAAATTCTCTTTTGAATCTTCATTGCTTATTCACTGTTGGACTTTCTAGTTCATGGATCATGCTCACATGTTAGTAAGTTGTTAGAATTGCTTAGTATTGTCTTTCGATAGCTTAATACATCATATTCAGTCACTAGATTAGGATTAAACCTCAACTTAGTCAACTTTTCATGTTTATATAAAAAGTCAAATTTCGGCTTAAGTCATTTTTGAATAAACTTGTGAATTTCATGTAGGACTTAATATTAGGAGTGTAGACTTGTGCTTTTGGATATTTGTCATTCTGTTGCTTGTCTTCATCAGTGTATTTTTATTATTTTTATTCACCTAGTAAATCTGCTTACTTTGGATTCTGCTGAAGTGCTTTATCTGATTCTGCTGAATTGAATTGAATTCTGCTGATGTGATTTTGCTGAATTGCATTTGATTCTGCTGAATTATTTACTTAGTAATTCTGCTGAAGTGCTTATTCATGATTCTGCTGATTCATTGATTCAGTATTTTGGAGTCTGCATACGCATTTTAGGTTTTAATCGTTGAACGATTTTAAATATAGAATTAAAATGACTTCAAAGTCTTTATTAGATTTAATTTCCTTAGTGTAGTCAATCATAACCCTTTCCTGTTCAATATTCACCCGATCACAAATTCGTTGTATTACAGTTTACACACCTCGTTGGGACTTAACGACCCGGGGAAACACTAAACTCTCCTGGATAATTGCATTGCGTTCTCAAGTGATTGATTCTTGTTGACCATTCACCTGGTTAATTTGGGTTGACCGTTTGGGACGGATCAAATTTTGGCGCCGCTACCTGGGAGGTGTGTTGCGTACTACGAATTTGAAGCATCAGTGATTGTTGAATATACACCCGTTGTATATTTACCATCTTTGTCCATATTTCCTTATTTTCATATAAAACCAAAATTATAGTGAAGTTAATTCGTTTGACTAATCGATTACCAAAAATATTTTCATTCTTTGTTTTTACAACATGTTTTTCAAAAATACCAAAAATATTCCTCTTTCCCCTCTTACCCTTTTGATTCTTCATTTCTTACCCTCTGGAACCCTTTGATTCTTTCTATGTCTTATCCTCACCTTCTTGGTTGTCAATGGTGTGGTGGCCCTCATAATGATGATAATTGTCTCAGTTTTAGCATGGTAGAGTCAAGAAATGGGTCTGTCTATAACCAAGATCCCTATTCTTACCATGACACGACGATTTATTCCATCGCCTACCACATCATGAGATTCATACATATTCATGTGAATTTTGTGGAGGTCCTCATCAAGAATTTGAGTGTCAAACCGGGAACACGCTTGTCTATGAACGTTTTCTCGGTAACACTCGGTAGACGTTGGAAATGACTAAATTCCATATTATTCACATGACCCACAACAATCATTTTGTTGAATCGTGGAGGTCCACACTTTAGCTCCGATTGTCAAACAAGGAATCCATTTCCTTGTAACAATTACGACTCTTCGTGTCATGACCAACCTCCACAGACCAAATGAATCGCACCACTCACTCCTAAGCCACTTCCTCAAATCTTCTCCTTGATCTTTTGGATTTAGTGAAAGATTTGAAGGAATGTAAACATTCCCAAGATAATCCAAAATTCATGGAAGAATTGTTAGTCAAGAGCGCCGCTAAATTAGATTCCCAGATTGCTGAAAACTCTATTAGGAAATTAATCGAAATACAAAAGCGACCAAATCTAGCTCTCGATTCCGTTTCATTCCTGATGACAGTGATGACGAAGATACCCTTGATATTCTACAATTTTATAAAGATTCATCAAGTTCATCGCTTGAGATTCCATCCGTGGAAATACAGGGAGAAAATAATATGACGGAATCACTAGCAAGAGACATAATGGAACTTGTAGAATCCATAACCGCTAGTCCTTCTCAACTCCCTCACTCTGTTATCACACCCGAGGTTCACACTCACTCTCGAGCATGGGGGACGAGCTTGACACTGTCCCTGAAAAGGAATCGGATGAATTCATAAAGTCTAGTGTTGAGAACCTTGTCCCAATTCCAAGAGAGTCACAGGGAATTCTTGATCATGAGTGTGATATCCCTCCTCCTCTTGTCTTCTAAAATGATCATATTGAGATGTTCTCGATTCGATGAGGACTATTCTTTATCTTGTGGAGACATAAGTTATGTGGGGGAATTACCTTCTGAGCTTGTCAGCTTAGGAGAAGAGAATGATGAAGAAATAATACAAGACGAAGCTCTTCGTCTTACATTATTGAATGTTAATCTTCTCATTTCTAGAATCGAGGCTTTTAATGAAAAGCCTACTTCATATCCTATCCCCTTTGAGGATAGTGAACTTTTGTTCGATGATTCTAATCCGGAATTACAAACGTTCAATTTTGATCATATAGGAGAGAAGATTAGTGGTATCACCACCTCTCATTCTCATACTTCTCTCCCCGATTATGAATCATTCACTTTTGAGGAGTTCCCCAGTGAACTCACTCATATCATATCTCCACCGGAGTATGATAACTTCTACTTTGATCTAAACACACTCGAGATATGTCTAGACCAATTGAGCTTAAATGATGAGATTCATGCTATTATGAATTCTCCCGTGGGTGATGATGAGTTAGTCAAGATCTTTATCATGACTTTCTTTCTCTTCTTCACCTATCCCCGGCTTTCTCTTGTTCTTCACTCCTTTGGGAATGAAGACATTATTTTTGACCCCGGCATTTTCATTTATCATTTGTGAGCCGAATCTATGTATACCTCATCGGTGTGGAACTTTCACGTACTTCAATGTTTATACAAACATCTTGAATGAAAGTCCGATGGAGATTGTTTCTTCCACTTACTTCCCATGAAAATTTCGGTCGAGTCAAGCTAGCGACTCGGTAATCAAAAACAGTAGTTAACCATGGGTTTTCACCCGTGTGTACCACCCTAGTGTGGGGGAGTTGACCCCCGCTGTTGTATATAAATTTTCAAGTTAAAAAAAAAAAAAATCACAAAATAATGGCCGTAATATTTCCCTTTTACGTTCTATGTTTCGGGATAACCGCCGGTACTTTGAATATTGAGGGCAATATTCATTTCTAGTGTGGGGGAATTCTCACGAATTTTATCATGTAATTATACCACCCAATTCCCCTATTTTTGGCCAATTTTTTTTTTTGGAGTAAGTGTTTTGCACTTACTCGCCTTACTGCTATCAACCGCCATGTCTAATAAACAAAAGGATTGGCTAATCCAGAGCAAACGGCTCTTGGTAAAATATCTCAAATCCGCTGGACGGCTTGCAATTTGCCCAAAATTGTATGGTGTCCATTTCACCATATCTTTAATTAGTGAAGAGTTGGCTAGCCCGCAAGTTTATGGCTTGTGGTAAAGGCAGTTTGAAAACCATAATTGGTAATCGACTCACCAAAGATATTTTATCTAAGAGTTGGCTAGTCCGAAGCAAACGGCGTTCGGTAAAGACAAATCAAAACCGTTGAAAGCGGTGATTTGCTCAAAATCATTTGGTTATCAGTACCATAGTTCTTACTTGAATCGAAACATTTGGCTACTCCCGAAGTAATGGCTTTTGGTAAAGAGATTCAAATCCATTAAGTTTTCTCAAAAGATTACTAGGGACTAGCAATATTTTAGTGTGGAGGATTGATGGGTGTGTAAATACTCATCATTTTTGTTCCTTCTACACCGCAAAATCACCAAAACACTTTAAAAAGTCTCAAAAAGACAGAAAAAATATTTAGACTGTGTTTTATTCAATAATTGTAAAAATCTAGTCCCCGGTTATTCAAAACATGTAATTTTTCATAAAAGGCCCCGGGAATTTTAAAGTTGTCAAATTTAGCCTTATAAAGTCTAGTTTTGCAAAATGACAACTTGAGTCCTTGAAATTTTAAAGATTGACGAAATTACCCTGACATTTTTAATTTGAAAATTATCATTTTTGGTCCTTGGGAAAATTAATCTTGTCATAATTAGTCATTATGATGAAATTTGGAAAATTACGTTTGGTCCTTCAAGTTTGGTCAAATGGCAAATATGGTCCTCGTGTATTACTTCCAAATCAAAACCGAATCAAACACACCCAATCAATAAACCCAAACACAAACCCACCAATCTGCAGCCCACTACCCACACCCACTTGAACCCCCCTTATTTGAACCCTTTGCCTATTAATAAAATCTCGGTCAAACCCAAATTTCGTTTTCCCTCCATCTTCTTCACCAACTCAAAAACACTCCATCACCATACCTCACAACCCCTCACCTTATCCCTTCCACCTCAACAACAAAACAAGAAGCATTAATTGCTTCTTCTTCCTTACAAGTCATCATGTCCAATTGGCAAGAGTATTTTGGCGCCAAAAATCCATCAACGGCTAAAATGAAGTCCACTCATCTAATGGCTCATTTTATTGATGGGAAATGCTCAGAGGAGAGAGAGAAACCCTAATATTCACCTATAAAAAGAAAAAGAAGCAGGAATGAAGAAAAAGAGTTAGCTTAATATAGTTTTATTTCGTAGGTAGTGTAGTTTTAGTTTCAGTTATAATTTTCATTCAAATATTGTTGTACTCAGCCTTCTTAGTGTATTTTGAACCTTATTTACCTTTAATTACAAGTAATTTTCACAGAATTTATATTTAGCATTTATCTAGTGAAATTGACAACTTCATCGATAAGTGTTAAATGTTGTAGTTTATTGTTCATTTCATCTCAATTCAGTTCACTTATGAGTTTTTAAGGTTTTTGGATCATTAAAATCAGTTTAATTCAAGTTTAGCATAAAATCACAAAAATCTCAATAAATAAGTCATAAAATATAAAAATCGCTGTTCAAGGAAGTTTGAAGCAAGAAGCTTGGTGGATTCTGGATTTACATGGTACTAGTGCCTCAAGGGAGGCTATAGGAATTGTTCTTGGTGCTTGGTTCTCGGGTTTCTTGCATTCACTTTGTAAGCATTAAATTCCAATTTTTGCTTATCCTTTGTGGAGATGTTAGTTACACGCTTATTGTGTTCTTTTATGCTTATTTGATCCAGTTGTGAAAGTATATTGCTTAAAGTTACATTCTTGTTCATTGGATTTCTTTGTTGCTCACCTTTGATTTCAACTGCTATTTTATCCTTTTCATGAATTTGTAGTTGTTAGTGTTGTAATTGTTATTTTTATTTTCCTATCGACTTATTATGTCATTGTGATTGCTTATGTTCAAGTCTCATGGTCCAATCAGTTACATGTTGTGAAAATCATATTTGACATCACTTAAAGGAGTGTTTGGATCTATGAGGTATTCTGTGGTTAAGGATGTTTTTGATGTTGTTCTTGTTTGATGTGGATCACTAAATGTCTATATAACTCGTTCTATCATAAAACCAGTCACTTTCTTGGAAAGAGTCAAATTCTCTATTGAATCTTCATTGCCTATTCACTGTTGGACTTTCTAGTTCATGGATCATGCTCACATGTTAGTAAGTTGTTAGAATTGCTTAGTATAGTTTTTCGATAGCTTAATACATCATATTCATCACTAGATTAGATTAAACCTCAACTTGGTCAACTTTTCATGTTTATATAAAAGTCAAATTTCTACTTAAGTCATTTTTGAATAAACTTGTGAATTTCATGTAGGACTTAATATTAGGAGTGTAGACTTGTGCTTTTGGATATTTGTCATTCTGTTGCTTGTCTTCATCAGTGTATTTTTATTATTTTTATTCACCTAGTAAATCTGCTTACTTTGGATTCTGCTGAAGTGCTTTATCTGATTCTGCTGAATTGAATTGAATTCTGCTGATGTGATTCTGCTGAATTGCATTTGATTCTGCTGAATTATTTACTTAGTAATTCTGCTGAAGTGCTTATTCATGATTCTGCTGATTCTGCTGATTCAGTATTTTGGAGTCTGCATACGCGTTTTAGGTTTTAATCGTTGAACGATTTTAAATATAGAATTAAAATGACTTCAAAGTCTTTATTAGATTTAATTTCCTTAGTGTAATCAATCATAACCCTTTCCTGTTCAATATTCACCCGATCACAAATTCGTTGTATTACAGTTTACACACCTCGTTGGGACTTAACGACCCGAGGAAACACTAAACTCTCCGGATAATTGCATTATGCTCTCAAGTGATTGACTCTTGTTGACCATTCACCGTTAATTTGGGTTGACCGCTTGGGACGGATCATATAGCGCTAGATTGCTTCACAAAATGCACTACATCCATGACATATCTCTCGGTATCTCAAGTCGAGGATAAATATCCATGATATACTTAATGACAAAGATCCATAAAGTATTATCATGGTGGATAAGTCCTATATTCAATTCTTTGAATATCATCCGAATTAGTCATGCTACGCATCAATATACTTTCAAGTATATTCTAACTAATACTCAGATTTGTCTTAATTCAATATCATTCCCATGTTATTGATCGACAACGGACTATTTAGAATAACTTAAGTTATTCAAGGATTTAAACATGCAAATATAGGATAACATCATAATAAATGAATAATAAACGTAACAAAATACTTTATTTCATTTGAATAATAATGTTTACAATATCCTTTATCCAAATACTAAATAGATCAATGCATGATAATTCTTAGTTAATGAATTTTGCCACAAGTCATGCAACTCATACTTGTTGACAAGGCATAATTTCAACTAACTTTGATCTATAGGAATTTTGAGAATACTTATTTCAAAAAATTCAATAAGTGAATTTCTTGTATGTGTTTACACATATCTTGATATTGTCATATCATTCCATAAGGTGCGTGACAACCTGAACCACCTATATATGACAATCATCTTTCATAACTTTTAAAGTTTAAAGTATTCTTTATTCTTTAATGTATAATGTAACTATGCTCTTAATTGAGCATAACTAGTCAACATGGTCATCATCATCAAGGATACCGTGACTAGAATTGAGTGTCATCTCAATTATACTAGCATCATTGTATACAACAATATGCTCTTTAAACGTCCGTAAACTTTGAACAGTTATAGTGTAATGTTGGTGCCTACCAAAACTCAAGTTTGTTGGCAATGACAATTATGAAAAAATTGTCATATAATCATCCATAGAATCTAGGAGCATCTCTAGACTGTGGAATGTGATTCTAAATCCAAACATATTCCTTTTAAAATATTTATTACACTAACAACTTTCAATGTTGTCAAATCATCTTGTAATCAAGCATGACACAACAATCTTATAACATGATGTATATGATGAATCTCTAAGTTAGACTTTAAGATCTCATTATATATCATATTCTATTAGACTCATTTGTTTACCGCATATGTTTATAATAATAAACATATATTCCAAGGTTGTATGTCTTATTTCCAAATCTTACAAACGAAGTTTCATTCCCTACTAAAACTTAATAGGTGGAATGTAGTTGCCCATACAACATATAAGATTTAAGAAAAAATAAATAATACTCCCACTAGCTTTCAGGAATACTTATGAGCAATCTTATTTTAATTATTAAATCAAACATGGATTTAATATTAAACATAAGAATCATCTCCTAGATGCATGCATATATCCATTCATGGATTCTTGCAGTCTGTACATATTCAAAAATTATTTGAATTTATAAATCTACTTTGTATTACTCATCGTCCTCGCAAGAGTAATTCCACAACAAAGAGTTTTGACATTCATTGTCAAATTTTCATATCAATGAAACTAAGTATGACAATTATAATCTTTATACTTCTATTTAATGTATCTAGAAAAGAATATTCAATCATAGTTAATTGATTAAGTATGATTAATATTATTGTCATTAGACATGCATTAAATATGTGTACAATATTGTCCATATGATTCCTACACAAAAATTTAAACCACTAGGGTTTCCATTCTTTGAAGAAACTCATTAAGATAAACCAAATATCTAAATTTGATTATCTCTATGGACAAAGATCTTTACATTCATAGTATGATTGATTCACCACAATTCAACATTTGGTAAATTCATCATTATGATTAAAAGGCTTACCATGATCCTGCAACTCATATTCCTCAACATATTAAATATCTGAGATATCCTTGCGGATCTATGAATGACAATCCCATCATATTGAGGTCTATCATATACATGTTTAGCCTCATCATGATATTTGCTAGTGCATTTTAGAAGATTATGTATTTTGTAATTCAATCTTTCAAGATCTAAACAAAACTCCCACTTGCCTTTAACAATTTAAAGATTACCTTTAAATAGTTTATCAAGTAGAGCAACAATACATTGTTCTCTTTCGGGATATTACAAAAAACATTGACAAATCCTAACATTAGTTTGTTACAACTCACTCTATAAGTAGTTTAACAAATTCAGATCTTCATTTATAAGACTTAATGTGATTCATCACATTCCATAAACAAATGGTGTCTTATCAATCTTCTAGGTTGGAGTCTTATTGAGTATATTAATCTATACTCAATCTACTAACCATGATAACTTTTGGAAGAAACTATAGTTATCTTGAATCAAATAATGCCAACAGATTTTGATTCTTCTAACAGAACATACCATAAACCTATGGTATTTCCTTAGAATTAATATTGTAAGAAAATCTAACAATATTTTAGATAACCATCTACTCTTTGGCTTACCTATTTACCAACAAAGTAAAACTTAATGGTACAATATAATTACCAAGTCAATTGCATGTATTATAACACAAATATTTTTGACCAAGTCAAAAGACATATTAGTAATAATCCCACTATACGTTATAAGTCATTGATCAACTCATTGACTTCATGCATATGTCTTAAAACATAGTAAGTTAACGTCTTAAATTATATTTTAAGTCTTGTATTAAAAGGCTTCATGTTCGTGACTTTACAAAATCATAAACATTTATAATTAAAGTAATTATGAACACCACCTCAGGTTTCAATTAATATTTCAAGTTAATATTTACTACATATATTTAAGTCATTCAACGAATACTTAAATTCAAATTAGTATTAGATTACTTTATTTAATTATGTCATTCCATGAAATGTTCCATGTAAGAAACTGCAGAATCATCCATGCTCGCTTTACCATACGTGGATATTTTACCTTGGGCTACAATCTAGTTCACGTTCTCACGTAACATAAATTGTAACTACAAGTGTTTCTAAAATATTAAATGACATAAATATTTAAAATAAAGTGGTCTTTGTTATCATCTTGACACATGTTCTTAATATGGCAATCATACATATTTAAATGTATATTTCCTATTAGAACGTTATTCTCTTACTTTACAGTCAAGAGAATCCATTTAAATCATATTAATATGTGTTGTACCTTGCACACAATACATATTTCTCCCACTTGTGCATGGAACAACATCATGTAGCATATGAACAACACGATACACGTTCGTTTATTTGATTAATATGATTTTGGTCATAGATATAACTAGTAGATATAGATCATATTGATTTGTAAGGAAACGCACATGACAATCCTCAAAACATAAGTGCTACAATTGGAAAGTAATTATCTACGTGATATTCAAGAGATAATTTGGATTACTACACAATAAATAAGGCTTGTAGCTCCCACTAATTAGAAATAATTTCAACAACTTCTTATTCAAGAATGCAATACAATGCTCACACTGGATTTGACAACATTGTAAGTGTTTCATAACCAGTGAAAACAACTTGTTTGCTTTTTACTTTCCTACACCTTTGAAGAACCATACGTAATCATTACTAAGGTACTAAAAGGTGTATTCTACTCTATGAATGATGGGTTATCCATCAATGTTATTAACTCGAAAAAATTGGGTATGCAATTTCTTCCTTAACTGGCCTACCATGCCCATAATGGTATGTAGCACCTTTAAAGGTTAAAGCAAAACAACTAGATAAAATGCTAGTTTGCCTTTTACCAATTTTCGAGGTAAATAGTCTATCTTCTAATTTAGTAACTCATATATATGTTTTCCAGTTAACCAAACGTCATGTTTGTTACAAAAGGATTCATTCACCAAATGAGGGTAATGAAATCTTAATGGAAAATAAGATGTGCAATTCATTGCTATGAGTTACATTAGAATTTAGACAATTCAAATGTTCCTATTATACCTTTCTCATTCATGAAAAGGAATAGGATTGAGTCTCATTCTTCTCCCATGGAAAAGAGACTTTGTTTTTCTTTTCGGTAAATTATTCTCAATCAAACATTTGGTTGAAAGTAGAATGGATCAATTTACTGATCAAAGACTAAACCTTGTTTACTGTTAAATGTTGCATTTATACATTCAAAAGAATTACAAAATTCAATTTTAGTATTTTCGATAATTAACCTTTTCAAGAAAATTAAATACCCATGGTTCATAAACATATAACCATTTAATTTTTACTTGAAAACTAGGATCCAAATTGACATAGTTTCATCACATCAGTTGATCTTCTAGTAATGAAATTATTCAAAATGGTATGAAGTCGAACCTCAATTGCCAATTTTCAAATTGCAATTCCTAGATTTATGGGATTTACATTTAGCCAATATCAATTGCCATGTAAACATGTTGTATCCCCATCTTATGCCTTGAGTTGCCGGGTTTCACTACAAAACTCAATTAAGTTGTCCAACTTAAGAAACTGCAAAATCGTCCATGCCCGCTCTCACGACACGCGGACATTTTACCCTTTGATTACGATCTAAGTCACGATCTCACGCAAATAAAAGTAATCTTAGGTGTTTCCGTTTCGCTGGATGGCATATAACTTAAATTAAAGGGTAATAATTTTGATGTCAAATCAAATATGTACAAAGATGTCATGCATTCATCTTTCGTAATATAGTTTTATTAAAACATTTATATCTTGTTTTAATGTATAAGCTTTTCATCATCAAACTTTAATTGAGGTATTGGGTTCACCAATCAAGGAATTTAGTGTTAATTGTCATCCATTATACCGTACTTTTGCATAAGTGTAAACACTTAGTGTTTCGATAATTAGCACCGGAAGTGGCGATGGAATTAAAACTAATTAAGCCCTTAAGATGAGCTTGCACATTTTATGGCTTACTAAGTAGCTCCATTCAACTTACAGAGGGCGAGGACCGTGTATGCGCTAAAGCACAACCTTAGACATCCTTTCAGTGCAGGTATCAGGTGCACTTCTTTTTATTAACCCCTTTATAGTTCATTCTCATGGGTGAGCGCTCGTAATGCACCATTTGTACCAAAGTCATCAATCAATTAAACGATTATGATTACTACGCTTAAAATTACATGTTTCACCATTGTTTAGGTCAGTTTATTTTTCTTGTAAAAATACCCTTGTTACTCATGACAAACAAGCAAGTATTTGTAAAAATAAACAAATAAACAATGAATGCATAACAAATAAAAGTCATGCATATCAAATAGCCACATGCAAACGTTTTTGATAAATCCTATTAATAACCAATTCTAGATCTGTCAATATGCATATATTTAATTAAGACTTTCACCCGTTTTCATATATGTACAAGGTGAGCCACATGCATCGATTCATCGACATGTAAGTCAAAATTAAATACATACCACATAGCACATAATTGATTAAATTAATAATGATTGAGGTCTTCCCAATTTTAGATCTATCATAATTTAGTGTATATCACTTAAACAAGAAATACATACAATAAAAGCAGATCCATGATAACACATGCATGTAATTATCATGGACATAAAATTACACTTAACAATTAATGCAATAAATCGAGTTACGATATACACATAAAGTTGCATGCATCTTAGGGTTTCTAATCCAATTAAAACTTTAGTTTACAAAACCCTAATTAGGGCACCAAAATTAAATGCCCCCTAAAATTAGGGTTTAGGTTTTGCAAACCCTAGATCTAAGCATACAAATAATAACACAACTTGTTTATTTTATTTATGTGTTTCAGGAATTAATTACTTGTTATACAAGGCTCGTGATGCCACTGTTGAGTTTATGATATATAAAATACAATAAAACATAAAGACATCAAGAGTACACGGCGAAAGACTTAAAGATCATAACAAATAAATTAATTAACCTGAAAGTATTTAACGCACTTCTTAATGTCATATCTCTAGAGCAAACCAAAGAAGTGGTTTAAAGAGTTGTCCTCATCACTTGCCAACTCAAAACCAAATGGTAAGAATAGTGTCTTACAACCAATGCTCTTGCTTAATACCTAATTAACCAACGAATCGTTTATTGCTAGATCTAACACAAGTCTTCGTTAAGAAAAACGAAACCAAACTCCCTTACAAAAGTGTTGCTCGGCCAAAATGGGACAAGAGAGGAGAGAGAGATCTAGGTTAATTCATGTACAAGTGTATTTAAAACCCTAGAACCTAACCTCTTTATATAGTAGTATGGAATACTTTAGGAACAAGTTAGTGATTAGGCTTTGGGAAAGCCCCTATGGCGTACACTATGCAAAGCCCAAAGAAAACCCATAACTTTTCCAAGTTTCCATTTCTAGTCCTTTCTTTCATTTAATCTGTTAGAATCATTTTTCCGTTAAATACTTAACTATCGTTAACCGACTTAATGTGCTAATTAATCAGAACATAAACATTAATTATTAACTTTCATTCTCACTCATAATGTGCAATCCCATGGTCAATGGTTCGATCCGGACATTCATTATGTTTGTAAATATATACATTTCCAACCGTTTTGGTGTGATTCATGTGAAAACCGATTGAATACCACGTGATAGGTGCTATTATATTTGTGACCCATATGTTAGACATTTGTATCGGTATATATGATTATTGACATTCATACTTACTATCTACTACATGATCTTTATAGATATAAGCCTTGAGCTTGGTATCTCGATGATCTGGTAAGTACTGTGGTGGTCCTTTTTGATGAGGCTTGATTAACTTAATAAAGTTTCAATCCGGCATTGTGAAGAAAAAGAATTACACGAAATTTTAGATTTTATTTGCACCCCTACTCCCGTGCCCCATTATTCATGATTTGCTATGTAGTGTCTTGATGATCACGCCAACGCCTACTCCCATACTCGATCTCATTGGCACAACACACGAATTTGAAATCAAAAGTCATACATATTATGAGTATGGGAAGTTTGAGAGTTTTACATATTGGGCGGTGGACTCACCTCATCGTTCGATTGAACCGAAAGCTTAAGCACCATTGATAATGAAACTTTTGGACCCGGTTACATCGTCCAAAACCTAACACATCTCCATATGTTGTTACGGAGTCTCTAAACCTCAGAGAATAAAAAGAAATATAGGTAATCAACCTGTAATATACCTATAATAAAATGTTTGTTCCTTTAGGCCTTTGCTAATGCAATAAAAGATACGATATGAATGGTTTCTTATTTTTGGTGGACCCCGAAGATTGAGACGTTGAAGATGAATGGACCCAACGTACTAAACGGTTGGTCAAGTCTACCCTGCAGATGATAAGAAAAAAAGGTAATCGTTGACATAATAAGTTTTGTGACAACATAAATACCAAACATTTTAACGGTTTTACTTTAGGCCTATTACTTACACAACAGATCTAGCGACAAACATTCGAATATTTTGGCGGATATTGAACATATTCAAGCGGATATTGAACTTATATGTAGATGGTGTCGGGATGGTCGGGGCGGTGACACCACCCACGACAAGAAGAAAATGGAGACGGTAAGCTGCGTGTTGTATACCATATTTGGTCAAATATGGTTTTATATCTGCCACATATTATCACAGTCCTCTTTGTATATTTTGTGGTCAGGATAGTCATGGATGATTGAGTGACCTAAGCCGATGTACCGAATAATCCTTATCAAAATAAACTATTATTACATGAATAATAAAGCGTATTAAAAGCTGAGTTTGGGATCCTTTGTTTTATGTTTGGAAGGCCTGAGAACTGTTGCAGCTTTGTTGCATCATATTCTATTTCGTTTTGATAATTTATTATACTTTTTTGTCATGCAAAATATTGGTTCTTTACCCTTGACTTGGTTTAGGGTGCATCAATATGAACCGGCTATGAAATGGACGCTTACCACAAGATACCAAATGAAAATGCATATTAACAATTATTGTAAAAAAACATACTTTGGGCAAATAACTAATGCAACAACTTATGAATTATATGGAGTACCATTTGTTAACATTGGCTATAAAAGTTCAATATATATTATTTATGTCCATCAGATAAACACATGTGGTTCAGAATGGAAATTGTATCACAATACTTACACACACTTTAATACATGGCTATAAATGCTTTCGTTGAATTTTGTATTTTTTGGAATTAATTATGATTTTTAACAAACAATATGCAATGGGTTGTAAAAAACAACCACAAACTCACATCTTACTTGAAGTATCATGCCCGCATAATCCATATTATAAGAAAAACTTGGATGATCAAAATATTGAAGAAGTTTATGCTAATTGCTACATTGAACAAGATAGTCTTAAATTATATTTGTACTATCACCAACAAACTAGATATTACATGTTACATTATGATATGAAAATTTTTGTGGTTATGGTATATTAAGTAATTACAAGTGTTAGGTTATGATTGGGGTTGTCAAACAACAAATTGTGAATGTTTATATATGATATTTCATCACCACTTACTATTAATTATACGATTTTACAAAACTCTTTCTATTTATATGTTTTTATCTCTTATCATACATCTGTTTCATTTTCATGTTAATTATTTCCTTTAACCATAACAGTTGTCTTACAAATAATTGCATTATAACAGTGCAAAGTATTATGTGTTCAGATAATTTGTAAATATAATGTATTGTAACATGAATCATTATATAACTCAACTTTATAAAATTTTATGCTCATAGCCATTTCACCCACACTTTGATACATTTTTTAAGATGTGGTCTGCCAGTTGGTTGTCAAATTCGACCACTAAATGACTTGCAAAATTGAATCGTATAAATCACCATATTAAGAATTGTTTTGCAAAGTGGTACTTTGTAAATTCTGAAAGTTAAGGGACCACTTCTGCCAATATCTCAAAGTTGATCCAAGGGCTGAAATTGACAAGTTCCAAAAGTACAAGGACCAAACTTGTTATTTTCCAATTTCCAAGGACTAAATTTGCCAATTTTTAAACTTGAAGGACCAATTTTGTAATTTCTCAAAACTTTTGACATTTTTCACCAAAGGACTAATTTTGACAACTTATGATTTTAAAAGGTCCTTTGGTGATTTTTTCTTTGAAATTTATTGTATAGGGACTATTTAGACAATTTTTGAAACTTGGGGGTGAATCGCCAATTAGGCAAACTTAGCTCATTTTCATCGATATTGAACATTTTGCATCCGAAACATATAAAATGCAATTTTGGAATATTTTCAGTATTTTGATGCATTTCTGAGCATTTTTAGATGTTTTGCAGTTCAGATTTAACCAAAAATGATGAGTATTTACACACTCATCAAAACGCCTCAAAAGTTATTAAGGTTTAAGGTTTTTCCTCAAAATAGTCAAAGTTTTAGTCAATTATATTTAAGATGCCCACCATTTTTTGAGCATACAAGATCGGTTTTCATTACCAGCTGTGAAAATGTCTTGCTGAGTCGACATTGTGTTGAAGTTGATCTGATTAAGTTCAACAATAAAGGCGTTTATGTTTGTTATAAGTTAAGGAAGTTGTTGTTGTGAAAATTTGGTCTGTAATCTTGAAATGGTTAATAACTTCTTTTTAGAGCGTTTCTCGCCCTAGAAAGTACCGGTAAGTGAATAAATTACTTAAACCGCTATTTTATACGTTCCTACGATCGTTTTGATAGGCAGATAGTTGAAAACGCCTCAAAAGTTATGAAGGTTTAAGGTTTTCTTCAAAATAGTCAAAGTTTTAGTCAATTATCTTGAAGATAACCACCATTTTTTGAGCATACAAGATCGGTTTTCATTACCAGCTGTGAAAATGTCTTGCTGAGTCGACATTGTGTTGAAGTTGATCTGGATAAGTTCAACAGTAAAGGCGTTTATGTTTGTTATAAGTTAAGGAAGTTGTTGTGAAAAATTGGTCGGTAATCTTAAAATGGTTAATAACTTCTTTTCAGAGCGTTTCTCGACCTAGAAAGTGCCGGTAAGTGAATAAATTACTTAAACTGCTATTTTATATGTTCCTACAGTCGTTTTGATAGGCAGATAGTTGAAAACGCCTCAAACATTATGAAGGTTTAAGGTTTTTCCTCAAAATAGTAAAAGTTTTAGTCAATTATCTTGAAGATACCCACCATTTTTTGAGCATACAAGATCGTTTTCATTACCAGCTGTGAAAATGTCTTGCTGAGTCGACATTGTGTTGAAGTTGATCTGGATAAGTTCAACAATAAAGGCGTTTATGTTTGTTAGAAGTTAAGGAAGTTGTTGTGAAAAATTGGTCGGTAATCTTAAAATGGTTAATAACTTCTTTTCAGAGCGTTTCTCGCCCTAGAAAGTGCCGTAAGTGAATAAATTACTTAAACCGCTATTTTATACGTTCCTACAGTCGTTTTGATAGGCAGATAGTTGAAAACGCCTCAAACATTATGAAGGTTTAAGGTTTTTCCTCAAAATAGTAAAAGTTTTAGTCAATTATCTTGAAGATACCCACCATTTTTTGAGCATACAAGATTGTTTTCATTACCAGCTGTGAAAATGTCTTGCTGAGTCGACATTGTGTTGAAGTTGATCTGGTTAAGTTCAACAATAAAGGCGTTTATGTGTGTTATAAGTTAAGGAAGTTGTTGTTGGGAAAATTTGGTCGGTAATCTTAAAATGGTTAATAACTTCTTTTCAGAGCGTTTCTCGCCCTAGAAAGTGCCGGTAAGTGAATAAATTACTTAAACCGCTATTTTATACGTTCCTACTGTCGTTTTGATAGGCAGATAGTTTTAGTCAATTATCTTGAAGATACCCACCATTTTTTGAGCATACAAGATCGGTTTTCATTACCAGCAGTGAAAATGTCTTGCTTAGTCGACATTGTGTTGAAGTTGATCTGGATAAGTTCAACAATAAAGGCGTTTATGTTTGTTATAAGTTAAGGAAGTTGTTGTTGTGAAATTTTTTTTTGGTAATCTTAAAATGGTTAATAACTTCTTTTCAGAGCATTTCTCGCCCAAGAAAGTGCCGGTAAGTGAATAAATTACTTAAACCGCTATTTTATACATTCCTACAGCCGTTATGATAGGCAGATAGTTAACTCAAAATTTATTAACGTTTAAGGTTTTCCTCAAAATAGTCAAAGTTTAGTCAATATATTTAAGATGCCCACCATTTTTGAGCATACAAGATCGGTTTTCATTACCCATTTGTGAAAATGTCTTCTTTGAGTCGACATTGTGTGTTGAAGTTGATCGTTAAGTTCAACAATAAAGGCGTTTATGTTTGTTATAAGTTAAGGAAGTTGTTGTTGTGAAAATTTGGTCTGTAATCTTGAAATGGTTAATAACTTCTTTTCAGAGCGTTTCTCGCCCTAGAAAGTGCCGGTAAGTGAATAAATTACTTAAACCGCTATTTTATACGTTCCTACAGTCGTTTTGATAGACAGATAGTTGAAAACGCCTCAAAAGATATGAAGGTTTAAGGTTTTTCCTCAAAATAGTAAAAGTTTTAGTCAATTATCTTGAAGATAGCCACCATTTTTTGAGCATACAAGATTGGTTTTCAATACCAGCTGTGAAAATGTCTTGCTGAGTCGACATTGTGTTGAAGTTGATCTGGATAAGTTCAACAATAAAGGCGTTTATGTTTTTTATAAGTTAAGGAAGTTGTTGTTGCGAAAATTTGGTCTGTAATCTTAAAATGGTTAATAACTTCTTTTCAGAGCGTTTCTCGACCTAGAAAGTGCCGGTAAGTGATTAAATTTCTTAAACCGCTATTTTATATGTTCCTACAGTCGTTTTGATAGGCAGATAGTTGAAAACGCCTCAAACATTATGAAGGTTTAAGGTTTTTCCTCAAAATAGTAAAAGTTTTAGTCAATTATCTTGAAGATACCCACCATTTTTTGAGCATACAAGATCGTTTTCATTACCAGCTGTGAAAATGTCTTGCTGAGTCGACATTGTGTTGAAGTTGATCTGGATAAGTTCAACAATAAAGGCGTTTATGTTTGTTTTAAGTTAAGGAAGTTGTTGTTATGAAAATTTTGTCGGTAATCTTAAAATGGTTAATAACTTCTTTTCAGAGCGTTTCTCGCCCAAGAAAGTGACGGTAAGTGAATAAATTACTTAGCCAACTATTTTATACATTCCTCTATCGTTTTGATAGAGATAGTTGAAAACTCAAAGTTATGAAGGTTTAAGGTTTTTCCTCAAAATAGTCAAAGTTTTAGTCAATTATCTTGAAGATACCCACCATTTTTTGAGCATACAAGATCGGTTTTCATCACCAGCTGTGAAAATGTCTTGCTGAGTCGACATTGTGTTGAAGTTGATCTTGATAAATTCAACAATAAAGGCGTTTATGTTTGTTATAAGTAAAGGAAGTTGTTGTTGGTGGTGTCGGTAATCTTAAAATGGTTAATAACTTCTTTTCAGAGCGTTTCTCGCCCTAGAAAGTGCCAGTAAGTGAATAAATTACTTAAACCGCTATTTTATACGTTCCTACGGTCGTTTTGATAAGCACATAGTTGAAAAAGCCTCAAAAGTTATCAAGGTTTAAGGTTTTTCCTCAAAATAGTCAAAGTTTTAGTCAATTTTCTTGAAGATACCCACCATTTTTTGAGCATACAAGATTGGTTTTCAATACCAGCTGTGAAAATGTCTTGCTGAGTCGACATTGTGTTGAAGTTGATCTGGATAAGTTCAACAATAAAGGAGTTTATGTTTTTTATAAGTTAAGGAAGTTGTTGTTGTGAAAATTTGGTCGGTAATCTTAAAATGGTTAATAACTTCTTTTCAGAGCGTTTCTCGCCCTAGAAAGTGCCGGTAAGTGAATAAATTACTTAAACCGCTATTTTATACGTTCCTACGGTCGTTTTGATAGGCAGATAGTTGAAAACGCCTCAAAAGTTATGAAGGTTTAAGGTTTTTCCTCAAAATAGTCAAAGTTTTAGTCAATTATCTTGAAGATACCCACCATTTTTTGAGCATACAAGATCGGTTTTCATTACAGCTGTGAAAATGTCTTGCTGAGTCGACATTGTGTTGAAGTTGATATGGATAAGTTCAACAATAAAGGCGTTTATGTTTGTTATAAGTTAAGGAAGTTTGTTGTTGTGAAAATTTGGTCGGTAATCTTAAAATGGTTAATAACTTCTTTTCAGAATTTCTAGCCTAGATAGTGCGGTAAGTGAATAAATTACTAAACGCTATTTCCTCATTTACAGTTTTTGATAGGCGAGATAGTTGAAGAAGCCTCAAAAGTTATGAAGGTTTAAGGTTTTTCCTCAAAATAGTCAAAGTTTTAGTCAATTATATTTAAGATACCCACCATTTTTTGAGCATAAAAGATCGGTTTTCATTACCAGTTGTGAAAATGTCTTGCTGAGTCGACATTGTGTTGAAGTTGATCTGGTGAAGTTCAACAATAAAGGCGTTTATGTTTGTTATAAGTTAAGGAAGTTGTTGTTGTGAAAATTTGGTCGGTAATCTTTAAAGGTTAATAACTTCTTCTTTTCAAGGCGTTTCTCGCCCTAGAAAGTGCCGGTAAGTGAATAAATTACTTAAACCGCTATTTTATACGTTCCTACAGTTGTTTTGATAGGCAGATAGTTGAAAACGCCTCAAAAGTTATGAAGGTTTAAGGTTTTTCTTCAAAATTGTCAAAGTTTTAGTCAATTATCTTGAATATACCCACCATTTTTTGAGCATACAAGATCGGTTTTCATTACCAGATGTGAAAATGTCTTGCTGAGTCGACATTGTGTTGAAGTTGATCTGGATAAGTTCAACAGTAAAGGCGTTTATGTTTGTTATAAGTTAAGGAAGTTGTTGTGAAAAATTGGTCGGTAATCTTAAAATGGTTAATAACTTCTTTTCAGAGCGTTTCTCGACCTAGAAAGTGCCGGTAAGTGAATAAATTACTTAAACCACTATTTTATATGTTCCTACAGTCGTTTTGATAGGCAGATAGTTGAAAACGCCTCAGACATTATGAAGGTTTAAGGTTTTTCCTCAAAATAGTAAAAGTTTTAGTCAATTATCTTGAAGATACACACCATTTTTTGTGCATACAAGATCGGTTTTCATTACCAGCTATGAAAATGTCTTGATGAGTCGACATTGTGTTGAAGTTGATCTGGATAAGTTCAACAATAAAGGCGTTTACATTTGTTATAAGTTAAGGAAGTTGTTGTTGTGAAAATTTGGTCGGTAATCTTAAAATGGTTAATAACTTCTTTTCAGCGCGTTTCTCACCCTAGAAAGTGCCGGTAAGTGAATAAATTACTTAAACCTCTCTTTTATACGTTCCTCTGATCGTTTGATATGAATAGTGGCCTCAAAAGATATGAAGGTTTAAGGTTTTCCTCAAAATAGTAAAAGTTTTAGTCAATTATCTTGAAGATAGCCACCATTTGTTGAGCATACAAGATTGGTTTTCAATACCAGCTGTGAAAATGTCTTGCTGAGTCGACATTGTGTTGAATTGATGCGGATAAGTTCAACAATAAAGGCGTTTATGTTTGTTATAAGTTAAGGAAGTTGTTGTTGCGAAAATTTGGTCTGTAATCTTAAAATGGTTAATAACTTCTTTTCAGAGCGTTTCTAGCCCTAGAAAGTGCTGGTAAGTGAATAAATTACTTAAACGCTATTTTATCGTTCCTACGATGCGTTTTGATAGAGATAGTTGAAAACACCTCAAAAGTTATGAAGGTTTAAGGTTTTGCCTCAAAATAGTCAAAGTTTTAGTCAATTATCTTGAAGATACCTACCATTTTTTGAGCATACAAAATCGGTTTTCATTACGGTTGTGAAAATGTCCTGCTGAGTCGACATTGTGTTGAAGTTGATCATGATAAGTTCAACAATAAAGGCGTTTATGTTTTTTATAAGTTAAGGAAGTTGTTGTTATGAAAATTTTGTCGGTAATCTTAAAATGGTTAATAAATTCTTTTCAAAGTGTTTCTCGGCCTAGAAAGTGCCGGTAAGTGAATAAATTACTTAAACCGCTATTTTATACATTCCTACAGCCGTTTTGATAGGCAGATAGTTGAAAACGCCTCAAAAGTTATGAAGGTTTAAGGTATTTCCTCAAAATAGTCAAAGTTTTAGTCAATTATCTTGAAGATACCCACCATTTTTTGAGCATACAAGATCGGTTTTCATCACCAGCTGTGAAAATGTCTTGCTGAGTCGACATTGTGTTGAAGTTGATCTTGATAAATTCAACAATAAAGGCGTTTATGTTTGTTATAAGTTAAGGAAGTTGTTGTTGTGAAAATTTGGCCGGTAATCTTAAAATGGTTAATAACTTCTTTTCAGAGCGTTTCTCGCCCTAGAAAGTGCCGGTAAGTGAATAAATTACTTAAACCGCTATTTTATACGTTCCTACAGTCGTTTATATAGGCAGATAGTTGAAATACCAAAAGTTATGAAGGTTTAGGTTTCTTCATTGTCAAAGTTTTAGTCAATTATCTTGAAGATACCCACCATTTTTTGAGCATACAAGATCGGTTTTCATTACCAGCTGTGAAAATGTCTTGCTGAGTCGACATTGTGTTGAAGTTGATCTGGATAAGTTCAACAGTAAAGGCGTTTATGTTTGTTATAAGTTAAGGAAGTTGTTGTGAAAAATTGGTCGGTAATCTTAAAATGGTTAATAACTTCTTTTCAGAGCGTTTCTCGACCTAGAAAATGCCGGTAAGTGAATAAATTACTCAAACCGCTATTTTATGAGTTCCTACAGTCGTTATGATAGGCAGATAGTTGAAAACGCCTCAGACATTATGAAGGTTTAAGGTTTTTCCTCAAAATAGTAAAAGTTTTAGTCAATTATCTTGAAGATACCCACCATTTTTTGAGCATACAAGATCGGTTTTCATTACCAGCTGTGAAAATGTCTTGCTGAGTCGACATTGTGTTGAAGTTGATCTGGATAAGTTCAACAATAAAGGCGTTTATGTTTGTTATAAGTTAAGGAAGTTGTGGTAGTGAAAATTTGGTCATAATCAAAATGGTTAATAACTTCTTTTCAGGGCGTTTCTCGCCCAAGAAAGTGCCGGTAAGTGAATAAATTACTTAAACCGCTATTTTATACGTTCCTATAGTCGTTTTGATAGGCAGATAGTTGAAAACGCCTCAAAATATATGAAGGTTTAAGGTTTTTCCTCAAAATAGTAAAAGTTTTAGTCAATTATCTTGAAGATACCCACCATTTTTTGAGCATACAAGATCGGTTTTCATTACCAGCTGTGAAAATGTCTTGTTGAGTTGACATTGTGATGAATTTGATCGGATAAGTTCAACAATAAAAGCGTTTATGTTATTTATAAGTTAAGGAAGTTGTTGTTGGGAAAATTTGGTTACATTATCTTAAAATGGTTAATAACTTCTTTTCAGAGCGTTTCTCGCCCTAGAAAGTGCCGGTAAGTGAATAAATTACTTAAACTGCTATTTTATACATTCCTACAGTCGTTTTGATAGGCAGATAGTTGAAAACGCCTTTCAAATGAAGGTTTAAGGTTTTTCCTCAAAATAGTCAAAGTTTTAGTCAACTATATTCAAGATAGCCACTATTTTTTGAGCATACAAGATCGGTTTTCATTAGCAGCTGTGAAAATGTCTTGCTGAGTCGACATTGTGTTGAAGTTGATCTGGTTAAGTTCAACAATAAAGGCGTTTATATTTGTTATAAGTTAAGGAAGTTATTGTTGTGAAAATTTGGTCGGTAATCTTGAAAGGTTAATAACTTCTTTTCAGAGAGTTTCTCGCCCTAGAAAGTACCGGTAAGTGAATAAATTACTTAAACCGCTATTTTATACGTTCCTACAGTGGATTTGATTGGCAAATAGTTGAAAACGCCTCAAAGGTTATGAAGGTTTAAGGTTTTCTTCAAAATTGTCAAAGTTTTAGTCAATTATCTTGAAGATACCCACCATTTTTTGAGCACATAAGATCGGTTTTCATTACATTTATGAAAATGTCTTCTTTGAGTCGACATTGTGTTGAACTTGATCGGATAAGTTCAGCAATAAAGGCGTTTATGTTTGTTATAAGTTAAGGAAGTTGTTTTTGTGAAAAATTGGTGCTTAATCTTAAAATGGTTAATTCTTTTCGGGCGTTCTCGACCTAGAAAGTGCTGGGTAAGTGAATAAATTATAAGCTTAAGCTATTTTATATGTTTCCTCTGATCGTTTTGATAGGAGATAGTTGAAAACTCCTCAAAATTATGAAGGTTTAAGGTTTTCCTCAAAATAGTCAAAGTTTTAGTCAATTATCTTGAAGATACCCACCATTTTTTGAGCATACAAGATCGGTTTTCATTACCAGTTGTGAAAATGTCTTGCTGAGTCGACATTGTGTTGAAGTTGATCTGGATAAGTTCAATAATAAAGGCGTTTATGTTTGTTATAAGTTAAGGAAGTTGTTGTTATGAAAATTTGTCGGTAATCTTAAAATGGTTAATAACTTCTTTTCAGAGCGTTTCTAGCCCTAGAAAGTGCGGTAAGTGAATAAATTACTTAAACCGCTATTTTTATCGTTCCTCTGATCGTTTTTTGATAGAAGATAGTTGAGCCTCAAAAGATATGAAGGTTTAAGGTTTTTCCTCAAAATAGTAAAAGTTTTAGTCAATTATCTTGAAGATACCCACCATTTTTTGAGCATACAAGATCGGTTTTCATTACCAGCTGTGAAAATGTCTTGTTGAGTTGACATTGTGATGAAGTTGATCTGGATAAGTTCAACAATAAAAGCGTTTATGTTTGTTATAAGTTAAGGAAGTTGTTGTTGTTAAAATTTGGTCGGTAATCTTAAAACGGTTAATAACTTCTTTTAGGCGTTTCTCACCCTAGAAAGTCTTGCTTAAGTGAATAAATTACTTAAACTGCTATTTTATACATTCCTACAGCCGTTTTGATAGGCAGATAGTTGAAAACGCCTCAAAAGTTATGAAGGTTTAAGGTTTTTCCTCAAAATAGTCAAAGTTTTAGTCAACTATATTCAAGATAGCCACTATTTTTTGAGCATACAAGATCGGTTTTCATTAGCAGCTGTGAAAATGTCTTGCTAAGTCGACATTGTGTTGAAGTTGATCTGGTTAAGTTCAACAATAAAGGCGTTTATATTTGTTATAAGTTAAGGAAGTTGTTGTTGTGAAAATTTGGTCGGTAATCTTGAAAGGTTAATAACTTCTTTTCAGAGCGTTTCTCGCCCTAGAAAGTACCGGTAAGTGAATAAATTACTTAAACCGCTATTTTATACGTTCCTACAGTGGATTTGATAGGCAAATAGTTGAAAACGCCTCAAAGGTTATGAAGGTTTAAGGTTTTTCTTCAAAATTGTCAAAGTTTTAGTCAATTATCTTGAAGATACCCACCATTTTTTGAGCATACAAGATCGGTTTTCATTACCAGCTATGAAAATGTCTTGCTGAGTCGACATTGTGTTGAAGTTGATCTGGATAAGTTCAACAGTAAAGGCGTTTATGTTTGTTATAAGTTAAGGAAGTTGTTGTGAAAAATTGGTCGGTAATCTTAAAATGGTTAATAACTTCTTTTCAGAGCGTTTCTCGACCTAGAAAGTGCCGGTAAGTGAATAAATTACTTAAACTGCTATTTTATATGTTCCTCGATCGTTTTGATAGGCGAGATAGTTGGCGCCTCAAACATTATGAAGGTTTAAGGTTTTTCCTCAAAATAGTCAAAGTTTTAGTCAATTATCTTGAAGATACCCACCATTTTTTGAGCATACAAGATCGTTTTCATTACCAGCTGTGAAAATGTCTTGCTGAGTCGACATTGTGTTGAAGTTGATCTGGATAAGTTCAACAATAAAGGCGTTTATGTTTGTTATAAGTTAAGGAAGTTGTTGTTATGAAAATTTTGTCGATAATCTTAAAATGGTTAATAACTTCTTTTCAGAGCGTTTCTCGCCCTAGAAAGTGCCGGTAAGTGAATAAATTACTTAAACCGCTATTTTATACATTCCTACAGTCGTTTTGATAGACAGATAGTTGAAAACTCCTCAAAAGTTATGAAGGTTTAAGGTTTTTCCTCAAAATAGTCAAAGTTTTAGTCAATTATCTTGAAGATACCCACAATTTTTTGAGCATACAAGATCGGTTTTCATCACCAGCTGTGAAAATGTCTTGCTGAGTCGACATTGTGTTGAAGTTGATCTTGATAAATTCAACAATAAAGACGTTTATGTTTGTTATAAGTTAAGGAAGTTGTTGTTGTGAAAATTTGGCCGGTAATCTTAAAATGGTTAATAACTTCTTTTCAGAGCGTTTCTCGCCCTAGAAAGTGCCGGTAAGTGAATAAATTACTTAAACCGCTATTTTATACGTTCCTACAGTCGTTTTGATAGGCAAATAGTTGAAAACGCCTCAAAAGTTATGAAGGTTTAAGGTTTTTCCTCAAAATTGTCAAAGTTTTAGTCAATTATCTTGAAGATACCCACCATTTTTTGAGCATACAAGATCGGTTTTCATTACCAGCTGTGAAAATGTCTTGCTGAGTCGACATTGTGTTGAAGTTGATCTGGATAAGTTCAACAGAAAAGGCATTTATGTTTGTTATAAGTTAAGGAAGTTGTTGTTGTGAAAATTTGGTCATTAATCTTAAAATGGTTAATAACTTCTTTTCAGAGCGTTTCTCGCCCTAGAAAGTAAGTGAATAAATTACTTAAACCGCTATTTTATGAGTTCCTCTGATCGTTATGATAGGAGATAGTTAAGCATACTCGGACATTATGAAGGTTTAAGGTTTTTCCTCAAAATAGTCAAAGTTTTAGTCAATTATCTTGAAGATACCCACCATTTTTTGAGCATACAAGATCGGTTTTCATTACCGGCTGTGAAAATGTCTTGCTGAGTCGACATTGTGTTGAAGTTGATCTAGATAAGTTCAACAATAAAGGCGTTTATGTTTGTTATAAGTTAAGGAAGTTGTTGTTGTGAAAATTTGGTCGGTAATCTTAAAATGGTTAATAACTTCTTTTCAAAGCGTTTCTCGTCCTAGAAAGTGCCGGTAAGTGAATAAATTACTTAATCCGCTATTTTATACGTTCCTACAGTCGTTTTGATAGGCAGATAGTTGAAAACGCCTCAAAAGTGATGAAGGTTTAAGATTTTTCCTCAAAATAGTAAAAGTTTTAGTCAATTATCTTGAAGATACCCACCATTTTTTGAGCATACAAGATCGGTTTTCATTACCAGCTGTGAAAATGTCTTGCTGAGTTGACATTGTGTTGAATTTGATCTGGATAAGTTCAACAATAAAGGCGTTTATGTTTGTTATAAGTTAAGGAAGTTGTTGTTGTGAAAATTTGGTCGGTAATCTTAAAATGGTTAATAACTTCTATTCAGAGCGTTTCTCACCTAGAAGTGCGGTAAGTGAATAAATTACTTAAACTGCTATTTTATACATTCCTACAGCCGTTTTGATAGGCAGATAGTTGAAAACGCCTCAAAAGTTATGAAGGTTTAAGGTTTTTCCTCAAAATAGTCAAAGTTTTAGTCAACTATATTCAAGATAGCCACTATTTTTTGAGCATACAAGATCGGTTTTCATTAGCAGCTGTGAAAATGTCTTGCTGAGTCGACATTGTGTTGAAGTTGATCTGGTTAAGTTCAACAATAAAGGCGTTTATATTTGTTATAAGTTAAGGAAGTTGTTGTTGTGAAAATTTGGTCGGTAATCTTGAAAGGTTAATAACTTCTTTTCAGAGCGTTTCTCGCCCTAGAAAGTACCGGTAAGTGAATAAATTACCTAAACCGCTATTTTATACACGTTCCTCTGATTAGTTTGATAGGCAGATAGTTGAAAACGCCTCAAAAGTTATGAAGGTTTAAGGTTTTCTTCAAAATTGTCAAAGTTTTAGTCAATTATCTTGAAGATACCCACCATTTTTTGAGCATACAAGATCGGTTTTCATTACCGGCTATGAAAATGTCTTGCTGAGTCGACATTGTGTTGAAGTTGATATGGATAAGTTCAACAGTAAAGGCGTTTATGTTTGTTATAAGTTAAGGAAGTTGTTGTGAAAAATTGGTCGGTAATCTTAAAATGGTTAATAACTTCTTTTCAGAGCGTTTCTCGACCTAGAAAGTGCCGGTAAGTGAATAAATTACTTAAACCGCTGTTTTATATGTTCCTAATGCGTTTTGATAGGTGAGATAGTTGGCATACTCAAACATTATGAAGGTTTAGGGTTTTACATCAAAATAGTCAAAGTTCGGTCAATTATCTTGAAGATACCCACCATTTTTTGAGCATACAAGATCGTTTTCATTACCGGTATTGAAAATGTCTTCTTTGATCGACATTGTGTTGAAGTTGATCTGGATAAGTTCAACAATAAAGGCGTTTATGTTTGTTATAAATTAAGGAAGTTGTTGTTATGAAAATTTTGTCGGTAATCTTAAAATGGTTAATAACTTCTTTTCCGAGCGTTTCTCGCCCTAGAAAGTGCCCGTAAGTGAATAAATTACTTAAACTACTATTTTATACATTCCTACGGTCGTTTTGATAGGCAAATATTTGGAAACGCCTAAAAGTTATGAAGGTTTAAGGATTTTTCCTCAAAATAGTCAAAGTTTTAGTCAATTATCTTGAAGATACCCAACATTTTTTGAGCATACAAGATCGGTTTTCATCACCCGGTTGTGAAAATGTCTTCTTTGATTGACATTGTGTTGAAGTTGATCTTGATAAATTCAACAATAAAGAGGTTTATGTTTGTTATAAGTTAAGGAAGTTGTTGTTGTGAAAATTTGGTCGGTGATCATAAAATGGTTAATAATTTTCTTTTCGGGCGTTTCTGCGCCTAGAAAGTGCGATAAGTGAATAAATTACTTAAACGCGATTTTATACGTTCCTACGGTTGTTTTGATAGGCAGATAGTTGAAAACGCCTCAAAAGTTATGAAGGTTTAAGGTTTTTCTTCAAAATAGTCAAAGTTTTAGTCAATTATCTTGAAGATACCCACCATTTTTTGAGCATACAAGATCGGTTTTCATTACCAGTTGTGAAAATGTCTTCTTTGAGCGACATTGTTGGAGTTGATGCGGATAAGTTCAACAGTAAAGGCGTTTATGTTTGTTATAAGTTAAGGAAGTTGTTGTGAAAATTTGGCCAGTAATCTTAAAATGGTTAATAACTTCTTTTCAGGGCGTTTCTCACCCTAGAAAGTGCCGGTAAGTGAATAAATTACTTAAACGCTATTTTATGAGTTCCTCACGGTCGTTTTGATAGGCTGAGATAGTTGAAAGCATACCGAAATTATGAAGGTTTAAGGTTTTTCCTCAAAATAGTAAAAGTTTTAGTCAATTATCTTGAAGATACCCACCATTTTTTGAGCATACAAGATCGGTTTTCATTACCATTTGTGAAAATGTCTTTCTGAGTCGACATTGTGTTGAAGTTGATCTAGATAAGTTCAACAATAAAAGCGTTTATGTTTGTTATAAGTTAAGGATGTTGTTGTTGTGAAAATTTGAAGTGTAATCTTAAAATGGTTAATAACTTCTTTTGAGGCGTTTCTAAGCCTAGAAAGTCTGCATTAAGTGAATAAATTACTTAAACGCTATTTTATACGTTCCTACAGTCGTTTTGATAGGCAGATAGTTGAAAAAGCCTCAAAAGTTATGAAGGTTTAAGGTTTTTCCTCAAAATAGTAAAAGTTTTAGTCAATTATCTTGAAGATACCCACCATTTTTTGAGCACATAAGATCGGTTTTCATTACGGTTTGTGAAAATGTCTTCTTTGAGTTGACATTGTGTTGAATTTGATCCGGATAAGTTCAACAATAAAGGCGTTATGTTTGTTATAAGTTAAAGGAAGTTGTTGTTGTGAAAATTT
>OU343225.1:33854042-33864860 GCA_910596185.1 Chrysanthemum makinoi | reverse complement strand
CCCCACGTACTCCCTGCCTAGGCCACTTACTCGCTGCTGCCTAGCGAGATTTGCAACCTTAATGATCCAAAAAAAGGCAAATACATCATCCCAATGTAATAAACATAAGTCCTCACCTAATAATGATTTCCTCTCAGACGGACGGTCCGAAGACGACTCGATCTTTCCCCAACAACTGCAATCCACCAACACCAGTCTCCTCCGGCTCGAACGTGTCCGTCATCTTATTAACACCTAACAACAAACAAAAACCTCAATGCAGGATAAAGATGACCTCCAATAAATACAATTGGCAAAACCCAATTAGTCCATATTTCTAATCAAACATCCCGATGTATGTATTAATAAATTATCACAACCAATTTATAATAATCAAATTACACAATTTTGATTATTGACACATATAGCCAAACACAATTTTGCAAGAAATAGAACGTACCATAGGTGGTTTTGGTGTGAAATGATACAATGAAATGAAAATGATAATAATAATAATGGATTGGAAATGTGGGGTGGGATTGGAAGGTCGAGATTAATTAGTTAGATAGGAAAAAAACAAAAAAGTATATACATTATATTAGAAGTATGCCTCCCTTCCTTCACATGTCACATTTTTATTGGTAGCTTCAAATTTGTTATCCAACATTATTTTTTTTTCATGTATTTACTATTTTGTATTATGTTTAAAATTTATAAAAAATATATCAAAGTTTATAGTTTTTTAATTATTTATCCAAAATGCCACATGTCACAATATAAGTGGGCACAAATTTTTTCTTCCATTTTCTTATTGGTTATCCATATTCTTGATAAACTAACGGATAATTTACATTAACTTTAGTTTTGTTTAAAATAATACTACCTCCGTCTCATATTGATTGTCCTGTTTTGACTTTTTAAGTTTTTTCTTTCTCAATTTTGACCTTAAATATTTTTGTTTATGTTATATAATATTTAATAAAAATTTTACCAATAAAAATACATTTAAAACTCAATCTATTCATATATTTTGCATCAAGTATTATATAATACAATTAAAAATATTTAAAGTCAAAGTTGGAAATGAAAGACCTTGAAAAATCAAAGTGGACAGTTAATATGGGACGGAGGGAGTAATTATATCAATAATTTTAGTTTTCAATTCTCTATAAATATAGTCCAATATCAACATATTTTCATACACCTTCTCAATTCTCATTTATGGTTTCTTGACTTTTTTATATTTAGTTTATCTCCTATGCATCCTAATTATCCAAATTATTTCCTAAACACCCAGTATTATGGAGAATATCAAAGTCTTCTAAACTCTCAGTCTCCAAATCTAAATCAAATGCCTAGTATACCCAATCATGAAACTTCACAAAGTATTTCTAGAAATTTGTTGAAAAATGGGAAACCAAAGAAGATATAGCTCTGATGGCAGCATGGTGTCATGTTAGAGTCAAAGTGTTTTTGTTTGGATGGGATTGCCAGCGTGTCAACTAAAAAGGAAATACACCAATTACTAGTTCAATGTTCTTCTCATTATCTATCTGTGACACATCATTTTGTTGTAAAAATGAATATAGGAGGTTTTTATTTTTCTTTTATTCTCTCTTAATTGAGATAAATTTGAGCCCCAAACACATAATCTTTTATAATTGGGAGACTTATAAATATTTATCTTTTTTAATTAAGAGGCTAATTAAAACACTTCAAGCTAAACTACTTAATTTAGTAAACAACCCTTTACACCACTACTAAAGGCCTATTTGGTTTGTAAATGGGTTTAGGATTATAATTTCAATTTGGATTAAAAAAGTCATTTGTTTTATATGTTGGGATACATATTGTTTGTTTTATATGTTGGGATACATATTAGGACAAAGGTTTATTATTATTTTAATATTAAAATATATGCGATAGATAGGAGAAGGACCTAAGTCCCGTACATAATTTTGTGGTAATAAAAGAGGAAACAGAGAATTGCTAGCAGTGTGTGAGGTTAAGGTGTAGGGTGCACTCTTAGGAACTCAAAGGAAAGGCTTTTGCTTAGCAGAAACCCAATTCAATGTATACGACAAAGATGAAAAACTCTCCCTAACGGGAGTCGAGTCTCACAGAAAAAACATGCATAACCAATGAAAGAAAAATTATAGTTTACTTCTTTTGTGCATATGGTGCCAAAAAATATGCATAACCAATGAAAGATAAATTATATTTTATATCTTTTGTGTATATGGTGTGTTGTTGTGTGTGTTTTAAAACATGCATAATCAATGAAAGAGAGATGATATTTTATATCTTTTTTTTGTATATGGTGTGTTGTTGTGTGTTTTAAGGATATTTTTAAATGGTAAAAAAAAGAAAACATACTTTTTGGTTCTAAGAACAATAAATACTATGGTCCTATAAACATATCATACATAAAATTTCAAAAGTTGTACATAAAAATTCCATTACCCCCACATACTCCCCGCCTAGGCCAATTACTCGATGTTGCCTGCCGCCTAGCGAGATTTGCAACCTTAATTTCAGCTTTTTCAAAACCCAATAACCTATTAAGCTACTTTAAATAACCTTACCCAAACACCCCCTAAATCCCGTACGATCACACTACTATAACACATAATAATCCAAAAAAAGGAAAATACAGCATCCCAATGTAATAAACATAAGTTCTCCCAATAATCCAAAGAAAGGAAAATACATCATCCCAATGTAATAAACATAAGTTCTCACCCAATAACGATATCCTCCCAGATAGACCATCCGAAGACGACTCAATCTTTCCCCGGCAACTGCAATCCACCAACACCGGTTCATAGTTTCAACTGAGTAACCTCCAATTAATATAATTGGCAAATCCCAATTAGTCCATAGTTCTAATCTCCAACTCGATGTATGTAACACTAATATGTATAAAGATTAATAAATATTGATGATCTCGATGTATGTAACACTAATATGTATAAAGATTAATAAATATTGATGAATCATAGTTGTTGTGAAATGAGAGTGAAACAAACAAAAATTGAGTGTGTTTGGATGGGATTGCCAACGTGGCAACTAGTGTATTTGTTTGTAAGCTCATTGTTTTTCTTTTTTCTATCTTTGACACATTAATTTGTTGTAAAAATGCACATAGCTGCTTAAAAAGTTGATCAACTAGACTTAGGAGGTATTTATTTTTCTCTTATCTTAACTGCATATCTTAACTACATATAATGTAAAAACTAATTTTTATTGAAGTGAAAAAGTAATGATTTTCAAAGAGTGGGAGGATTGGATGGCTCAGATTAATCAGAGTCAAGTGTGTTTGGATGGGATTGTCGGCTGGTAAATATATAAAGAAATACATCAATTATTTCTTTGTAAGTTTAATGTTTTTCTTAGAGGTCGAGGTACGATGGCTGTTGGCTTGAGCCATAGTCGACCGAATGAGCTTTCGGCGCGATGAACCATACCGACGTTGGGCTCGTAAGGTCTGGCGTCGTGGCCACCAGCTCACGCCAAAGCAATTTTTTCCTTTTTTTGTTTATTTATTTATTGTTTGTGTTTGTGTGATGATAATGTGTGTATGTGTTTTGCAAGGAAGAAGACGACTCAAAATAATTAGTTAATGTTTTATGTGATAATAAATGTTTGGATATGGACCAAGATCTATATGTGGTGACAAGCAAAAAGTTGATTGGATAGATGTGGTAATGCAAAAGCCACGTACATAGCATTTAAAAAAAGTGGTTAAAGTTTTATGTGGTAATTTTAGTTATATACGGAGTAAATTGTTTTCTTTAAAAATGATAAAGGAAAAAAAGTACAACGACACGCAAAAAGCTGTGTTATGCTAGGAAGGGGTTTGGTGCCATAACCAAAAGTGATGCCATGGGAAAAAAGTCCCATGGCACCACTCACGGCACCAAATGTACCTAACGCTCTTATGAAAAATGATTCTTATTTCTAAGTAGTAAGCTTACTTCTAATGATTTGATTGGTGAATTTGAAAAAATAATTGGTGGAACTTTAGAGAGATAAAATGTACAATACATGTGTTTAATGTTATGTAGATTAGGCATGTAATTAGGATTGCATTATTTAAGCCTAAATAGCATTACTCTTTTCTTATTTTGTATATGTGACACATTAATTTGTTGCAAAAATGAACATGGCTGCTCAAAAAGTTGATATTGGTAAACCAATAAAAAAGTTCACACTAGTATGTGGGTAGGTGTAGCAAATATTTCACACTTTTATGTCAAATCTCTATATTTGACGTGGCGCTCAAAGGTCCATTTTGGTAAACCAATAAAATTTGGCCCATTCTAGCATATTCATTTTGGTAACCTCTACATGTTATTTTCTACACACCAATCAACCCTTATATAAAGGGAAGTGATTTACTTGTACAAAACTGACACTGTGCTTTATCTGCTTGTACTTTGAGTATCTCAATCAATAAATTAAGTGTAAAAATCATTTCCCGTATATAAAAAAAAAAATGTTATTGCTATTTTTAGGCACAACAATCTCAAAAAAAATAAATAAATAAATAAAATAAAAAATCAAGTGTCTCATCAAACTATAATTAGTAAATTTTCAAATTTCAATCTTTTAATATCCGAACTAAATCTCCCTTTAATAACGTAACTTCCTATAAATTCAGTGGTGCGTGGTGGTAGCAGTGGGTGGCAGTAGTGTGTGGCGGTGGTTATTGTTAGTTGTGGCGGTAATTGGTGGTAAGCGGTTGTGGTAGATGGTGGAGGTGGGTGCCGGTGGTGGTGGCGCTAGTGGGCGATGGTTATATATTTGGGACTAACTGTGGTTATGTATTGAGGACCAATGGTACAATTTTTTATGTATTGAGGACTAACTGGGGTTATGTATTGAGGACCAACGGTGCAATTGTTTATGTATTGGGGACTAACGGTATAATTACCATGTCAAGTGGTTAGTTATCTTGGTTAAAATTTGAAAGTATAATTGTCATAATGGATCTTTTGAAAGTATGTTACTCATATTAACAAAAATTGAAAAGTAAATTAGTCATTTGTAGCTTTGCCCATATAAATCTATAAGCATTTGTAAGTTAAGATCTCGCCTTTATTTATGGAATACATTTAGTTTGTGTTTAGCTTTTGTCCATGGATTTTAGGGCCTACAAAATGCACTTACCTCTCTTTGTATTATATATGTTTTTGTTTTACACTCGTACAAGTTATAACTTCCGTGCACACACAGGGAAATCATATTTATTTTAATATTTAAGTTTAAAAATGGATGGTTTTGTGTTTGTGTTGTATTTTTTGAAAGTGTGTTTATGGGTTTTGTGTGTGTGATGAAGACGATGGGTGTGGTGTGTGTTTGTGTTGGTTAGTAATTTTTCTTTTTTTATTGACTAGGGTAAATTGCAAACAAACTAAAACAATTACAAACAAACTTCAAACTAAAACAAAAAGAAGACCAGTGCAAAAACATACCCCATAAGTTCGGATATTAAATCCACAAATTAAAGCCTAAGGATGACAAGCTAGCATAGCAACCCCACGTCACAAAACCAAGCCTGACCCATAAATTAAATCCATGTTGCCATATGTATACCAGGTATAAAAATATAGCAGTGCAGACACAACTAATAACATAACAGCAAAACGAAAGACTTGAATTGTCAAACTACAACAGAAGACCAAAACTTGCAGACCTGCTAGACCACTGCTAAACCACAGAAGTAGAACTGCATAATATTTGCTGCTGAACCCACTGTCTTGCCAGATGATCATTTCATTTACTGCCAAACAGGAAACTGTCCTTACGAAGATAGAGAGCTTATCCCAACCACACTGTATCAGAAGATAAAAAAGCTTGTGAAGCAAAGGTTTTCAAAACCATGATAAATAGCCATCTATTTTAACCTTTATTCCAAACACCAGTTAGGCATATAACAATTTTTCTGATCAAAGTAGCTTCATCTTCACATAGTCCCATTCATGTCAATCTTATAAGCTTTTTATAATTAAGGCTACTGAGCTATACTAGGAGTTCTCCTTGAACTTTCACATAATTCCATGACGAGGTCACGGTTCTGAACGGTCTCGATAATTCCTATCATCACTATATCTCCTTGAGACCACCCTACCTTCACGCCTATCATATTCAGATGAATCACGCCTAGAGTGCCGATGATCACCTCTTCTGAAGCTTCTAGATGGAGTAACACGCTGCAACATCAGAGTACAAACTCTGTATTAGGTATGGGCGCAAATCTGATATAACATTCATACGCAAAATACAACTTTGATTGCCAGTTGCAGATACAAAAGTTTGATCATATTAACAAGATCAGAAACATTATCTCAAACAGACAAGTTACCTCTGAATGTGAGGTAGAAGCATATCTAGCAGATCGTTCTTCTTCAGTGATACTTTCTGCAACATTAAAAAACAGCTCACAATTAGATCAAACTCTACACGTAACATTACATTAAAACGGCGACTTGAAGTAACCAACCCTTACCTGAATCAAACGTTTTGCTACCACTTGAATGACTATTCAAAATGTTAACAGTCAAACAAGATACAAGTAGAGTGTAAACCAGAGAAACTAATCCTTATAGTTTTTATAACCAAACTTAACAAAGATAACAACTTTATATATGTGGTTCTTATCTCGAGGCAGAACAAGGCTACATACATTATATTGGCTTCAATCATGCCAAAAGGATACTAAGATGATGTATTGTATGAGGATCACCTTATGCTTAACTTATGCATTTATTCATTATAAAAAACCCCTTATTCCCCAAATAACTAATAAGCACTTTGGCATAAGCTTGCCCAGCCTATAAAAGTTCTTTATATAAGCTTAACCAAACACCCCCTAAATCCCATATTCCCATGACAGTTATCTCTCTCTCACCAAATCAAATAAGCACAAATTAATTAAAAAATTATGCAACAAATATCAAAATTAATAAAAAAGAACCAAAGATGTTGTAACAAATATCAAAATTAAGCAATTTTTGAATCAAACGTTTTGACTACCAAAAACCCATGTCACCAAATCTCTCATATCTTCAAAATTAAACAGTTTTGAAGTTAAATTAGATGGTTAGGGTTTTTAATTTTCATAAAATTTGGGGATTTTGTTTAAATTGAGGGAATTTAATAAAGGGTTACTGTTTAAATTGAGCAGCAGGGTTGGTGGTGGCTGTCGGAGATGGTGGTGGCTGTTAAAATTGTTTCAGAAAAGTGATAATGAGGAAAAAGGTTGAATTTTTCCATAGCTACCCTTAGATTATTAATTAGAGTGTTTCACTTATTTGAGTGTGCAAAAAGTACCCTGTTAATTAACGGTCAACATAATCAAACTAATCAGGAAAGAAAGTTTCACTTTTTGACCCGATTCAAAACTTTTTGAAAAATTATACAAAAACTTAAATATTCAACAAATCGCAATGATAAAATATGTACGGTGTATTTTAATTTTTTGTGATAGTGAAACAAGCACACCTCTAAATAGAGATAGTGAAAAATGTTTTTATGTGATTTATGAATGAAGTTTTTTTTGTTTTTAAAATGAAAGTTGAAGGGGTAAAAGTGTAAATTTAAATAAGACGAAGGATCAAGAAAGTAAGGGTGTTTTCTTATTCTATTTAAAGTGTGTTTTTTATGTGATTTAAAGTAGAGGTGGCAATTCTCGACACGAAACGATAAACGATACGAATCTGACACGAAGTTAAACGGGTTTTGGGTTGAGGATAAACAAGTTTGGTTCACAAACAAGTCAACCCGTATAACCCATTCAATAAACGGGTCATTTTTGGGTTAGGCAAGTATTAAACTAACAACCCGTGAACCCGTTTAAGTATGTAAGCCTTAAATAAATAAAATATATAACTTGATTTTTACGTGAAATTTGGATTTAAATGTATTTTCTTATGTACTCAAACATGGATTAGGCTTTCGGGCGTTGCGGCGGAGCATTTGGAGTTGCGTAATGTTTATAGTGCTTCTCGGACGCCTTAATACGATGCAAATCCGCTTTCTTATAAAAATTCAGTTATATACGCATAAACTTATGACCATGGGTTATGCCAAAAAATTGTTGTTTTAGTGCTTGGGCTAAAGTTTTTGCCACACGTCTTCAAAGTATCCACATGTAGCCGTTCTAAAAAAAAAAAAAAAAGCTACGTGTCTACAAACCAAAACCCCTCATCCATTGTTCACTCATCTCATTCTTCAATCTAACCAATATAAGATCTACCAAAAACCCATCATCAAAATGCAATAATTAGATAATCAAATTGCAGAAACTTACACCACCATTAGCAAGAGCAATTGCCATAATAGCAGCAGCTTCCATAACCCATGATAGAGGATTTCCACATAATCTTTTAACAAAAATGACAAATAGCAGCCCAAAACGACAATTTTTATCCAAAAATTACATCGTTTTGATCTAAGAGTAGTTGCCATAAAAGCAGCAGCTTCCATAACACATGATAAAGGATTCCACATAACCTTTTTATGAAAACGACAAATAGCAGCCCACCGACAATTTTTAGCCAAAAACGACATTGTTTTGATCCAAGGTTATATCCAAACATGAAACGGCGTCATTTGCAGCCGACTAAAGAAAAAATAAATAAAATAAAATAAAACGCGTCGTTTTGATTCAAGCATGAAACGGCGTCGTTAGCACCATAAATGTATAAAAGGAAAACTTATACACAGCTTTTAACAGCCTATAAAATCAACACGTATGATCACATATTATAGCACTTAGACCTCATATTGCCCTATACGATGCCTTTAGATATGTTGTTCTTATCTCTAGGCAGAACAAGGCTACATACAGTATATTGGCTTCAATCATGCCCAAAGGATAAAAATATGATGTACTGTATCAAGATAACCTTATGCTTAACTTATGCATTTATTCATTATCGAAAAAACCCCTTATTCCCCCAAAGAACTAATAAGCACTTTGGCATAAGCTTGCCCAACCCATATAAGTTCTTTATATAAGCTTAACCAAACACCCCTTAAATCCCATATTCCATCTAATAAGGAAAAATACAAATACATCCCAATGTATAAAGCAATTTAACACATGAGCTTACCCAAACACATTCAATAAGCGTTGTACCTTTTTAAAAAAAAAATACCCAATAGCTTATTAACCTCTTAAAATAAGCGTACCCAGTGTTGTAAAGCTCGGACTACAAAAAATCGGCGATTACAAGCCACAAGGTGAATGACCAGGGCGAGTTGAGCAGAATCGGCCAAAAGATTCAATATGGTCACAACTTGGTCAGCCCGGTGCTAATTCGTACAAAACTCGGTTTGAAGTGTTTTAACAATTGTGTTAATGTTACCAAACATACTTTTTGGTTCTATGAACAATACTATGGTCCTATAAACATGTCATACATATAATTTCAAAACTTGTGCATAAAAATTCCAATACCCCCACATACTTCCTGTGTAGGCCAATTACTCGCTGCCGCCTAGCGAGATTTGCAACCTTAATTTAAGGTTTTTTAAAACCCAATAACCTATTAAGCTATTTAAATAAGCTTACCCAAACACCCACTAAATCCCAAATGATCATATTACTATAACACATAGTAGTCAAAAAAAAAGCTAAATACATCATCCCAATGTAATAAACATAAGTCCTCACCTAATAACGATTTCCAACATCACACACACATTTAATCATCTTCAACTCCACCAATATCTCATTTCTTTAAGTTAGAGGGTTACTAGTTGGTGGGTGTTTGGTTGGTGTTTCGTGGTAAACTTATTTAGTGGTTTTGTGTAACAATGCACTTTGAACAACCTTTAACCCAATTGACTAATTTACTTTTCACTTTTTTTTACTTTTGATCCGTTAGAGATGAAAGATCAACAAAACTGACCCATTTCAAAATAAATTATTTTTTAAAATGGCACCACACTTAAAATTCGACCCCCGAGTTAAACCATCAAAATGGGCAGGCCCTAAATACTGGGACCCGAATCACTAGGAGAGACCATGAAACCCCTAGAGCTCACGGCTTCGCACTAAGAGGAAAATCCGGATTTTCTTTGTCACTTGTGAGACTCGAATCGGGGTAAAACCCCTCACCAAGCTCAAAATAAAGCGGTCAAATTACATCATACAGTTATAAAAATAATAATACGACCTAATTATGAAATGGGATTTTAGTGCAAGCTTGGCATTTAACAATCAAGTGTGGCGACTGTGTGTATAACAAATTACTAAAGAGTGTTTCTTTTCTTTTTAATCGAGAAGAAATGCGGACCTAAACCCTTAATGCTTCTCAATTGGGGGAAGCATTAACACACATCGACAATCTCATCAACTCATCAACAAAATAAAAAAACCACAAAAAATACCAAAAACCCACCTCACATTTTTGGTACGTGTGTAAAAAACGGACCGTCCGTCAGATCTATTTTAAGAAGAAGGTTTCTGAGGATTGTGTCTTTTTGGTGAATCACAAGCGGTGAAGCCAAGTGTTTAACAATGATCACAAAGGGAGTCGGCAAAGCTGATATAAAAAGCCCAGCGGACAAAAAATGAAAGTGGACTATTGCTTTGCCCATGTATTTTATTACTATTTTCCGAGAGAAGTTATAATATATATACAATCAATATTATAAAGACTGGGTTAATATAAAAAGGATAACATGAATATAAAAATGTACCAACATGTTTTTTTTAATATGCACCGACATGGTGCTTTAATATATAGAGATAATAATAAGGGGTTGATTTGCACACTAATTTTTTTTCTTTTTCTTTCATCACTTATAGTGTTGTACTGCTATACA
>OU343225.1:33836131-33853942 GCA_910596185.1 Chrysanthemum makinoi | reverse complement strand
ACTTGTATGGTAACTAAATAAAGGTATATTTGGACTCCTAAATATCCTCCATAAACCGTCCACCTCTCCACGCCAAATCCCTGATTTCTTGGCCTCATTTACTCGCTCAAATCACATTAAAATCATCATATCCCATTCAATGTTCATCCTAAAAAAAAGAGAAACCCTAGCTCCCTCTTTCCATTGAGACGGCAAAAATTTATCCCTCTCCACCTCCATTATTTCAGTCGACCTAAAGACTCCAAGAAGAAAGTTTCGAAGGCGTTTTGTAAGGCTGCTGGTCGTGTGTTGCTTGATTTTTGATCGTGGGTATTGGTGCTCTTGCTGCTGTCGTGATCCTTGTGCTCACAAGGGTTTGATTGGTTTGGCTTGGGTCTTGTTTTTCCTTTCCTATACACATTACAAAGGTACCACGATTATGACCTCATCTCGCTCTTTTGTTTCTACTTCTGGTCGTGTACTTGTACACCAATGCGCATGAGTTTATTGTCACATTAACATGTTACTTATCATGATAAAAGAAGCTAAGACCAGCATAATATTCTTGCTACATAAAATCATGAATCACACCACTACATATATGTCGATATAAAGGTATAATCTGGTCCAGGAAACTGTTTTGTAAATAGCTCCACGACACCCTTTTATTTGGTCCTTTACGTGCTTTAAATGGGACTTGAAACATGCGTATACGATCCAAATCTGGACTGGTTGTGTCGAGTGTGAGTCTATAGATGGTGGAGTCATGGAAGTAAATGAGTAACATATTTGTATGTCTCGTTTTTTTGTGGCTGTCAAATGAAATATACATGGTCTTGCGAGGGGGTATGTTCAAGGGTGATCGCGGGATTCATGGCTAAACCGTTTTGTATGTTTGAAAGTGTGTCGGGAAGGTGAGTCGGGGGTTAGTCCGTTGGCATCTTTGTTTAGTCATAAAAGTAAGTATTTTGGACCGCGAGCGGGCTTGAATATACTCGAATATGTCCTAAAAAAAAAGATAGCAAAATGAAGTGTACTACTTTCTTTCATAATTGACGTATAATATTACTTAAATGAAATCATTACTTTAATTACATTACAAACCTTAAACTTTGAGATAAGTTACAAATAAACCCTATGCTTTGAGATAATGACCATGTAAACCCTAAACTTTGAGATAAATACCATGCAAACCCTATACTTTGAAGTATTATCTAATAAAGCCTTAAAATAGGATATTTGTCATGTTAAACATGTAAGTTACCATTTATAATTTATAACCCTATGTTTGGCTAATTAATGATTATTGTCCTAAATTATTTTAATTCGGTCTATTACTAAAAATGAGAATACGCTTATAACTCTAAAAATATTTATATGATTAATCCGTTATGACTTAAATGAGCTAATAAGTATTAAACAAATCGTAATCCGTGTAGATTCATTGAAGGAGACGTGACGTTGTGTCTTCGTGTTCAGTCATTCGTTTGCTTTCCTTTCATTGGCGTTAAGGTACAGATATTCTATCCCTTTTCAGTAGGGGGTTTCTCATGACTTGTGATCCTTCAACTTTGTTTCGCTTATGATATTCCATTGCTATTGACCCTCTGTTACTGAACCTCTGTTACTGAACCTCTATTATTGAACCACTGTTACTGAACCTCTGATATTGGATTATTGCTATGAACCTCTGAATTGTAAACTGTTTAATATGAACCTATGATATGAATCCTTATGATATGACCTTGCTTTGACCTGTCAGTTTGAGACCCGAGCTATCACTAGGCATGGGGGTTCCATGTCCGTGTCATTGATGCACCAATGGCATGACTCTAGTGTGTACGAGTGATGTTACACACCGTCCCTTTCTGTTATCTGATTATGAGCTCGATATATATTGTATGGCCACTATTTGTCTGCAGGGGCGTATGGATGCATCCTAGATTTGTTCTGTTATCTGATATGTTATGATTTGTCTGGTGAATGATGTCGTGTGCAATACGCGTCTTCACAATCTGGGAGCTGATCACTCCATTTCTGTTATATCTGCTATGGTTACTATTGGTTACTACAGGCTAATATGGATATATGATTTGATTTGATTTGTTTTGTTGGCTCGTGGTGGATAACTGACCCCTTTTCCTATGTTTCATTTACCCTACTATGTTCCGTTGATATACCAGATTTATAGACTGACTTCCCTTACTTTGTTCTCAATTTAGTTTTATTATTATTGCATCGTTATATTTGTTCACTGGGCTTTTTAAGCTCAGCCGCATTTCTTTTCCTGCGGCAGGTACATAAGCTAGGAGCTGGGGATTGTTTGGGGTTGAGAGATGAGTTGAGATAGAGACCATGGCTAGTCATCTTAGACTTCATTTGATTTTGTTATTATATTTTCATTCGGATTTTTCCTTTGGTATCTATGTATTGATAAGTCTTGTTGACTTAAAATTTTAATTTATTTAATTAAGACTTCCACTGTGTGATTTATGTTCATTATGTATGTTCTGATATGACACCAGAATTTGACACTTCTACCCTTGTCGGGTTGGGGTGTTACAATTATGGTATCAGAGCCCAGGTTTACGACTTGTAGTCAGGACCTGTGACATATGGACCCTAAGATTTGACCCTTTAAGCTTAGGTTTGACTGGTGAGGACTTGGGTAGACATTAGGCTTCCGTCTGTTTCGATCTTTTCCGATTCTTTTGATGTTTGTCCAGGTTTGACTTTGATGTTCTGTTGTCTTCGCTGATTCAACCTTCTTCTTTTCGCATTTGATTTTGTTATTCTATCTTCGCGCTTTCATTTTTCGATCGTTTAGATGGAGACTACTCGTGGAGTCGAAGATGATGGTACCGACCCTATGTTCGTGAAGCATAAGCCGCACCCAACTGCAATGCTGCTGGAGACATCAAGATGCTGCTGGAGGGAGCTGGACGAATCAACCAGAGGCGCAAAGATGGAGACAAGGTTCAACTGGTGCACACTTAGAAGAAGTATGATCAAAAGAAGTATGACTGGCGTACTTTAGTTATGCGGTGAAACTACTACCGAGATTCGGGCATATTGTGGTCAATAGTCCAACCGTTGAGATGCTGAGGAGATTCATCCGCTTCATATGATTGGGCGCGTTTGGATGATGGAGTCCTATGGTTTGATTCTTCGGTGTTACTACGACCTCGCGTTGTGTTTTAAATCCCTTAAATAAATTATGTTCTCTTTGGATGATTTTCCGTACAGTATAAATTATGCGCTTGTTGGATGATTGTTTTATTTGAGAGATTTGACGGATGGTAGAAGACCTGATGCTATTGCCGACGTGTTTCAGTTCGATGGTACTTGCTATGTTCCGTTACGTTTCTTATATGTTCTGCTTCACTGATTTTGAATCCGTTAATGATGATTGTTTCGGACCAACCCTAAGATGTAGTATGGATCGTTAGGTGGTTGATAGGATGATTTTCACGACTTGGGATAAAGTATGGTCATCATGAAAGTATGATCATATGATGCTGGTATTATGACGAGTAGCTAACGTGATAATACTTACATCATATGACGTACCCTCATTGTGATCATAGGATATCTCGAGTAGTACTTTAGAGCTTAGAATTTCTGGCACCTGATTAACATTTTCTGAGTTAGCAAGACCTTGGGATCATTATACCTATACGTTTGATCTACCTTCATCGTTATATGATTGATACGTTTGAATTCTCGGAACGTATTCATCTCTGAAAAATTTCTATCGTTTGATCTCTGTAATCTGGTATGTGTCCGTTTTTCTCATTCGTGTTTATTTCAATTTTCGAGGACGAAAATTTTTCTTTTAGAGGGGGAGAGTTGTAAAACCCTAAAATCGTAAACACGTTAAAAGACTATTATACACCTCGATTTACAATATGTAAAATAAAGTCAGCTCGATAATTTCGCCATGTACTTATAATAATTGATTTTCTTGGAGCTTTTGAAATAAATCTTACTTATCAACAAGTACTTGTTCCTAGAAGCAACAAATACGGAGTAGTAAATATGTCAAGGGATATGAAGGAAATTTTCAATCAAGGTTTTCTTAGGCCTTTATATCACAAGTAAAGATATAACACATTAAGATGTTGCTTGGACTAAATAAAATGCATATTGATAAAATAAATAAAAGGTGTAACAAATACTTGTATGGTAACTAAATAAAGGTATATTTGGACTCCTAAAAATCCTCCTTAAACCGTCCACCTCTCCACGCCAAATCCCTGATTTCTTGGCCTCATTTACTCGCTCAAATCACATTAAAATCACCGTATCCCATTCAATGTTCATCCTAAAAAAAAGAGAAACCCTAGCTCCCTCTTTCCATTGAGACGGCAAAAATTTATCCCTCTCCACCTCCATTATTTCAGTCGACCTAAAGACTCCAAAAAGAAAGTTTCGATGGCGTTTTGTAAGGCTGCTGATCGTGTGTTGCTTGATTTTTGATCGTGGGTATTGGTGCTCTTGCTGCTGTCGTGATCCTTGTGCTCACAAGGGTTTGATTGGTTTGGCTTGGGTCTTGTTTTTCCTCTCCTATACACATTACAAAGGTACCACGATTATGACCTCATCTCGCTCTTTTGTTTCTACTTCTGGTCGTGTACTTGTACACCAATGCGCATGAGTTTATTGTCACATTAACATGTTACTTATCATGATAAAAGAAGCTAAGACCAGCATAATATTCTTGCTACATAAAATCATGAATCACACCACTACATATATGTCGATATAAAGGTATAATCTGGTCCAGGAAACTGTTTTGTAAATAGCTCCACGACACCCTTTTATTTGGTCCTTTACGTGCTTTAAATGGGACTTGAAACATGCGTATCTGATTCAAATCTGGACTGGTTGTGTCGAGTGTGAGTCTATAGATGGTGGAGTCATGGAAGTAAATGAGTAACATATTTGTATGTCTCGTTTTTTTTGTGGCTGTCAAATGAAATATACATGGTCTTGTGAGGGAGTATGTTCAAGGGTGATCGCGGGATTCATGGCTAAACCGTTTTGTATGTTTGAAAGTGTGTCGGGAAGGTGAGTCGGGGGTTAGTCCGTTGGCATCTTTGTTTAGTCATAAAAGTAAGTATTTTGGACCGCGAGCGGGCTTGAATATACTCGAATATGTCCTAAAAAAAAGATAGCAAAATGAAGTGTACTACTTTCTTTCATAATTGACGTATAATATTACTTAAATGAAATCATTACTTTAATTACATTACAAACCTTAAACTTTGAGATAAGTTACAAAGTAAACCCTATGCTTTGAGATAATGACCATGTAAACCCTAAACTTTGAGATAAATACCATGCAAACCCTATACTTTGAAGTATTATCTAATAAAGCCTTAAAATAGGATATTTTTCATGTTAAACATGTAAGTTACCATTTATAATTTATAACCCTATGTTTGGCTAATTAATGATTATTGTCCTAAATTATTTTAATTCGGTCTATTACTAAAAATGAGAATACGCTTATAACTCTAAAAATATTTATATGATTAATCCGTTATGACTTAAATGAGCTAATAAGTATTAAACAAATCGTAATCCGTGTAGATTCATTGAAGGAGACGTGACGTTGTGTCTTCGTGTTCAGTCATTCGTTTGCTTTCCTTTCATTGGCGTTAAGGTACATATATTCTATCCCTTTTCAGTAGGGGTTTCTCATGACTTTCTGATCCTTTGACTTTGTTTCGCTTATGATATTCCATTGCTATTGACCCTCTGTTACTGAACCTCTGTTACTGAACCTCTATTATTGAACCACTGTTACTGAACCTCTGATATTGGATTATTGCTATGAACCTCTGAATTGTAAACTGTTTAATATGAACCTATGATATGAATCCTTATGATATGACCTTGCTTTGACACTGTCAGTTTGAGACCCGAGCTATCACTAGGCATGGGGGTTCCATGTCCGTGTCATTGATGCACCAATGGCATGACTCTAGTGTGTACGAGTGATGTTACACACCGTCCCTTTCTGTTATCTGATTATGAGCTCGATATATATTGTATGGCCACTATTTGTCTGCAGGGGCGTATGGATGCATCCTAGATTTGTTCTGTTATCTGATATGTTATGATTTGTCTGGTGAATGATGTCGTGTGCAATACGCGTCTTCACATTCTGGGAGCCGATCACTCCATTTCATGTTATATACCTTACGGTTACTATTGGTTACTACAGGCTACTATGGATATATGATTTGATTTGATTTGTTTTGTTGGCTCGTGGTGGATAACTGACCCCTTTTCCTATGTTTCATTTACCCTACTATGTTCCGTTGATATACCAGATTTATAGACTGACTTCCCTTACTTTGTTCTCAATTCAGTTTTATTATTATTGCATCGTTATATCTGTTCACTGGGCTTTTTAAGCTCAGCCGCATTTCTTTTCCTGCTGGCAGGTACATAAGCTAGGAGCTGGGGATTGTTTGGGGTTGAGAGATGAGTTGAGATAGAGACCATGGCTAGTCATCTTAGACTTCATTTGATTTTGTTATTATATTTTCATTCGGATTTTTCCTTTGGTATCTATGTATTGATAAGTCTTGTTGACTTAAAATTTTAATTTATTTAATTAAGACTTCCACTGTGTGATTTATGTTCATTATGTATGTTCTGATATGACGCCATACTATGATACTTCTACCCTTATCGGGTTGGGGTGTTACAGGTAGTGTTACAGTAATTAATTTGTAACAGCTTTGACTCATTCAAGTGGTTGTTATGACCACGTTTAATTGGTCATGTAACCACTATTCCTATGATAATGAAGGCTTATTATGGGTGATTAATTGGTCGTTAATCACACATAAAGTCCATTGATTAGGATTGAGTGTTCTCTACTATATATAGAGAATGTCATCATCAGCATGAATATATACAAAACCAGGAGAAACAAACATAAAGCTTAAACACTTATAAGCGCAAGGGTTATTGATTGTGCCTAATTCAATAACTAACATTTGGTCTTATCCCAAGTAGATATTTGTGTAACCCAGGCATAGGGTCGAATAGTTTACTTTGGAAAGTGATAACACGATTCCAAGTGATATCCGGTAACCACCTAGTGGTATTGCATTGCTACTGATTATCTTTACCCTGCTGCTGGGCGAATTACCACCAACAATCAAAGTAAACTATTTGTGATAATCAATGGCTGCTGCTGCAATGAAACACATGGCTTCAAACTTTGCCAAGCTGGACAAGTTTGAAGGGGTGGACTTTAAGAGATGGCAGAAGAAGATGCACTTCTTGCTGTCAAGCATGAGTGTGGTCTATGTTCTGACTACACCTATTCCTGATGATGGGGATGATGCTACTGTGGAACAGATCAGGAGAAGGAGCAAATGGGAGAATGATGACTACATTTGCAGAGGTTTAATTCTCAATGGTATGTCTGATTCACTCTTTGACATTTATCAGAACTTTGAATCTTCCAAAGAACTATGGGATTCCTTGGATGCCAAATATATGGCTGAGAATGCATCAAGTAAGAAGTTCCTTGTAAGTAATTTCACAAATTACAAAATGAATGATTCAAGACCAGTTATGGAACAATACAATGAACTTCTTGGTATACTTGGAAGGTTTACACAACACATATGCATATGGATGGATGAGGCTATTTAAGTCTCTTGTGTCTTTGATAAACTTCCCCTTCTTGGAAAGATTTCAAGCATACCTTGAAACATAAGAAGGAGGAGTTAACTCTTTTTTAGTTGGGCAGTCATCTAGCATTCAGAATCTCCTAGGGTGCAGGATAATGACAAGCCAAAGAGTAGCAATGCTACTGGTGCATCTGTTGTCAATATGGTGGAGCATAACAACTCCACCTGGTACAATGACAACAAAGGCAAACGTAAACATCATGATAACACAAGGGCATATCCTAACAAAAAGGCAACGCCTACTTGTTGGAAATGTCGCCAAAAGCCCCGGTCACATTAAAAGGGATTGCAAGGGTGTTAAGGTTGGTGGTAAAGCTAATGGATCAGGCACTAATGGTTCAGGGAGTGGTGGTTCTACCAACTCACTGAAAGGTCTGAATATCTTTAATAACTTTTTTCAGATTTATTATGTTACATATGTATCTGAATCTTATTATGTGTAGGATGATGATGTTGCGTGGTGGGTTGACTCTGGTGCAAGCTGATTCATGTGTGCAAATATAGAAGTTGGTTCAGGACTTATGAGTCACTGGATGATAGTTCTATTCTTCACATGGAAATGAGTCAACAACCTTGGTGCATGAACGCTGTTGTGTAGATCTTAGTCTTAGTTCTAGAAAGATTTTAACTTTGTTTAATGTTATTCATGTTCCTGATATAAGGAAAAACTTGGTTTCAAGTAGTGTTTGAATAATCATGGATATAAACAAGTTATTGAATTTGATAAATTTGTCTTGTCAAAAAATGGTGTGTTTATTGGTTTTGGCTATTTGTGTAATCAAATGTACAGGCTTAATATTGTAACTAATAGTGTTAATTCAGCCTTTAGAGCATTCCCAATCATAACATTATAACACAAATAACACCGTCCACGTCAGCGCCACATCAGCTTTAACATTTAACATTAACATCCCAAAAAACACCCACAACCATAACATCCCAATAACATTTCATATTTTCAATTTCAACCCCTAAACTAAAACAAACACTTCATTTATTAAAACACATATCACATATAACATTTAAACACCAAGTACATTAAACGTTAAACATGAATTACATTAAAAATTAAAGATACAATGCATATTGACGAAAATAAAACTACTAAAACTTAAAAAAACGAATCATCTGAGTCCCAACCCTCAGGACTGGTTGCCGGAGAATTAAACTCCCATTAAAGTATCGACTCTCCATTATGTCGAAATAGTTGTCTTGGAGGTACTGAGCTTCCCGTGCTTCTTGCTCACGGCGAGCAGCCTCTTCACGTGCCTGCTCTTCCATAATCTCCCTAACATTTTCTTCATCTTGTTCTAGTTGCGGAGGAAGCCTCACTTAACCCCATTTGGGGTGGTTTGAAAATCCACCGTGGACATTCACAGGTGGAGTAGGAACAATTGAGAGGTACGGGATGTTTTCAAAACCCACCGGAAAGACATTTTCCGGTGGTGTTGAGTAAACTTCAGGTTCTGGTAGAGTTGGAAAGCTGGTTTCCGGCAACTTTTCTGGGCTGGGGAATTACTGAGAAAAATCTTTGCGAGACATTTTTTGTGGTAGAGTTGTGTGTGTAACTTGTGTGTTGTGTGTTCTAAACAACTCTGGTGGAGTTGTATATATAGGCAGAGTTGATTTTGAAATTGAATAAATCCTGCTCATATTTGATTTTTAAATTTCAAATTTGAATTTGAATTTATCCCGCCCAGAATTGACCAGTATAATTTAAATTTGAATTTGAATAGGTTGAGGGGGTGTAAGTAAAAATTTATTTGAAATGGTTTAGGGGGTGAAATGATTTTTTTTTTTAAACCATAATCGCGTTACACAGCGCCGAGGATTAACGGGCGTGAATAGGGTGCACTTCCAAGGGATATAACGCAATAACGGCGTTGTTTGGGGGTTAACGACGTTGGGGCGTTAACATTGGGAATGCTCTTATGACCACCAATGACCTGACTGACTCTACCCTATGGCATGCTAGACTTGGCCATGTACACTATAAAAGGATGCAAGATATGTCTAAGGATGGATTAATCCCAGCATTTGACATGGACACTGAAAAGTGTAAAACTTGTATGTTGACCAAAATAACTAAGAAACCTTTCGGGATGTTAAACGTGAATCTAAGCTCTTGGAGCTAATACACAGTGACTTGTGTGATTTACATGCCACTCCCTCTTTGGGGAATAAGAAGTACTTTGTGACATTTATTGATGATACTTTTAGGTTTTGTTATGTCTATCTGTTACATACTAAGGATGAAGCATTAGATAAATTCAAAGTATTTAAACTGAAGTTGAATTGCAACTTGGTTCCCTATCAAAAGATTAAGGACTGATAGGGAGGTGAGTACATGGATACTCTGTATTTTCAATCTGTTGATATTATCCATGAAACGACTGCTCCCTATACTCCTCAACAAAATGGTATTTCGAAAGGAAAACAGGGTTCTGAAGGAGATGGTTAATTCCATGTTGTCCTATTCAGATCTTGAGTCAAGGGTTCTAGGGTGAAGCTATGTTAACAGCTTGCTATTTACTAAATAGGGTTCCCAACAAAAGGAACAAGGTTATCCCTTATGAACTCTGGACTAAAAGGAAACCTAACCTGAACTATCTCAGGGTTTGGGGTTGTAGGATGTTGTTAGACTCCCGATCCAAAGTTGAAAACTTTGGGTGAAAGAGACATTGATTGCATCTTTGTTGGATATGATGAGCATTCCAAAGCTTTTAGGTTCTATGTTATTGAACCTAACGAATATGTTTCAATTAACTCCATAATTGAATCAAGGGATGCAATGTTTGATGAGAATAGATTCTCAATGTTTCGGCCGTTTTCATACGTTTCAGAATATCACAAGTGATGTTCGAATATCACAAAAGTGATATTCGTATATCAGAATATCACAAGTGATATTCGAATATCACAAGTGATATTCAGATATCTGAGAATACGGACGAGAACGTAAGAAAACGGACGCATCGTATGAAAACGGGAAAAGCGTATGAAAGCATAAAACACGTCTGAAAAAGCGGACGGAAACGTATGAAAATGGAAAAACAAAACAAAAAAAAGCGGACGAAAACACATGAAAGCGAAGTAAACGTATGAAACTATGAAAACGTTATGACGCGTAAAAACATGTCTGAAAACGGACGAAAACGTATGAAAAATGGACTAAAACGTATGAAAACGGACGAAAACGTAAGAAAACAGAGGCAGTATGAAAGCGAAGGAAAACATATGAAAACGGATGAAAATAAAGGCAACGTTTGAAAGTGAATTAAAAAAGACAAAAAATGTGAAAAAATATGAAAAAACAAAAGACAAGAAAAGACTTAGACTTAGGTTGGCATATTAAATTTTAGGTTAATCATAATTACATCAAACTAGATGGATGATGGTAATTTGTCAATTGGTAAGCACCAAAATAAAAGTAAGCAAAGAAAAATTCTCTCTTATCATAGTGTATATACAACCGTTCAGGGACATGTTTTGCAATGTTTTTTTTTTTTTCGAGGATATCATTCATGAATTTTGACAAAGTTCAGGGACATTTGGTTTGCAGTTTTCACTATTTAATATAATAAAAAAAACCATGAAATTCATTTTTTTTATTTAAAAAGTTATTTAAGTTAATTTTTTTTATTTGTTATTAAAAAATATTAAAATATCAACAAACATTAAAATTGTTAATTTTTATAAAATAAAAAAATATATTTTTTTTAAAAATCAGCCAACATTAGAATTGTTATTTTCAAAAAAAGAAAAAATCATTCTTTATAAAAAAAAATAACAAACATTAGAATTTTTATTCTTAAAAAAAAAATTAAATTAAATTAATTTTTTTCATTTCTGGAGTCAAATCTAAGTTGTTACCAAACATTATAATTGAACAAAATTCTCTATTGATTTATATTCCTTGAATTTCTATTATCTGCTTTATTTTATTTTTTTAAAATTCTCTACCAAACGTCTCGACTTACAATAAATAACCATGGCGTTGTCGGTAGACTTCATAATTCTGATCTGAGCGAGGAGCGGAAATAAGAGCGCTTAGTTTGTAAAATTTTGAAAATTTTAAAATGGTGGAAATTTGAAAATTTCGTAATTTTCGAAAACTTAAAAGTAAAAATTATAATCATAAAAGCCAAAGATAAGAAGAAAAAAAAGACAACTATGTATCTTTTTTCCCTGCATATCTGGAGTATACAGGTCTCATCCATCACATTTGCTTTTTCTTCTTGACCTCAAATTCAAGGCCGTCTCGTGAATTTTAAGGGCCCTGTGCCGTTCCAATAAAATAAGGCCCTTTAAACAAAAAAATTGAGGCACTCGTAAAATTAACCTAAGAATAATTCCATTATGCATTGGTTTTTGATACCAAATAAATAACAACTTGGTAATCTCATTCTAACCTTAACATTTTTTTTTCTTTCCTTTTTTTGTAATCATGGAGTTTCCAACACGTTTTTTTTAAGACAAAAAAACACATAAGGTGCAAATTATTACAACATTTGATAAAGTAATGTGGCTTTGCAGTAATATCTCCAAAATACATATAGCTACAACGCTTTCTCTAATGCGTATTTGAAACTTAAAATACCTTTTTTCTAGAGATTTGGGATTGGTTTAGCTTTTCAATAAATATATCGAGGACCAAAATTGTAAGCTGAAAAGATAGCTGTCAAGTTGGAATATATAACAAAAATTGATTGTGCTAATTGCTAAAGGACAAGTAAAAGGTTGGGCTCACAGACATCACTTATAACTTGGTTCTGGGTTATCTTCCTCAACACAACTTTCATCTCATTTTTCTCCATTAAAGCGCAGGTTGAAACTTTTTTTTTCTCTGCTGAAAAAAGTGTTATATTCTTCATTCAAATCATTTATTCATGTGATTCAAATACTCTAAAATGATTTTATACTTCTACTGAAGCTTTAAAAAAACTGAGGCCCCTAAAAAATGGAGGCCCTGTGCCGTTGCACATCCTGCACATGCTCAAATCCGGGCCTGCTCAAATTACTACTCCCTCCGTCCTAAAATTATTGTCCCTTATTGACTTTCTTAGTCTTTCTTCTTTAACTTTGACCATAATTATTTTTTGTTGGTGTTATATAATACTTGATGAAAAATATATGAATGTATTGAATTTTAAATGTTTTTTTCATTTGGTATAATTTTCATCAAATATTATATAACATAAATAAATATATTAATGGTCTAAGTTGAATAAGACATCTTGGTCAAAGTCAAATGAGAAATAAAAATGGAGACGGAGAATATCTAGTTACCACTATTATTTGTTTTTTATACTTTACAACTATTTTTACCTTAAAATACTCTTTGATAGGCTTTGGTCCGGATTCTCTTCATCGGTTTAATATTCCAGCTGACAAATGATGGCCATTGTTTAATTTTAAAATTGACTTTTAATTTGGATAGTGAGCAAGTTATACGTAGAAAACTCGTGATAATTATAGGACCACTTTTATTAAATGCTAACATGATAATTAATATTGCCTAAAAGAAAAAATTAAATTCTTGGGCTTTTACAAAAGTACTTAATTTGAAGAAGTTTCTAATTTAGGGACGTCCCCATGAATGGTAATCTTATTGTTTAACATAGGTTTTATAGTAGAGTACACTATTAGATGTATACACAAAAATGATTATTGATATTTATATATCGTCGTTGGGTGCTACTAGGCTTTTAGTTACACTACAATTTTAATTTGATTATAATAGCTTAAAATAATTGGGCAAATGCCACAAAAAGTCACTCAACTTAGGGTATATTTCTAATCAAGGTACTTTCTTTTTTCTTTGCATATAAAAGGCACTCAACTTTTTTTTTCGGAGTTTAGGTTTTATAGCGTTCGTTAACCACTTGTAGTAAATTACATGTTTGGTCATTGAATTTGTATAATCATTTCATGCACCGTCCATTACCACCAAGAAAATTTCAAAAAAAAAAAAAAATAAATAAATTGAAAAAAAATCGGTAAAAAGTTTCCAAAAAATTTGAAAAGAAAAAAAAAATCAAAAATTTCAAAATTCTTTTAGAGATTTTTTTTTGAAAACTTTTTTACCGAATTTTTTATTCAAAACATTTATTTTTTAATTTTTTCTAATTTTTTCAAAAATATTTTTTGGTGGTGGTAGAAGGTGCATGAATGATATACAAACTCAAACCAAAACGTTATTTACTAACGATGGGTTGAAAGTTAGAAAAAAATAAATCGCTAAAAAAATGAATGCCTTTATGTCAAGAAAAAATGAAAACCTCGATTGGAAATAGGCCCTAAGTAACTTGGGTGCCTTTTTTGAATCTTGCCCAAATTCTATCCAAAAACTTATCACACGCAAGTTGATTGAAAATGATACATTGTCACGGTTACACAATCATAACATCATAAAAGAAAGTTTTTCTTAAAAAATTCTAGAACGCTACAAGTAAAGTTTGTTGAAAGAGAATTATTCGCCGCCACAATATTATCGAAAACTAGACACCGCTACCGTTACGCGCGATGCTCGGCTAGTATTTACAATATAATTTTGCTTGTATGAAACAAACATGTAGACTTTCAATCCCACATCGAACAAGGAAAATACTTTCTGCTTTCAATCCCACATTGTATAGCAAGTCTATTTGAATAAGCATTTCAAATAAGCAAATCCATATAACCACGTACTATAACTCAACGAAAGTTGTTCAGAATGTGAGGTAACTCACGGACTGTCAATATCCGAAAAAGAGTAAGAGTGTCTGAGACTTCACATCTTTGAAAGTGCAATTTGACCTATCACTCCTCTGTACACAACCGTTTTTGTAACAAACAAACTTATAATACAAAGTATTCATTGGCATAAGGCAAAGATTGATAGATGCATTTGCTATTGTTTGTTCATATTTTCTCAAATGTTAGTGCATGAAGAAAAGATTTATAAAATGAGAAACTTATCTTTTGTACATAGTTAATTGGATTACTTAATGTTCATTTGGTTTAATCAACTTATCTGCATAAACATAAATCAATGGCAAAATTGTCTTCCATAGTTATTTTGTTTTAACTTTACGTAAATCTAAGTTGAATATGACAACCTTGATGGTCATTACTCAATTTGTCCCAACATTAAGTTTATATGAAGACTTTAAAGGACAAGTACATAATTGCTCCGTATGAGTCTTACAAACGTACCATTGGCATCTACATAGTAGGACAAGTAAGTACATCGATCTGTTATGGTAGACTGATTATTAATGTATGTGGTTACTTTTGTGAAAACTTGGCTTTATGTTTTGAATCCCACATTGAACAATGAAAATACTTTATGCTTCTTTATATACAATGATGTATTTAAATTTTGCATGTTTGGATTAGTGCTATGTTGTCACACGGTGACATTGTATTTGGTTAGATTATAAATATAACAAATTAATCTACCTAAATTCGTTGATGCCATTCTGTAACTTGTTGTATAATTTTTTTTTTTTTTTTTTTTAATTTTTTTTTTGGGACCATTTAGATAACTTTCTACATTTAAAAAAGAGTATGTCTTCTAGTGTGACCAAGGTGTTGGTGTAACTAGAAATTGACATCGGGTCGGAACCGAGCCAGAATATACCGACACCGACTACACTCTAAAATCACTATCGATACCCGACCGAATGTTAGTCGGTCGGGTTAGTCTAACGTCGGGCTTAGCGACGGCGGCAATTCGGACAACGGGCTAGCCGAGTTCACATTATAATTGAAGCCCAGCCCAAGTTCACAAAACATTTCCAGCAGTCTAGCACTTCCAAAATTCATTTCCAGGCTTCACAAAACAGTTCCAGGCTTTTTGCAAATGCTATTTCCAAAATACATTTCCAGCACTTCCAAAACAGTTCCAAAATACCAAATAGCCTACTGTCACAAAATACAATTCCAGATGCTATTTCCAAAACAGTTCCAGCAGATACATTTTCAAAACAGTTCCAAAAACAATATAGCCTACTGTGACAAATACAAATACCAAATACAAATGTCTAGAATTTCCATGTTCTCCAAATAGAAATACAAGTTCAAATTAGCAACCAAATAACCAAATCACGACATTCTTGAATTTCCATGTTCTCCTTTTTGTTTCTCTAACGCCTTTTGAATTTCTAGAAAAACATGAGAACATAAGTCGAACATAAGTCAAACATAAGTTACTTATACAACCAAATAACCAATAAACTAAAATATAAATACTTTACCTTTAGCAACCTCGTCGTCTTTCATTAAATCCTCTAACGTGTCCAAAGTGATGTTTCTACTTGATGTACGGATCCAATCTTGTGTGCACACCAAAGCCTCTACAATGCTAGGCACTAAAGAATTCCTATCAGGACTAAAACTTCGACCACTTAGCTTAAAGTTCGATAAGCACGGTGGATACTTGGATACACAAGATATCTATTAATAAAAACATAAGTTTATAAAAAACAAAGCACAAAGAATCTAAGATATCTAAAATTTAATATAAATAAGTTATTACCTTTCGCCATCCTTGATACAATTAGGAATCTTTGACTATTTACCTTCCACCAATTAAGTATGTCGAATTCTTAAGTATCCTCTAAGTTCAAGGCCTGGGTTCTTTTAGATATTTTGTCAACTCGTCTTCACCCCCACTCATCTTATTTCCTAGTTTATCTTTAAATGCATCTAAGAAAGCAAAACCACGACGACGAATTGTGTTACTACCTTGACTTGTTGTTGCTTTTGGTATTTCACTTTGACTTGATGCCTACCGAATTAATTTCCTACAATAACATAAATTAGTTCCTACAATAACATAAATGCCTACCGAATTAATTTCCTTATACAACAGACAAACATTAATTTCCTTCAACTGACATACATTAATTCGAAATCACATCCTCTGATCCTAGTACCACATCACATCAGTCCATTAAAAAAATTCGACATCCTCTTAATCATTAAATTCATCATTCATATCAGTCTAAGTTAATCATTAAATTTAATAAATTCAGCAAATTTTGTACTAAGTATTTCATCATATCAGTCCATTAAAAAAAGAAAAAAAAAAAGAAAAAAAATAGATTCCTATATTCATTACTTATATACATTAAATTCATCATTAGATATAATCGTATATTCATATTTCATCATATCATTCAATAAAAAAAAAAAAATTATTATATTCATCACATCAATTAAATACTTACTTGATTTGCATTGTTTTGTTGAGAAGCAAATGATTCATACGTAGGCCTCGAAGATGAGATTGATTCATGTGTCGGGTTTTTGATATGAGCTTGATCCATTTGATTTGGTTCTTGATTTTGAGATGACATTGATTTGGTTTTTGATTTAGAGATAAGGTTGATTTGGTTCTTGATTTTGGAATGTATTCGAAGACTGAAGGTTAATGTTTTTGAGATGAAGATTAATGTATTCTGAGAAAAAAATGAAAAGGGGGCGCATATTTTTGGAGTTAACCTAACAAGAATTCGGTCAAACGGGTTTGTCGGGTTTCACTCGGGTTTTTCCCCGACGACCGATCTCGGTATCTAGGAAATTATTAAACCGAGTCCCGTCCCATTTAATATTCGGTCGGGTTCGGGTGTCTATCGGGTCGGTCGGGTTGTCGGGCTTGTCGGGTTTCGGTCGGTTTTGCTCAGCCCTAGTGTAACCTTATTTAGAGAGTTTATTAGTTTAAATAGCAAAAATAACCTCATTAATGCTGTTTGTTTAAAGAGCTTATATAGAAAGAATAAGTGATCATTTAAGTGTTTTAGTAAGCTTATAAGCTTGAAACTATGGGCTTATTTAGAGGTTTAATAAGCACCTTTATTTAAGGGGTGCTTGGATGTGCGGTATGGAAGTCATCACCTTTATTGTCCTTAAAGAAAGGCTATTTGGGTAGCTTACATTTATTTCAGTAATTCGGTTTTTATGTACATCCTTTCCGGAAATCAGTTATGTTGATCCTAAGTCAACGTAGTTCAGAATGTTATCGATGTTTTCCAAACAGTAGATTGTTACGATATGTAGTAGCTTGAGTGTACAATTAGAGGGTGTAGGATTTCTGTTTTCGAATTGATTATTAGGACTTGTAATC
>OU343225.1:33686961-33836031 GCA_910596185.1 Chrysanthemum makinoi | reverse complement strand
TTCGATGGTTCTTGCTATGTTCGATTCGTTTCTTATATGTTACTGCTTCGCGATTTTGAATCCGTTAATGATGATTGTTTCGGACCAACCCTAAGATGTAGTATGGATCGTTAGGTGGTTGATAGGATGATTTTCACGACTTGGGATAAAGTATGGTCATCATGAAGGTATGCTCATATGATAGTATTATGGCGCTTGGCCCAGCGTAATAATACTTACATCATATGGCGATACCCTCATTGTGATCATAGGATATCTCGAGGAGTACTTTAAACTTAGAATTTCGGCACCCGATTAAGATTTTCTGAGTTAGCAAGACCTTGGGATCATTATACCTATACGTTTGATCTACCTTCATCGTTATATGATTGATACGTTTGAATTCTCGACGCGTATTCATCTTTGAAAAATTTCTATCGTTTGATCTCTGTAATCTGGTATGTGTTCGTTGTTCTCATTCGTGTTTATTTCAATTTTCGAGGACGAAAAATTTTCTTTTAGAGGGGGAGAGTTGTAAAACCCTAAAATTGTAAACACGTTAAAAGACTATTATACCCCTCGATTTACAATCTGTAAAATAAAGTCAGCTAGATAATTTCGCCATGTACTTATAATAATTGATTTTCTTGGAGCTTTTGAAATAAATCTTACTTATCAACAAGTACTTGTTCCTAGAAGCAACAAATAGGATTTAGTAAACTACTCGTAAAGTAGAAGATAATATTCACAAAGTTGTTATTTACATGTTTCAATAATCAAGATTCAGCGAAAAAAAAATAATAAACCAATATATATAGCATTGATAACCTTATTAAAACTGAGGCAAGTACTCTACTACTCTACTATGATTGTTCAGCACAAAAATATATGTAAAGTATTATTTATCGAAACAAATACGGAGTAGTAAATATGTCAAGGGATATGAAGGAAATTTTCAATCAAGGTTTTCTTAGGCCTTTATATCACAAGTAAAGATATAACACATTAAGATGTTGCTTGGACTAAATAAAATGCATATTGATAAAATAAATAAAAGGTGTAACAAATACTTGTATGGTAACTAAATAAAGGTATATTTGGACTCCTAAAAATCCTCCTTAAACCGTCCACCTCTCCACGCCAAATCCCTGATTTCTTGGCCTCATTTACTCGCTCAAATCACATTAAAATCACCATATCCCATTCAATGTTCATCCTAAAAAAAAGAGAAACCCTAGCTCCCTCTTTCCATTGAGACGGCAAAAATTTATCCCTCTCCACCTCCATTATTTCAGTCGACCTAAAGACTCCAAGAAGAAAGTTTCGAAGGCGTTTTGTAAGGCTGCTGGTCGTGTGTTGCTTGGTTTTTGATCGTGGGTATTGGTGCTCTTGCTGCTGTCGTGATCCTTGTGCTCTCCTATACACATTACAAAGGTACCACGATTATGACCTCATCTCGCTCTTTTGTTTCTACTTCTGGTCGTGTACTTGTACACCAATGCGCATGAGTTTATTGTCACATTAACATGCTACATAAAAGATTAAAACTAGGTACATGAAGCCATGAGAGAACCCTTGTAATTGTCAAGTAATGTATGACCTACATTCTGTTGTGATTCCATCTCTGGTCGTGGGTGTTGGGAGCACCATGTGCATGGTTTGTAAATAAAAACATGTCTCATTGATATTACAACAAAACCATGGGATGACCTAACATATGGACTACATGAATTCATGATAAGATCAGTATATAAGTCGAACTAATGCACTCCTGGTATCAGTTTTGAATCTAGTCCTGGTCGTGACATAAGGTGTACATACGCATGATTTTTACACCCTAAAAACATGTCTCGTTAATGATTGAATCAAGATATAGTATACCTAATGTTTTGTGCATAAAATCACGAAACCAGAACCATGAAATACCTAGGTCGATGCTACAGAAAAATCATGAGATAAACCTCTATATGCGTCGATCTGTGCACTTCATATTTCTGTTTGTGTTTTCTGTTCTGGTCTTGGGGTTAGGGCACCCTACGCATGCCTTTACACACATATAACATGTTACTTATCATGATAAAAGAAGCTAAGACCAGCATAATATTCTTGCTACATAAAATCATGAATCACACCACTATATATATGTTGATATAAAGGTATAATCTGGTCCAGGAAACTGTTTTGTAAATAGCTCCACGACACCCTTTTATTTGGTCCTTTTCGTGCTTTAAATGGGACTTGAAACATGCGTATACGATCCAAATCTGGACTGGTTGTGTCGAGTGTGAGTCTATAGATGGTGGAGTCATGGAAGTAAATGAGTAACATATTTGTATGTCTCGTTTTTTTTTGTGGCTGTCAAATGAAATAGGTGTGCTTGATTTGATTGTCAAAATAGAAGGTAAATATGCATACACAAAAGACTATTAACCGTGATATAAGTAAAAAGGAAAAAAAGCTTGTACATGAATCAAATGGGATCAAGGAGTTTGGAGACAAACTGTTTTCAAAGAGGCATAGAACTCGAGCTAATGGTTGGTGTATAACTGTTTTAGTTTTTTTTCTTAAAATGATTACATACATGGTCTTGCGAGGGGGTATGTTCAAGGGTGATCGCGGGATTCATGGCTAAACCGTTTTGTATGTTTGAAAGTGTGGGAAGGTGAGTCGGGGGTTTGTCCGTTGGCATCTTTGTTTAGTCATAAAAGTAAGTATTTTGGACCGCGAGCGGGCTTGAATATACTGGAATATGTCCTTAAAAAAAAAGATAGCAAAATGAAGTGTACTACTTTCTTTCATAATTGACGTATAATATTACTTAAATGAAATCATTACTTTAATTACATTAAAAACCTTAAACTTTGAGATAAGAATGTAAGTAAACCCTATGCTTTGAGATAATGACCATGTAAACCCTAAACTTTGAGATAATTACCATGCAAACCCTATACTTTGAAGTATTATCTAATAAAGCCTTAAAATAGGATATTTGTCATATTAAACATGTAAGTTACCATTTATAATTTATAACCCTATGTTTGGCTAATTAATGATTATTGTCCTAAATTATTTTAATTCGGTCTATTACTAAAAATGAGAATACGCTTATAACTCTAAAAATATTAATATGATTAATCCGTTATGACTTAAATGAGCTAATAAGTATTAAACAAATCGTAATCCGTGTAGATTCGTTGAAGGAGACGTGACGTTGTGTCTTCGTGTTCAGTCATTCGTTTGCTTTCCTTTCATTGGCGATAAGGTACATATATTCTATCCCTTTTCAGTAGGGGTTTCTCATGACTTTCTTATCCTTTGACTTTGTTCGCTCATGATATTCATTGTTATGATTCCTTTGCTATTGACCCTCTGATATTGAACCTTTGCTATTGACTCTCTGATATGAACCTTGGCTATTGAACCAATTGCTATGAACCTCTGAATTGTGAACTATTGATATTGAACATTTGATTATGATGACTTATATATTGCTACACTTGGACCTTTGCTTTGACCTGTCAGTTTGAGACACGAGCTATCACTAGGCATGGGGGTTCCATGTCCGTGTCATTGATGCACCAATGGCATGACTCTAGTGTGTACGAGTGATGTTACACACCGTCCCTTTCTGTTATTTGATTATGAGCTCGATATATATTGTATGGCCACTATTTGTCTGCGGGGCTATGGATGCATCCTAGATTTGTTACGTTATCGATATGTTATGATTTGTCCGGTGAATGATGTCGTGTGCAATACGCGTCTTCACAATCTGGGAGCTGATCACTCCATTTCATTATATATCGCTATGGTTACTATGGTTACTATTGGTTACCACAGCTACTATGGATATATGATTTGATTTGATTTGTTTTATTGGCTCGTGGTGGATAACTGACCCCTTTTCCTATGTTTCATTTACCCAACTCTGTTCCTTTGATATACCAGATTTATAGATTGACTTCCCTTACTTTGTTCTCAATTCAGTTTTATTATTATTGTAACGTTATATCGTTCACGGGTTTTTAAGCCCACCGCATTCTTTCTCTGCGGCAGTACATAAGCTAGGGGGATTGTTTGTGGTTTAGAGATGAGTTGATATAGAGACCATGCCTAGTCATCTTAGACTTCATTTGATTTTGTTATTATATTTTCATTCGGATTTTTCCTTTGGTATCTATGTATTGATAAGTCTTGTTGACTTAAAATTTTAATTTATTTAATTAAGACTTCCGTTGTGTGATTTATGTTCATTATGTATGTTCTGATATGACACCATACTGTGATACTTCTACCCTTATCGGGTTGGGGTGTTACAGTGGTGAATTTGGATGCGGACAACGAGGAGGAGGAAGAAGAGTGTCGAACCACAATTCGTTGGTCAAACGACGAAGAAATTTTTTTAGCCAAGTGTTGGGACGAGGTTTCCCAAAACGCCGCTATCGGTAATGACCGAAAAAACGATGCGTTTTGGACTCAGATTTGGGACGACTTCAACGCTCGGACAACAGGACCTACTCGTACCAAAAATATGGTCACGGGTAAATGGACTCGGGTAAACGGTGATTGCCAAAAGTTCAACTGTTTTTACAAGCATTTGCAACGTAAATCCGGGAAAATGATGCCGATCATATTGAGAATGCAAGACTCGCTTTTAAGGCTCAATCAGAGAGACGGTTTAATATGGTCTCGGCGTGGAAGGTTTTGAAGCAATATCCCAAATGGGACGCGCCGGACGTGATCGATCAAGATAATCTCGCCGAACTATTCGGCCCTGATCCAAGAGCTCGTGCAGCAGGCAAGCCTCGACCGGCAAAAAAATCAAAATCAGTGGAGTCGTCAACGAGCACCGGGGGGAGTCAATCGGATGCTATAGTGGATGCTTTACATTAAGATTATAAACGTAAAGTAGACAAATCCGAACAAGTGTAATGGCGAGGATAGCGAAAGAAAATGGACTTTTAGGGAGTTTCTCATGCTTGATACTAAGGGGTTGCCGGAGTCGAAAAAATCAATCATTAAAAAGAAACAAGACCAAATAATAGCAAAATACAACATGTAAAAGGAGAAAAATGTTGTATTTTTTAAGTTTCGTATGTTTTTTATTTATCGTATGTTTTTTGTTTATCGTATGTTTTTCCGTATTGTAGTTTTTTCCCGTATTGTAATTTTATTTAAATGAAATGAATTTTATAGTGTTTGAAAAATATGGAAAAGAAATAAAATGAGAGTGGGTGGAGCCCAAGTGAAGAGGTTGATGTTAGTTGTGAATGGGGGGTATTTTTAAGTGGGTGTGCTGAAATGATGTGGCATCCGTGGGGCCCAAGTGAAGAGGTTTGGCTTAGTTGCCATACCTCATGCTCTTAGGCAAAAGAGAGCGGTGGTTGAGCCACTCACCGTCACCTCGGTTTCTCTCTCCTTTCACTTTCCTTCATTACCTCTCACCATACATCTGTTTTGGTCACTTTCCCCTTATCATTCATTAAAATACCTATGTTATAAAAATATACCTCACTAAATGTCCTACACACACTTACAAAAAAAAACAATTAGTTTTGAAGTTAATTACCTAAATAATCCGTCTATCTACCTATATTTTCAAAATGAACTTTAATTATACTCTTTTCCAAAATGAACAAAAAGTCTCAAATCATGGACCACTTCTTTGATACTTTTTTATGGACCACTTCTTTGCTACTCTCTCCGTCTCAAAATTATTGTCATGAGAGAGGAATCATCAAGTTTAATAAAAATGGGGCCACTATAAATCTCAACCACTCAAAAAAAATATTCATCTAATATATTCTTTAGTTTTTACAAAAAATGGAAAGTGGACAATATTTTTGAGACATCCCAAAATGGAAATATGGACAATTATATTGAGACGGATGGAGTACTTTTTTTAAGCAGGTTATTTCTTTGCTACTTTTTTGTAGCACTTTGTGGTTACAATTTAATATTTTGTGTCAGCTTGCCTTCACACGTTACAAAGCATTCACCAAGTATATATACGTGTTTTTTCTTCATAAATTGCTTTGTCTACCTATAATACAAATATGTATACCCGTTTCATGCCAATATCATCACTCACCATGTAATGTCACATCAGTTATATCTTAGGATCTTAACCTTCTCCTTTAGATGTATGCATTCCCAGCTAATAAGATTAGTGTACTCAAGACTTAAACACACATGTCTTCTACGTCTAATATTCTACCTATAACACAAGCCAAACCACAACTAACAAAATCGTTCAAATAATTCAACGTTTCAAGCAACTCAAACACTCAAAAGTTCAAATATGTAGTGCGATTGACCCAACTCGTTTTCCAGCCCCATGCTATACTTCAAATGTGACATTCACCATATATCAACCCAACGCCAAGCTTCTTGCAAACGAAGTTACCATCACGCTCACCCAACTTGTTCGTACAATGCAACCAATAACACTTCGTCTCTCAATTAAGTAAAGCGATTGAACTACAAAACTAATACTCTCGCCAACAATCTCGCACACCCCAAAAGCCTCGCCTACAGTCGCCTTGCCTACTTTTCCCTCGCCTACCACCCAAATCCTCGCCTACAATACTCTTTCTTCAAAAATCTCGCCTACAATACTCTTCCCTCGCCTACAGCCCAAAGCCTCGCCTCGCCTACAAAACTCTCGCCCAGAATCTCGTGCCTCGCATAATCTTTCTTCAGCCTCGCCTACTCTTTCTTCAAAACTGTCGCCCACAACTTCGCCTGAATTCAAAACTCTCGCCCAGAAATTCTTCGCCTATAATAACAATTTTTACTCGCCCATAAAATTTTCACTCGCCCCATTGTTCATTTCCTATTAATCGTGTCGCCCCGGAAATTGTATAATACACGTGTGGTGTTGGGATTTTATGTTTTAAGAGATCCAACAGATAGCATTAGAAAGTTCATTTTCGAAAATACTCTGTGCAAGGACCTATTTCATAAAAAGGTATCAATTATGGGCCATTTAAAAAATTTCCACTTAGTTTTGGGAGTGGGGCTCAGTTTGTCAGCGAAAAACAATGGTGAGCAACTTACCATACTTTGCAATTTTGGTCGTGACATCGCATATCTGTTTTAATGAAAAACACAAATTTAAGATTTTTGTAGTCCATGAGTTGTTGAAATGTCTTGCATGTACGCGGTGTTTAGTTAAGCTTATTTATGTGATACTGAGCTTAATTGATTTCGGTTTATGTTTAATAGTTTACTTTTACAGCTTATTTTAGTATGAGCAAACCATAATGAATGAATATGAGCAATCTTGCCATCTTAGTGTAAAAACATTTAATTACATTACTCATTTATGGATGTTAAAAAAAAATACATTACTCATTTATGGTAATATACAAGCCAAACTTCAGTATGTATGGGATTAGTGCTCTTCTAAGTATAATGTGTCATGTTCTCTTGTGTATTTGCATTATACTGGTGCAAATCGGATCATGTGTTGGCTTTGGCAGTGTTGTTATAATATGATCCGTGTAATAATCCCACATGTGATATAATACACATGTAGTATAGTAGATTGTTTGTGTCGCGGTTGGTGTTTAGAATATAGTACTACAAGTGTCATTTGATCAACAAATGAAAGCCGACTACCATAACCAAGTAAGTATGTAACATAGGAAAAACCTTAGATATTTCTTATCAAATTATATAATGGGCTACAACAATTAGTTGACTCAATCCATCATCATTCCAAACAAAAATTTTGTTTCAGCCCAAAAGTGAACTTGATTGATTTCTTTTTAGTTAAATATTGGGTAAATGATATAAAAGTAAAGTAACTTCCAATACCAGTTATGGATCCCAATACGGTTTTCCACAGTGCATGGAGGAGGTTGAGATGTTATGGGTCCCAATACGATCTTCCACTGTGTATGGAGAGGTTGAGATGTCGATAGCCCTACCCCTACCAAAGGTAGATAGACATGCTTTTGGTTCTACGAAAGGTAGAAAAGAACCTACGGGCTTGCAAAGAGTAAGGATCAAACCCTTGACCTTTGTTTCCAAAGACAAGGTGTTAACCACTTATTCATTATATCATTGGGTAAATGACATGATGAATAATTTTATGTATCAGTTATACTTTGTAAAAATATGTTCTTACTCTTTGCATTTACATATTGAAAAAGTAAAGTATTGTTTATCTCTTACTCTTTTAGAATATACATAATAACATTAAGCAAACTAAGCAACTGTCATTTATACTTTCTTAAAATATATCTTATTCTTCATTTAAATATATTATTTCTTCTTCATAAAATGTTTAGAGTTTTGAGTGTTATTTGACGATGTGTATACGATCTGTTTCAGTTAAAAGTACGCAACAAAGTGTGGCTTACGAACAATATACGGTATCAGGTTTACAATCCTATAGGTAGCAAGGCAAAAACAAGACCAGTTTGTTTTCTAATACTTTAATGTATATTACAAAAAGTTTATAAAACACATAAGTAGCTCTTAAAGAATTTATATAATTATATTATGTAGGATCAAAATTAGCTTTACACATCACCAATCGGCCCTTTTATGGACGACAATTTGAGGCTTTTGGCTATAACATTTTTTTTATCAAGGCTTACATCAAAAATTTTGCACAGGGCCTCCAAAATCAACGAGACGGCCCTGTTCAGAGAGTAGAACATAAAGCTTGACGATTGTTCGTTGATAAAAATAAAACATACCACGTACCTATCTCGTTAGATATGTTAATAGACATATGCAAACAGGTGGATAAACCATCGTTGACAAGCGAACGAGCAACCAGAATGACATATTTCAGCAACTAGAATGACATATTTCAGCTTTTAGGACGACAATTTCATCCAATAAACATTCACCAGTTTGACAAAAAAATTAAAAATAAAAATACATTGCCATCTTTGATTCTTTTAAGTGTAGGCTCCTTAATATGGATTCAAACACAAATGTATAGTCAAAGTACTAAGCCTAACTCATACTTTTGTTCTTTGTATTTATGGATATTGTGTCACATTCTCACATTGAACACGAAAGTTATGACATTTTGGGTTCTAGTCGAACTACCAGTTAATCTTGTGTTTCTTATTAAAACACTTATGCCTTTTAAGCATTTTATAGTTAGAGGTACACTAGAAACCTTAAGGCTTAAGCTGTAAAAATATAATGTTTTCTTCAAACATGCAACACGCCAAGCATTTAAAAATCGTTGCTCATATAAATGAGTGATGGATTATAGTAATGTTAGTGAAATATTGGATTTAAAATTAATCAAATGTTTGTAGATCAATCATTAGTTCATAATGTGGTCCCAATCCAATATTAACATTATTTTATTGGAGCCAACGTGAATACAAGCGACAAAGTATGGCCACATAAGTCCCACTCGTGAATAATTAAGACTTAAATACTCACACTTCATCTTAAGTCAATAGAATAATGCTTTATTCAGATTTGGATATCTAATTAGATATTTATTGTATGGTTTGTTTTAAATTGTGATTGTTCGTATGGGGGTTTGACTTTTGTTAGTTTAGTTGATGAATTAAGGTGTTCATTAGTGGCTTATGTATGTATGCACATCAAGTGATGCCTCAATGAAAAAGATTGTTTGGGGTTAGTGGCCAAAATTTTTTTTTGTCTTTAATTCTGTTACGCATGTAACGAACAAATCAAGTACAATAGAACCCTAACGGATTTGATTTGATAGATTAAATATGCTATAAGGATAGTCAGTAAGTTAATTGCAATTGCCCTCATTGGTTTCCGCCGGCCCTATTGACATGTAAGAATCTTGTCGATTATATAAATCGCCATTGAATATTTAAAATCGTTATGCAACGTATGTTTGCCATTTATCATTAGTTTACGTTACAAGCTTAAGCTTTGAGGTTCCTTATTTCCGAATGATATCCGTAAGTTATGAAATCATCCAGTGTCCAATAATATTGCATATATTTATTTATGTATTTCAGGTCGCTGTGACCATCCCAAAAACTCATCAGTTAACAATTAAAGCTAAAGCTAAAAAAATAATCAACCTAAAAATAAATTCTAGTTTTTTCTTCTACAAACGATCATAAGAACCTTTTCATCAAACATCTCGTCAATACTCAGTGTAAAATGAGCTAATCTACGGGTTTTCAAGTATGTATACCTGTCAAGAACACACATACTTAAAGAACCATAGATTGACTGATTTTACACATTTTAAATAATCTTGGACTAAACTTGAAAAGCTTAAAACTTTATGTGAATTTAAGGTGAGGTATGGATGAAAGTTTGCAACTTTAAGCTATCCAAAAAGCAATTGTAAAGCTAGTTGAAAAACAATTGTCTTTACCAACCACGGGAACCAACAACATATAATATTGCAAAGGGTTTCAATGATATAAATAAAAGCAGTTCATAGTAACAACTCGACCATCGTTTTTATCTATATCAGTAAGTCCTCTGCTAAATGATACTTGCTGCGAAATTATGCAAAGAAATTATAGGGAAACAAATGTGTGGTGGAGAGGTGATGGACCGGAATGTGGGACATTATAAAAAGAAATGAGTGGTGGTTTTGGTGGATGGTGGAGAGGTGGTGGTCAGGATTGGAAATGTGGGACATTGATTCTCAAAGGTGGGATTGGATTGGATGGTCCCAAAATAATTATTTCCGATAAAAAAAACACAAAGTTCAATAAACATAATTATTATTGTATATTTTTTTCTTTTTTATAAAATGACAGTTTTACTCTTATGAAATTAATTAAATCTTTTAATAATGTTTGTAAATTTAGTATCATTAGATGCAATATGGTAAACTTGCTACATTATTTACAATTATATTTGAAAGGGGACAAAAACTTTAGGACAACCCAAATGAAAAGAGAGAATATTAATTGGGCTAATTCATTTGTTACCCCAAAAGGTCATCATGAATTAAATGTTAGCCTCACAAAATTTTAGCATTCGCAGTTGCCCCTTTGCGACTTATGCTAATTCATCTAAGTTTGAAAAGTGTCCATTTGAAAGAATCTAAGTTTGAAAAGCATCCAATTTGAAAGTACATATGTGTAAGTGGAAAATACATATGTGTAAGTGTCCTCTTATGTGACCGACGATGTACTTTTTTTTTATGTGACTTGTACTTTTTATGCCACTTTGTGTTCTTACGTACTTGTATTTACATTTGGGGCAAAAAGTACAAGTTGCATAAGTTGCAAAGAGCGCATAAGTCGCAAAAGGGAAAATGCAAAAATGATTTTATTTTGGGGCAAAGAATTAATTAAGGATGAGATGTTGGGATACATATGAGATTACCCTATATTAATTTGAGACGGAAGGAGTAGTTGATCAACTAAACTTACTCTACTACTAAATGGGCATAAGTGGAGGCATGGGTTAGCTCCTACAAAATAAGGTAAAGAACATAAACACTAATGCAATGCACAATCAAGAAAGGGAAGAATTAGTCATGACTTTGAGAAAATGGCACTTTTGTTCCTAGCAAAGAAGAGTCCTTTTCGATTTCAAATCAGTTTAAATTATAAATTTAAAGTCACATGTGTTTAAGGCGTCATACCAAATTAATGAAAGGAGTGACATATATACCATGATAAATAGGAAAAATAGTCGTAACATTAACACACTACTTAAAGAAGAGACTGTGTAGACAACAAACATTAGTAATGAATTTAGGGGTTACATCTCCTGTATTAACTAGCAAGATACCACAATCACCAAATCAATCTCTTTTCCTTCACAGGGATCTAGAGTGTCTTATTTATCATTATTTGTACATCAATATATCAATGGATCCAAAATCCTTTTATTTTTCTAGTATTATAAGCCTAGTTTCAGACCATATATCTGCTATAAAAGACTAAGATTAGTCCCTTGTATCCCTGATCAAGAATTTGCAGGTATCACAACACTAGCATCAACTGTAAACATGTAGCCAATTTGAAATAGTAAACCATACCTTAAAAAATTAAAAGTAATGAGAGATGTTAGCAACTTAACGCATACAAACATGTATCATTATACAAACACACCGCACGTAGAGATCTTAAATTTGTAGCTGTAACATCTAAATCCAAAATTAATATATGTTATTTTAGAAAAACCAAAATTCACATCATTTGAGCACACGAAACGGGTATTAAACCAAGGTTGTTACACCGTCACTTATTGTCAAATACTAACAAGCCACAAACATCAAAAGCAATGTCAAATCAATATCCTAACAGCTGACCAAATCCAATTAAAAAATCACCGAAGCTCAAAATCTCAAAACCGAAAACCTAAATATCGTAACTCAACGATCCTAAATATATACCACATTTCCTCAACACCATAATTGACTCCATATACACACAGAACATACGTATCTAACAAGGGTAGTTACACTGTCACTTATCATCAAACAATATCAAGGAGTAAACATCGAAAGCAATCTTAAATCCATATAAAAACAATTTAAATCTAAAAAAAAATAAAAAAATAAATAAATAAATAAACCTCGATTTATCAAAATCTTCAAGCCCAAAACCCGAAAAATCATTCAGTTAACAATTAAAGCTAATAAATTTAAGCTCGCAAGAACATCAACAAATCTCACTATTATCTAAACATCATCTACACAAAAATATAAAAAATAATCAACCTAAAAATAAATTCTCATCAATACTGAGTGTAAAATGAGTTAATCTACGGCTTTTCAAGTATGTATACATGTCCAGAGCACACATACTAAAGAACCATAGATTGACTGATTTTACACATACTTTAAATAATCTTGGACTAAACTTGTAAATGATAGTTCTCTTTACTGTCAAATGAGTGAAACAAACAAAAATAAAGGAGAGGTGGTGGCCCGGATTGTAAATGTGGGACATTGATTCTCAAGGAGTGGGAGGATTGGACGGTGAAAAAAGTTGGACCAATCAAGTTGTTCAATTTTGACATGGCAAAATCAAACAAATAAAAGGTCAAAATTAATTTGATTTTGGTGATTGTTTGTTAAATTTCATGTCTAGTAAAAAAAATCCACAACAAAAGTATCGGCACCGAGGTTTTAAGAGTTTATAGCAGAGTATCAACTCAATGCGGCGGCGGGTACCCTGTGACTAAATTCTATGGCGGCGGGTACACTTGGACTTATTGGTGATGTTTAGATGTGTGTGAGAGAGATATGAAATGTTTTATGTGTATTTATATAGTGGATGCGGTTATATGTTTTTAATAATCATATTGATAATAATGATTTTTAGCAGTTACACGTTTTTAATAATAGGTTGTAAATGATTTGAAAACCGTATTTAATTGAGTGGAAACGTCTGTATTTAATTTTAAATAATGAGATGTATTGAATTTTAAGCCTTCCTCTTATAGTAAGTGTGCATGCTTATTTTTTTAAGAGTTTTTTTAGAAATGACGTAAATACATTATAATATAATTAAGATAAACTTCAACTTTCGGCTTATATAAACTCGCCTCCGGCCCTAGCCCAGCTCATTCCAACACAACCTATGTGTCTGAAAAACAAAATTACAAAATAAGCGACCATTGACATTAGAGGTCCCCTTTTTATGTGTCTGAAAATTGATTTATCTTTGGTCATTGTTTGTTAAATTTCATGTATAGAAAAAGATTCACAACAAAAGCATATGGTTGTGTTTAGAGCGGACGGTGTCGCCTCGTTATGAGGCTTCGCCGTCCACGTTGGCACCTCGCCGTCCAGCTTCTTGACACCGCCCCCCCCTCGCCGTCCACGTTGGCACCCCGCCGTCCAGCTTCTTGAAAACCACCCCTATAAATAACAATTTATAACCACCATTTTTTCACATCTACATCAATTAAAAAAAAAAAAAAAAAAAAGACACACACACACACACACAAATGTCTCAAATTCCGAAGTGGAACAAGTCTGAAGAAATCTTGCTTGTGCAATTTTGGATAGAAATTTCGCAAGCTATAGATATGGAAAATAACCGTTCCGAAAATATTTTTTGGAATGACGTTATGCAGATGTTCAATAATCAGACAACCGATGACCATCGTACAAACAATTCAATCACGGGTAAATGGACGAGGATTAACTTCGATTTCAAAAAATTCAACGCAATTTACAAACAGTTGCAGCGTCGAAGTGCTCAAATTGACCACACTCATCTCGAAAATGCGAAACTAAACTTTCAGCAACAATTTGGTGGAAAGGAGTTCAAGTATGTTCACGTTTGGGAGATTTTGAAAAATTGCCCAAGTGGGATGTCAAGATTAAATCCAGTAGTATGTGTTGTATTTTTTTTACTCGTGTTGTTTTTTTTCCGTATCGTGTTTTTTATCATTATTGTGTTATGTATTGTATTTTTAATTTGAATGAAATGAATTTAGTTTATTTGGAAATGAAAATTGAATAAAAAAAATAAAGTGGTAGTGGTGGGCCCCAAATGAAGAGGTTGAGGTTTGTTATGAGTGAGGAGTAGGGGTGCAAACAAGCCGAGCTTTTATCAAGCAACTCGAGCTCGAGCTCGAGCTTGGCTCGATTGAGTCGAGCTTTTATCGAGCTCAAGCCGAGCTCAAGCCCAATATATTGGCTCGAAACATATAATGAGCCGAGCTAGAGCTTTGGATAGCTCGGCTCGAGCTTTTATCAAGCTTTTTTGAGCTTTACTTAAATAAGGGTTAATTTGCATATTAACTTAATTATAAGGAATAAATCCATAAACAATTAATTAACTATATACCCTTCAAACTCTAATTATTCATACGTACTATTTTGTATTGTACTATTTGTAAAGTGCACCCTTCTTGGCTATCACCTCGTCTTCATCAGCCATCACGTATTCTATTTTTTAATTATTCAACTACCATGTATTAACTCCCTAAGTTTAGAGTTAATCTTTAATTTGAAAGAATTTGAAAGTTCATTTATCTTCAACTTTTATTTATGTATGTTTATGTGTTAATTATAATGACTGTGTTTTTCTTATCTTGTTCGTTTTTTATTGTCTTGGAAAATATAACTACCATGCATTAGTGAATGTTAATATTACAATGAGCGAATGAAATTTATTACTCACTATGGTGTTTCATACTTGTTTTAAGTTTTAAGTAAGATATATAGAGATATTTATTTTGCTACATGTTGAATGATTATATGTTGGCAACTATGCAAATATACCCATGAAAACGACAATATACAACAATTGTGAATGAATGATATATCTAGAGTAGCTACTAAATGAATTTTAGTTTACCAAAAACGTAACTCACATATTACACTTCAACGTCAATAATGTTAATTAGTATACATGAGAGAGGTAACTAACATTATTTCATGATATCTATAGGTTATAAATTGTTTTCTATCTTAGTGGAAAGTGCCTTGCAATAATAATAAAAAGTCTATTGGTTAATTTTTCTTTGTTGATTATGTTTGATTTTATCCTTACGATTCATTGGTTCAGGTGTATGTCCCTTTTTTGGGGTCTTTTTATCGTTTTCTTCATACGGGTGTAAATGATTCGAGCTTTTCAAGCAAAGCTCGAGCTTTACTCGAAACTGAATCGAGCCGAGCTCAAGCCTAGATGGTTAAAGCTCGACGAGCTATTGAGCCGAGCTTGAGCCTAGTTTATTTTTTCAAGCCGAGTTTGAGCCTTGTCAAGCTCGAGCTTGGCTCGGCTCGATTACACCCCTAGTGAGGAGGGGGTTTGTTGTGGTTATTTGTGGAGAAGTGGATGCTGATGTGGCACTGAGGTGGCACTGACGAAGAGGTTAAGCCTTGTCGTGACACCTTATGCTCTTAGCAATAGCCAACAGGCTTTTGAGAGCTTATAGGGGTTTGAGTTTTTAAAATAAGTCAACTTATAAAATAAGCCTTGTTTGTCATACGGGCTTATAAAAGCTTTTATAAGCCATAAGCATCCATAAGCCCAAACCCATATAAAAGAGCTTATAGGGCTTATAGCTAGTTAAATTACTTAAATACCTTTCAAAATATAATAAATTATCACACAAAAGTTGAAAATATATGTAAATTTATTTTGATATGTTTTTATATAATTTATATCAATAAACTTCAGCTCCAACTAACTTATAAAACAACTTTATAAAAATATAAACTACAGCATTTCCAACTTTCCGCTAATAATACAAGCTACAGCCCCATCCCTGGCTCATTCCCCAAACATACCTTAGAGCATTAGGTGTGGCACTCGCCGACCCTCGTCGTGCCATGGTGGCAACTTCGCCGCGACACTGGCGTTTGCTCGCCGTCCATCAGTTCGCCATCTGCACAACGAAGAAAATAGGAGTACTCTTTTCTTTTTCATTTTTTTTTTCTTTTTCTTTTTGTGGGATGGGGGTTAAATTGGGTTGACTTGTGTTAAAACGTTTTACATTCAAGTTTTTCTTTTTTCTTATTTTTTTTTCTTTTAATGTTTAATTTACAATTTTTTTTTAAATATGTTGTATTGTAATTTTGTCTTAATAAATAAATTTGGTTTATTTGGAAATTAGAATAAAAAAAATAAAGTTGTAAGTGGTTGGTTCAAAATGATTAAATCGAGGTTTGTTGTGAGTGGGGGGTTTAGTTGTGGAGGTTTGTTATAGTGATGTTAGGCGTGAGCAAACGACCCGAATGGACCGGACCGATCGAGACCGGACCGGACCGGACAAACCACATTCGGTTTGGTCCTCGGTCTAGGCTTTTGGGCTAATTCGGTCCTCGGTCCGGTCCGGTCCGGATCGGACCACAAACCGACTATTTTGGCCTTGTTGGACCGGACCGGACCGACCACATTCGGTCCGGTCCTCGGTCTAGGCTTTTTGGCTAATTCGGTCCTCGGTCTTGGCGGTCCGGTCCGGTCAGGGACCGATGGTCACCCCTAAGTGATGTGGAGGTGATGTGGCACCCGTAGGCCCCGAATGAAGAGCGTTAGCTTGTTATGACACCTATAGCTCTTATGTGTCAGAAATATTAAAAACAAAATTAAAAAAAAGCAACCAGTGTTTTATAAACTTCAAGGGTCAAAAAGCAATCCCCCTTTTGATCCACACAACAACCATATTGCAAAAATATCAAATTAGGTGTAATAGTTTTCAATAGTTTCAAAATTAAATGAAGAAGAATGATATGAAGTTATTGACTATTGTTTTACATTTCAGTAGAATCAAATTCCCTTCATTCTAATAAGATATATAAATAAATTTTTATAAATAATTAATGTTTTACAGTTTATATAATCGATATGGGCTTGTTTTTAAAATTGTGATTGTTCGTATAGGGGTTAATTTGACACATATGGTTTACTGGCTTGGTTAATTATTTGTAGTTTTAGATAAGTTTGATAAAAAAGGTGGAGAAAGAAAGTGATTGATTGATTTAGATTAATTTTTGTTTTAAAATTTAAATTATATATTAAAATTGAAATTATTAATTTTAATTATAATATGAATATATGATAATAAGTTGGGACCACTAAAAGAGAGTAGAAGACAGAAAAAAAAAGTCACCTTATTTGAGTGAAATGGATCTATGTGTATCAACTTAAATTTTTATTCCATTGTGGTGGGTCTTTGATGAACCAAAAAACAATATACATCATTCATTTCATTTTTTCATTCTATACCCCTCAAGCAAACGGGCCATAAATCATAATTTAAACCTATTTATAAACCAAATGGACCCTCATAATAAAAAGTGGAAGTTGATTTGATAGGAATGATCCACAACAAGAGCATAATAAGTGTCAAAAAAAAAAAAAAAAAAAAACACCATTGTTTTGTAAACTTCTAAGTGTCAAAAAGCAATCCTTTTTTAATCCACAAAATCAAGCACTGTGATTGATTAATAAAAAGTAAAAATTGATTTGATTTTGGTCATTGTTTGTTAAATTTCAACTTATAAAATAAACATGTTTTGTCATACGTGCTTATAGAAGCTTTTATAAGCCATAAGCATCAATAAGCCCAAACCTATATAAAAAGGCTTATAGGGGTTTTTAACTAGCCCAAACCTATATAAAAAGGGCAACATGGGCCAGGGCACAGGGCCCCATAACTTTGAGGGGCACCAAAATTTTCATAAGCCCAAATCATATAACATTTGACAGGCCTTGTTTAAAGCCCAGGAAAACATTTTTACACCACTTGATCAGTCTCATATGCATATTATTAGGAATCAGGATTAGTATTTAGTATCTATATATATGCAACGTCCCACAATCAAGAAAACAAAAACCACCGATAGTTTTGAGTTTTGATATCGATCGGGAACAGTGATATCATTGGCCCATAAATCATTTGTTTTAGCTATTACTAAGGACATAAGGTAAAACTTCTACTTGTTTACTTTATATTTTTAATTGACATTTTCAATTTGTTAAGAATTTGAAGATCACCTATATGGTTATTGTTGAGAAAAGCGACACCGGACTGAAGCAAACCCAAAACTAAAATAAGAAATATAATAAAAGATGACACACGGATTTTACATGGAAAACCCCAATAGAGTAAAAACCACGGGCAAGGAAAGATACGTTTCACTATGATGAAAATTAGGAGTTACACCTTCTCTAATTACAAAGATTAATAAGAATCTCTTGTAACTAGGAAATACTACAAACTCTCTAATAGACTCAAATACTAGGAGAAAGAAAGAAAACACAAACACTTTGTATGTGTTTTATGTTGTAGATGGGATGCAAACTGATGTTGTAAACTCCTCTATTTATAGTGTTGTGATTCACTGTATTGTGACTCAATCAACTTGTCCACTTGCAAAAAGAATATTCCCATATACAATGTATCCAGTAACAATCTCCCACTTGAAGATTAGATTGAAACTCAATCAATCTTCACACCGTTATCCTTCCTTGCACTTCCATGTTGCTTACGTTTCCGCTAGGCCGCATGAGGATCGGCACCATATAAACTTTTCACAGTTGATTGCTTTCGTCGAGGATAATCGCCACGTTATCATCAGTATGAATTTTCTGCATATCCACGGTTCCTTCCTCCACTTTCTCACGAACGAAGTGATACTGAACTCATATATGCTTTGTCTTTGAATGAAATGCTGGATTCCTTGCAAGATTCAAGGCACTCTGGTTGTCACAAAATAGAGTAATTCTCTCTTGTTCGTGCCCGAGCTCTTCCAACAACATCTTCAACCATCTCTTCTTTCGCTTGGCAGCAAATGCAACATATTACGCTTCCATCGTTGACATAGCGACAACCGACGTAGTTTGAAACCCACCTTCGTTCGCCAGAAAGAGTAAACGCATACCCGTGGTTGATTTACTCCCGTTAAGATCACCTGCATAATCGTAATCAACATATCCGACAATTAAACCCGATTCTCCATAACATAATGCAACATCCGAGGTTCCTTTAAGATATCTAAAGATCCTCTTCACGCCTTCCCAATGCTCTCTACCGGTTACGCCATGTACCGACTTACTACTCCCACTGCATGTGCAATGTCTGGTCTTGTACAAATCATCGCGAACATTAAACTTCCCACTGATGATGCATACGGTACTCGAGACATCTCCATCCACTCTTCTTTACTGCTAGGACTCATCTTGGAGGATAACTTGACATTAGTAGGAAACGGGGTTGATATTGGCTTACAATCTTGCATATTGAACCATTGCAAGATTTTCTTCACATAACTTTGCTGTGAAAGCCAAACTTTCCTACTAACTCTATCTCGGTGAATTTGCATCCCTAGAATCTTGTTTGCGGGTCCAAGGTCTTTCATCTCGAATTCCCTAGCGAGTTGTGCCTTAAATTTACTGATAGGATCTTTGTTGGGCCTGCAACCAACATGTCGTCAACATATAACAGCAAGATGACAAAATCATTGTTTCCAAACCTCTTGTAATATGCACAAGGGTCTGCATGTAGTCTGTTATATCCAAGGCCAATGATGAAAGAATTAAATCTCTTTTACCAACACCGTGGCACCTGCTTTAAACCGTACAGAGATTTGTTTAACCTGCAAACCAAGTTCTCTTTTCCTTTTTGTTTAAAACCTTCTGGATGGAGCATGTAAATTTCTTCCTCAAGATTTCCATGAAGAAATGCAGTTTTCACATCTAGCTGCTCTAGATGTAAATCATACATAGCACACATTTCCAGAACTACTCGAACAGTTGTCATTCGAACCACAGGGGAAAATATTTCATTGAAGTCGACTCCCTCTTTCTGAGCATATCTGTAAAACCCTAAAAATTATAAACGCGTGAAAAGACTATTATACCCCTCGATTAGTAATAAGTAAAATAAAGCTAGCTTGATGATTTCGCCAAGAACTTATGATAATTGATTTTCGTGGAGCATTTGAAATAAATCTTACATTTATATCACAAGTAAAGATATAACACATTAAAATATCACTTGGATTAGATGAAAATTCATGTGTAGACATTTAAATAAAATGTGATACAAATAAAATTGGAAGGTGAATAACTTGGTGATTTGGTCTTCATTATTTTCCCCTTTTTCACGGCTAGAAGAAAACGTCTACACCCATCTACACGCCTAAAATAGATGTCCCATTTACCTCCCTAAATTATCTCAACAATACCTTATATTATCATAATTGTCATTCAAATAAAACACATTAAAACCCTAGCCTCCCAACTAAAAAGTCACGGCAAAATAAATCCCTCCCATTTATTTTATAACCGAATATCACATTCCTCCCTCAAAAACCCTAAATCGGATTAGAGAAAAAAAAAAGAGCGGCAAAGAAATTCTTCCAAGAACCTAGGGCACGTTTTGAAGATTTCAGCAGCAAGGTGGGCGTGGTGTGGGTTTTCTGGTCGTGCAACAACAGCAGCAAGGTCGTGGGGAGTGTGTGTGATCGATCAAAAAGCAAGGTGTGGAGGGTTTTGATCGCGAATCTGCTAGGGTCGTTTGGGTCAGTCAATTCCGTGTTCTTGTCCTCGTGTTACTGTCAATCAAGGTACCATTTTATGTTGTTATTATTTTCAGTCGACCCTCATGGGATCATGGTCCCTAGTGTTCTTGTTCTACTCGTTAGGGTTTGTTGGGAATTGTTGGTTTTAAGAAAAATATATGTCGTATAACTTGTTATGAATCCGGTTCGACACTTGGTTGTTTTGTTTTAGCCTTGCCTTATGTTTTCAGCCTTGATCGACCTTAATACAAGCTTTTGTAAGTCATTGATTCGTATTGAATGAGAATAGACCAAATAAAGAAACTCTAGGTCCTTTAAAATCAAGTGATATTATGATTTTATGTTATGTAAGTGTTGGTTGGTTCAATAGCTTTGTATCGGGTGTGTATAAAATTCATAAGCCAGAAAACATGAAATTTTAGGCATGCTAAAATGATATAAAAACAGGTTGTGTGGCTTACATGGGTCATGGGTGCGTTTGGGTAGGTCAAACATGTGCTTATATTGGTTTTAATCAACCCTAAAACTGGACAGCATCGTATGTCGAATTTGTGTGTGTTATAGATCAAATTTTATGAGTACAATAATCTGGGTTTTTGTGGGAAAAGTTTATTTTATGTCTTAGTTAAGTTTTCCAAGTGGTTTGGTCGAATTTGGAGTTGTCTAGGTCGTATTTCTGAATTTTACAAGATCAAGTGTCAAAGCTGAGAAAATGGGTCTGAAATTTAGATGGATTGTTTGATTTTTCATTTTTAAACCATAATGAATTGGGAGCTCTCCTTTTACAGAAGTGACATTTAGGATATAATTGAATTTCTGGGAGTTTTGGGAATTTTTCTAAGGTGTCTAAACAGGTCTAATAAGCGCAAACTTTTAAGGTGTATTTTCTGATCACTTTCTGGGCAGTTCTGGACTTGTGATTTTCCATAGGCCATTTAGCATGGAAATAGAACCCACCAATTTTTGGAGAGTCTTTTAACACATATGGGAACCCCTGGGATTTTTCTTGATTTCATTCGAGCTAAGTAAGTATTTTATAAAAATGGCTAAAGTCTGGTCCGAATATGAGTTTAAGAAACTGGAAGATAAAATATGATATCGATAGGTAACACACTTACAAATGCATAAGAAGCTTATAAAATGAGAATATACTTACAACAATAAGAAGGTGAATGCGATTAATCCGTTATAACTTTAATGATGCTAATAAGTATTAAATAAATCATAATCCGTGTAGATTCGTTGGAGGAGACGCGACGTTGTATCTTCGTGTTCCTACATTCGTTTGCTTTTCTCTCATTTGCGTTAAGGTACATATATTCTGACCTTTTTAGTAAAGGTTTCTCATGATTTCTTTCCTCTGTCATATCTCTTATGCTTATTAGGATTTCCTAAGCCATTGCTATGATCCCCTTCTGTTTATGTGAATCTCTGTTTGTCTGAACCTCTATATGTTGAATCTTGTTGTATCTGATTTGAATTTAAGATTATGAACTTCTGATTATGAACATTTGATTATGAACTTCCGCTTATAAATGCATGATATATGACTGAGATATGAACCTTTGATTTCTGAACATTTGATATGAACCCTTTCTGATTTGTTTGATCCGTTGCTTATCGAAATCTCGTTTATTGAACCATGAAATATCTGATTTGAACTTATGATATGAAAACTCTGATTTGTAAATCTGTTTGACCTTTATGATGGATTATGATCTGTGTCATTTATGACAATCTGTTTGACCTAAGTTAGTTTGACACCCGAGCCAAATATTTCACTAGTCATGGGGGTTCCATGTCCGTGTCGGTGATGCACCTCTGACATGACTCTAGGGCAGTAGAGTGATGTTCTCACGTTCCTTTCGTTATCTCGTTTATTGATAGTATGGCCACTATCCGTCTGGGGGGCGTATGGATGCATCCTAGATCCGATCTAGTATCGATATGATTTCGGTGAATGATGTCGTAGTGCCATACGCGTCTTCACAAAATTCTGGGAGCTAGCTACTCCAAATTATTTTCTGAGATTACTTCTGTATAAGTATGATGTTTCTGATATGATAAGTTCTGGGCTCGTGGTAGTTAACTAAATCTTTATCTGTTATTTCTATGTTAAGTATTCTGATTATGATTCGGTATGTTCAAGTGTTTATAATTATGTGCTCGGCTTATTATATGTTATTATATGTGTTTATGCTTTTGTATGTTTATGTGACTACCGTCTACTATGCTAGGTTATGATTAATATGTTTAAATATGATTCGCATGCTGTCATCTGATGTTATGTTAGTTTATCGTTATGTGAATTCGTTGATATGTGAGATGAATGCGATAGTGTGAAGGTAAGTATCCTAAAAGTTAGTAAGTATGATTGTTCAGTTAATCTGGTGAACTTTGCCTATACGTTAGGGTATCTATCTGCTTATGTTTGATCTGCTATGTTAAAACTCTGCTGATGTTAAGATTTGATCTGAGAACTGGTCTAGCTTATGATATCTGTTCTGATAATTGATAATGGCTATGTTATGTCTTTGTCTATTGAGTTATAGTTTGTCTACTGTGTTTTCTGTCTGTATGTGTGACCTGCCATGTTTAAATTCTGCTTATACTAAAGTTTGATCTGGGAAAATGGTTTAATTTATAATGTCTGGCCTGTTAACTTACTATCTGCTATGTTATGCCTCTAGTTCATTTAATTATAGTTTTTGTAAGGTGTTCTCATTGGTATGTGTGACTACTATGATTTGACTGCTATTTCCGCTGCTACAATACTGAATTAAGTGTGTTAAAAGTAGGTTGATTAATTTGTATGAATGCCATGATTATTTTCTAGAAAGTGTTTCCGTTCGCTTTTAGACATTCCGTTTGGCTTATATGAGCTCTACTATCTGAATGTATTGAATGTCTGGTTATTTTGATGTGTTTGAGTACGTGCCATCAATGTGCTATGTGTTTGTTCTTGATTGCTATTTGTTCTTCTGGATTTCTGTATATTTGTGCTTCCGCAGAATCCTCAATGATTCAGTATTCTCATTCCGTTGTGATTTCGTTATTTGTATATTGTTTTGTTTAGCTTTTGTTTCGTTATATCTGTTCACTGGGCTTTGTAAGCTCAGCCGCATTTCTTTTCCTGCGGCAGGTATTAGGCATTCAAGATGAGCTTATGGGATGGCTGATCTGGGTTTGAGAGTAGAGCTGAGATCAAAGATTTGACCATAGAGATTTTAGAATTATTTTGGTTATTAAGTTATTTATGTTTTCTTTTGAAAATTTTGTAAAGACTTCCGCTTTTGTATAGTATTTAAAGTTCTGATATGAAACTGTATTTGTGATATCTTTACCCTTGTCAGGTTGGGGTGTTACAATATCCTTTGACTACCAATCTTGCACGATACCTCTCCACCTGGTCATCACCGTTCCTCTTGATCTTATACACCCATTTGTTTCCAATAGGTTTTGTACCTGCTGGTAGTGGCATTAGTTCCCACGTTTTATTCTTATGAAGAGCTTCAATTTCTTCTTGCATTGCTTCCATCCAGAACGAAGCATCTAAATTATTCAGTGCTTCTTGAAGAGTTGATGGCTCTCCTTCCTCTGTAAGAAGACAGTATGCAACATTGCCCTCCATAACATAATCCGAGTGCCACACCGGGCGTTTTCTTTCATGATTAAGAGTACGAGTCGTTGGAGCTTGAGACTCGGTCGTCTCGTTCACCTCGTGCTGTGGTACGGCTTCAGAAGAATCACTCGAATGAAATTGCTTTTCCATCTGTATTAATGTAGTTTCTCTTGTAGTGTTATCACCTTCTTCATTTTCTTGAATTTTATCTTCCATAAAGACAACATCTCTGCTGACGACTACTTTGTGGGCAGTGGGTTCCTACAAGCGATACCCCTTTACTCACGGTACCCCAAGAACAAACATTTTCTGGATTTCGGATCCAACTTTGTAGTTTCTTGAGAATTGTACATCACGTACACAGGACTTCCAAATATATGAAGATCTGAATAGTTGACTGGCTTTCCCATCCACATCTCCATCGGTGTCTTCAACTCAACTACAGTTGAAGGTGACCGATTTTCACATAGCGGTATTGATGCTTACGCCGAAACGATTTTTCCAAGTTTGCAGTTGCCAACATTGCTCTTGCTCTTTCTAACAAGGTTCTGTTCATTCGCTCTGCCACTCCATTTTGTTGAGGAGTGTATGCTGTAGTGAACTGCCTTTTGATTCCTTCTTGCCTACAAGTATCAAATTCATCACCAGTGTATTCACCTCCATTATCTGTCCTTAAACACTTGATCTTCTTTCCAGAATCAAGTTCAACCCGCGCTTTGTAAACTTTGAAAACTTCAAACACATCAGACTTCTTCTTGATTGGGTACACCCAACATCTCCTGGAATAGTCATCAATGAAGGATACAAAATACTTTGCTCCTCCAAGGGATAGAACCGGTGCCTGCCACACATCAGAGGGAACCAATTCTAGAACAGAGACACTTCTAGAATTTGATGTCTTGAAATTTAGCGTCTTTGCTGCGATAACACAATGCTCATAGAAAGGTAAAGAAACCTTTGTGAGGCCAGGAATTAACTTCCTTTCAACAAGAATCTTCATTCCTTGTTCTGACATATGTCCAAGCTTCGATGCCATGTTCTGCATCTCTATGAACTATGTGAAGCAACAGATGCTTCCGCCTCCTCCATTACCTCTCCTTTCAGTTGGTATAAGTTTGCAGCCACCTTTTCACCTTTCATAAGTACAAGCACGCCTTTTATAACTTTCATGATCTTGTTTTGTATTTCAACCTTACAACCAAGATCATCCAATTGTCCCAGAGACAATAGATTCTTTCTCAGACCCTCCACGTGTCGCACATCCCGAATAGTACGAACCGTACCATCATGCACTTTCACCATGATATTTCCAATTCCAATGATCTTTAATTCATGATCATTGCAACTGTACAAGATCCGCCTCCGAGATAGGTTTATATTAATGAAACCATTCTCTTCTTGCGGTCATATGAAAAGTAGCTCCCGTATCGAACAACCATATATCTGCAAATCTTTTCCGCCTCATTTGCAATTCTTTGCTTCACAACACAGAGCTTTACCATGTTCTGAAGTGCTTGCGAAATTTCCCAGAGGATTAGAGGTATTTAAACCCCGACAATCTTTCTTAAAGTGACCCGGCTTGCCACATTTGTAGCATTTAAAACTCTTCTTCCTTCATGTTCTAGATTTACTATGATTGTGACTCCCACTGGAGCCAGGTTCCATTGACCTCCCTCTCGTCACGCCTGCTTTCTTCTTCCAGAATAGCGGCCGCAACATCATCGAAGACTAGATAGTCAGAAAGAACATTACTGGTTAAGTTGATTATGAGTTGGTCATATGAGTCGGGTAAACTTTGAAGTAGAATTTCAGCACGTTCTTGTGGCTCTATTTTACAACTCAAAGATGTGAGTTGAGAAAATAAAGTATTCAGGTTATTAACGTGCTCGGTCTGAAGTAGATTCCGTCATGCCATAAAGCATAAAGTTTCCTCTTAAGAAAATTTTTATTGTGGAGTGATCTTGCCTCGTACAATCGAGCAAGATGATCCCAAATCTCCTTTGCACTTTTCTTCTCCTCTATGCTTGACAAAACTCCATCTGCTAATCCCAGATGAAGATTTGCAATAGCATTTCCGTCCATCTCGTCCCATTTACTGTCATCCGTGTCCTCAGCTGACCTTTCGTCAATGGCCGCTAAACATTTATCCTTTCGAAGGATAGCCTTCATCTTTAATTTCCACAACGAGAAAATATTCCCATTGAATTTTTCAATTTCAAATTTCGCCGCCATTGCTACAATCACTATCAACTTTTCGATAAAACTATTATTTGTTAATAATAGTAACGAACACCTTTTGAGTGAGTATAATTTTATTTATCTTTTGATGTGGATGGTCCACTAATTAGTGGCAACCACAGAGCATACGATAAATAATTATACACACACTCAACCATAGCTCTTGATACCACTGGTTGAGAAAAGTGACACCGGACTGAAGCAAACCCACAACTAAAATAAGAAATATAATAAAAGATGATACACGGATTTTACGTGGAAAACCCCAATAGAGTAAAAACCACGGGCAAGGAAAGATACGTTTCACTATGATGAAAATTATGAGTTACACCATCTCTATTTACAAAGATTAATAAGAATCTTTTGTAATTAGGAAATACTACAAACTCTCTAATAGACTCAAATACTAGGAGAAAGTTAGAAAACACAAACACTTTGTATGTGTTTTATGTTGTAGATGGGATGCAAACTGATGTTGTAAACTCCTCTATTTATAGTGTTGTGAAACACTGTATTGAGACTCAATCAACTTGTCCACTTGCAAAAAGAATATTCCCATATACAATGTATCCAGAAACAGTTATCCTGTAAATTGTTTGATAGAATTGAAGCTGTTAAAAAAACATAAGATTGATATTTGGTTATATGATTAGAATTGGTGGTGCCCGGGTATTATGTATAAACCAATAAACGATGCATCTAAGTTTATAAAATGTCATTTGCTCTAGTGTCAACATTTTAGCTTTGTAGCCTTAGATTTTTATCATCGATAACGGTTTTTTACTCGTATACGTTTTTTAAGGGGGGCCTTTTGTCTAAAAACAAAATTACAAAAAACAAAATTATTTGTCTAAAAACAAAATTACAAAAAAAGCGACCATTGACTTCAAGGGTCAAAAGGCAAACTTCAGAGGTTGTTTCGATTAATTAAAGATATCGAATTAGATGAAAAAGAATGATATGAAGTTGTTGGTGTTTTTTTACATTTCAGTTGAATGAAATACCCTTCATTCTAATAAGGTATATAAATAATTAGTGTTTTAAAATTTATATAATCGATATGGGTTTGTTTTAAATTGTCATTGTTCATATGGGTGTTTGATTTTTGTTAGTTTAGTTGATGAGTTAAGGTGTTCATTAGTGGTTTATGTATGTATCCACACCAAGTGTTTGCTTTTATGCCTCAATGAAATAGATTGTTTGGGGTTAGTGGCCAAACTTTTTTTTTGTCTGCAATTCTGTTACACGCGTAAGGACAATTCATTACTTCGATAGAAGTATGCTGCAAGTGTTAGGTATTGTATTTAATTTTATAGATTAAATAGGCTATAAGGATAGTCGGCAAGTTTACTGCAATTGCCCGCATTGGTTTCCGCTGGCCTTATGGACCTGTAAGAATCCCGTCGATTATGTAAATCGCCACTGAATATTTAAAATCGTTATGCAACGCAGTCTGTTTTATGTTTTATGTTTGCCACTTATCATTAGTTTATGTTACAAGCTTAAGCTTTGAGGTTCCTAATTACTCTTTTAATGTATATAAGCATATTAAGACAGGGTCCTTATTTCTGAATGATATCCATAAGTTATGAAATCATCCAGTGTCATGTAATATTGCATATATTTATATATGTATTTCAGATGGCACCGCGGCAGTGACCACCCCTTTCAATAGCAAGGTGCGTTTTAGACATACAATATGATATATTTCAGAATGTGTATTGTTGGCCACTATTTCTTCATATTTATTAAACCTACTATAAATTTTGAATGATACATTTTAGCACTTTTGTAGGTATGTATTGTTAACCTGATCTACTTGCCTTATCTTCTTCTCTTTGGGTCAAATGTATCAAAATTCGACAAAAGTTTTAGAAGCTTACAGAATTGGTGCAATAGTCTATCTCTATTAATAAATAAACATAACACCAAATTGACCCATTCCTAATTAAATGGGTCAAAGTTATTACGGTAATTATGTATATAAAATATGTGGTATACTGGTATTTAAAGCACTTAAATCATATAAGAATCATTGTTATGTAGGTATTCTCAAGTAAAATCATTGGTTTGAAATTCGTCCCGAGAATGTTTCTGAAGATGGGTCATGGGAATTGAAATATTAAGTGCACCCCATATACACGAGGATACTTTCTTTATATGCTGAAAAGAATGAATGATAATTTGTTGTCTCCGAAGGACTTATTGGAGTAGGAAGTATGAACGGCCAACGACCCTCCAAGATCTGCAACTTAAGAATGCAGCTTATCTCCACACTATACTCCAAGCAACAGAAGGTTTGCCTTGAAATATGTTCAAGGTATGGCTTTTGTCTTTATGTTTTTTAGTTATTCACCAATTATAGTTAGGATTCTAATGGGCAGAAAAGGTTGCGGTAGAATTTCACCCAAAAATTTCAAAAGGATTTTGAGGCGATATGTTGGCAAGTTACTTCTCAGAACCTAATGAAAACCACATTTGAGTGAACTTGAGTGACTTCACTTATGTGTGGGCTTAATTTGAGATGTATGGTTTACCGGCTTGGTTAATTATTTGTCGTTTTGGAAAGGGTTAGTTCGGTTTGGACTTTTTTAGGTTGAATGAATGAATGACAGAGAATGCAATTTAACAGTCAACCTCTAAGCGTCATTTAACATCCAGCACTCATGTTTTTTTCCAACGAATCAATAGCATCTTATTGACTATCAAACCCTTCATTGGTTTAACATTACTGGGTTGTGAACATCTTTTGTCATTTTTTGCTTGATTTTTATACTGCATGAAATTTTTGCTTGATTTTTAGTATATAATAACTTTGTCCATGTTCATGTGGAAAGAAAAGCTAAGCGTGATTATTTTATGCTGCAAGTATTTGTTTGTTGTACAGTCAGCTTCGCATTTAGATTTTTCAGTTATTATCGGTTTTCACTTTTCAAGTTTTCACTTGATGCAGGCTTAATGCCAATTGAGACAGAGTTTCTGAGGTACAATAAAAGAACTCACTCAAGTTTTAAATCCTACAAAAGTGTGAAAATGCCCCTGAAAGGTTTAATGACACAAGATTTGAGTAAGTTGAATGTAACGAGACGACATCCACTCTTTCCAGAGTTATATCTCGAAAATCTACAATAAATACAAGTAATAAAGGCAAGTTATTCTGAATCTCATAAAATTTGCATGTATTTAGACAATATTGCATTTGTACCAACAGTTTTGTTGTCCGTCTTAACAGATAGTCCTCTTTCTGACGTGCCCGAGTTTGAAAAGAGTAAGATGACACTCATAAGACGTGTGCCATTTGCTGACTGAAAGTAAGTAACCAGATCTTCCAAACTTTCTCTCAGAATTTTTTATTTTTGGGACAATTTACATGAAACGGGTCACTTTTGGTTAGTTTTTATATATAATAGGTCAAACCGGAAATAAATAAAATGAAAAGCAATAGATTACAAGAAAACGGGTTGAAGAAGTCCAGTTGGTGGTTTGTGACTGGTGAACAGGGTATTTGGATACAGTAAAACGTCAACTCACCAACAACTTACGTCACCATCACCAATGGCAGTCGCAACCACCAGCAACAGCACCGCACCTCCGTCACAATCATCTTCTCCAGCGCCGATCACCGGTTCTCCTCCGTTGGCCGGAATTTTAGATCCGGTTGAGAGCTCGACTTCGTCTCCAGCATAATCAGCAAGATATGCAGGTTCTGTAACTGAATTAGTTGACTATTTAACTGATTATTAATTTAATCAGTTATTGATCTATAATATTATTAAGAGTTTTACTTAGAGGTGGATACTAGTCTATTATTATGGAATTTGGTTTCGAGATGAGTGCTATATCTTTCGTTAGGTGCTATGTGAAAAGTTACATAATGTAGATGAATTTTCATGCGTTCGTCCATTTAAGGAATGCGTGTGAATGTTTCAATGTATGATGGACATGATATATCTTTCGTTATATTAATTTGACTGATGGTGGTGGTGAAACCTTTTGAATGTTCTTATGCACTATTGAGGTGGTCAAGTTTCTTTTAGAGAAAAACAATAGTACGACGGTAGTAGTATTGAGGGGATTTTGTTGAGAAAAGTGACACCGGATTGAAGCAAACCCACAACTAAAATATGAAATACTAATAAAGATGGCACACGAATTTAACGTGGAAAACCCTAATAGGGTAAAAACCACGGGCAAGGAAAGATACGTTTCACTATGTAAACTAGGAGTTACACCTTCTCTCTTGATACTAGGATAATACAAATTTATATCTCTTGTAACTAGGAGATAACCAAACTCTCTAATTATCAAAGACAAGGAGAAAAATGAGATACAAAGTCACTATGTGTTACTTTGTAAATGGGATGCCAAATGATGTTCTAAACTCCTCTATTTATAGTGTTGCTTAACACATTTCGTCCACAAGAACATACCAAGGAATTATAGGCATATATCATGCCACGTCTATCTATCACCATCCATTCATTTGTTTTTTCCACTTGACCACATTGACATGCATTTGTCATATTATTCTAGAAGCCAAGATATATCAACAATCTCCCACTTGAAGATTCGATTGAAGCTCAATCAATCTTCACACCGTTATCCTTCCTTGCACTTTCATGTTGCTTACGTTTCCGCTAGGCCGCATGAGGATCGGCACCATATGAACTTGTCACAGTTGATTGCTTTTGTCAGATAATCTGCCACGTTATCATCAGTATGAATTTTCTGCATATCCACGGTTCCTTCTTCCACTTTCTCACGAACGGTGATACTTGAACTTCGTATATGCTTTGTCTTTGAATGAAATGCCGGATTCCTTGCCGGATACAAGGCACTCGATTATCACAAAATAGAGTAATTTTCTCTTGTTTGTACCCGAGCTCCTCCAACAACATCTTCAACCATCTCGCTTCTTTGCTGGCTTGAGCAACTGCAACATATTCGCTTACGTAGTTGACATAGCCACCCATTGCAGCTTTGAAACCCACTTCGTTCGCCATAAAGTGTAAACACATACCCGGTGGTTGATTTACTTCCGTCAAGATCACCTGCATAATCGGAATCAACATATCCCTTGACAGTTAAACCCGATTCCCCATAACATAATGCAACATCAGAGGTTCCTTTAAGATATCTAAAGATCCTCTTCACAGCTTCCCAATGCTCTCTACCAGGTTCCGCCATGTACCGACTCACTACTCCCACTGCATGTGCAATGTCTGGTCTAGTACAAATCATCGCGAACATTAAACTTCCCACTGCCGATGCATACGGTACTCGAGACATTTCCATCCTCTCTTCTTCACTGCTAGGACTCATCTTGGAGGATAACTTGACATTAGTAGGAAACGGGGTTGATATTGACTTACAATCTTGCATATTAAACCTTTGCAAGATTTTCTTCACATAATTTTTCTGTGAAAGCCAAACTTTCCTACTAACTCTATCTCGGTGAATTTGCATCCCTAGAATCTTGTTTGCGGGTCCAAGGTCTTTCATCTCGAATTCCCTAGCGAGTCGTGCCTTCAGTTTACCGATACTATCTTTGTTGGGGCCTGCAACCAACATGTCGTCAACATATAACAGCAAGATGACAAAATCATTGTCTCCAAACCTCTTGTAATAAGCACAAGGGTCTGCGTGTAGTCTGTTATATCCAAGGCTAATGATGAAAGAATCAAATCTCTTGTACCAACACCGCGACGCCTGCTTTAAACCGTACAGAGATTTGTTTAACCTGCAAACCAAGTTCTCTTTTCCTTTTTGTTTAAAACCTTCTGGTTGGAGCATGTAAATTTCCTCATCAAGATTTCCATGAAGAAATGCAGTTTTCACATCTAGCTGCTCTAGATGTAAATCATACGTAGCACACATTGCCAGAACTACTCGAACATTTGTCATTCGAACCACAGGGAAAATATTTCATTGAAGTCGACTCCCTCTTTCTGAGCATATCCTTTGACTACCAATCTTGCATTATACCTCTCCACCTGGTCATCACCGTTCCTCTTGATCTTATACACCCATTTGTTTCCAATAGGTTTTCTACCTACTGGTAGTGGCATTAGTTCCCACGTTTTATTCTTATGAAGAGCTTCAATTTCTTCTTGCATTGCTTCTATCCAGAATGAAGCATCTGAATTATTCAGTGCTTCTTGAAGAGTTGATGGCTCTCCTTCCTCTGTAAGAAGACAGTATGCAACATTGCCCTCCATAACATAATACGAGTGCCACACCGGGCGTTTTCTTTCACGATTAAGAGTACGAGTCGTTGGAGCTTGAGACTCGGTCGTCTCATTCACCTCGGCTCGTGTACGGCTTCGAAGAATCATTTGACTGAAATTGCCTTTCCATCTGTATTGATGTAGTTTCTCTTGTAGTGCTATCACCTTCTTCAATCTCTTGACTTTTGTCTTCCATAAAGACAACATCTCTGTGACGATTACTTTGTGGGCGTGGGGTCCCACAAGCGATACCCCTTTACTCCGTCAGCGTACCCCAAGAACAAACATTTTTTGGATTTCGGATCCAACTTTGTAGTTTCTTGAGAATTGTACATCACGCATACAGGACTTCCAAATATATGAAGTTCGAATAGTTGACTGCTTTCCGTCCACATCTCCATCGTTGTCTTCAACTCAACTGCAGTTGAAGGTGACCGATTTATCACATAACATGCGGTATTGATTTGCTTCGCCCGAATGATTTTTCCAAGCTGCAGTTGCCAACATTGCTCTTGCTCTTTCCAACAAGGTTCGTTCATCCGCTCGCCACTCCATTCTGTTGAGGTGTATCTGTAGTGAACTGCCTTTTGATTCCTTCTTGCCTGCAAAAAGAATCAAATTCATCACCGGTGTATTCACCTCCATTATCTGTCCTCAAACACTTGATCTTCTTTCCAGAATCAAGCTCAACCCGCACTTTGTAAACCTTGAAAACTTCAAACACATCAGACTTCTTCTTAATTGGGTACACCCAACATCTCCTGGAATAGTCATCAATAAAGGATACAAAATACTTTGCTCCTCCCAGGGATAGAACCGGTGCCTGCCACACATCAGAGTGAACCAATTCTAGAACAGATACACTTCTAGAAATTGATGTCTTGAATTTTAAGCGATGCTGCTTGCTGATAACACAATGTTCACAGAAAGGTAAAGAAACCTTTGTGAGGCCAGGAATTAACTTCCTTTCAACAAGAATCTTCATTCCTTGTTCTGACAAATGTCCAAGCTTCTGATGCCATGTTACTGCAACTCTATGACTTGAACTATGTGAAGCAACAGATGCTTCCGCCTCCTCCATTACCTCTCCTTTCAGTTGGTATAAGTTTGCAGCCACCTTTTCACCTTTCATAAGTACAAGCGCGCCTTTTATAACTTTCATGATCTTGTTTTGTATTTCAACCTTACAACCAAGATCATCCAATTGTCCCAGAGACAATAGATTCTTTCTCAAGCCCTCCACGTGTCGCACATCCGAATAGTACGAATGTACCATCATGCACTTTCACCATGATATTTCCAATTCCAATGATCTTTAGTTCATGATCATTGCAACTGTACACAGATCCGCCTCTAGAGATAGGTTTATATTGATGAAACCATTCTCTTCTTGCGGTCATATGAAAAGTAGCTCCCGTATCGAACAACCATATATCTGCAAATCTTTTCCTGCCTTCATTTGCAACCATTTGCTTCACAACCGAGCGTTACCATCTTATGAAGTGCTTGCGAAATTTCCCTGAGGATTAGAGGTATTTAAACCCCGACAATCTTTCTTAAAGTGACCCGGCTTGCCACATTTGTAGCATTTAAAATTCTGCTTCTTTCATGTTTTAGATTTACCATGATTGTGACTCCCACGGAGCCGGGCTCCATTGACCTCCTTCTCGTCATCACCAAAGCCTCCACCTGTCTTGAACTGGTTCTGTCACTCCCTATTGTTACGCCTTTTGTTTTCTTCTTCGAATAGCGGCCGCAACATCATCGAAGACTAGATAGTCGAAAAGAACATTAAGGTTAAGTTGATTATGAGTTGGTCATATGAGTCGGGTAAACTTTGAAGTAGAATTTCAGCACGTTCTTGTGGCTCTATTTTACAACTCAAAGATGTGAGTTGAGAAAATAAAGTATTCAGGTTATTAACGTGCTCACCAATCGAAGTAGATTCCGTCATGCGCAAAGCATAAAGTTTCCTCTTAAGGAAAATTTTGTTGTGGAGCGATCTTGCCTCGTACAATCGAGCAAGATGATCCCAAATCTCCTTTGCACTTTTCTTCTCCTCTATGCTTGACAAAACTCCATCTGCTAATCCCAAATGAAGATTTGCAATAGCATTTCCGTCCATCTCGTCCCATTTCTTGTCATCCGTGACCTCAGTTGGCCTTTCGTCAATGGCCGCTAAACATTTATCCTTTCTAAGGATAGCCTTCATCTTTAATTTCCACAACGAGAAATTATTCCCATTGAATTTTTCGATTTCAAATTTCGCCGCCATTGCTACAATCACAATCTACTTTTTGACAAAACTATTATTTGTTAATAATAGTAACGAACACCTTTTGAGTGAGTATAATTTTATTTATCTTTTGATGTGGAGGGTCCACTAATTAGTGGCAACCACAGAGCATACGATAAATAATTATACACACACCCAACCTTAGCTCTTGATACCACTTGTTGAGAAAAGTGACACCGGATTGAAGCAAACCCACAACTAAAATATGAAATACTAATAAAGATGGCACAGGAATTTAACATGGAAAACCCTAATAGGGTAAAAACCACGGGCAAGGAAAGATACGTTTCACTATGTAAACTAGGAGTTACACCTTCTCTCTTGATACAAGGATAATACAAATTTATATCTCTTGTAACTAGGAGATAACCAAACTCTCTAATTATCAAAGACAAGGAGAAAAATGAGATACAAAGACAAGGAATTTCACAAGGAACGGGAAATAACATTTCAGCCCCAGAAACGTGTAAGTTAACGGGTATTGAGACTGTAATGGTACAAGCTCCCAGCGGGGTCCACTAAAAAGGGATCGAGAAGAAGCTGAACTAGACACTAATATAAAGCAAGCTTTGAGAAATAAGATCGCTAAAAAAGAAGCTAAATCCGCATCTAAGAAAGTTAAATGTAAAACAAAGCAAGACATTAAGGGGTTTGATGCAATTAAGGAAACAGGGGCCTATCAAGAATCGGAATGGAGTTGAAGCGTAAAAGTTCGACATGGCAAACGGCTTCTCAAAGAGTAACGAGGCCACGCCCCGGATCCAGATTTTCATGATTTCGATATAGAAGAAGCGAAGAGTGTTTCAAAGAAGGTCAACTCGGTCGCTTATGATGATCGTGACGGGATGCCTCGGAACTATTACCACATAGGACCCATTAAGATAGTTATTTTGCCATTAACTTTATTAATCTGATATTCATGTTAGCTTCATACTTCATAAGCTGAGAACAATTCATATGTTGAATCTGGACTGTCCTATAGTTTGAAACATTGCTTCATTTGGCCCAAGTAGGTGCAAAAAAGAGACTGAAGATTAAATTTTTTTGTGCAATAACTCATGGTTTGTATAAAAAGGTAACTCGAGTTCAGGTAATTATATGGCGTATGTGAAAGATACTGATGATATCGACACGAAAAGGTTTGTACAACATAATGCATGGAAACATGGAGGGGTTGGGTAATGGGTCAAAACAGTATTAGGTTGAAATGTATCACTTTCAGTAGTTGTTCAAACTGGACACTCTAGATCAAATATGGTGTATGTGGATTTATTACTGTAGGTTCATATTTCTACCGTCCATTTTTCCACTTCACTTTTTTGTTGTTATAGTGGAAAATGAAGGACTATGCCTTGGTTGACGAGATTAGTTGGCTTATCTTTTGCTTGTATACAGTTGCTGACAATTCTAACTTTATGTTTATATATTTTGGTACTTTTTTATTATTATTATTTTTTGTGTTTTCCAGAAACATAAATATGGCTGGAACTAAAGGGGTGTTTGGACATTATCTTTTTAGGGTAAAGTTTGGAACTAAAGGGGTGTTGATTCACTCCAAACAAAAGTTTTGTTTCAGCCCAAAAGTAAATTTGACTGTATTTTTTTGTTAAAATATTGGGTTAATGTTATGATGATTAAATTGAAGTATAAGTTATAATTTGTGTAAATATGCTCTTACTCTTTGCATAAACATATTGAAAAAGGTAAAGTAATTTTTTTTTTTTTTGGTTTGTAAAAAGGGACCATCCCAGGCAAATGTATTAATATCAAAAATAAAAAATAAAAATAAAATAAAATAATAATAATAATAATAATAATAATAAATAAAATCAAAGACTTATATGGACATACCCTTATAAGCTTAGTCCAAATGACATGCCCAAAACATGCATAATAACAAAACAAGCATGTAAGTGCCAATACTATATACATAAGATAACAAACAAAAACAATAGCTACAAAACCCATACAATGGCTACAAATCAAATGGTTATATAATTTTAGTGTTCCCATTCAACCCGGTCCAAACTATAATAAACTTCCCTCCAAAAATGATATCCAACCATCTTAACAAGATTTTTACCAGCAAAGAAATAACCAAAACCCCAATCCAAAGCCTATTGGGTTAATCACCATCGACCCAACAGTTAACCCGTCACAACCCAAATGACCCGGTCAACAAAAGTCAACCATAAGAAAAGTCAACGAAGCAGTTACAACGGTTACATAGCAGTTATCAATAACTGCTCCATATCAAGAACCGACACAATGGTTCTATGTACCCTTTCATTACATTATAAATACTAGATACATTTGTTTGTAAAAACATGATGACAGATTTTGTACAATGATGACTGAAATAATAAGAAAACTTTCTTGATTCAAATCGTTTATTGTTATTTGGTATATCGTTGATTAAAGATCCAGAAAAATGGGCCAACAATTGGTATCAGAGCCAAAATCATCATATACCATATTCATTTAGTTCCAGAATCAAATAAAAAAAAACAGTTTCGACAGAAATTTTGCAAATCGATGCGAACACAAATCCTAGACGTCATTTTTGTGTTCCACACTTCGTCATGAAGGGGAACAATCACAACATGATTACTCTCTACCGTCAGAAAATTACAAAAATTTATTCCTTTTATTTTCGAAACCATTTTTCTTTTTACCAATCCAATCGGATAAAAAAAAAACGAACAAAATCGTTTTATATTTGATTCAATTAAAACTAAACGAAGTCATCATCAAGGGGCAATAATCAAATCATAAAAGGAACAAACACACCTGTTCCGAATCAAGAATCAAGCCCAGAACGTTAATTAAGCCACCAATTGACTTAATTAAAGTCTCCAATCTTTCATACCACTCACAGATTAAAAACCCCAAATCAACGAAACCCTAAAATTTCGATTGAAGGGATCCAGTGTTCTCAAAATCACCACGTATCGGAGAAGATAAGAAGGCCATTCACCCTTTCACAGGAGGTGACCATAAAGATTAGGAGAAGAAGAAGCGGATCTCTACCCAGAAAAGAGAGAGAGACGAAAAACTGTCTCCAAGAGAGACACTTTACTTTCTTATCTCAAAAACAAGAGATATACAGAAAATATATACGGCGCATGTTTTTTATCTCACAAAGAGATAAATAATATACAAATAAGGAGGCGCAGTATTTTAAGTGGGCAAGGATTTCATTTTTTTATATAAGGCATCGGGTTAAACCATCAACCCCTCCAGGTTTCAAAAGATTTCAAAACCACTTTTATTTTACTTTATATATTTTTGATATATATTGTTTTTTGATAAGTTATTTTATTTAAAGTTAATATCTTGTCAAAATTTTAGAAATATAATAACCTAGTATCATACCGCTTATTATAATGATTAAGGATAGTTTTGGATTTAAAAACTAGTCCCTTAAAGTGTTTTATAGCCTATAAGGCAAGATACAAAAAAACTCGCTAGATATAGAAATTTCGACACACCTAGTGTTATAAAAGTTTTTTTTCAATATATTTAAAATATGACGAAAGGAAGTGGAAATAAGGAACCTACTACTAATTTTACGAATAGTACACCCCAATTTCAATGCCCAATCCTAAAGCCCGCGAATTACTCATTATGGGCAATTCGAATACAAATCATTCTCGAAGCGAATGGTTTATGGGAAACAATTGAGCCGACTGAAACGACTCAACCCGATAAAAATATGATCAACCTGGACTTAAGGAAGATCACAACAACGAAGGTGGAAATAACCAGAAAAACATGATCAACCTGGAAATAAGGAAGATCACAACAACAAAGGTGGAAATAACCAGAAGAACATGATCAACATGGACATAATGAAGATCACAAAGAAAGGTGAAAATAACCAGATCAACATGGACATAATGAAGATCCGCGAAGAAAAGGTGGAAATAACCAGATCAACATGGACATAATGAAGATCACAGAAGAAAAGGTGGAAATATGGACATAATGAAGATCACAGAAGAAGGTGGAAATAACCGAAGGAAAATTGATCTACCTGGATATAAGGATGATCACAAAAAAATTAAAAGCTTAGATGGTGGATTTAACCAGAAGATGAACCAAGAAGACTTAAAGACCTACGTTACAGCGATTGTGATTAAGGGGGAGAATATTGGGTTAATCACCATGACCCACAGATAACCCGTCACAACCCAAATGACCCGGTCAACAAAGTCAACCAAGTCAGAAGCGATTACAGCGGTTACATAGCATTTATCAATAACTGCTCCATATCAAGAACCGACACAATGGTTCTATGTACCCTTTCATTACATTATAAATACTAGATACATTTGTTTGTAAAAACATGATGACAGATTTTGTACAATGATGACTGAAATAATAAGAAAACTTTCTTGATTCAAATCGTTTATTGTTATTTGGTATATCGTTGATTAAAGATCCAGAAAAACGGGCCAACAAAGCCCAGCAGCCACCAAACTCGGCAATCTAAGCCTCACATTTTCGCTCATAGTTCCACACAGCTTCTTACCACCAAACAATTTACCACCAGCAGATTTCTATCCCACAAAGAACAGATAGAAGAACAAATATGTATCATATTATTGTTTCAAAACTATAACTTCAAATATCTTAAGAGCAACAAATAGTTACTATCAAAAACACTTATATACATATCATAGCAAAACCTTCTCATTTTCACCCATCATGTACGCTTACACCACATAAAACAGTTTAAACTTTTTAAGTGTTGTTGCTCAAGGTTTAACCTGGAAGTTAATCTTATTAGCTTTCTAAGATCAGATAATTATTAGCTGTAATTATCATACATTAGTTGTGATTATCATTAGTTGGCAATTAGCTTAAATGTTGATTGCAACTAATATATGATAATTACAGCTAATAATAATTTCATTGTTATTTTGAATATAATCAAGCTGTCAAAAAAGTTTTTTTTTTTCCTTTTCTTCTCAAACTCTTTTAATGAGTATACACTCAAATAAGTTCTATCTTGTAAGTATTTCTTTGAAATGCAAATGAACTCGAATAAAGAAATGCAATACCCAATCCCAAGTCTTCTTAAAAGTCTTCTCTGTATACACGTAGGAAATAGCTATTTATCCGTCAAATTGTCTTTGTCAAGCTGAGAAGGAATGTGTGGATGATTTAAACATTAATATTTGTAAATATTATAATCTCTTAAAAGTCTTGGTATTCTCATGATGATAAGAAATTTGTGGAAGCCTTTCATTTAACCAGTTGTATGTCATGAACGTTAACATGCAAAACTAAGTATAAAAAGCCAATGCATGTTCTTATAATTTCCAAAAATGAAGTCACCACAAGCAATAATTCACTTATCACCTTCCTCTCTTATTTCTTTTCTCGTTTTCGGTCTCGCGATAACGTGTCTTACTTCCGCCACCGTCTCTGCTTCCAACGGCGGTAATGAGACTGATTATCACGCGTTGTTGTCATTTAAGTCGATGATCACCCACGATCCATACAAAGTTCTAACCTCGTGGAACCATTCCTTTCATTTCTGTGACTGGAGTGGTATTTCATGTGGAAAGCGGCACAAGCGAGTGATTGCTTTACGGCTAGGTTCGCAAGGCTTAGAAGGCTCGTTGTCTCCTCATGTAGGAAACCTCAGCTTTCTCTCAAGAAGAACAGCTTTCAAGGAACAATTCCTCATGAACTTGGTCGTCTGTTTAGGCTACGTGGCCTTTATCTTTATATTAACAAATTCAGTGGAGTCATTCCCGCAAACTTGTCTGGTTGTTCTAACCTCGAAGACCTTTTTCTAGCTCAAAATAAGCTAGTTGGAAGCATACCCAAGGAGATGAGTTTACTCTCGAAACTTACTAGTCTTGTAATTTATGACAATAACTTAACAGGTGGAATCCCACCTTTCTTGGGGAATATCACATCAATGGAAAGGTTCTCTGCTACAGGGAACCCGCTTGGTGGGAGCATTCCAGAAACCTTGGATCAATGGAGAAGCTTGATGGTATTTTACTCTGGTAATTGCAACTTATATGGAAACATCCCTCATTCCATTTTCAACCTCTCACTCCTAGTTAATTTTTCCTTAGCTGAAAATCACCTCACTGGTAGTCTTCCTGCAGAAATTGGTAATCAGCTCCCAAATCTTGAGGTCCTTCAGTTATGGGGTAACGAACTGACCGGAGTTCTTCCACCTTCTCTTTCTAATTGTTCTAAATTAGGAATTCTTGAAATGGAGGACAACATTTTTAGTGGGAAGTTGACAATCGACTTTTCAAAACTTAGAAATATTGAAATAATTAGATTACACAATAACAACTTCCATGGACGCGGAGAAGCTGATGACATGAGGTTTGTTGATTCTTTGAAAAACTGCACCAGATTAGTACGTTTGAATCTTTATAATTGCAACCTTATAGGAGTGCTTCCAATATCAATTGGTAATCTCTCTCATCAACTCAGCTTTCTAAGTTTAGGAGACAATCACTTATTTGGAAGCCTCCCTTCAAGTATAGGTAGTCTAGTTGGCTTGACCTTTTTATTTTTAGGAAATAATAGATTCAAAGGAAGAATTCCCACTAGCGTTGGTAAACTACAAAAGCTACAAGTTCTTGCTCTATATAGCAATCAATTTTCAGGGCCTATCCCTCATGCCATTGGGAACTTATCACTATTGACACTACTTTACTTAGATTACAACAAATTAGAAGGTCATGTTCCATCAAGCCTCGGGAATTGTAAAGAACTTGATGGGTTACACCTTAAAGACAACAGACTAAGTGGAAACATACCCAAACAACTTTTTCAACTTTCATCACTAAATTATTTTTTAGATGTTTCTCAAAACCGCTTTTCTGGTTCTATTCCATCAGAGATTAAAAACCTCAAGATGTTGAGCGGTCTTGCTTTATCTTATAATAATTTATCAGGCCCCATTCCTAGTAGCCTTGGTGAGTGTATTAGCCTTACAGAGTTATACCTTAGTGGCAATAGATTTGAAGGCATAATACCATCTTCATTAAGTTCCTTGGGAGGATTGGAGGTATTCGACATTTCTGAAAATAATTTATCAGGTAGAATTCCACAATTTTTAGAAAAATGGAAATCCTTAGGAAATTTGAACCTATCCTTTAATGAATTTGAGGGTGAAGTACCGACTCTAGGAGTGTTTGCCAATGGAAGTGCATTTTCAGTTTTGGGGAACGATAAGCTTTGTGGTGGTTTGGTTACACTTAAGTTACCCAAATGCAAGGAGACGGGTAGTAAGAAAAAAAGGTTTCCTTTCTTCATATTAGTCATCGTGATTGCAGTCACGTTGCTCGTCATATTATGTTGTGTGTATCTTTTGTGTAAGAAGAAACGCAACAGTCAACCATCTCAATCATCAGGGAGCGAACGGTTCATGAAAGTTTCATACCATCAACTTCTCAACGCTACTGATGGCTTCTCTGCAGCAAATTTGATTGGGGAGGGTGGGTTTAGCTCGGTTTACAAAGGAATCCTCGATTCTAATCATAATAAACCTGCTGCAGTCAAAGTTTTGCATCTTCAAAATAAAGGAGCTCACAGAAGTTTTCTAGCAGAATGTGAAGCATGGCAGAATATTCGACACCGTAATCTGTTGAAGATAATAACTTCATGTTCAAGTGCTGATTTCCAAGGAAATGATTTTAAAGCTCTGGTTTATGAGTTTATGCCCAATGGAAGTGTACACGATTGGCTTCATTCAAGTGCATATACATCGAAATATTCTTAGAGATGTTGCCAATGCACTTGATTATCTTCACAATCGCTGCCAAACAATGATTGTTCACGGTGACTTGAAGCCAAGTAACATTCTACTTGATGATGATATGGTGGCTCATGTTGGAGACTTTGGTTTAGCTCGACTACTTGTTACAATTTAAACAAAACAGCTCAACCGGGATTAAAGGAACAATTGGTTATGCACCTCCAGGTAGTATTCCATAATGCTTACATTTACTTACCAATTACTATTTGTAACTTAAGTAACTGTTTTTAATTCGCAGAGTATGGTCTCGGGAGCGAGATGACAAGTACCGGGGATGTCTATAGTTTTGGAATATTATTACTAGACGTGAGGACCGGGAAACAGCCGACAGATGACATGTTCAACGATGGTCTTAGCCTTCATAAACTTACTTACATGGCATTACCGGATCATGTAATCGATGTTATCGATGATGATGCAATTGTGTTGCAAAGTACGGAAGCGAATGCAAAGAAAGTGGAAGAATGTTTGGTTGCAATTATCAAGATTGGAGTATCGTGCTCTGTGGATTCTCCACCACAACGGATGAAAATTGAAATTGTTGTCAACGAGTTGCAGCGCATTCTCGATGTCCTTCAAAATATATAAGGTACTTTGTTCTCCCATTTTGTAGAATCTGATTTTACATGAGTTTCTTAATAAATCATCACTAACTTGGTTTTATTTTTGAACGCTTTCAGGTCTAATACCAAGCTTTCTTGGTGAAATTTTGAAAGTAACTGCAGCAAGGAGCAGTGTAGTTATATAAATGTTACTTTGTCAAATATGTTTGTAAGTGTGTTTTAGTTTTCTTGTTGCATAAGTACCATAAGAGATGTAAGAGTGCATCTACACTCCTGATGACTTATCATATGTATCAAAAGTGTGCTTATTTTTCCTCAATCCAATTTCTGTAAAATTGAAAATTTGGGGGCAAAGTATGCTGGTTACATCTGTCAAACATGTACTTGGAGATTATGGGTGTTTCACTGTTTCTTTAGGCGCATCTGCATAATGAATTTTTTTGAAAGTTGTAGCCAAATTACTATTAGGTATTTGTAGTTTGTTTACTATTAGGCCCGGTACCTGTTACTGTCCTTTTACAGCAAACGTACAAAAAGAAATGCTTTGACAACCCCATCCTAGAAATCCAAAGGGCGAATCTGGGGAACATACTTTTGCTTCTGAAGTCGTCAAAAATCGACAATTTACTTGACTTCGAGTTCATGGATCCGCCACCTAAACTTAAAATTCTTAACAACATGTCTACCTGTATCAGCTATGGATATTGGGAGCATTGAACAACACATAGAGTATGACTGATATTGGGCTAAAAATGACTGAGTTTCCACTGAACCCACTGCTCGCTAAACTGCTTTTAACATGTGAAGAATTTAGTTGTGTAAACGAAGTTTTAACGATTGTATTTATGATCTCAGTCCCGTCTGTATTCTTTTGTTCGTAAGCCCAGAAAAAAACAAAAGCGATGATGCACATGGAAATTTATCAAATACTGTGGAGACTCTCATTTCTTACAAGTGAAAGCTCTCCGAAAGGCTCGGGAAGTGAGTTATCAGTTACTCGACATCTTGAAAAAGCTCATGATCCGGCTGACATCATGTGGTTTGAATTGGGACGTCATTGGAAAAGCGATATGCTCAGTTACTTCCATAGCATACAAAACCTAAAGGGATTATGAATACATAAGTATTAGGAACCTGATGACGTGCCATTTGGATGGTTATGGCTGCTCTTTGAATAAATATTCGTAAGGGTGGGAAAATAGACGGGTCTAGCGCTTGTGTAACGGGTCAAAACAAATATTGGTATGGATCAGGTTGCCCCGGAATGCATTTTTCCCAGTTTTATTAGAATCCCCTACAGATATTAGCGTGCTAAATATGATTATGAAAGTTATGCTTTAGTATTTTAAATAAAACTATTTTGGAGCTTATAAGCATTACGTATTCATTTTTGCCACGTAGGACACATTAAGGTAGTTATTATGCCTTTAACTGTATTGGTCTGGTATTCATGTTAGCTTGCCATATGGCGAATATTGGCAAGAAATCATTCATCTGGCTACCGGAAGGACTCCGACAAATAGACTTTAGCAACCAAAGCTACAAGTCTTCTTGGATGGTATGGCTGCTCTTTTAATAAATATTCGTAAGGGTGGGAAAATGGGCATGTTTGGCGGCTTGTGTAACGGGTCAAAACGAGAACATTTCTTGTAAGGATCAGGCTGGCCCGGAATGTTTTTCGCCCAATATGATTACAAAAGCATGCGTGATATTATATAAGTTGTTTTGGTAAAACATTCAAACTCAAAAAATCATCTCGCACACAACTCAACGATTAGACATAGACCAACAATAGCTAACTAGATAAAAAAGTAGCACATTCTTCATGTTGTCATCGGACATGATTAGCTGATTCTACTGTTCTACATTATAAATTCACACCATCAATAGGCTCAAAAAACAACCAGACTTGAAACTGAAACTAATAAAAAGCCAAAAGGAATTACAAACACGTCATTGTCAAACCATCATGTTGGATTCATCTTCCTCCCCTGTTGCTGCTTCATAGAACATGTACCGGCTTTCATACTCAATCAAGTATTGTGTAGATGTTCACACATCCCAAAACAGCTCATAAACTCAGCTCACGTCTTCCATTTCCACAACCTTCCCTTTCCTCTTCTGGCAAGCCAATGCAGCTGATGTGATCAATTTTATGGCGTATCTCAGATGTCTTGACCCCTTGTATCAAGAATCTTGCGAATGTCATCTTCAATGTACGGTTGTGTTGAGATGATTAGAAGGCGATCTAGGAAATCGATTGTAATCCCGTGTGGGGATTTGTAATTTGTGCCTCAAATAGTTGTGATTCATCAGTTGGCGACCACAAGAAGTATTGGTGCCATGTCGTTTTCCATGGCCCGGTTTAGGAATGAAAAACACTCGATATCAAGCATGTGGACTTCATCTATGAACAGAGCACCATGAATGATCTCTATTCTCTACCTTTCCTTCCTCTCGTCACTCTGCAACCTTTGTATCGATTTGTTCCCTCACTTCAGCTCGTATTTCTCCAGTGTCACCAGTGAAAAGAGCAAGAAAAGCTTGTGTTCTGCATTTCACAACAAAAATAATTAAGTCTTCAGAAAGATCAAGTACCATAGTTACTTTTACATTTCCTAGTTTCTGAGTTTTTTCTCATCATAATCCAAGTTATTTCATCATGTAAAAGTTCACTGCCCCCCCCGGCCCCATAGACAACAGAAACAACCACTGACAATTGCACAAAAAGACCATCTTTGTTCAATTATCAGAAAGTGTAACTTCAAAAACAACACAACTTCAGTTCCACCTAATGCATATTCCCGGAAGCCCAAATTCCTAATTTCAATCAAACATTATGTACCTTTGCGATGGGCATCTATGTTTCTTATCACTTATAATACAGTTATTAGCATGAAACACCAAGACAAGGATTTTGAAGAAAATGATAATTCTTAAGAAAATGTTAATATCAGAGGTTTCAAAACAACCAAAAATCATCAATAATACAGGTCGCAAAAGTCATCATTTTAACAACACACATGTTTGTATTTTGTACACAAAAAAACTTTATATTTACCCAAAAAAAACATGTGGGCCTCTACAAAACAAGTTAAAGAACAGAAACACCCTAATGCAATGACTTAGAGAAAATGGCACTTTTGTTCATAGCAAAGAAGAGTCCTTCTAGATTTCAAATCAGTTAAATTATAAACTTTTAAGTCACATGTGTTGAAGGCATCATACCAAATTGAAACCTAATGAACAATGTGTCATATAATCAACACAGTTGTAACCTGAATACACTACCCATGAGCCCCAAACACAGAATACACCTTTGTAGGCACTAGGATAGTTGCAGTACCTTTAAATATTTGAATGATCAAACTTTAAAATTTAACTAATTTACATGTTGACATGAAAACAGAGTTGTAAAATTCTTTCATATGGTTCCAAGCAAACTAGTACAAGATCATACACAGTCTCCATCTCAGTCATTTTCAATGTCAGCTTCCCCATTCTCGAAACACCCTAATTACCAAACAACGCAAAATCTAGTGAGACATGGAGCTCGAGTACATATTACATTATGTATCAGTGCATGCATACAACTAGAAGCCATGGGGTCATGATCATCATTCACATGTTCATTATAAAAGCATAAGTCTGTGATCAGACTATGGTTTATTGGCAGTGACCCTATCATTTGCATTCAACTTATTATGCAATTTGGAAATGTAGTGGTCCTTCAGTCTATGGGATGGCAACGGGTCGTATGTCATTGCATTTCCCATCCCCGGCCCTATCCTAAGTCCACATCCCCATCCCTCTATCCCTATCCCCTGGGAATAGTTTCTTCTCCCCATCCCATCGGGTATCGGGATCCACAGGACGATATTGGGGATTTTAAGTTTCTAAAAATCAACCGATATGTTATCTTACATGTCACGCATATAAGCTGACATCAAATGAGGTTATAAGCATACATATAAGCCTACACAAACACCTCCTAAGCTTAGCCCTGTGTATCCCTGACCAAGAATTGGCAGGTACCTCAACACTAGCATCAACTGTAAACCGCAGCTAATTTGAAACAGTAAACCATAACTTTAAAAATGTAGATCAATTTCTATATATTAAAAGTGACACCCGTGGGAGAGATGTTAACAGCTTAACGATACAAACCCACATATACTTAGCTTAATTGTAACACATTATACAAACATGAATCTTTATACAACACTACCGTTGATATCATCATTCTCAGAGATATAATTAATGTTTAAAGTTGTAGCTGTAACATCTGAATCCTAAATTAATTCACTTCATTTGATGACAAAACTTTATTAAACCAGGATAGCTGCACCGTCACTTATAAACACGCAAATCCCAAATCCATATCCTAACAACAGACCAACAAAGTCTCAAAATCCTGAAACCTTAATCCAACCCAAATCCTATATAAAAAAACATCCAAACTCAAAAATCTCAAACCGAAAACCTAAACATCATAATTCATACCATTACAACACACAAATATACGCATCCAAAAAGGATAGTTTACATATCATCATCATCACTTATCGTCAAATACTAACAAGCAGTAAACATCAAAAGCAATCTTAAATCCATATAAAAACAATTCAAATCTTAAAAAACATTCATAGACTTGGCAAAATCTCGAAAATCAAAACCCGAAAAGTCAATCAATTAACTATTAAAGTTGAATCTAAGCTCCCAACAACATCAACAAATTTTACCAAACTCTAAAAAATAATGAACCTAAAAATATGTTCTATCATTTTCTTCTACAAACAATCATTAGCTAATCTATGGGTTTTACAAGTATGTATACCTGTCAAAAACACACGTACTTAAAAACCCATCGATTGGCTGATTTTACACATACTTTAAATAAACTTTATGTGAATTTGAGGTGGGGTATGGATGAAAGCAATTGAAATGACAAAAAATTGAAAAGCAGCTCATAGTAACAACTCGACCATTGTTTTTAAAAATGTGGGACATTGAAAAAAAGGTTGTGTGTGTGATAAGGATTCCGAATTTGTCACTTTTATTGTTTGTTGAAACATTGGGTGTGTTTGTTATTGGATACAAGTAATGAAATGAAAGTAATTTTCAATGTTTGTTACATAAATGTTTACCATTGTATCTTTATTAATAAAGGGTTTTTAGGTTGCGTTTGGTATGATCATGGGGTTAGAATGATATTTGAATTTGGTATAGATTGAAAGAAAATTAGGAGAGTGAAAATAAATAAAATATATTATTATGTATAAATACATTTGATTTTGTAAATTCATGTTAAACTAAAAGTATTGTATAAATAAATTATTAAAGAAAATAGATAGTAAAAGGAAAGTACAATAGGTTATGGGTTACAAATTTGAACATCATGATTTGTCAGTACTTTTGATCGACACCCATCAAATAATAGTGGTATGAGTTTGGTGGGTCCATTCATTCATCTCATTCAAAAACCCAACCAAACTATTGTTTTATCTTTCTTATACTACCCAACAAAGGTAACCTCCATACAAAACCCACATGTTTTTTTGACTTTATTGACATATCTTTCCAATTTTCTTCTCTTATACATAATATATGTATTTTTATACGTAATTGATTTTGCCTTTCTAGATGGGCCTTCATTCAATATTCTTTCTTATACTAATACTACGTATAAAATATTCATAGTCTTAACAAACATTCCTAATCTATGATATAAAAGAAATGGCTAATTATCTAAAAAAAGCATCTAAGTTACAACATTTAACTTTTGTAGGCATTCAATTTCTAATTTTTTTTATTACTATCTCCGTTCTAAAATTATTATCTACAGACAAAAAACACACCGTTTAAGAAAAACATTATCATCACAGTTTTCTCTTTCTTACTTTGCACAAGCAGTTTTTACTTTTTAACAATCAATTTTCAACTTCTTTAAAGTTCGTAACAATAACCTCAAATGATAAAGAATATGGTAAACTTGATCTATATTTCATATATATTTAGGGAAGTGGACAATTAATTTGAGACAATCGAAAAAGGAAATATTGACAATAAATATGGGAGGGATGTAGTATATGCAAATATTTTCTTAATTTTCTTATTGTAGACATCATTCTAACATGTCATCGCAAATTATGAGTTATTGCATAAATCTTCCCCGTGGCTCTAAAAATTACACTATCCTTGAGTATAGGTAAAAAGGTCCCCTGGCTATAAAAATTTATACTAGTCATCCTTGTGGCTCCAAACTTAAACTAATCAAGGGTTATTTACATAAATCATCCCTATGACTCTAAAAAAATTAACACCAGTCGTCCTTGTGGCTCTAAAATTAAAATTGCCCTTAAGCAATGCTCAAACTCGGGTCTCTGGCTTTACAACGAACCCTACCACTCGTCCAAGCATCCAGTGGTGTTATGTTTATTTCTTTTATTCTTTTATCCATTTTTCTTTCTTTTGGCCAGAAATAATAAAAAATTATACGTTTTTATATGTTTCGCCTTTTTTCTTACATTTTCATACGTTTTCTTCCGTTTTTATACATTTTCATCCATTTTTATACGTTTTTCTTACAATTTTATACGTTTTTATCAATTTTTATATGTTTTTATACGTGATCGATAAAAATTTGCAACTCGGGCCACATGTTTGAGATTAATGAGTTGCAAATTTTATAAGTGATCGATAAAAGTTTGCAACTCGGGCCATGCTTTATATGTTATCGCTCGATACGCACCCGCTTTATTTTGATTCTTGACGCTTTCACACGCTTTATCCGTTTCCACCCCTTTATATACATTCTCACCCGTTTTTATATTTTTCGTCCGCTTTTATAATGATTTTATATCGCTTGAATCCCGCCTTTATCCGTTTTCTTAAAATTTTATATCGTTTTTATATGTTTTCATCCGTTTTGATATGTTTTTATACGTCCTCATCCGCTTTTCTTATGTTTTCATACGTTATAACCTGTTTATATTCGTTTTTGTACATTTTATACGATTTTGTACAGAATTTGTACGTTTTTATGTGTTCTTGTACATTTTATAGCGTTTAGTACCATTTTGTACGTTTTTGTATGGGTTTGTATGCTTTTGTATGTTCTGTACCTTTTCATCCGTTTTCATACATACAAAAACGTACAAAAATGTAAAAAACCGTACAAAAACGGACGAATTAGCATGAAAATGGATAAAATGTATGAAACATAAGAAACCATATATAAATGAACGAAAAAGTATAAAAATGGATGTAAATTTAAGAAAATGTATACAATAGATGAAAACGTATAAAAGCGGAAAAAATGTATAAAAGCGTATAAAACATATAAAACATAAGAAAACTGACGAAAATGTATAAAAATAGATGAAAACATATAAAAATAGACGAAAACGGATAAAATGTATAAAACATATAAAAACGTTCAGAAATGGACGAAAACGATAAAATGGATAAAACGAGAAATATAAAATATATAAAACGGACAAAGCGTAAGAAAAGTATGAAATCCAAAGAAACGGGCAAAACGCATAAAACGAAGAAACGATAAAAATGAATGAAACCAATAAAAAAGGACGAACACATATAAAACGGATAAAAGATAATGAAAATATAAGAAAACGAAAAACGATAAAAACGGATAAAACCATGAGAAAACGTGATAAAAGTATATAAAACCGATGAAATCCTATAGAAATGCATCGAAAACATATAAAACCATAAGAAAAAGTATGAAACGAAAGAAAAACGCTTAAATGTATAAAATGAACTAAAGTGTAAAAACGGATGAACACATATAAAACGGACAAAAAACGGACATGAAAAGTAAATACGGATAAAAACATATGAAAACGTAAGAAAAATGTATAAAATAGACGACATATAAAATCTAACGAAAGATACAAACGGACCAAAATATAAGTTTTTATTATTTCCAGTCAAAAGAAATAAAAATGGATAAAAGAAGAAAATAAATAAACATAACACCACTAGACATGCTTGGTCCACTGGTAGGGGTTCGTTTGTAAAACCAAGACCTGGAGTTCGGCATTGCTAAGGGCAATTTTAATTTTATAGCTACAAGGACGACTAGTGTAAATTTTTTAGAGACACATGGACGATTTATGTAAATAACTCTTGTTTAGTTTAAGTCTAGAGCCACAAGGACGATTTGTGTAAATTTTTAGAGTCACAGGAACCTTTTATGTAATTGACTCAAACATGGCTCATGTAATTTTTTAGAACCACAGGGACGGTTTATGTAAATAACTCTTACTTTGTTAATGCCACGTACGAATGATGCCTACAACAAGAAAATTAAGAAAGTATTTGCATATAATGGAAAAAATAAAATGGATACCTATGATAAGTGGTGGTTGGTTGGTTATCACCTTCCATGGAAAAAATGAAATGGATACCTATAGCCTAGGTGGCTTGGTCTTGAGTATTCACCAAGAGTACGGGCTCTTGGAGGGTCATTTGGTGGTGGGTTGATAAGTGGTGGTTGGTTATCACCTTCCATGATGAAAAGTGATGAGTATTACGAACAAAGGTCACGAAGAAGGGGGATAGACTAAGAGAAAGCTAAAAATGAGAAAAATTTACTTGATAGGAATCAAGCAAAGAACCTAAACGAGGTGGACTACTAACTAGCTATTCTATTCCTGGCGTGATGCGCAACGCCTTCTACACGCTGGCGTCGTTCGAGGTCAGGAAACTTCCTTTTTTCGAGCAAGTTTTATAACACCCTAGGCCGAACCTAATCAAGTTGTAGTGTAGTAATTAGGGTAAGCCGCGGGTATTGATATCGTTCTCTAGGGGAATAGGAATGCTAGTGAGAAGTTACTACGCTAAGGTTGAGGTTGAGGAAGATTATTTTTTGTATTTTTATATTTTATGAAATTAAAAGGTACGAATCTCGGGTATTGGATTTGGGGGCTTGGTATTTCTACCGATTACTCTACTATTATCTAATTATCTAAACTAAGGTTGTTGGAGTCTATGTCTAATTAATGTGTGCTCGTATGATAGTTTAAAGATGTGTTTACTTAGGTTTTACTACTCCTTAATTATCTCCTATTGATGGTTGAGTTGTCATGTCCTTATTCTTAGTCAAGCGTTTTGTGTCTAAAGTTGTAGGGTATGCGTTTCTCCTAACTCTTTGAACTTACCAAAGGGTCTCGTCTACAAAACCCACTAGGGATGATAAACTCTTACTCTAACACACTCTTTGGATGGTTTAGCCTACAACTACTCAGGTAATCATATTCTAAGGTTCACAAAGATGAATCAAGCATTAAGTACACAACGAATGACCTATCGCATTACTAGATCATTAATCAACTAAGATAAGAAACAACCAATCAATATTCAATAATTAAGTTTCATACTTCCTAAGCAAACACACAAATAAATTAGCCGGACATGGAGAACATGCAAGCATACACACAAATAATCAAAGACATAATTTAATTGATGAAGTAAATACTTATCTTGATGTAAAATAGGGTTTAGAACCTTAAAATCTTGGATACACAAGATACCCTTAAGTTAGGTTTTAGGTTTTACTCCAAAGACTCTCCTAAAAACTAAAAAATTCGGATTCTATATATAAGATTACATATGCGACGGCGTCACCTTATGTTTAAATTGACGGCGTCGTGTCGCCGTCATTAGGGTTTCGTCTTGGCCACGTTAACCTAGCGACGGCGTCACCTTATGCCTGTGGCCCGTCCTCTTCCCACTGGCGCGCCGCAGGTGGCATCTAGGCGCGTCGTTTGCGACGGTCTACTCTTTAAAGCCCGACACCGTCCTTCGAAACAAGCCATTTTCTCTTACGAGCCGTCACAAATTCCTACGGCGTAGCGTCGCGTTCAGACGCCTCGCTATATGTATTCAGCAGCTTTGAGTGTCTCGATTCTAACTTTGGCCATTTTCTTCGTATATTCGCGCCTTTTCGTCCAAATAAGTGTCATTCCAGCATTTTGCCTTCAAGAGACCTAAAAAGTGAAAAGGAACGATATTAAGCAATAACGGATATAAAAGTGATCAAATAAGGGCTAAAACGACCCCTCAAAAAGGTACCTTTTAAAACCTTATCAAATATCCCTACATTTGTTATTTGCTTGTCCTCAAGCAAATGTGCTTTTAGCCAATTAATTTATAAGTTTGGGTCATGAAGCATTAATTCAAAATGGTCCACAACACATATAAGCCCTGCAAAAGTCATAACAAGCACGGAAATTACATACTAGCACCTCACATGGGGTGTTTGGATACTCACATCTCTCAGGTGTATATATGAAATATAACAAATAGGAAATGGAAGATAAACACTCATTAACTGGTCCTAGTACATAGATTACCATAGGCTTGAGAATAGATCAAACCTCCATTGCTTTGGTGTAAGCACCTAGGAAAGACTATCAAAGAGGTCTTTAAAGGGTTGTAGCGTTAGGCTTACGGTAGGGAAACAAGGGTTTGGTGGGATAGGCTATTTAGTGGTGGCAAGTCAAAAATCTCTATGTTAAATGCATACGAAGAATGGTTGCTAAGCCAAGACTTCGACACTCTAAAAACTAGGTAACGGAAATAAACAAACGTAAATTTAAAGGATAGATGTAGGATGGTAGCCCGTATGTTTTTTTTTTTTTTTTTTTTTTTTAATCACTCTATTTTTTTCTTTTTCTCTTTTTCTATTTTTTTCGATTTTTTTTTCATACTCTTTTACTCTACCATCCTCTACGGTAACATCAAAATGATAGGGATTTATAGGCACATCCCTACACTTGAGTTTTTATTATTGTAACACTAATTTGACCCGAATTGAAAAGATCAAAACACTTGGGGTACATTATTATGCAAACAAAGGGAATTTGAATTTAACGTTCCCTTCCAGTCATTTCATAAACTTTAACTTTTCCCATGAATCCCAATCGTCCCAAACTGTATACAAAGGATATGACTCGAAAGCAACTTATGCAAGCAACGAATAATTGAACTAAGGGTTTAGGGTGATAACAATAATTTGCACTAAAAGTGAGTGCATAAGGGTAGGCTAAGGCGATTTGGGTGTATATTTGGGGGTGGAGTATAAACAATGCTCTTTATTGATATTCCGGAAAAACCAAAACATCACGAGAACCGCGAAAAGGATAGGCTCTGAGGGGTTAACTAGGGGTATCGTGTACTAAAGATGAGTACAACACAAAGGGTGTGGGGGAATTACTCAACCGATGTGGAAGAAGTAATTATATTACGGGTATCAAACAAGGGTTTATCCTAATGCCTCTTATCATTTAGTTATTCCTAACTACACAAGTGCAGTCTTACTAGCGATCTCGGGATGCATCACAAAACAAGTTCTAGAATCTAATATACTACCGGTTCACACTCTAAGCATTGAAGATGAATGCTTTAATTCCTACTAATCTAAGGGCGATCCTCATATTTTGGGTGGAATTTAAGTGGTAAAGGGTTTTTGTGCTAGTCATGCAACTTCCTATCTGTGAGACGCTTTTGTTAAGACTAATGGCCCACTCCTATATGTCATGAAAAATTTTTAAATTTGGTGCCAAAATTACCCTAACCGACATTTTCTCATGGTTTATTACACAATCACAATTGGACAAAGCAAATAATCAAGGATAAGCATAGTTTCAAAGTTTCCGTTTTATTTTCCCTCCCTACACTTAAACTGAACATTGTCCCCAATGTTCCCCAAAGTATCAAAGTTATGATAATGGAAGGTAATTAAAAGCGAAAGAAACTAATACTCCCCGATTAGCTTTCGGTAGGATCCGTGTAAAGTGGTGGTTAAATCCTTTCCAAAAAGAATTTATGCGTGAAAAGCTCCTTCCAATCTTGTGTAACTTCTTCTTGATAAATTAAACCTGCACACTTGAAGAAAACAAACCTTCCATCACGGCGATGTAATATATATAAGACTCGATTGAAACTAGGATATAATGCTTGTGGAATGGATGTTTCGTAATTTCTTAGATTAAGACACGGAAATTTCCAAAAATTTATGTAGCTCGAGCGAGAAAAAGTGATCGATGTTTTACTCCTTCTGGCGCAGGTCGGTTGCAATCTACGCGCCGTCGGTTATCTTGACAAAAGCGGTGCGATTTTAGAAGAAATTTACATCTTTAGTCTAGAAATTTACTTAAAAACATCCATTATAACTCGATACAAGCATTTGACCGGAACAAACACACATGTATATCTTTTAGTTAATTGTTATTCTCATGTTTACGTTTCTTTTGAAAACGTGTGTAATCCTCCTACTAATTAAAAATACCTTTATATGTGATTAAGGCGAGGTTAAAAACAAAATAAAGCATTTTTACAAATTTAAACATGAGGATAGACAATTAATAAAAGATATATGACACTAACAAGCAAACAATTAGGCATGGGTTGCCTCCCGGCGCTTTTCTTTATTTAAGAGTCTTGTAGCTAGACTCAGAGTCGTGTCCTCGTTGCTTCACTACCGCCCTCTTGACGGTCTCTATCGGGCGATTCCATGTTGTAGAAGTGTCCTATGATGCACCTCTTTAAGAGTTCGTCCTCTCCCCACTCGGTCCTATATTTCGGTCCTAAGTTCAAACAATCTTTATAGAACCCGAAAATCTTAGCCATAACATACTCCACTCCACCCTATCCTTATCATTCTATGTAAACCCGTAGGTTTAAGTTCCTTTTCATCATTAGAGAGTGATGAAAACTTCTCAATCTTAAGCGGCATTTGGTAAACTATGTAATTAGGTCTCATCCTTGAATCGCACTACTCTAACGAGGGGTCATAGGTCATCGGTGCTTTCTATGAAGGTTTTCCTAGAATAGCGTGGGACAAGCTAGTCTATGGCGTGCTAATATCCCCACATTATGAAGTCAGTAGGGAGCATTGAAACTACCTACATGGCGGGCAATCCCTTAACTCTACCAAGAAAATTGCCCTTATCACTGGATTATAAGGTCTTGCCTAGTTGGGATAGGCTTCTTCATTATCCAATTGTATTAGGTGCTAGTCATTATGTTGATTGGGGATTTGCGATCAATGTAGGCCTTTGCCACAAAAGGTGTCTTATCTGACATGGTATGTTAAGATTCCAAGGGTTTCCACACTTGATTCTAGGGCTTTTCCTAACATACATGTGACGGAGGTCACGCACTAAGTGAGGGTGAGATAGTTCTTCTTGGGAAATTTGTTGAAATAGTCAATGTCTACTTCATACTTCCTCGGGTGTTTCATCATTCACTATAGGGTCCTCTTAGATATCTGTTCTATCTGGTTTCACTAAGGCGATGGTATTGGCGAATTGAGCGTGCTTAGTTAGCTTGCTTGGATCCTAATCTCTATACACGAAGGTTGGGTTTGAGATAGCACTAACCTTTTATGACTATTGGTTATGGCTTTCAAAGGTTGTCTATCTTCTATCCATCTCGGCTTGTTGATGGTTAAAGAGCAAAGCTTAGCCATTTGGGTTTCTTGGGATGCAACTAGGTTTTGCAACATCCCTGATGTTTTGTTGGTTAGGACCGTTAGGTGGGGGCCATGAGAAATCATTGGAGGTGAATTCTTTTGTTTGTCCCGGTAGAAGTCGGGCTTGCTTTTCCATGCCTCGGGTTTCATTGAAATTCCTAGGTCAGGGTATTGTAGGGAATCTTCCTCCCGTTCCATTAATGCGCGAGGATGCGTGATCCCGGAAGCATGGAGGATCCCTAGAGTGCTGATGCTTGGCGTGTTATGAGGATCTAACGGCTACGGAAAGAAACTTTATTCACATGGTGTGAAGACTTAGGATTTTCGTAAGAACTCATGAGGAATTTAACTTGATCTTCAAGATCATCATCTGTCGGAAGGTTGTGAGTTGATGGAAGGCTAGGAGATTGCCTTGGCGGTTTTAGGTAGCTCTGGGTCATCCCAACTTTCGTTGTGTGAGGCAAGGTTCTCTATACCCATGATTCTTAGCGGTGAGATCACTAAGTTTCCATAGAGGCAGCTTGGTCAATGGATTAAACAGGTGGGGAAGTTGACATGATCATAAAAGATTTGGACTGGAGCCAAGATCAATGCAGTGATGAAGGACTTTATGAAGTAAGTCCTTGAATCGGGTCCATGCCTCGTAGAGAGATTCACCTTGATGTTGTTGGAACATCAAGATGTCATTCTAAGCTTCTTGGTTCTCCCCGGGGAAAATTGTGAGCAAGGGCGGTGAATCATCCCAACTTGAGATGGAGCGGCGGGGAAGTCGCGGCTCACTTACTAGCTTGGTCGTGAGAGAGAATTGGAAGAAGCGCGGTAGCGTGAATTCACTGTGAGTAGTAGCATCAAGGTCGATGGAATCGACAATTTTGAGGAAATCCCTCGGAATCTTGGTGGATCTTGAGACGAAGTCCATGGAAATACATCCGTTTTACCAACGGATAGTGTCGGATCGCGAATTAGTAGTTTGGGCTTGGTCGGAAGCTCGATGGTGTTCCTATAGCCTAGGTGGCTTAGTCTTGTATTCACCAAAGTACGGGCTCTTGGCGGTCATTTGGTGTGGGGGTTGATGAGTGGTGGTTGGTTATCACCTTCCATGATGAAAAGTGATTATTAGAACAAAGGTCCGCGAGAAAGGGATAGACTAAGCTAAAAATGAGAAAAATTTACTTGATAGAATCAAGCAAAAGAACCTAAACGAGGTGGACTACTAACTAGCTATTCTATTCCCGGCGTGGCTTCAAAAACTTGATAGCATACACTGGCGTCGTTAGAGTCAAGGAAACTTCCCTTTTCTAATGAAGTTTTATAACACCCTAGGCAGAACCTAATCGCTTGTAGTGTAAGTAATTAGGGTAAGCCACGGGTATTGATATCGTTCTCTAGGGAATAGGAATGCTAGTGAGAAGTTACTACGCTAAGGTTGAGGTTGAGGAAGATTATTTTTGTATTTTTATATTTTATGAAATTAAAAGGCGAATCTCTGGTATGGATTTGGGGGGTTTTGGTATTTCTACCGATTACTCTACTATTATCTAATTATCTAAACTAAGGTTGTGGGAGTCTATGTCTAATTAATGTGTGCTCGTATGATAGTTTAAAGATGTGTTTACTTAGGTTTTACTACTCCTTAATTATCTCCTATTGATGGTTGAGTTGTCATGTCCTTATTCTTAGTTGCGTTTTGTGTCTAAAGTTGTAGGGTATAAACTTCTAACTCTTGAACTTACAAAAGATCTCTACAAAACCCACTAGGGATGATAAACTCTTACTCTAAGGCACTCTTTGGATGGTTTAGCCTACAACTACTCAGGTAATCATATTCTAAGGTTCACAAAGATGAATCAAGCATTAAATACCTAGAATGACCTATCATATTACTAGATCATTAATCAACTAAGATAAGAAACAACCAATCAATATTCAATAATTAAGTTTCATACTTCCTAAGCAAACACACAAATAAATTAGCCGGACATGGAGAACATGCAAGCATACACACAAATAATCAAAGACATAATGAATTGATGAAGTAAATACTTATCTTGATGTAAAATAGGGTTTAGAACCTTAAAATCTGCATACAAGATACCCTTGGTTCGGTTTTAGGTTTTACTCCAAAAGACTCCTCCCTAAAAATTCGGATTCTATATATAGGATTACATATGCGACGGTGTCACCTTATGTTTAGTGGCGGCCGTTAATGTGCGCGTCCATAAGGTTTACGTCTTGGCCGTTAACCTTGCCAATGGCGTCACCTTATGCTGTGGCCGTCCTCTTGACCGGCGCCGCGTGGGTCGCATCTAGGCCGCCGAGTTGTGGCGATCTACTATTTTAAAGCCCGACACCGTCCTTGAAACAAGCCATTTTCTCTTCCGAGCTCACAAATTCCTACGGCCGCGTCGCGGTTAGCCGACGCCTGGCCGCGCTACAGCATGATTCAGCTGACTTTGAGTGTCTCGATTCGACTTTGGCCATTTTCTTACGTATATTAGCTTTCGGTCCAAATAAGTGCCATTCTATTTTGCCTTCAAGAGACCTAAAAAGTGAAAAGGAACGATATTAAGCAATAACGGATACAAAAGTGATCAAATAAGGGCTAAAACGACCCCTCAAAAAGGTACCTTTTAAAACCTTATCAACCTACAAAAGCAAAAGGTGTCAACTTGGATGCCTTTTTAGAAAATATATTACTTTTCTCTTTTCTACTTCAAATCCAAATCTAAATCCTAATCCAAATTCAAATCAAAATCAAAATTCAAATAGTATCAATCTTATCTTATTGTAAATTCATTTACTTACTTGGTTTTGGTTAATCACAATCTTGAGTTTTGTATGGGTATGGTTCGTCGATATTATAGATATAGCACAGTTTTAATTAAGTATCCCGTCGGAGGTAATAATCACTTAAGGACAAATGATAATTAATCTTAGATCTTAAGTATTCCACTTGAGATATGAATTGAAATTAACATTTATGTCTTTTGTTTGATGCTTGATTATCGAATATTTTTGGTTTGGTTTTATAAAAGATCTTAAAAACTATTTTAATTAATTAAAAGGAATCAATAATGATGATAACAACAATCTGAAAATATGATAATAAAGGATATGCTTGTTAAGCGGGGTGAAAAGATCATTAACTGTGAATATCGGTTAAGAGTGTTGAATTAATACCCGTCAAAATAAAACTATTTTCTCACAATTTTGGTGAGGTGAAAAGATCATTAATTGTGAATATCGTTTAAGAGTGCTGAATTAATACCCACAAAACACTCATCGCAACGCGCAGATGCAACCACCTCGTTATGTATGATATGGGTTGTGAATTTTAATTTGAGTTTTGTGTTGAAGAATACTAATGTTCTGTGTTTAATTTGGTGTTTTCCATATTTAAGATGTTTATTTGAAAAGAAACAAAAAAGAAATTTGAAGAACAAAGTTGAAGTTTCAGACGAGAAAGAAAAGTTTCAAAACATACTCATATGAATTTCAAGTACAAAATGGTTTTAAGATCTGATAGATCTTTTAATGGTTTTTATAAAAGTTTAACTAATTCAAATGTGTGTATCGAAGTTAAAAATTTTCGGGATTTTTTTTTTTTTTTTTTTTTAATTTTATGTGTGGATATGATAAATGGCAAAAACACATCAACGTAGAAGATGAAGATGAAATGACAAAAAGAAAAAAATACTAAATTACCCTAATGTGCCTGTGGTGAGGAGATAACAAAGAAACTTAACATCGTTAGGATATTAGACTAGCATAGAGCAAGATTTCAAACGTTCAATAAGCTCATGTGCCTCATGTTCCAACACATTCAATAAGCTCTGTTCTTTTTGTATGCCCAATAGCTTATTAACCTTTTAAAATAAGCCTACCGGTGTTGTAAAGTTGAATTACAAAGAATCATGCGTTACAAAGCCACAAGGTCGATTGACAGATGGGGAGTTGTAGGATCATAAAAAGATTCAATATGTTCACAACTTAGTCACTTCGGTGCTAATTCCATTACAAAACTTGGTTTGAAGAATTTTAACAATTGTGTTAATGCTACCAAACATACTTTGTGGTTCTATAAACAATACTATGGTCCTATAAACATGTCATACATACAATTTCAAAACTTGTACATAAAAATTCCAAAACATATCATACATTAACACCTAACAACAAACAAAAACCTTTACACTTAGGCTATGTTTGAAAAAACTAGCAGCAAGTAATTGTTCATTTTATAAAAGAGTAAAACAACGTAAAACCTCAACGCGTCTTTTATTAGCATTTTAAATAGAAGCGTTTAAACAAAATCCAAATAATGAACGCGTCTAGTTGCCAAATAATAAGCATTATATTCTAGACAGTAAGGCTATGTTTGCTAAAATAATGTAAAACCAAAACGCGCGTTTCAAATAAACGAAATCCAAAAACTACAGTAGTTGTTTGTTTTATCTCATACGCCCATATTCTCCGCCTTATTTTCAGACTTGTGAACTTATTATGACTTAAAGATGGAACATAAGTTCATAAGCTAGAAAAAATCCGGATAAAGATGAGCTTATGAGATATAAGCCGAACCAAATAAGATCATAAGCCCAAAATAAAAAGATTAAACAATGACCCCTAAGTTCAAAGTTTTCACAAAAGTAACCTCCAATTAATATAGTTGCTAAATGATGTGAAATGAGAGTGAAACAAACAAAAATTAGAGAGTGATGGTTTTGGTGAATGGTGGAGATTAGAGTTGAGTGTGTTTGGATGGGAATGCCAGCGTGGCAACTACTATATTTTGTTTTGTAAAAGTTCATTGTTTTTCTTTTTTTCTATCTTTGACACATTAATTCGTTGTAAAAATGTACATAGCTGCTCTAAAAGTTGAGCAATTAGACTTAAGAGGTGTTTATTTTCTCTTATTTTAATTACAAATAATGTAAAAAATAACTTTTTTCAAAGGGTGGGAGGATTGGATGACATAGATTAATCAGAGTCAAGTGTGTTTGGATGGGATTGCTGGCGTGATAAATATAAAAGGAAATAAATAAATTAGTTGTTTGTAAGTTCAATGTTTTTCTTATGAAAAATGATTCTTTTGGCTAAGTAGTAAGCTTACTAATGTGCTTAATGATTTGATTGGTGAATTTGAAAAAATAATTGGTGGAAATTTAAAAAGAGAAGATTTACAATACATGTGTCTAATATTAAGTGGATTACGCATGTAATTAGGATTACATTTTAGGCCTAAATAATTTGTTGCAAAAATGAACATAGTTGCTCATTTTGGGTGGGGATAAGATTAAAAATAACGTTGTTAGAAAAGATATCATATTGGGTGGGGATAAGATTAAAATGTGAGCCACATTAATTGTTGTCTCTAAGGGTGTGTTTGGTTTGTTGACGGGTTTAAGATTTGGATTCGGATTTGGATTTAGATTTGGTTTATATTTGAATTTAGATTTGATGTGAGAGAGAGAAAATATAAAATTGATACAATTTTATTTATAACAAAAGTTTATTTGAATACTAAAAGTATAAATAAACCCACTCAAATACTTAAAAAAAATAGAAAAAGGAGAAAAGCAAAAAAGAAAAAGACAAAAAAAGTCAAGTATTCAATCGAAAATGACAAAAAAATTAGAGTATTCAACTGAAACCATGGATATATGTAAGGAATGATGTGGCCCACATAAAAAGGTATCAAATACTGTTTTGAATCACATAGATACAAACCAAACGATTAGTAACTGTCAAATCAAATGCAAACCGATTTTAATACCCCATGACAAACATCCCATAACTTTTTCTTACCTTAATATTTCTTACTCTAAAAAAATAACTAATTTTAATAAATTATATTATTTTACACTAATTTAATATACTTTATATTTATATAATAATATATTTTCTTTCTCCAAATTTAAATCCTAGTCCAAAAATAAATCCAAATCCTAATCCTAAACCCACCTACGTACCAAACGAACACTTAGCTTTGGTCCATGGATTTTAGGGCTCAAAAAATTTATTTACCTCTCTTTGTGTTATTTATGTTTTGTTCTACACTTAACTTCATATAATTTATTTAAATTTCAGCCACTAAAGTTTTTATTGATTACCTCATTTTTTTTTTAATTATTGTTTTCACAAAATTTACACCTATATTTTTTATTTTTTTTTCCCACCAAATTTATCAAAGTTTGACCAATTTCTTTTTTAATTTTGACTTTCAAGTGACCAATAAGAATTCTCAATTTTTACGTGTGTTAAAATAGAGAGCAACCCGATTGACCCAAGTTTTTTTCTTAATAAGATTGTTTTAGCCAAAAATTAGAAATGATGTAATTCTTTTATTATATAAAAGATAACACAAACCACAACACAATCTCACAAACCTACAACATATAATTTCTAGAGAGGGATTAACTGATATGGATAAAAGCACTCTATAGTTCTCTTTACTAACACATAACAGGACACTGATTCTCAAAGGGTGGGACTGCATTGGACGGTGGAGATTAATTGCAGTCAAGTTTTTTTGTTTGGAAAAGTTGTGTGTGTGATGGGGATTGCCAACGTGGCACCCTCATTGTTTGTTGACACATTAATTTGTTGCAAAAGTGAACATAGCTGCTTAAAGGATGAGGATCCTCTAATTTTGACAAAAACATGATTGGTTATGTTTAATGAATTTACACCATTAGATCTAATAAATGGTTGTGATTAAATGCACAATTCTCTGTCATATTTCTCTTTTATTAATCACTCTCTTTTTATTATTAAGTTATCTCTCATTTATATCTTTTACTCTAATTGTGTCTATAAGATTATTTGTGGGTCCTTTTTCTTTGTTTTTTTTTCCCTTCAATTTTTTTCCATGTTCTCTCCATTTTCTATCCCTATCAATTAGTGTTTTTTCAATGAACAAAAAACAAAACAAGTATAAAGTAAAAAGAGCCATAATATAATGAGAAAAAAATGAATTGAACCCAAAAAGACATCAACATGCCACTAAGAGCATTAAGTATCGTTGAGCCATAGTTCTCGTGACGTTCTCCAAAACCAGTGCCATCAAGCCAAAACACCGAACGACATCAGAACCCTTTGGCACCACATTTTTTTGTTGGCACCAGAAAATGTGGTGCCGTTCTCCATTTTTTTTTCATTTACGTAAAATAAAACATACACAATATTAACTAAAATAAACTTCATAATTTAAAAATGAACACACATTACATTAATTAAAAAACAAAAAAAAGGTACATAAAAAATAAAAATAGTATGTATGGTGAGGAAATAAAAATTATAAACTAGTGATTAAGGTTCCATAAATGCTCCACAAGATCTTCTCGAAGATCGTCATGCAATTTTCGATCCTTGTGTCTGGTATGCTTGGACTTGGATCAACGAACAAATATTTAAAATTCACTTGAAATTCTTCGTCTTCCAATATCATGTTGTGTAACATTATACAACAATACATGATTCTTTTCAAGTCGTTGATTTCGAAAGCACGTGCGGGTTGTCGTATAATTCCCCAACGACCTTGTAGGACTCCGAAAGCTTGTTCAATATCTTTTTTAGAACTTTCTTGAACTCTTTTAAATTAATTTTTTTTTTCAAACTTTGCAACACTAAACATTTTGACAAATACAGGCCATGTTGGATAAATGCCGTCGGCTAAATAGTAACCTTTCATGTATGTATGTCCGTTTACTACAAATATACATTCCGAAGATTTACCGACAAGTTCATCATCAAATAACGGGGAGCCATATAACAAATTAAGATCATTATACCTTCAAAATATGCATGCCAAACCCATAATTTTTTATCCATACCGCTTCTAACATAAGAATTGGGTATTTATGATCACGCCTTTTGAATTGAGCATGTAAGGCCTTTGGACAATTTTTCCAATCCCAATTCATACAATCAATACTAAGAGCATTCCGGGAGTCCATGTTCTTTTAGGTGCAATGCATATATTTTTTTCAACTTCCGTTGAAGTGGGATTTCTTAAATACCCCTTCAGTGTATAAAATATGTATGCATTTAGTAAATTTCTCAAAACGTTGTCGTGAACAACATTCACTGATTTGCAAGTATTCATCAAAAGCATTAGGCGATCTTAGACGCACCAATTGGTGGATGAAGAATGTGCACTTCAAAACAGGACCAATAATTAAACGACCGGTAGCATCGTAACGTTGTCTAAAAAAATTAAAGTACTCGGGAATAGGTCGAACATCATAGCTAAAGATATCGTTGACTATTTTATTGAAAAGTGTATGACTCATACGATACCTTTGCCTAAACTTCTCTTCCATATACTTAGGTGGAGTGTCACCTTCACCAAAATAGTCGTCGATTAAACGTTGTTCCGCTTCTTCTCGGTCACGTGGTATGTATTGCCTCATCCTCTTAATACCGATCTGATCCACCGGCTTCTTGATCACACAAACCTAGAAGTTGTTCATACGCCGTATAACCCTGGATATATCGATCTGGGTCGTTTTGAAAGTAAACACCATAACGGTCGTAGGTGGAGAATTTGTTGGGATTGTTTGGATCCATAGTTGAAAGAAAATAAAGTATTATTGAAGTAGAGATTAAATTAGAAGAGTTTGTGATAATTGATAGAATAAAGGAGGAATTTATAGAATTTTTTGGGGTAAAACTTTTATAAATTTGTGCATTCTGGCTATATAGCCGTTACACACATTAAAAAATAAACACAAACTAGCCGTTGGTTTAAAAAAAGAAAAGAAAGAATGGCATGGGCTGGCAAATAAAGCGCGAGTCTCGTAGTGGTGCGCCATTCTTCATTTTGGGCTGGTGGGTTGGCGCCATGAATGGCACCACGATACCCCAGGCTCTAAGGCTGGATGGCAAGGAGGTGATCCACTCACCTCTACCACGCTTCATACATCGCTCTCTCCTCTCACTTCCCCTTACCCCCACTCACCTTTTTGTGGGCAAGGATACTACATATTCACCTTTCATTAAACTACCCACCTTATACAAATATACACCCCTAAATACCACACACACATTCACACAGAAAATAAAAAATAATAAAACATGAGGGATACTTAAGGTGAGCTGTTCATCTTATTTGGTCTTGGGAACCTCCGTTCGCGCATGAGTGGACTAGTTTAGCAAGGTGAGAGGCTCAGCTGCCCTTTGCCGACCAACCTAAATAAAACTTTGAGCTAATTGCATTTTTGGTCCCAGTGGTATGGCCAAATTACAAGTTTGGTCTCTAAAACTTTGAAAGTGTAATGATAGTCCTCGTTTTGAAGTTTGGATTGCAATTTTTGTCCTTAGATAAAGTAAAATGACTAAAATACCCTTTGTCTTATTCAGAGAAGACAAGGGTAATTTGGTCATTTCACACCGTTTAAGGACCAAAAATGCAATCCAAACTTCAAAATAGGGACTATCATTACAAAGTTTAAGACAAACCCCTTAATTGACTATACCACATGAACAAAAAATGAAATTAACTCTAAAACGTAAATATCTCAAAAGATCTAAACTTACAAGTTACAACAACCAAAAAGTTTAAGAGGGCGTTTGGTTGTAGAATTTGAAATGCCGGAATTTTAAATTGTAGAAAATTTAAATTCTTGAGAATTTAAAATTCCGGAATTTAAAATACCTTCGCATGTTTGGTTGACAGAAATTAATAATAGTTTATATTCTTTTTAATATAAATTTCATAAATATTATATTTAAAAGTTTTTAAAAAAAATATATAAAAAAGTTTTTAAAATTTTTATAATTTTTTTTTTATAAAAAAGTTATTAAAAAATTTATAAAAAAAGTTTCTAAAAAATTTACAAAAAAAGTTTATAAAAAATTTATAAAAAAAAAGTTTATAAATAAAACTTATAAAAAATTTATAAAAAATTTTTATAAAAAATTAATTAAAAAAGGTTTATAAAAAAAAGTTTATAACAAATTTATAAAAAAGGTTTCATAAATATTCTATTTAAAAGTTTAAAAAAAAAACAATAAGAAAAAAAGTTTATAAAAAAAAATTCCATGTTAATTAAAATTGTTTCACTTTTTGGAGGCATTATAATTATTTCCATTTTGGCAATTTGTGAAATTGTAAATTACTTCATTTGAGTTACCAAACAAAATATTTGAAGGAAATTAAAATGCAAATGACCCAAATATTCCCCAACTAAACGCCCCCAAGTGTCACTGACAGTCGTAAAAAAATAAATAAAAAAATGCAAATCAATTCACTATGTACTCTTCACTTTCCCGTCTTTAAACGTTAACTCACCAACAACTTACGTCACCATCACCAATGGCAGTTGCAACCACCAGCGACAGCACCGTACCTCCGTCACAATCAATGGACAAATCACCGACGCCGGTCACCGGTTCCCCTCCGTTGGCCGGAATCTTAGATCCGGTTGAGAGCTCGAGTTCGTCTCCTGCATAATCAACTGGATGCAGGTTCTGTAACTGAATTAGTTGACTATTTAACTGATTATTATTTTAACTTAATTTATAATTAATTTTATTATAGCCGTCTTTGAGAAAAAGTGAAACTAAATGGTTATAAGTAGTAGTTAATGCTTAAGATTGATAGATGCTGAGACGCGGTGTGGCGGTTATTGATCTATAATATTACTAAGAGTTTTACTTAGAGGTGGATACTAGTCTTATCTGAAATTTGGTTTCGAGATGAGTGGTATATGCTTCGTCAGGTGCTTTGTGAAAAGTTACATAATGTAGATGAATTTTCATGCGTTCGTCCGTTTAAGGAATGTGTGTGAATGTTTCAAGGTAGGATGGACAGTATATATCTTATATTAATTTGACTAATGGTGGTGGCGAAACCTTTTGAATGTTCTTATGCATTGTTGAGGTGGTCAAGTTTCTTTTAAAGAAAAACAATAGTACGACGAAGACAGTAGTATTGAGGGGATTTGATGGTGGTGCTAGAGGGTGGTGGTCGCAACCAACAACAACTTACGTCACCATCACCAATGGCAGTCGCAACCACCAGCGACAGCACCGCACCTCCGTCACCGACGCCGGTCACCGGTTCCCCTCCGTTGGCCGGAAGTTTAGATCCGGTTGAGAGCTCGAGGTCATCTCCTAATCAGCTGGATATGCAGGTTCTGTAACTGAATTTGAAGATCGCGTTGACTATTTGACTATTTAACTAATTATTAATTTTATTTAATTTATAATTATTTTTATTTGATTTTTTATAGCTACATAATGTATTGTATTTAATGTGTTTAGCGGTTTTGGATTTATGTAATGTGGATTGTTAAATGGTTAGGTATAGGATGGAACTTCGCTTTATAAGTAGTTAATGTTATTGATCTATTATATTAAGAGTTTTACTTAGAGGTGGATACTAGTCTGTTAATATGGAATTTGGTTTCGAGATGAGTGCTATATGAAAAGTTACATAATGTAGATGAATTTTCGTGCGTTCGTCCATTTAAGGAATGCGCGTGAATGTTTCAATGTATGATGGACAGGATTTATCTTATATTAATTTGACTGATGGTGGTGGTGAAACCTTTTGAGGTGGTCAAGTTTCTTTTAGAGAAAAAAATAGTAAGACGACAGTAGTATTGAGGGGATTTGATGGTGGTGGTGAAACCTTTTGAGGTGGTGAAACCTTTTGAGGTGGTCAAGTCAATAGTTTTATCTACAGATCTATGTTATACAATTATGACTGAAACACGTATCTTCACACGCAATTTAAACAAAATGAAAATCTTGTACATCTATTTAATTTAAGGGTTTTGCTAATCTATGCCCACTGGGTAAAGGATTAAGTGTAATTAATGAAGACAAAATTCCTTTTAAATCAAAAAATGCATTTAATGAACATTTATTCATCTCTATAATTACCATAATTGATCATCATTTTGATATTAATTAACTTCAACATTCCTTATATGTATAGCTAAACAAATGCCCAGTGGGCAAAGATTAGCAAAACCCAAGAAAGAAAAAAAAGTGTACAAAGCATCTCTCACGGACTCGTGATTTGCCCAATCAAAGAGAGTCGGGTGTTTGTTTAAGCTTATATAACATAAGCCGTGTTCGGCTTATATAACATAAGCCACAATTTTGTTGCTTATTTTGACACTTACGGGCTTATATAACATTGACAATGTTATATAAGCCCGTAAGTGTCAAAATAAGCCACAAAATTATGGCTTATGTTATATAAGCCGAACTCATATAAGCTAATTAGTCCATATATAAGCCGAAACAAACACCGCCTAATAACGGATGCTCTGATCTCAACTAACCTTTAATCATAAACACTTTTGGATTTTTATATAGAGTTAATTGCATAAATCGTTCCTAGACTTTGGCCAAAATGCACGTTTCGTCCCAACCATTTCGAAAGTGCAGAAATCATCCATGGAGGAAACCTTTTAGCGATTTTTCGTCCCTAGTCGGGACGAAACATGCAATTTGGCACTTTTAAACATGCAATTTTTGTCCCAGCCAGAGATGCAAATTTGCTCAAAGGTTTCTCACAGGGATGATTTCTGCACTTTCAAAATAATTAAGACGAAACATACAATTTGGCCAAAGTTCAAGGATGATTTATGCAATTTACTCTTTTTATATCTATCTCTTTTATATATACTCCTCATCCTCAATAATAATTATATTTCTTTTGGGATGCTCCGATTTAATTGTCCACTTTCCTTTTATAGTAAAACTAGAAAATTTTGTGGGGAATATTCCTTTGAATGGTTGAAAATTAAAGTGAATTCCAACTTTTATTAAAGTGTGTGTTTCTTGTCTAGTGACAATAATTTTGAGACGGAGGGAGTAGTATATTTATGTTTTTTTTTTTTTAAAAAGAAGGATGATTTATGCAATTGAGAAACAGTATATGTACTCTCCACTTTCGGTCTTTAAAAGTCAACTCACCAACAACTTACGTCACCATCACCAATGGCAGTCGCAACCACCAATGACAGCACCGCACCTCCGTCACAATCATCTTCTCCGGCGCCGGTCACCGGTTCTCCTCCGTTGGCCGGATGTTTAGATCCAGTTGAGAGCTCGAGTTCATCTCCTAATCAGCTGGATATGCAGGTTCTGTAACTGAATTAGTTGACTATTTAACTGATTATCATTTTAATTTAATTTAGGTGTTCATTAGTGGTTTATATATGTATGCACATCAAGTGTTTGTTTTTATGCCTCTATGAAATAGATTGTTTAAGGGTTAGTGGCCAAACTTTTTTTTGGTCTGCAATTCTGTTACCCGCGTAAGGACAAGACAATTCATTACTTCTATTGAAGTATGCTGCAAGTGTTAGGTATTGTATTTGATTTTATAGATTAAATAGACTATAAGGATAGTCGGTAAGTTAACTGCAATTGCCCTCATTGGTTTCCGCTGGCCTTATGGACCTGTAAGAATCCCTTCGATTATGTAAATCGCCATTGCCACTTATCATTAGTTTACATTACAAGCTTAAGCTTTGAGGTCCCTAATTACTTTTTCAATGTATATAAGCATGTTAAGACAAGGTCCTTATTTCTGAATGATATCCGTAAGTTATGAAATCATCCAGTGTCCTGTAATATTGCATATATTTATTTATGTATTTCAATAGCAAGGTGCTTTACATATAATATATATACTTTAGAATGTTTGTTGGCCACTTATTTCATATTTATTAAACCTACTATAAATTTTGAATGATACGTTTTAGCCCTTTTGTAGGTATGTATTGTTAACCCGTCGCTTGCCTTATCTTCTCTTTGGGTCAAATGTATCAAAATTCGACAAAAGTTTTAGAAGCTCCTGAAATTGGCGCAATAGTCTAACTCTATTAATAATGTAAACATTTGTTTTACTTTTCCCAAAGAAAAAGTATATCTCTATTAATATATAAACATAACCCCAAATTGACCCATTCCTAACTAAATGGGTCAAAGTTGCTACATTAATTATGTATATAAAAGATGTGGTATTTAAAGCACTTAAATCATATAAGAATCATTGTTATGTAGGTATTTTTGAAGTAAAATCATTCGTTTGAAATTCATCCCGAGAATGTTTATGAAGATGGTTATGGGAATTGAAATTTTAAGTGCACTCCATATACATGAGGATACTTTCTTTGTATCTTTGAAAAGAACGAATGATAATTTGTTGTCTCCGAAGGACTTATTGGAGTAGGAACTATGAACGACCAACGAACCTCTAAGATCTGCAGCTTAAGAATGTAGCTTATCTCCACACTATACTCCAAGCAACAGAAGGTTTGCATTGAAATATGTTTAATGTATGGCTTTTGTCTTTATGTTTTTTTTAGTTATTCACCAATTTTAGTTAGGATTCTAATGGGTAGCATAGGTTGGGGTAGAATTTCACCCAAAAATTTCGAAGGGATTTTGAGTGGCTTCACTTATGTGTGGGCTTAATTTGACACGTATGGTTTACTGGCTTGGTTAATTATTTGTGGTTTTGGAAAGGGTTAGTTCGGTTTGGACTTGTTTAGGTTGAATGAATGACCTTTGAATGACAGGTAATGCAATTTAACAGTCAGCCTCTAATCGTGGATTTAACATCCATCACTAATGTTATTTCCAATGAATCAATAGCATCTTATTGACTATCAAACGAGTCATTGGTTTAACATCGAAGCTGTGAATATCTTTTGTCATTTTTTCTTGATTTTTATACCTATTCTAATCATCCAAACTGTTCCAGTTTCGATTGAATGTTTAATGTTTACCCATGTTACAGGCTGAAGGTTAAAGGTAAAAATAACCTGAATCGAACAACTTTCTTGATGGCATAACTTTAGTATATACTAACTTTGTCCATGTTCATGTGGAAGGAAAAGCTAGGCATGATGATTTTATGTTGTAAGTATTTGTGTTAAGTTAAAGCATTGAACACAGGAAGTCTGATCACTGATATTGGGCTAAAAATGACTGAGTTCCCGTTGGACCCACATTGCAAAACTGCTTTTAACATGTGAAGAATTTAGTTGTGTAAACGCAGTTTTAACGATTGTATCTATGCACAGTCCCGTCTGTATTCTTTAGTTCGTAATCTCAGGCAGAAAAAGCGAGGATGCACATGGGAAGTTTTTCGTGCCTCAACCCAATCATCTAACCTGAATCCAATCCACTTAACTTTCACCATCTCATGTCATTTCTTCATAAGTTTTGGTTTTTACCTGTTCTACCTTTTTTAATACTTTGAGGTTAATTTTGTTTATCCCGCAGTAAACATCTGTACACCATGTTATCATTCTTTATTCTTAATTCTTTACTTAAGTTTAAGTAACGATTCCTTTAAGTCTTCTAATTCTGGTAGGTTTTTCCGGCAAGAAAAAATGCTACGTGTTCAACAATTCAATGAAAGTTTCAAGCACTAATAATTGCTTTCCTTAACGGCCTTACCGTTTTGAGACAGAGAATGGTAGTATTAGTTTATTAGAAGACAATAATTTTGAGACGGAGGGATTATATGACCATAACCGTTCACGGTCATTCCAAGTTTTATAGCATTTGATATTCTTTTTATGAATATATGTAGGTGTAAGAAGTTTCATGTATGTTTTTGATAGTCCAGCTGCAGCCCGACTGCAGCCCGACTGCACCTGAAGAGCATCCATACCCATTCTAGGGTTACCGTACCCCGTATGAATCAAATAATAAATACCGTAAACTGCTAGCGAGGTTTCTGCAATGTTTGTAGCCACGATGGATTTGCAGGCACCATCCTCAGGTTTTTGTAAGATTTTGGCTTGTAAGTCGGCTAGAGGTTGGGAGTAAAAATCGGTAGTGTCAATAAGTTGGAAACTGTCTGTCTTGAGGAAGTAAGGAGCTGTTCCATACGTTAGGCTAAAGCATAAAACCCCCTGACCCAATCCTTTGGCAAAACCGCCGGCCCTAGCAGCAATTCGATTTCTGGCAATTCTTTGGATCGATTGCTGTGTTTCTTTACTGTTATTCCTATTGTTTAACCTCGAATCCGTTATCATTGCTATGCCACTTGAATCCCTAAAACCCCCTGACCCAATCCTTGAGGAGTTTCATACTCTTACAGGGATGACGTCAGCAGAAATTCATCATTGCCCTAATTCTTTTCCTACTATTGAAATTAACTTACCTAAGGCTGGGGGTAGACCAAGGAAGTCTCGTTCTTTTTCTAAAGGTGTTGGAATCAAGATTCAATCACCTCAATCAGCATCTGCTGGTGCGGGTTCGGTTCTCAAACGTCTTCGTTCTTCCAAAATTGCTGGGAAAGCTCGAATTCGTAATGATTCCTCTCCTGTTGATGTTAGTAAAGGTAAACGTTCAAATTCTAGTGCTAATCCAATTGATGATGCTCTTACTAAGGTTCTAGATAGAATTTCTTATGATAAAAGTATTTCTGAGCAAATGGTGTTTAATGAAGGTGCTAAGAATTGTGATATGAAGCCTAGTAATGTTGTTAAGAATGGTAGTGTTGGGAAAAATAGTAATAAGCATATGGTAACTGATTGTGATTTTGCTGAGAATGATGGTTCATTCATTAATGATCCTGTTAGGAGTGTTAATGATGAAAATATAGAGCGGTCTAATAGGAGTGATAAGGTGGAGGTTAGGGAGGATTTTAATATGGTTGATAACACTTTGTCAAATGGAAATGTGAGTGTTCACAATGTGGCTGATGTAGAGCACGTTGATGATGCTCATGTTTCTCATGTTGATAAAAGTGTTAATGGGGATGGTATGGATAAGGGAGGTTCTGGTTTTGTATTTGGTACTAATCAGGGTAGTAAAGGATTGTTGAAAAAACCTGTTGTTGGTATGTCCTCAGTTCAATTTGGCCCAAGTCTTTTTCATAAGCATAGTTCTTCTAATGCCTGGTCTTCTAGTAAGTTTGGTGGCAAAACTGTGAATGATGATGGCTCTTTGAACATTGAATCATTTGCTGAAAAGATGAGAAAGGGTGCGGAGGATAGAGAGCTTCAAATGAGCTATGTGCCTCAGTATGTTTCTAAACAAGATAATGGTGCTCGTAGAATTGATATTTCTGTTGAAGACATTAAAAAGGGTGTTGAAGCGTGTTCTTTGCAATTATACGGCTACTTTGTTGGTACTTCTATGGACTACAGAATAGTCAATGCTAATTTAAGTAAAATGTGGAGGGTGTATGGTATTGATGGGATTACTAAAACCAATTCAGGGGTCTTTTATTTCAAGTTCAAAAGTGAAGAGGGGATGAAAGCAGTTTTGGAAAGTGGCCCTTGGATGGTAAATAATGTCCCGCTTGTTCTTAATATTTGGGAACCTGGTATTTGGTTGGAGAAGGTTGAGCCAAGTACCATCCCGATATGGGTATGTGTTTATAACATCCCTATGGAGCTATGTAATGGGAATGGTATTGGGAAAATTATGAGTGGGGTTGGTAAGCCAATGCTAATGGACAAGATGACAAAAGAGAGGTGTTTAAAGAAATCGGGGAAGCTTGATTTTGCTCGTGTCCTTGTCGAAGTTGATGCTGAAGAAGAATTGCCTAACGTCCTTGAAATTGCTTATCCCCCTATTGGTAATCGGCCAGCGAGAGTAGGCAAGCTAGAGGTTAAGTACCAATGGAAGCCTCCTTTATGTACGCACTGCAAAACTTTTGGCCATTCATTTGCTACTTGTAAAGTGAGACCTAGAACTGTAGATGAGGTTGCTAAAAGTAAATTGAAGGAAGTTTTGAAGGTTGGTGGGTCTGTTATCGACAAAGGTAATAATGTGAATCTTGATGAAGATGGTTTTGTTGAAGTTGGTAAGAAGAATAGGCCTGTCCCTTTGCAGAGTAAGCCTTCTCAAAGAAATGTTCCGAACTATGGTCCTAATAATCAAAGTTTCCAAAACAGAGGGTTTCAGAGTCATAATAGACAAGGTAATATGAATTCAAGGCAATCCTTTTTACGACAAGGTGCAAGTCAACCAAACAGAAACGGAGGTGTTCAGGGGAAGAATGTGTTCAAGCATAAGAATAGTGTTGGAGGGGGTAGTGATATTTATGAGCAAAATAGTAAAAATGTGAAGTCTAATGCTAATGTAGTTGTTGATGTGAAGAAATCTAGTAGTCATAAGGTTTCTGGTATCATTAAGCCTACTGTTGACATTTCAAATTTCAATCCCAAGGTGTTAGTTAGGGGTTCTAGTTCAAAGAGTCATGGTGCAGTAAGTGCTTTGACCGAAGATGTTCCTGTTACTAATGCTTTTCAAGCTCTAAGTGATACTGAAATGGCAGTTGAGGATGATTTGGAGGGAAATGTGGATGAGGAGTATAGAAATGTTGTTTGGCCAAAGTTGAAAGCTGAAGTTGATGAGATCATGAAGTCTGGTACTTATCCGTCAATGCAAGTCAAGAATGATTGGTCCTTATTTCAACTTGATTACTTTTATAAGAATTGTCATAAGTATGGGCTTGTTCCTTATGATGATGAAGAAGATGTGCAAACTGAAGCTTGTAGTTTGGCTGAGGAAATGAGGCCTGAGAATGTTGATCCCTTAGCTCTAGTGAATGGAGGGGAAGATGATGATCAAGGTGTTAAAAATGTTTAAAGCTTTTTCATGGAATGTTAGGGGTCTCAATAACACCCCTAATCAAAAACTAGTTATTGATCTGTTACATGATGGTAATTTTAGTTTATGTGGCCTGCTTGAAACAAAGGTTAAAAAGAATAAACTTCATAAAATTTGCCCGTTGGTTTTAGGCAATTGGAGTTGGGCTTCTAATAGCTCTTCTTGTTCTGGCGGTACTGGTATTATAGTTGGTTGGGACCCTCATGCAGTTAGAGTTATGGTTCTAAATCATTCTTCGCAACTTATGAATTTGTTTGTTGAAACTGTTGATGGGATGTATTCTTTTTTCTGCACTTTTGTTTATGCTCACAATAGATCTAGTGGTAGGAAGAGCCTGTGGAAAGATTTAGCTCTTCATAGTTCTATTGTGGGAGATAAACCTTGGTTGTTGATGGGAGATTTCAATGTAATACTTGATCCTAGTGAAAGCTCGGCTGGTACTTCTTCTGTCTCTTCAGGTATGGTTGAGTTTAGAGAATGCTTAAATGCTATTGAAGCTAGTGATTTAGTTATGTCCGGTATGAAGTTCACTTGGAATAAGAGTCCTGGGAATCCTCTTGGTCTGCTGAAGAAGCTGGATAGAGTTCTCAGTAACTTTGAGTTTGTAGATAAATTCCCTAATGCCAATGCTCAGTTTCTTCCTTTCATTGCTTCTGATCACACGCCGGCTGTTGTTAATATCCCTAATGTCCCTAGTTCAAAGCCAAAACCGTTTAAATTTGCAAATTTTCTATGTCATAAGCCTGAATTTATTCCCATAGTTAAGCACGTCTGGGATTCAAAAATTCAAGGTTATTCTATGTTCTCTGTGATTTCTAAATTAAAGCTTTTAAAGAAGCCTCTAAGAAATTTAAAGTATAAGCAAGGTGACCTGGCTGCAAGGGTTGCTTTTCTTAAGAATGAATTGGAAAGGGTTCAGGCTGAGATGGTTGAGGATTCTTCCAATGCTGATTTGAGAAAAGAGGAGCTTGTTTACGCTAAAGCTTATTATGATGCTGTAAAAGATGAAGAGATGATGCTTAAACAGAGGTCTAAAGTAGAATGGCTTAGCGCGGGAGATTTCAATACTAAATTCTTTCATAAGTCTGTGAAAGAAAAGTTGAACAGGAATAGAATTGAGTATGTGGAAGATGTCTATGGTAACGCCTTTTCTGGTCCTGATGTTGGTGCTCAATTCGTTAGGCATTTTCAAAAGGTGTTTGGTGAATGTAAAGATGTCCCTCCAATCTCTGATCCTGATCATTTGTTTGTTAACAAACTCTCTTCATTTGATGCTGAGTATTTGGCTAGGCCTGTTCTTAAAGAAGAGATTAAAGATGCAATTTTTGGTATGGCGGATGATAAGGCTCCCGGTCCAGATGGATTTTCTGTCAAGTTCTTTAAAGCGTCTTGGTCCGTTATTGGTGATGAGGTATGTATGGCTATTCAGGACTATTTTAATAATGGAAAACTTCTTAAAGAAATTAATGCTACTATAATTGCTCTTGTCCCTAAATCTCAAACCCCTAAGAAGGTTTCTGACTTTAGGCCGATTGCGTGTTGCAACGTCATGTATAAGAGCATCACTAAGGTTATTGCCAATAGGATTAAGGGTGTATTGGGTGGTCTTGTTTCGGATAACCAAAGTGCTTTCATCCCTACTAGGCAAATAAGTGATAACATTCTTTTAACCCAAGAATTAATGAGAAATTATCATAGAAGTAAAGGGCCTGCTAGAGTTGCTTTCAAGATAGATATTCAGAAAGCATATGATTCAGTGGAATGGAGTTTTATGCATCAATGTCTTGTCTACTTTGGTTTTCATGATCATATGATTGCCTGGATAATGAATTGCCTTACTTCTCCTTCATTCACTGTGAGCATAAATGGTGATCATCAAGGGTTTTTTAAAGGGAAAAGAGGTCTGAGACAGGGCGATCCCTTATCTCCTTATCTTTTCACTTTAGTTATGGAAGTTTTATCTCTTATGATTAATAGTAAGATTGATGAAATGGGTAACTTTGGATTTCATTGGAGATGTGAGAAAATCAAGTTGACTCATTTGTGTTTCGCTGATGATCTAATGATTTTTACAAAAGCTAACAAGCATTCTGTTTGTGTTATTAAAAGTGCTCTTGATGAATTTAGTAAAGTTTCTGGATTATTACCAAGTATGGAGAAAAGTAAAGTGTTTTTTGGGAATGTTCCGCCTCATATTCAAAATGCAATTCTTGATGTTCTGCCCTTTTCCGTTGGTATTCTTCCTATTAGATATTTAGGTGTTCCCCTAATATCTTCTAGGCTTTATAGTCATCATTGTGAGAGTCTGCTGGATAAGGTTAGAAAGAGGCTTTTAGATTGGAAAAATAAATCGTTGTCTTTTGCGGGGAGGCTGCAGCTTATTAAATCAGTTATTGGTTCTTTACAAGTATACTGGTCCTCTGTTTTTATCCTTCCCAGGGCTGTTTCTGATGATATTGAAAAGATGATGAGAGGTTTTCTTTGGTCTCATGGTATTTTGCGGAATGGTCAAGCAAAATTTAAGTGGGAAGATGTTTGTAATTTGAAAATTCAAGGTGGGCTTGGTATAAAATCTTTGCACGTGTGGAATATCTCTTTGATGGCCAAGCATGTTTGGAATGTGGTTTCAAAGAAGGATTCTTTATGGGTCAAGTGGGTTAGTGCGTACCGATTGATTGATAGAAGCTCCAAAATTCGAAATTTTTGGGATATTCCTATTAAATCTGATGCGAGTTGGAGTTGGAGGAAGATATTGCAATGTAGAGATGTTATTAGAAGTCATATTGTGTGTAGGTTAGGTGATGGTAAAGACACGTCAGTGTGGTTTGACAATTGGTTGTTTATAGGTCCTCTTTGTCAGTTCATCAACAACAGAGATATATTTGAAGCTGGCCTTAGTCTTGATTGTAAGGTGTCAAATATTGTTAGAAATGGTGAATGGCTATGGCCTGATTGTTGGAGAGAAAAATTTCCCTTTTTATTTCACCTTCCGCCTCCATTGCTTTTTCATGATAGAAATGATAAGGTTTTATGGAAAAATAAAAATGGTCAGTTGGGGCATTTTTCTGTCAAAGTTGCCTGGTCTGATCTTTCTGTGGTGAATCCAGTTGTCCCTTGGTATAAGCTTGTGTGGTTCAGTCAAAATATTCCCCGACACGCTTTCATACTTTGGCTTGCAATTCTTCAAAAACTTAAGACTCAAGATAGGGTGGTTGTTTGGTTAGGAGGGGATGATATGAAGTGCTCTCTCTGTAATAATGTCATGGACTCTCACTCACATCTCTTCTTTGAATGTGAATTTTCTTTGAAGGTTTGGAGAAGGTTTAAAGATATGGTTAGTCTTCATAATGCTCCTAATTCCTTATTGCAAATTATTGATTATGTCTGTGTTAGGCCTATCAATAAATCTATATGGAGTATTTTGCAAAGATTAGTTATTGGTGCATTGGTCTACTTTATTTGGCAAGAAAGAAATCTGAGATTATTTCAGCATAAGAAAAGATCTTTGAATGAGCTTTGCTGCATTATTAAGGAAAATATTAGATTAAGGCTTATGAGCTTGAAGATCAGAGATTCTAAGCAATCTCGTGATGCAGCTGACATTTGGAATTTTCATGTTATGAAGAGGAATGTGGATGGCAGCTCATAACATTTTTAAATGTTTGGCGTTGGATCTTCTATTTCATTTTCATGGTGGTCTCCCTAGTTCTCATACTTGGGTTTTGCATATTGGACTCTTACAGGCTTGGAATTTAATCGGTATGGATTGTTCTTTGAAATGTTATTCTTATGGTGGGCTTATTGAAGACAAGAAGACTATTGGGGTTAGGAAGTGCAATTATTTTATTGAATTTACGAAGATATGGAGCCGGAACAATGGTCATGAGCGTTATAGAGGAAATAATTATTTTGTTATTTGCTTTTGGGATTCTTTTTGGTATTTGTTTTTTGGTTGCAAGTTTTGTTTGTTAATTTCTTTTCTAGTCATGTTTCCAAAGCATGTTTTGGGCATGTCTAGGAATATTGCTTATATGGGTTTTGTCCATATAAGTTGATTGTATTTATTTTTTGGTGTTTATAATATTTGCCGGGGCTGTTTCCCCTTTCCAAAAAAATAAAATAAATAAATAAGTATGTCACCGGGTGCACTAGTGATGTGGATTGTAATTGCTTGTTTTACAGCTGCTTCAACATAATCTTCACATAGGGTTTTACTGTACAGGATTTGTACCGGGAATGTTCTTCCAGGAATGTTAAAGATGGGGACACTGCAAAAATACAACTTAAGTTTAGATATTACACATTTATACCACAGGGACATTTTGGACTACTTTACTTATGAACGAGATAAAAAGAAGTTTCAAAGTGAAGAAAATGGGTTAAACGGGGTAAAAAGCATCCCAAATGTACTTTTAATATGCATAGAAGCGCCAAAATCACTTTACTAAAAAATAAGATTAAAAAACATAAACTCTGTAATTGTTATCGACACACTAATTATTTATCAGAAAATTACAAAATATGTGTGTGTGTGTGTGTGTGTGTGTGTATCAATTTGTTGCGCGAACTATATGAAGGTTCTTAAGAAATTAACCCACATAGAAGAATTTTATAAATAAAAACTACACTGGCACAGGCCTTGGACTGATATCATTTTAGTTTAACCAAACATGAGTTTATGGATTCAAGTCACAATGGATGTGTCTATTTTTCATATAAGCATACGTGCTTTTCATCCTTGTTTTAAGTCTTCAGATAAGTCATACAAGCACTAAAAGTCCACACGAAAACGACCACATTTATAGTGTTAACTATGCCATACATTCTTACATTTCCACAGTTGGTCATAGTCCATTGTGACTCTTATCTACACATTGATAACAACTTATAAGTGTACAAGATCATAGTCATTCTTAGATTCACTTCCTCACAGAATGATGTATCTAAAACACAATTTTCTGTAAAAGTCCAAGCGTATATTCAATGTTGACTGTAACACAGATACACTTTTTTGACTTTATGGAGTCAAACTAATTTTAATTCAAAGTTTAGAACGATTACAAATAAGCAATGTTTTGAAAACCGGGTTTATAATCGACCCGGTCGAGTCACCGGTCACCGGTTCGACCACCGGGTCAACCCGGTTTTCCATTAAAATTTATAAAAAAAAATAACCGGGTCAACCGGTTCGACCGCCGGGTCAACCAGGGTCAACCCGGTTTTTATAAAAAAAATTTGAAAAAAACCAAACCCGGCTGGGTTTCGAGAACCGGGTTGACCCGGGTCACTCAAAACCCGGCGGGTCTAACCGGTTAACCCGGTTTTAGAAACCCGGGTTATTTTGACCCCTTTTTTTGCCCGGAACCGGTCCAACCATTTTGTTGTCAAACTCAATCATAATTGATTATAATTCTTATAATCTCAAATTTCTTTAAACCCATAAAAAAATCCCAAATCAAGATGAAACCACAGCTGTGCATCACGTATCTGACCTTTACTCTCCCCTTCAATAGTATCAAACCATTTGGGCGCTCAAGTCTCGTAATCAGTATCGATAACCAGATCTTCTGATTCATCTATAATCTAATTCCTTTTGTTAATTTTGAATCTGCTGAGAATTTAGAGAGATTGAATATTATGTGTGTTGTTAGTGTCGGGTGTTTTTATGGGCATTTTTCATGTTTTTATAGGCATTTTAAGTGACTCACTTCAAACTACTTATTTCATGAAGGAAAGAAGAACGCTCAAGCACAATTCATCAGGTTGGTGTCTCATTATGTTATTTAACTACTTGTAAGATATAAAAAAGACACATTTTTTTAGTACTATTGAACTATAATTTGTCTTTCTGTCCACACCGTTATGGGCTATGTTTTCAGCTCTACCCAATCAAATAAGGGTGAAGTCCATACATAACGTACTACATCCAAGTTACCAATGTAGGTAACGCACCCAATCAAATAAGTGTGAAGTCCATAAACACATAACGTACTATATCCAAGTTATCAATGTAGGTAACGCACCTCATATTGTTACATTGCAAGCAAATAACTTTCAAAATAATTGACAAGCATGTAATTTATTAACCTTAGATTTCAAACCATGGTAAAAAAATTGCACCGTTAGTCCTCAATAGATAATGTCAGTTAAAAAATTTGCGTTGTTGGTCCTTAATGCATAACCTCAGTTAACTTACCACACTCACCACCGCCACCCACCACCAGCACCCACCTCCACCATCGCCACCACCAATCACCACCACCACCCACTGCCACCACCAATTAGCACCGCCACTCTCTGCCACCACCCACCACCACCACCACCACTCACCACCGCCACCACTTTTTCCACCACCCACCTACCCACCACCACCACCACTTACCACTACCACCAATCACTACCGCCACACACAACCACCCACCACTGCCATCACCAATCACCACCACCACTCACTGCCGCCACCCACTTCCACCACTCACCACCACCACTACCACAACCACCACTCACCGCCGCTACCCACTGCCACCACCACCACCTACCACCAATTACCATCACCAACACCAATCACCACAACCACTCACCACTGCCACCCACTGCCACCACCACCACCAATCACCACCACTTGAGGGTAATGGTGGCTAGTGGTGGTGGTGATGGTGAGTGGTGGTGGCGTTGGTGAGTGGTTGTGATGATTGGTGTTGGTGGTGGTAAGTTGTGGTGGTGGCAGCGGGTGGCGTGGTAACTTGCTTCGGGTGTGGAGAACGAGGACACTACAAGAATGAGTGTCCCAATCTGAAGGATCAGAATGGAAACAACCAGATTGGAGTAGCCCGAGGAAGAGCTTATCTCCTTGGAGAAAGAGAAGTACGTCAAGACTTCAACCATAACTAGAGTGATGACAACAAAGAAATTCTCCGCCTTCTCGAGTTGTAATCCTTTAAGTTTCCTATCTTACGTACTCTTTTGTGTAACCGCATTGTATTCCGAATATCTCCGTTTAATAAATTCCCTATCTTTTATTTTTGGCATCATGACACTTGATCTTTCTTGAACGACTAGCCTCTTTTCCACACCACGTTTCAAGCATGAATACCCACATCTTTTCACGGTATCAACCTCGACAATTTCCGCATCTTGAACCTCGGGACGTGTTTTTTTTAAGGAGTAGGTACTGTAAGACCCCGAAAAATTTTCATGTCTTTAACTAATATAAACTCAGATCATTGCCTCATTTATGCTATATTTTTTTTCTTTTGAATTACGATTCAAGAAACTAACACATAAGCAATTCATGAATCGAATCCCAAAACACTTTCGACTTGGCAAAATCATTTACTTTATATTAATTTATTAATCTCACAATAATTACTAATATTAACTTCAATAATTTTTTATTTTTTATTTTTCCCTTGGATCGGTTTTCTCCCTTAACCCCACACCAAATGAACACTTACATATTTGGCCTTTGGGCTTTGACACAAATCCTAGCTCACTACTTCCCTTTGGGCCTTGTTGTTGCTCGAACCATAAGAAGAAACACAAGAATGTATTGTGACACAATATAACTAGCAAAGTGATAACTTATATTTTTTCTTTTCTTCCCTGCTACTCCAGACGCACACACTACACACTTTTATGTCTTTTCTCTTTTGCATGTCGAGCCAACACAAAACACAAGAGCCACACCTTTTTTTTTCCCTTCCTACCTTGCGTCTAAAGCTAACCAAACAACAATCCTAGTACTGGCTTTGTATTAAACTAATACTCTAAAATACTCTTGACTCCCCTTTTGACTACAAGGATCATTGTGTAATATGTTTTATTTGACTTGAATCCTCCTAAACATACCCAACATCTCAGCCGAAAACCATGCACGCTTGAGCAAGACCACACTTCCATTTCCTTTATCTCATTTCCAATGCAATATAGAGATTAAATATTATATGAACCATGCTCCTCCTTGTAATATAAGCCACCTTTCTTTGCCTGATTTCACACATCTCACAACTCTCAAAAACTCAAACACAAAGCTTTTGTCTTTCATTTTTACTACTGTGTAAGTGTAACAAGGGAGAAGAGGGAGAGGAGAGAAAGCAAGTCTTTGGGTTGGTTTTCAAGTTCCTAGAGTCTTACGTGTTTAGTACGTTACGGGTTTACCATCTTGGAGGTTCGAGTTCACTTGGCCCCGTTCGAATCCTACAAATCGTTTTTCTCACCACCACTTTTGGTGTCGTAAGTTTCTCAACCTATTTCAATACGTTAAGTAGCTTACAGTCTCGTTACTTAGTTACTTTGAAACATTCGTTACGTTCGTGTTATGTTTTAAGTTTTCTAACCCGTCTTAAATTCACACATGCCACGTAAGAACCTAAAACTAAGCAACTTGAATCTTGTGTGGTTAAACAAAATTAACAAACTAAAGATATAGCTAACATAGTAAAACAGTTGACGAATATACACGTTTACACATTCACTTTTCAAGTATGCAACGACTCATGTCGAGTTTAATGAAGCCTGCGTGATGTCTTGTTCAACTTAATACTTATAAGCTCAAAAGAATGAACACGTGCTTATTTACTACTTAATTAACACGTAAGTGTCTTTTGGAACTTAACGTAACTAGAACTTACATGTACTCGTGCTTAAGATTTTGGCTTTGGAATACAAGTACTTATCAGAATGTTATGACTTATACTAAGTGGGCTTATTGAAAAACCCCGCACAAAAATCGGTTTAAAGTTTTTGAGTTCGTTTGGAAATCGGGTCGCGAGACTTAAGCAAGTCGAGACTAACTTTGTGCTTCTTTCGACCACCTTTCAATAACTAAAAGATTATTGTAGAACTCATTTGAAAGGATGGCAAAACTCACTTTGGAGAAGAAAGTAAACACAAACTCAAACTCATGCACGACACTGTGAACATATATCTAAATGCAACACAGTAAAGAGCTCCTTAAATGAATTTTTTTTTTTTTTTTTTTTTCATTTGTGTTATTTTTGCAAATTTCACGACTTGGCAGATTTAACCCCTCGACTTAGCAACATTTATCACTCTTCTTAAAAGACTTTTATAAGTTTAAAACTTATATAAATCTTTTACACTTTCAACCCTCCAACTTTAACTCACTTAATATTTTCTTAAAAACATTTATAAGATCGTAACTTGCATAGTTTTTACAACTCTAACCCTTCAAAGTTGAACACTTTAACACTTTTCATCCTAAAACTTTTATAAGTGTAAATAACTTATATTATTGTATCACTTTTCGTTAAGTAAATATGGTTAACACATATTTTTATTTGAAGGCCACATTCGTGTAAACTATAAATAATATCTTTCTCCAAACATATTATTTACCCACGATTCATTAAATATTTGTATAACCTATATACATATTTTCACTCAAAAACCAAACGAATTCAATAAATTCAAATTAACTTGTATTCATTTACTCCTCGATAAAACTTAAGCCAATATTCGAGTCATCTCTTATGAGAATATATCCCATACTTATTCCAGTTGTGAAAATACTTACAAGTATTTTCACAACTATATTCTTATACATCGATAATCAAATTAACTTATAGAACTCAACATAAGCTACAATAACTCGAATGTTTGAAAACATTTTATTTTTGAACTTCAAGCATTACCACACAAGCTAAAACGATAATAGTACTTCACCACCAAACTATTTTTCAACCATTGCCATTTCGGTCATGAACCAAATATTTACCATAAATTATGAGACTTGCCATATTATATTTATGTTCTGTGTTGGAGCCGTTACCATTTCACACTTGATCTGCCATATCTTGCTACTGAATTACCGAGGTGAGTTTATAGCCCCCACTTTTACTCTTATTACTTGTTTTATAAAACTATGGGGTGAGAAACATGCAAAACTCTAATTTTACGTGAACTAACCTTGAATCCCACTATGTTATCGTCAATTCCTTTTGGGGAAGCGCGATTGTTATGAATAGATCTATTGGGGATGACACCCCCGTTCGAGTTTGACCGGATTGGCAAACGTCGAACGTATACCATATCTAATACAAGTGTATTGGAAACACACTTGTCGGGCCTTTGTTATCATGCTTCTAGATGCATGCACACTGTCGTAGTTTCGGTTGCATGAATTTGGTACTAACGTAATAGACTTTTACTACATATAGTATCATTCACGGAGATGCTTAATTATATGTACATTAACTTAAACCTATGAACTCACCAACCTTTGTGTTGACACTTTAACATGTATTCCTTAGGTTTATTTCTTGGCATGGCATTGGCGAAGGCATTGGTTGAGGACTGGCATCCGAAGTATTTTCACACATATCTATTACAACTTTGATTGGGACAACATATATTTTATGGGCTTTACTTCCACACTTTGAAACGATGATCTAAAACTATTTCTTAAATTAATCTATCTTTTGAAAATGGAATAGAATTTTCATTCTTTATTACCTTGTGTTGTGAATATTGATTTAGTAACACCCCATGACCCGAAAGCTTTCACTGTGCCAATTTTGCAGGTGTTACACTGCCCACTACCACCACCACCACCTACCACCACACCACCTACCACCAGTTACCATCACCAACACCAATCACCACAACCACTCACCACTGCCACACACTGTAACCACCACCACCAATCACCGCCACCACTTGAGGGTAATGGTGGTGAGTGGTGAATGGTGGTGTTGAGTGGTAGTGGCATTGGTGAGTTGTTGTGATGATTGGTGTTGGTGATGGTAAGTTGTGGTGGTGGTAGCGGGTGGCGGGTGGTAAGTTGGGGTAGTTATTAGTGGTGGGTGGTTGTGGTGAGTGGCGGTGGTGATTGGTGGTGGCGGTGGCAGTAGTAGGTGGTGGCAGGGAATGACGGTGGTGGCAGTACATGGCGGCGGGGAGTGGCGGTGGTGATTGGTGGTGGTGAGTGAGTGCCGGTGGTGGGTGGTGGTGGTGGTGAGTAGTGGTGGTGATTGGTGATGGCGGTGGTGGGTGGTGGTGTGTGGCGATGGTGATTGTGGTAGTGGTAAGTGGTGGTGGTGGTGGGTAGGTGGGTGGTGGTGGAAGTGGGTGGCGGCGGTGAGTGGTGGTGGTGATTGGTGGTGGGAATTAGTGGCGGTGGTAGAGGTGAGTGGTGGTAGTGGTGGTGGTGAGTGGCGGTGTTGATTGGTGGTGGTGGCGATGGTGGTGGTGGGTTGCGGTGGTGATTGTTGGTGGTGGCAGTGGAGTGGGTGGCGGTGGTGAGTGGTGGTGGTGATTGGTGGTGGTGGTGGTGGTAAGTTAACTGAGGTTATTTATTATGGACCAACAACGCAAAATTTTTAACTGGCATTATCGATTAAGGACTAACAGTGCAATTTTTATACTATGGTTAGAAATCTAAGGTTAACAAATTACATACTTGTTATTGTAAAATATTATGGGCTTATGAGCTTATGTCTATTTATCCTAATCTTGATTAACAAATTAGGGTTTTCTTATGTCTTATAAATACCTCCTATTGTAACATTATGAATACATCTAAATAATAAGAATTTTCTTCCTCTCTCATTTTTGTGTTCTTTTTCATTACGTTCACAATACGTTATAAGCACAAAAAGCTTTCAAAAAAGGAATAAGAAAACCGGATTGGGTCTCTTTTATATCCACGGTTTTGAATTCTCAATTTATGATTGTCAAAAGGTAAATCTAAACTTCAATTGTTTAATCCTACACATATATATCCAGATCTTAAGCTTTTCCTTTTTTTGTTCCTCGCGATATGGATATAGGATTTGTCTTATGTCTATAAGATACTAAAAAACTTTTATTAAAAAAAAATTGTCACGAGTGAAGATATTTGTAGGATCTTAATATTATGTGTTTGATGATTCGGGTGGTCTTGGGAGATCAAAATACATGTTTGCCATTAGAGAGAGAAAGTTAGAGAGTTGGGTGTTTTCTTGGTAGAGTGTTACTTCACAAATTGTAGAGTATTAGATTGAAAAGCACCACCCCTTCCATGGATGGAAGGGGTATTTATACTTACACAATACACGACCTCCTATCGGCCTGTGGATCAGGCATACAGTGGGTAAAGACCCGTCCTTCCTCCACGGTGTTTCTCTACTCTAAACTACGCTACAAACTAATAAATAAACTACTAAATAAAGAAACTAATGTCAAGTCTACGAGCTAACTTAAGCTAGATAACATTTGGGGTGACCGACTCTTCACTATGGAATTTTCTAATTCCTAACAATCTCCCTAAGGGAGGTCACCCCATATTTTACATTTGAATCCTAGCATTCTATTCTTGACTTTGTTCGAGCTCGTAGACTTCAATTCTTCAAGTTCACAATCTTTGTGCATTATTAGCGATTCTTCAAAGTCCGCATAGTTTTGTACTTTTAGTGGAGGCCTTTAATTGATCCACATCTTTGATGATCTTTGAGCTTTCTTTGAGATCATCAGCCACAGTAAATCTCTGGATCACCCTTTATTGTGTTGCCATCATGTGAAGTTGTGACTTTTGGACCGACATGCTCACACTTTTGAATCATGATATCTTTCCATCAGAGTAGCGGAAGCTTTTACTGGTTCAAGATATTTGCGGCGCAACGAACATAGTATAGAAATATCGAGCCTATGTAGATATGCACCAGTCATGATTTCTTCAAATTAAGTGTGGATGATGTGAGCATGCAGCTTTGGAATGACTCCTCAATTACGATCATTTGCAACCGTCCAAATGTACCTGCAAACAACGGTTAGCAATAAAGCTCACGAAAGTGTCTTTGATCACTTTCGTTGAATTGAGGTACACGCCCACGGTTCCCGATTGATCAGTACAAGTACTTTGCTGTGATCGGGTAGGATTCGAAGAATCTCCTTGACAGGTTTCGCAGTTCTATTTGTTCTCAAACCGGAACGTCTCAAAGAAGACAACACGAGTGAGTGAACCAGCGAATTGAGATTCACTGATTGATGAAAAATGATTTGAAAACAATCGCGTATTGCTTAGAAGAAAGAGTTTTGCAATACGGCGAAGGTTTTATGAGAAAGATCAATTTTCAATCAAAAATACTTTTTGTATTTAAAAGAGTACACATTCGATGTGCTAGAGAAAAGAAGAGATTCACACATCGAACGGTTTTCCAAAAGTATTTTTCAATCGAGATACTTTTGAATTTGAAAACATAAGTACACATTCGACGTGCTAGAGAAAAGAAAAGATTTCCACATCGAATGGTTTTTCCAAAAGCATCCGTCAATCCATTTCCTGGACCAAGGTTGATTCACGAGTGAATCGCCCCATCGTTCCTATCCAGTTGTCACAAGCTTGATCTATAGAATAGATCTCACATGCCACCTACCAGGAGCTTGTTTGATGTTGGCTCGAGAAGGCTTTCCATCTTCATTGTGAATATGTATGCATATCACTCGGATGTTCTGGCAATACCACAATGATAATGCGTAGGACTCTAAATATATACTTACTTTCCACATTGTGTGAAAGAGCAAGTCTTCATTAATTTTGTGTCCTAATGAGATATTGTGGATGATCTCTTGGCTCTAGACTCAATCGTGCACATTTGGTTCCTATGCCGGAGACTAGGGAGAGGGTCTCCTTCTTCAATATCAACAATCTCTAAGAGAAAGTCGATAGATAATGTCGGTTCCCCGTGAGAATGAAACAAGCCCTGTTAAGAGGAACTTGAGTAGCCTGGGAAGTTTAGTGCAGTGCGTCACTGGGTCCATGACGTCTTGTCTTCAATACCAGTGTTACCTTAGTAACAACCAGTAGCATATGTATTGAACCGGTTTTACGCCTAAGGTTGAATTGATGGAGGGCTATTTCTTTTCACCCTTTTTCACATTCAGTTCTTTTCCATTCTTCAACCCCTTCAGTGCTTACCGAGACTTCATAACTAGAACCTTATTGGGTTTATTCCATTACTAGCTCTGTCTCAGTCCGCACTCTTCCCATATTCTCATTTTTCTCCTTTTTTCATCATACCTAAGGACTCTACACTATCTAGTGGATTGTCCCTGGGTAGATCCCTCCGGCTCTGGCAGATCGTGGGAACGAATACCTAACATAACCATCCTTATAACACCATGCATAAAGTAAAATTGTCGGTCTTTTGGTACAGTTCTTTCCTTCTCGAAACCAATTGAAAAATCATTTGGAAAAACAATCAAGGTACTTGTGATACGAGATCAAAGCATTTTGTACCTTAATAGTTTTGATCATTTAGAAAATGCTCCCCCTCAACATGTGCATATGATATTGAACTTGTTTGGCACATGGAGGCAAGAGTTCTTTGAAATAATTTCTTTGAAATAATTTCTTGATCACATTTTCCTTAGAAAAAGCCATTTGAATTTCTTTGGTAAATTCTCCCCCTCAATATGTGCATAGGATAAGAGAAATCATTTTAACACATAGAGGCAAGAGTTCTTTTGAAGCACATCCACGAATCACAAAAGCCATTAAGAAAACCATTTGAAAACTCAATCAAGGTACTTTATAAGTCTCTTTAAAAACTTTTGTACCTCGATAGTTTTGCTCCCCTCAATATGTGCTTCAAGATTCGAAAGCGTTTAGCACATATGAGAGAGCAGCCTGCACAATTAAATAAAAAACGATCACCTTTTATTAAATTTCATTATTAAATCACAAATTCTCCCCCGATCAAAAATATCAAACCCTTTGAGATTTTGGATCCCAAGTGATTTAATTAGGTTTAGAAAACATGGGAGAAAATGTGGCCTTGTTTAAATACTCATCTGGTTTTAGGATAAATCCTCCTCCTCAACATGTGCATTGTGTATTTGAAATCGTTTGGCACATGAAGGCAGGAGTGTCTTTGAAGGACTAAAACCAATTCCATTAAAACAGATTTGAGATTTAAATCACGATCTCTCCCGCGATCAAAAATTTCAAACCATTTGAGATTTGTAATCCCAAAAGATTTAAATTATTTAGAAAATTTTAGGGGAAAGACGTGAGATTTAATTGAAGATGACGAGATAAGGACCATTTTCAGACATTAAAGATTGTTAGTGTCAGGTATGATAGTTTTAAGAGATCTTTTGAGTAAAATAAAACAATTTCACAATCAAACAAGAACAGAAAAATTTCATTTTGAAAGACCTTGATTCGAAAGAAAAATCATACCATGACATAACATTAAATCTTTAGATCACCACATAATTTCGTACAAACGGACTCTTTTGAAGATATATTGTTTGAAAATATTTTAAATTAAATCACTCTCCCCTCAATCGATGACCGAAGTCGATAATTGAGTGACTTAAATTTTGATAAAATGAAGTCCGGTGATTTTCAAAATTTAGTCAAATATATTTTCAAAACAATATTTTCCATTTTCAAAAACAATATTTTTCAAAGTTTTAGAAAAATGGTATCATCATGATTATCCCCGCACAAAGATATGTTAGGTGGTTGAGAAGCTTGTTTGATGCTGTAGGGTTTGGAAGAAAAACCGTGCAGATCAGATGAGACTTCTTTTACGTTGCATTTTGAATGCCAACCGAGGTCAAATTAAGCTCCGTTTCTTCAATCACTTAGAAGAAAACCATCTCGATGCGATGCAGAGACATCTTACGTTGCATATATGCCAACTCTCCAAAGAAGTCCAATAAAGCTCCGTTTCTTCATTTTGTCAACCCAAGATATAGTTACCCTTTCCTTTCGGCATCCAATCATCTTCATTTGTGGGATCCGGATCGGGAACATTCTTATATACCAATATACCTGCATACGTTAGTGAACACACATACAGATATATGGTGGTCGACATCACCCAAACAGCAATCGACTAATAATAGTCAATCCAACATAACAATCAGATCATAAAAGGTATGGGAATAATGTTCATCAATCTATAATCATCTAAACCTAACAGTCACATCCTAGAAACCTAGTCCTTCAACATAGGCGATTATATTTTTCAAATAAGCACGTAGGATGATTAAGAAAGCTCGTTAGAAGATATAGATTTGAAAACATTCTCCCCCTCAACCAATAACTCATTTTATAAAAGATTTTAAAAGTGCTGAAGTCATTGATTGAGTTTCCAAATTTTATAAAGACTCTGAATCGATTGTTTTAAGCAACTCATTTACCACCATTTTGAAAACACCAAATATTTTTCTGAAGAATTTTAGACGGAAAAACATTTGTATAGGAACAGCAGTCCTTCGACATACTTTCCTCAAATTGTTTTAGGATAAGTGCACGAAATATTTGAAAATTGGTTTAGCGCAGCACTTTCCTTTCTTGAAGAGCGGGTTGCTATCTGAAATGATAGCAAGCCATAGTTTAAAGCGCGGGTTACAGTCTAAAATAACTGTAAGCCATTTTTTGAAGCCCGGGTTACAGTCTGAAATAACTGTAAGCCATCAATTTGTGACATGTTTAGAAAGAAATATTTACACCTCCTGCTCGAACTTCATCTAAAGTCCCGTGCCATTATTGAATGGCATTTCTAAGACCGTAGATGTTATCGATACCAGAAGACATGTCTTAGAAAAACAATATTTTTGGTCTTTTTAAGTTTTCTGATTTTTATGGATTTTTGAAGGTTTTATATTTTTCTGTTTTGTTTTGATGGTTTTATATTTTTCTATTTTCTTTTTGTTGGTTTTATATTTCTGTATTTTGTTTTCTGATAAATATATACAAGGATAGAGTAGATGATATAGTTAAAGAAGATGATGATACGAGTACCGAGATAAGGATATCGAGCACACGTCGTAGAAGATAGAAGTCATCAACTCTTAAACATCCACCACCAAAGCTTCCAAGGGCTCTTGAATAGAAAGAAATAGAACCATCTGAAAGTGAGACTTTGGCAGCTTCCCCCCAAACCGAAAATCCTTTAGCTGAGCAGATTCGAAGCTCTATTTCAAGCTTGCCTTAGCCAGTTGCACAGAGAAGCACACCATTATCATAAATCCCGCTGCTCCTTTCAAGAATAATCACCGTGATTCTTCGTTCGAGGTTATATCATCAACAAGAAGAACAGCACCGTATCATCCCACACATAAAACAATCTTCTCAAATTTCATTACCACTGAAGTCTGAAGCAATCCATTCCAAAAAGGTGTCAAGAGAACAATTCCCCTAAGTAGTTGAATTGATGCAGTCAGTCTCTTTGTATAATGCTCAAGAACTCTCCGAATACACATCATGAGGGTAATGAAGAACAACTCCCCAATGTTCACATCTTTCGTCCCTGATGAATGTGTATGAAGCTCAAGGACCCGAAGTACACCAATATCCAAGAACTCTCCCGAATACACATCATGCCCGAAAGGAAAACACCTCCCCAATGTTTGTGGTAAACAATGGCTTTCTTCCCTGATGATCGTGTATGAAGCTCAAGGACCAAGTACACACATTCCACAAAGAGAGAACAACCGATAACATTGAAGAAATTTGAATCAATCGATTATCTCTCGGGTGACAATCTCTGCGGATGTCAACACCGGAATAAGTGATTATATCTCTGAATCACATATTAAGCCCTCAAGTAAAACAGCTGAGCATCCCCAATGTACACAATTCTCTCTCCCCTGATGATTGTGATAACATCGAGATCATCACACACCAATGTACCTCTTATATCTTCAGAAACATTCTCTAACATCTCTTCCCCCACATAGTTGAAATACACACAAAAGCATGCATGAGTCAAACCTTTAGTTTCTCTGCGGTAATGACAATAGTCTTCCCGGGATATCTTCAATCACTTAGAAGTATTAAGCTCATCAAGATTACTCGCGTTTAGTTACGGGTCTCCTTCCCCCTTGCTAGTTTTGATACTTCAGAATCAACAACACTTTGTAAGCCCGTATACTAGAAATTTGTTGAGAAGAACACTTGAACTCTTGTGGGAATCAACTTGCTGAAGAATATGAGCAAGTCTAATTGGGGCTTAAATTCGACATATCACTCTCCCCCAATTAGTGCTCTCCCCTAAACTGACAATCTGTATGATGAATGACCAGATTAAGAAGAAGTCTTTTGATAATCAACTGCAACTCGTCTTTTAGTCTTCTAGCATGTAGCATAAAATGTAGAATAGACTGTAGACTCGACCTTCTTCAAGATTGTCCGGTTGGGGAATAGATAGTTAACATCTTCAACTCACCAAAACAAGAACATCACCAAAAGCATCCCAATCAACTTACATCTTGCAAATCCCCTTAACTAAAATCCCTCCCAATCAAACAAGAACAGAAAGATGTTCATCAAGGAAATCAAAGCAATCAGGCCGCAACGAACACACAAAATGGTCATACCAAGCAAACAATCACATCAAACAAGAACGAAGGTTGTTCGAATCATCATGTTGATGTGCACGTGAAGCATTAACCGGAAGCACTTTGTCAATAATCTCATATCAGCTTGTGAAGATGTCAACAAACGGCTCTTAAGAAGAAACTCCATGTGAAGATTACCCGATAAGAAGAAGCTCGGTTCTTACATGAGTTTAGAGCCGTATGACCATTTAAATTCTCAAATAATAATCAACCATGCAGTCATTTCACACTTCTTCTCCCCCTCAAGAATTGCATATGGAGTTGCCATTCTTGATTAAGTAAGTGAAAATCATCCGAATGTTCTATTCACACTTCTCTCCCACAAAATAAGCACATGATGTCGCCATCTTCATTATAATCGAGCAAGTGGAATGAGAAACAATCAATGGTAGCCGGTTCACTTTATGATGAGGCATGGAAAAGCATGAAGCATGTTGATGAGAATGGTCATTAATTAGAAGATTTCTCTTCTTCAGAAGATAAAGCGCACTGACACGTACACTTTTCTTTTCATTGGAGAACGAGGCATGAACTGTTGTGTTCATACGTCATAATCTCTCTCTTTTCAGTTCTCTTAGCAAAACATGTAATCAACCCCATTATCATTCAGTAGGCTCTTTGTAGTGACAGCTGATGGAGAAAACCCAATATGATGAATTTGACCTGAAGTAAACTACCCGAACCTCGTGACTTATACTTGCACATATGTAACAAAGAGCGGTGCCGAGACTTCATCCTCCATTGAATCTCTAGGTACTCTATACTCTTCAACCAACCAACCATCAAGTATAAGACGTACATCACCTCTTGAAAATCCACAATTGAATGTGACAGTGAGCACTACAACGTAACTCCTTAAAGTGATAGTTATTTTGAGATGATAAGAGCCCAATTCCCCCAAGTGGTAAAAGAAAAGGTAAAAGTCACTCAACAATAACTAGATTTCCAAGTCTTCGTTTTTGATAATAAGCTCGAACAAGGATCATGAAGAATCTTCATCCATCCATCCCCGATACCTTCAGATACTAAGTACACTCGCCCGTGATAATTCACTTCAACCTCAAATAAATAATACTGAATTAACGCCGTTGTCACATCTTCTGAACTGCTCAAATCTAGCCTCCTTTGACTTTTTAAGTGAACTATGATAATGGTTTCATCCCGACCATGGTCAAAAGCACATAACCCTGTAAAACCATGTAATAACCAAACTGCCATGACGAATATCCAAACACACACCCAATTTATGAAGTACACCCTTTTATCCCTTCTTCGAAACAGAACCCGTAACACCAGCATCAGAAGACCCCGAGATACGCTTTCCTTTCTCCAAGATGGTTCCATCATCACGGGATTTTACAATTCTATAGTTTAAACCGAGAAATAGATTCTTTCGCGGGATTTTACAAAACCAAGAATAAACCGTAAGATGGATCCGGAAATGCACTTTACTATTACCAGGATGTTTCCATTGTCACGGGATTTTACAAGTCTGTGATTTAAACCGAGAAATAGGTTCTTTCGCGGGATTTTACAAAATCAAGACAAAACCGTAAACAATGTCAGCTTGAAGGTGTTATGACAACTTTGGTTTAAGTGAATATCTGTTTTAGGGGAACCTGCAGCGGTTCATCAAAGGTTCAATATCCAACATCAACAAACATATCAACCATCCAATAAATACTTTGGTAAACACATCATTCACGCATTCTGTCGACTGTTGCTGTGACTATTTGGTGAAGTAAACCCGATATGTCAAACTTGATCATGAAGTAAAATTCCCCAGATTTGTTACTTAAACTTGTATAAATCCTTGTGAAGAAGAAATGGTGTACCCAATGTACAAAACCTCTTGACATTCTCAACTGAGTGAGACACCGAAGTGATAGCTACGTTGTGGGGGTTAAGCGAGAAAGAATCACAACCGTAACTAAATAGCCAAGTCTTTATCACACTCTATAAATGCCCAAACAAGTCATCTTCACGGAAGGGTAGAAATAAAGAAGATGAAATAAGTAAACGAGCCCGGAAAAACCTCACTTCAAATTCAAATAAGAAATACCGTTCAAACAACCCCGTAGTCGAATTTGTTCAATTATCAATTTCAGCTGTGACAAAATATTTTTCGTGAACATGTATAAACCAATGTAGCAAACCTTATAACATCACGAATCTGAGCATTCTACCAAATCACATCATCTAAGCTCATTATCACAAACCATCGACAAAACTCAAAAACAAATCTCATAACCAAATTTTGAGACGCCTATCCGACCACTCAATTAATTCATACTCGACCAGTAACAAACGAGAATACATCATTGAGATCACATGTTCAGCGTACTCGGCACACATATTACAAATCACAAGGTACCAGATAAAAATTGTGATTTAGTAATTTCAAACTTAAAACTCTCGGTCCATCCAAGTAAAAAAATACCCGTTAAAAGAAAACTCTCGGTCCATCACAAGATCCGGGCCCAATACCTGTTAAACCCTAATGATCCGGGTATTTAACACATCATTCTCACACACCACATAAACCTAATCTTGATCAAACCCTACAATCACACACATAGTTATCCGCCCCCATGTTTCATAATCCATAATTCTCACTAAAAAAACGCAGATACCACTTGCCTCCCACTACTTTTTCGACCTAGCCACAGGGATGGTTAAAGGTTATGTATTCGAGTGACAATCATTCGCCACAGAGATGGCTTGAAGTGGGTACAAGGCTTCGCAATCATCAAAACAATCATGGGTAGGTAACTAATTTGATCCGTCATGTTCAAGATTTTCTGGATCGATGTTTAGACAAGAGAATAACGAATAATGTTATTGTTCATGTCTTTTGAATCGTAAAATACCACTGAAGTAAGAAACAAATGATGTAGATCATGTATCATTTTTTTTCATTCAATATTTCTTGAGCCATGATGTGCAAGAGTATATATACGAAACGAAGTTGGTCTTAGATCAGATTTGTTTTAATCATTAACTATCGAAACAAAGAAATGATTTGACATTGTTAATATCTTTTCTTTAACTTCGAAAATTATCACGAAAAATTAGATCTATGATGGTGAATATTCGTGTACAAGGACCTTGAGTCTAGATATATCTCGAATATCACACGAATCAAAACTGAGATCAATTAATTTCCTTGCATTAGAGTCGAGACTTTTGGATTGATTGTTGAGAATGTTGTTGTAGTGAGCTTGTAGAATGGTTGTGATATTGTTGATGTATGTTGTTTGTGAATGAGTCTTGAATGTTTCATGTGTTGAATAGGTTCAGATTCATGTGATGTTAGTGTACTCCTGTAATTAGCAAACATACTTCCATCTCCCTTTTCAGTTGAATAAATCACATGGACCAATGAAGGTTGTGTAATAACCTGAGGTCGATTGAGTCTTTTGGTACATGGTTTATGATGGTCGTGTTCAAGTCAAAATCATCTTCTTCTTCCTTTCTGTTAAGTTCCATCAGTCAAGGGTCACAACGACAAGTCGCTGGACCAAGTCGCCACGGCTAAGTCGCTAGACCAAGTCGCTACGGCTAAGTCGCTAGACCAAGTCGCTACGGCTAAGTCGCTAGACCAAGTCGCTACGGCTAAGTCGCTAGACCAAGTCGCTACTTCAATAAGTCGCCACTTCATTATACAAATCGCTAACTTGTTAATACAAGTCGCTACAAGATTCATTGTATCTGGACAGATTAGTGACAAGTCGCTAACTTGAAAAATGACCTTTTATTTTCATGATTATTCCGACCACTTTTCCGTTTACCTTCATACATACCCAGAAAAACTACATAAAGGATGACACTTTATGACTGTTTTGACCATGAAAAGTTACCAGATGACCCATTTAGACCATGTGACATGACCAGATTAATTTTAACCAGAAAAAATGATATTTGAAGACCTTTTACCCAACTCGCTAACAAGAATATATGACATTTTAAGATGAGTTTTCCGACCTCTTATCCGACCAAATTCATGATAAACCCAGAAAAAACATAAAAATGCTTCCTTTATGCCCTGTTTGACCATGTTTGACCACGTAATAAGACCATATATTGTATCATGAATATTGGTACAACTGCAGTTTTGACAAACATTTTGAAACAAAAACAGATGTAACCATTTGTACTATTGAACAATGACCAAATAACTCATTTGTAAAAACAGTTAACCACAAACTTATGAAAAAGAGTTTTCCAGTCAATAAATCAAGTACACCAACAGCATAAACAGTTTCAAACACGAATAAAAACCACAAGAAATCATCAAAACACAACAACCTTGGCTCTGGTACCAATTTAGGATCTTAATATTATGTGTTTGATGATTCGGGTGGTCTTGGGAGATCAAAATACATGTTTGCCATTAGAGAGAGAAAGTTAGAGAGTTGGGTGTTTTCTTGGTAGAGAGTTACTTCACAAAATGTAGAATATTAGATTGAAAAGCACCACCCCTTCCATGGATGAAAGGGGTATTTATACTTACACAATACACGACCTCCTATCGGCCTGTGGATCAGGCATACAGTGGGTAAAGACCCGTCCTTCCTCCACGGTGTTGCTCTACTCTAAACTACGCTACAAACTAATAAATAAACTACTAAATAAAGAAACTAATGTCAAGTCTACGAGCTAACTTAAGCTAGATAACATTTGGGGTGACCGACTCTTCACTATGGAATTTTCTAATTCCTAACAATATTTTTATCTTCACACATCATATCAGTGTGATGTTTGTGTTTTTACATTATGGAGTTTGTGTCTTCACACAAATAGCTCTTATTTTTTTTTCTCTAGTGCATAATGATTGATTTACATATAATCTAAAAATTGAGAATAATTTGTGAAAAATTACTTATGGATTAAACCTTGAGTTTATATGTATGCACATGATTTTGGTTAACTATCTACGAGTTTTGGTTAGTAGTGGGATAAAAAGATTGCGTTATTTACTTATATACTAATCTCGGATCTGCATAGATAATATTAGTCATGATTTGAGATACTAACATATAGCTTAATGTTATAATAATTCTGAGCAATATTAACTTGTGACATGAGTAACACATGTATTTTATCTTACATATTACAAAAGCGCACGTGTTTATGATTTTGGTTATTGATAGGATAATATTATGCATGCTTGGATGCTTAGAGCTTATTTGCTAAAGATATAATGTGATGTGTAAATAAATATCGGAAGATATCAATAACATAACCTCATGTTATGTTAAGAAAAAAAATAAAACCTCAAGTTTTACTATGATCTCATCAAAAGAATCAAAAAGTATCATAACCTCATGGTATGATTATAATTAATTTTTAGAACCTCATGTTCTATTTTGATTAAAAAAAAAGAAAAAAACATGTTATGTTATAGAAAAATAATTAAAGCCTCAAGTTCTAATTAAAAAATAAATAAAAGGTATCATAACATCATGTTATGATTATGGTTATTTATGGTATAACCTCGAATTCTATTACAATGAATAGAATCAAAATAAAATAACCTCAGGTTATTGTTATAATTTTAAAGAACCTCAAATTCTTTGTGATTTCTTTAGATTAATCACGAAGACAAAACCTCATGTTATTGTTATATATTTTTATAGAATCTCCAGTTCTATTGCTATTAATATTGTAATTATTAATTACATTCGTTTATGTCCTGTTTATTTATTTTATATTTTTTTGTTTTTTTTTAATTATTTTAACGTGATACACAACTTACACTAGAAAATACTGTTTGTACATTGATGTGATAAATTAATGTGGAAAAGACTATTAGTCATTGTTAAAATTTAAATAATATCACTTTTATGATTTATAACATTTTGTGTGAAGAATTGTGATGCTCACATGCATGGTATATCTTTGTTAGGGATGCCTTATAACATTTTGTGTGATGATTGCTAAAACTTAAATAATATCACTTCAATGATTTTATTTCAAATTATGTGGTTATGTGGCGAGACATTGGTTAAATGATATATTCTGAATTCGTGTATATTTAACAAAAGTGAAAATATGATCTCTTATATAGCTACACATGATATATTTTTTTGATATGTTAATGTGGAGATTTTTTATGGAAAACGATAAATATTGAATGTTGTTAATGTGGAGTTTTTGTATGGTAAACGATAAATATTGAATTTCGTTATTCATTTTTGCAAATGATAACCTGAATTTAACTTGTAAATGATTAACATGATTTTAACTTGTAATTTGGTTGTATAAATTAGACAACTTATATGTGAAGGAAAATATGTATTTTGTCATATCATTCTTGAGTCTTGCATTCTCTATGCTTGTATCGATTAATATGATTATAAACTACATCATTCAATATTACACATTGTAATAGATGATCTTTAATTGTCTGTGCAACACTATTACTTCAGTGATTGCTTTCCACATATGTTTTTTCAATAAGTTAAATGAAATGTTAGAAATATTTATTTTGTTCACATGTTCGATTTGAAGTTCTCAAACATCAATTTTTTTTTTTGGTTCCTAATATTTGTGTGGATTTTTGATGTTAAGATCTATTTTAACTGTAAATGTTTTTAGGAGAACCTCGTCTTCTTTGTGGGGACCTTAAAAGGGAATACTTAACGATGAAAGATTCGTTAAATTATGGTAAGATCTCAAGGATACATTACCACACAAAAGTAAGTAATATTTCCAAAAATCTCGCTATGATTGTATGCACCTCAAGTTGCATTAAAACAAAAACATAAGCGAGTTCGGTCTTAAAATTTCAGTGTTAGATCTGAATTAAAAAGAAAATATATAACGGTGAAAGATCCGTTAAATGTATGTCAAAATCTAAAAGAACGATTTGACCATCATAAGCAAAAGATTCTTGCAAATGCGAGCACATTTTTCGCAATATTAAGTAGTACATCTGAATGATGCAAAGAAAAACGCGATGAGATGGTTAATGCCTCGAATATACTCATATATTGAGAACGATGCTTTGATATAAAAGAAATGGGCATGTTTGAACAAACACGATAAACCCGTTTACTAAATTTGCTCCATATTGTCGTGTTAAAAGAAACTGGTTGGCAACCTCAAGTTGCAACATAAAGATCTACATTCCTTCAAGTGAATGTGATAAATGATCAACATAAGATGTTCATTCCCTCAAGTGAATGAGATAAAATGATCAATATAAGATCCTTATTCCCTCATGTGAATGTGATAATGTAACGATAAATGGTTAAAGATCATTTATCATGGTAAATGCTATGGTCGAGGAAGTATGACAATGACAAACCACTAGTAGTGGCGAATATACAATAAGAAAGGAGCATACAAAATATGCTATATATGCAAAAATGCAATGTGACGTATATGAAATACAAGTGTGTCAAAGATATTACACACTATATTCATAGATATAAAAATCCATGCTAGCGCATTTTGCTCCACAAAAGAAGCATAAAATTGTCATGAGAAACGAATTTAAGTATTAAAGATACATTATATTCTTTTATATCTTCCTCGACATGCATTATATAAAGATTAGTAAAAGCTAATCACAGCCATAAACTTAAGTTTATGAGCAATAATAATTATAATATTTTTGGCATGACCAGTTACACCATCCTGAGTCATTAATGATGCGAAAGCTATGTAAGAATAAATTTCTTCAATCTAATGTTATAATCTCTCAAAGAAAGTTGATTATTACTATATCAACTAGAATGAGGATTAAATTCCTCAATTTTAATATGAAAGAAAACAAATGGATATATGTAAGCATACAAATCTATTGTATGAACCATTTAGAGTTTAAAATCGATGCATCGTCTAAATGGTCATTAAATCGCAACCTCAAGTTTGCATGATTAATAGCTCAATGCGAGCCTAACATTCCAGAGTAAGTATTTCCTCATGAAAATGCGATGAATTACTTCTAAATTATCAAATGAAACTGAAAGAAAAACTTGTGTTGTTGTATGGGGCCATATTATAATATGCACAACAACAAAATTAGCATCATGTCAATATATTATTATAAATCCTCCCTTTTATAATTGGTTTTGGTTATAAACCAAACATATCCCATTTTTGTTTTTTTGTGTGCAAAATACTCCACCTAAAATGCACATATATGGGATATAGAACATGGATAATTCCTTCGGGAGGAGAGAAAAGTAGCTGCAGATTCAGAATGAATTATCATATTCTCTTGATCCTCGAAAGAATTGTTTTGATGAATTGATTATTCAATGGATAATCTAATAGCCATAAATAAACATTGGCCAAAAACAAAATTTCAGCTACTCATGCTCTAATTAGAATTTGTCCCTCAAGGACACTATTTTATTATGACATGCCTCAAGCATGGTAGACAAATCGATTCCAAATAAAATCCTCGATGCAAAATATGGAGCATGAAAACAAGATGGTTGTTCGAGGTATAAAATACCCCATGATAGTCTCATAAAGAGACACTAGACATTAAGGTTCCAAAGAACCTTAGATAGATAATTAGATCTCATTAAATTCTATCTTGTGTTGAATTATTATGGAATCGACACAAAACGACGCCAATAAATTTGTCTACATACAATATATTGCTTGATTTTATGCATGATGAAGATCAAATATCAATTAATATCCAAATGTGCGCTCAACGAAATGATAGGCCAACATAAAAGGACTTAGTGTCTTGTAAATACTAAAAGTCTTGAAGTTTGTACACGTCAATGTGTAAAATCTATTGGATATAATCGGTTTTTGTGCTAGACCGAAATAAGAGCTCTAAATTTATGTGTTTTAATACTTGAATTGTAAAATAAATAAATTCACAAAACAATAAGTTGATTACTAAGCGACAAATTATCTCGAGGTGGATGTAAATATCTTATTGATATTTTATGATATAAGTATCTATTTTTCCTTAAAATTGGGTTTATTAGAGCTCTCGTATTCTATGAAGGATATGTAATGTCTCAAGCATGGCTTACAACTTCAACTTCTAGATATGATTAATAAAGTTCTCAATAACTTTATTTGATAAAGTTGAATGAATCCGTATATGGATCAAAATGATTTTGGACACATATTATATAAATTGCTTTTGCACATGTCTCAAAGAAATAATTAGTCCTCAAGTACCATACATAAGTACAATTGAGGTTTGGATGCCAATTTTGTAATTAATATGCGTCACGAGAGTGAATTTTTGTTTTCTCTTTTAATATTTGTACATGCATTATATACTTTCCAACCAATTGATTTGATATTGGGTTGGAAGCTACACATTTATTTTGTCAGTTTTGCATGACTTATTCGTAACATCATCAATTTGATGGATTTCATTGTAAAGTTGTTGCCAACAAAAGTTTACGAGCAACTCATTTAGAAGATTAGCATGCGATGCTTGAAATATATACATTAAATTGGGGAGGAGGAGCATTATACGCACTGCACTCTTTTCCTTCATCAAGTTTTTTTTTTTTTTTTTATCTTATTGGGTTTTTCTTGATAAGGTTTTTGATGAGGCAGTCTATGAAGTATAATGAACGATGAATATCCAAGGAGGAGTATTGTAAAATATTATGGGCTTATGGGCTTATGTCTATTCATCCTAATCTTGATTAACAAGTTAGCGTTTTCCTGTGTCTTATAAGTCCTCCTATTGTAACATTATGATTACATCTAAATAATAAGAATTTTCTTCCTCTCTCATTTTTGTGTTCTTGTTCATTACGTTCACAACACTTGTCAATTATTTTTAAAATTATTTGTTTGCAATTGAACAATATGAGGTGCGTTACTACATTGGTAACTTGAATATAGTACGTTACGTATTTATGGACTTCACCCATAAAATAAAGTAGTAGTTTGTCTCTTTCACGATCAAAAAAAATTTCAAGGTTAAAATTTGTCTATTTTATGATCAGAAAAAAAAATGTTAAAGTTTGAATTGAAAAAAAAATTGAATTTTACGTAGATACGGTTAAACATGTTTTGGTTAACCTGAAAACCTGTTTTAGAACTCACAGTCATGGTTGAATAGGGTTGAAGGAAGCCATTACTTGACACACAATTGTGTAAAATTAACACGTATGCGAAGGAAGCCATTACTTGACACACAATTGTGTAAAATTAACACGTATGCGAAAATTGGCTTTTTAACTCATCATAGTTTTTGAAATTCTTAGGGTTCTAATCTGCTTAGAGGATAAACTTTGAGCAACAACATCTATGTTAACGGATTAAACAAAACATAGAACAACTTATACTTTCATAAAAAGTCAAATTGTTGTAAGCTTACCAAATTGGTGACAATGGATAGATTGTGCTTATGAAATATGTATAAGAGTTTTTGTGTGGATATATTTTGAATAAATTACACTATTAGGTTTCATGTCAATTGTAATCTTTTTAGCTTACACTATGTTTTCAAGATGTTTTTTTGAGATGAAAGTGAGTGAAATGGAGTGAAACTAAAAACTTATGTGGTGTTCTTGAGTTTTTTTCAAGGAAGAAATAAAGAGGAGATAAAAGAAAGTACTTATATTTTTTTTTTCATAAAATGTTTCACTCAATTATTGAGACGAAAGTTAGACACCCCCAATTTATTTACTTTCTTTTACTCTACTTTCTTTACTTTAATTTCCCTTCAAAATAACGACATTTATTTAGTTTAGCTTCTTTTGGCATTAAATAGCCTAAAGCTAGGTAGGTGCTTAATTAGTTTAGGCTGAGTTCATTACTCATTTGGAGTTTACACCAAGTTTAAAAAACAATATTTTTTTTGAAAAAAAAAAAAAAAAAAAAAAAAAAATACTTAATGTGTTTCTTTGGGTTATTAATTTATTTTTAGCTTATCACCTTGAAGGTACTTATTCCCAAACACGTGTAAGCTATCCTTTATGTTTTTATGGTCATAAAATTATTCTGCAATAATCTTTGCTAAATTTTAGCGCTTACTGATGCTCAGGGACTATGTTGTATTTTATGCTATGGTTACATGAAAGCTTAGAGTCAACAACCACAACATGTCAAGAGATACATATCTAGCCATTTTTGGTATTTGCAAATCAACCTCGTTGGACCAGTGTTGATTCCAAGAATATGCTCGAGCGGTTGTTTCTTTGAGATGAAGGTTATGTTTTTACCGAGCTCATTTTTTTCATGTATTTTTTAATGCCTCATTATTTCAGTTTCATTTTGCAATCCCGAGTGTTAATAGGGCATGAATAAAACTACTAATGTGATTCATTAATAAAATGAAATATATACGTACAATCCATTAGATTTGTTTATCGTTGATAATTATTTTGATACATATATGTTACTCAGTTTTTACTATACAACTTAACATTTTTTTTTGTTATGTTAAATCTAAATAAATGAAAATAGCCCGTGTGTTACACGAGTTTTAAAATAGTAATAAAATAAAGCAAACTAAGCAACTGTCATTTTATAATCAAACACATGCATGGCCGACAAGACACAATAATGCTTATGTTAGTGGTAGAAGAGGGTACTTTTGCTTTGGGTCCTTTCTGTAGTACGTCTTTGGTAAGTTAATTAAAAACGAAATATAGCACTTTCAACGTTATCATAATAAGTGCTACACAAAAGTAGTTTTTTACAGACAAAGGAAGGTGCATGTCAATTCTTCTTAAAGTTCTGTTCATTTTTTTTGACAAAAGGTCTTCCCTACCCCAACTCTTTTTTAAAGTAAATCGTGATACATGATTACACATAAAAATTGGTTTTTATCAATCTAATTGTCTTGCTCAACCAGACTATAAAAAGCCAATACTTATTCTTATCATTTTAAGTAAATTTCTAAAAAATGAAGTCACCACAAACAATGTTTTGCTTATCAGCTTCCTCTCATAATTCTTTTCTCTTTTATGGTCTCGCGATAATATGTCTTACTTCCGCCACTGTCTCCGCTTCCTATGGCGGTAATGAGACTGATTATCACGCATTGTTATCATTTAAGTCAAAGGTCACCCATGATCCATACAAAATTCTAACCTCGTGGAACCATTCCTTTCATTTCTGTGACTGGAGTGGTATTTCATGTGGAAAGCGACACAAACGAGTGACTGTTTTATGGCTGGATTCGAAGGGCTTAGAAGGCTCGTTGTCTCCTGATGTAGGAAACCTCAGCTTCCTCCGTGCGCTTGATCTCGGGAACAACAGTTTTCAAGGAACAATTCCTCATGAACTTGGTTGTCTTTCCAGGTTACGTCGTCTTTATCTTGATGAAAATAAGTTCAGTGGAGTCATTCCAGCAAACTTGTCTCGTTGTTCTAACCTCGAAGACCTTTGGCTCGCTGAAAATGAGCTAACTGGAAGCATACCCAAGGAGATGAGTTTACTCTCGAAACTTTCCCGTCTTGTAGTGTACGAAAATAACTTAACAGGTGGAATCCCACCTTTCTTGGGTAATATCACATCAATGGAAATGTTCTCTGCTGGCGGCAACCCGTTGGGTGGGAGCATTCCAGATATGATGGGTCTTTGGCAAAGCTTGACGGAACTTTATTGTCATGACTCCAACTTATATGGAAGCATCCCTCATTCCATTTTCAACCTCTCACTCATAGTTAATTTTTCCTTAGCTGTTAATCACCTCACTGGTAGTCTTCCTTCAGAAATTGGTAATCAGCTCCCAAATCTTGAGTTCCTTCAGTTAAGGGATAACGAACTGACAGGAGTTCTTCCACCTTCTCTTTCTAATTGTTCTAAATTAGGAATTCTTGAAATGCAGGACAACAATTTTAGTGGGAAGCTGACAATCGACTTTTCAAAACTAAGAGATATTAAAAAAATTAGATTATATGATAACAACTTCCATGGACGTGGAGAAGCTGATGACATGAGGTTTATTGATTCTTTGAAAAACTGCACCAGATTACTAGTTTTGGGACTTGATAATTGCAACCTTATAGGAGTGCTTCCCATATCAATAGGCAATCTTTCTAGTCAACTCACATTTCTAAATTTAGAAGACAATAAATTTTTTGGAAGCCTCCCTTCAAGTATAGGTAGTCTAGTTGGTTTGACCACTTTAGCTTTAGGAGTTAATCGATTCCAAGGAAACATCCCCACTACCATTGGTAAACTTCAAAAGCTACAGTATCTTAGTCTTTATAACAATCAATTTACAGGGCCTATCTCTGATGCCATTGGGAACTTATCATTGTTGACTTTACTTTATTTAGATTCAAACAAATTAGAAGGCCATATTCCATCAAGCCTTGGGAATTGTAAAAACCTTAATGGGTTAGAACTTGCAGACAATAGACTTAGTGGTCAAATACCCAAGCAACTTCTTCAACTTCCATCACTAAATTACTTTTTAGATCTTTCTCAAAACCGCTTTTCTGGTTCCATTCCGTCAGAGATTAAAGACCTCAAGATGTTGAGCGGTCTTGCTTTATCTTATAATAATTTATCAGGCTCCATTACTAGTAGCCTTGGTGAGTGTATTAGCCTTACAGAGTTATACCTTGGTGGCAATAGATTTGAAGGCATAATACCATCTTCATTAAGTTCCTTGGGAGGATTGGAGGTACTCGACATTTCTGAAAATAATTTATCAGGTAGAATTCCACAATTTTTAAGCAAATGGAAATCCTTAGAGTATTTGAACCTATCCTTTAATGATTTTGAGGGTGAAGTACCGGTTGTAGGAGTGTTTGCCAATACAAGTGCATTTTCAGTTTTGGGGAACGATAAGCTTTGTGGTGGTTTGGTTACACTTGAGTTACCCAAATGCAAAGAGGCGGGTAGTAAGAAAAAAAGGTTTCCTTTCTTCATATTAGTCATCGTGATTTCAGTCACGTTGCTCGTCGTATTATGTTGTGTGTATCTTTTGTGTAAGAAGAAACGCAAAAGTCAACCATCTCAATCATCAGGGAGTGAACGGTTCATGAAAGTTTCGTACCATCAACTTCTCAAGGCTACCGATGGGTTCTCTACAACAAATTTGATTGGAGAGGGTGGGTTCAGTTCGGTTTATAAAGGGATCCTCGATCCCGATTATGACAAATTTGTTGCAATCAAAGTTCTGCATCTTCATACTCGAGGAGCTCACAAAAGTTTTAGAGCAGAATGTGAAGCATGGCGGAATATTCGACACCGTAATTTGTTGAAGATAATAACTTCTTGTTCAAGTACTGATTTCCAAGGCAATGACTTTAAAGCTTTGGTTTACGAGTTTATGCCGAATGGAAGTGTACACAACTGGCTTCATTCAAGTGCAAATACGTCGAAGCTGAACCTTCTTCAAAGAATAAGCATTCTCAAAGATGTTGCAACAGCACTTGATTATCTTCACAATCGCTGCCAAACAACGATTGTTCACGGTGACTTGAAGCCAAGTAACATTCTACTTGATGATGATATGGTGGCTCATGTTGGAGACTTTGGTTTAGCCCGACTACTTGGTATTGACTTAAACCAAAATAGCTCAACCGGGGTTAAAGGAACAATTGGTTATGCGCCTCCAGGTAGTATTCCATGATGCTTATATTTACTTACAAATTACAGTTTGTAAATTAACTAACTGTTTTTAATTCACAGAGTATGGTCTCGGGAGCGAGATGACAAGTATTGGGGATGTCTACAGTTTTGGAGTATTATTACTAGAGGTGATGACCGGGAAAAAGCCGACAGATGACATGTTCAACGATGGTCTTAGCCTTCATAAATTTGCTTACATGGCATTACCGGATCATGTAATCGATGTTATTGATGATGACGCAATTGTGTTGCAAAGTACAGAAGCGAATGCAAAGAAAGTGGAAGAATGTTTGGTTGCAATTATCAAGATTGGAGTATCGTGCTCTGTGGATTCCCCATCACAACGGATGAAAATTGAAATTGTTGTCAACGAGTTGCAGCGCATTCTCGATGTGCTTCAAAATATATAAGGTACTCTGTTCTCCCATTTTGTAGAATCTGATTTTACATGAGTTTGTTAATAAATCATCACTAACTTGGTTTTATTTTTGAACGCTTTCAGGTCTAATACCAAGCTTTCTTGGTGAAATTTGAAAGTAACTGCAGCAAGGAGCAGTGCATGTCGTAGTTACATAAATGTTACTTTGTCAAATATGTTTGTAAGTGTGTTTTAGCTTTCTTGTTGCATAAGTACCGTAAGAGATGTAAGAGTCCATTTACACTCCTGATGACTTATCATACGTATCAAAAGTGTGCTTATTTTTTCTCAATCCAATTTCTGTAAAATTAAAAAATTGGGGGCAAAGTATGCTGGTTACATCTGTCAAACATGTACTTGGAGATTATGGGCGTTTCACTGTTTCGTTAGGCGTATCTGCAAAATGTATTTTGTTGAAAGTTGTAGTCAGATTACTATTAGGTATCTTTAGTTTGTTTACTATTAGGCCCGGCACCTGTTACCTTCCTTTTACACAAAACGCGTACAAAAAAGAAATGTTTCGACAACCCCATCCTAGAAATCCAGACGGCAAATCTGGGGAACGTACTTTTGCTTCTGAAGTCGTAAAAAAACGACAAATTACTTGATTTCGAGTTCATGGATCCGTCTGTATTCTTTAGTTCGTAAGCCCAGACAAAACAAAAGCATTGATGATGCACATTGAAAGTTAACAAATACTGTGGAGACTGGTGTTGCACTCATTACTTACAAGTGAAAGCACTACGAAAGGCTCGGGAAGTGAGTTCTTAGCTACTCCGACATCTTGAAAAAGCTTGTGATCCGGTTGACATCATGTGGGTCGAATTGGGATGTCATCAGAAAAGCAATATGCTCATAACAGTTTACTTCCATAACGCTGAAAAACCTAAAGGGAACAGGAATACATATTTATTAGTAGCCGGATGTCGTGCCATTTGCTTCCAACCTCAGCTTTATGTTGCAACATTTTGGATGGTATGGCTGCTCTTTGAATAACAATTCGTAAGGGTGAGAAAATGGGCATGTCAGGAGGCTTATGTAACGGGTCAAAACGAGAACATTTTTTGTAAGGATCAGGTTGGCCCGGAATGTTTTTTGTCCAGTTTTATTATAATCCCCTATAGATGTTATCATGCTAAATATTATTACAAAAGTAATATTTTGGTTTTAGGAGCTTATATGCATTACATATTCATTTTTACCACATAGGACCCATTAAGATAGTTATTTTGCCGTTAACTCTATTAATCTGATATTCATTTTAGCTTCATACTTCAGAACAATTCATATGTTGAATCTGGACTGTCCTATAGTTTGAAATATTTCTTCATTTGGTCCAAGTGGTGCAAAAGAGACTGGAAGATTAAATTTCTTTGTGCAATAACTTAATGGTTTGTATAAAAAGGTAATTCGAGTTCATGCATATTATATGACGTATGAGAAAGAACTGATATCGTGCACCGAAAAGGTTTGTACAACATAATGCATGGAAACATGGATGGGATAGGTAACGGGTCAAAACAGGATCAGGTGGAAATGTATCACTTTTAGTAGTGGTTGAAACTGGACACTCAAGAATATAGTGTATGTGGATTCATTACTGTAGGTTCATCATCGTGAGTAATATTATCAGTTTGTTTTGGTTTCTTACCATACATATTTCTACCATCCATTTTTCCAATTCATTTTTTTTTTTTGTTGTTATAGTGTAAAATGTTGCAAATATAAGAAAAATGTATTCGTATAAAACCAAATACATGCTTAAACCAATTGCATAAAAGGTCAGCTTTACCTCAGCCAGACACTCGCTCTAAAACTACATATAAGAAAAGCTATACCGCACCCCGACAGGGTTCGTTCAAGTGTTTTGGGTGTATAGGACTGTGTAATCCATTCCAAAACAAGACCATGCCATGAATTTACCAGAAACTTTAGACTACTAATCAAAGACTTGTGTATGGCCCAAATGAGCATGGTTCACTGGACTATACCAAAACAAATACGCACTGAACCAAATGGATTTACCAGTTTCGCACTCTCATAGTATCAGCATTAGTCGATAAATAGCAAAAAGAAAGTCGCTGACTAGGGAGTGAGTACTCCAATCTATTTTAAAAGACTGCCAAGTAAAAAAGTAAATGGGGACTGCTGATGAATTCAAGACTAGTCAACCGTTGCAGGATCTCATCCTGGTCCAACAAGCACACACAAACAAACGACACCTATTTAAGATAGGCAATTGACTTCAAATCATATTAATACAATCCTATTTGTTCATGCAACTCAATGATAAGTATCTAATAAATAAGACGACACAATGTTGAAAAGGTACAGCACCTTCTAAGAAGACTTAGCCCAGCAACTCACTGGGTGACACATGTACGTAAATGTAAAAAATCTCTTAAAGACCACACATCTAGATTTTTATATGCTACAATATGACAACACAAATCACAAAGCAAGGTAACTCGATAACCGCAGCAACAGGAAGACGAAGACGACGACGCACATGACTGACTTTCAGACCCATACTGAGCAACAGCTGGACAACTCTGGACCTTCTTAAACATGTCCTAGTACTCACTGGAACAGTAGATACATAAACACATATTCATAAAAAAATAGACAGATGACCATGTGCTTCATTATAGCATAATTCAAAGCACGATTATAAACAAACGAGAAAGTTAATCGGTAAAGAAATAAATTGACTAGAAATTATTTTCGCTTTACATTCATGGGGACTGTAAGCATGCAAAAACATAACTTAATAAAACATTCGACAAAAACAATACAGACCTGATCATTGTTTTCTTCTTCTGGAGGGGAATTCTGGGATTCTAATGGTTTGTCTGCACTCTGCCCCGCAGTTCTGTCGGTTACATTTTGTCCTAAAAGGATAGTGTATGTTGTTACATTTGTCACACTTCCAGCTCCCTTCTGGCATATCTGCTTCTGAAACAAAATACGATACATATATAAGATTCAGACTCAAACGTCACAAATAAGTAACCAAATATATATACACGAAGTACTTACTGGAACCTGGTTTAGGTGAGTTGCATTTCCTCATGTTACAGACTGCTCTGAAGGAAAAATTGACATTTCCGCATTTTGGGCATTCCCAGTCATTTTCTCGTGTTCCATCTGTAAGAAGCAAGTGAAACAATGAAAAACAGATCGTAAATTACAATCATCTGCTAGTCTGTGTAGCAGTATATGAATAAGTTAGATATAACATACCTTTCCAGGCCGAGGTCCCTATAAAAATTCAAAAACCAAATGATCGATCAATATAACATCACATGTTTATATACATGTAGTTAACATAGGGAGTAGGTGAACGAATAATCAAATTTACTCGTTGTTTATTATTGCGGCTTATATTGCCGGATTCTAGCTTATTTGGTTTTTATATTTCATAAGCTCACTTTTGTGGATTTTTGAAACTTTTCGGCTTATATAAGTCTAAAACCAAATAAGTCATAAGTCGGCTATATAAGCCGAAACAAACACCCCCTTAGTTGATTGATATAACAAAATTCAGAAATACCATGGGAGCCTGAGCAATGGGCAACCGCAAACCGAAGTGTTTCATCAGCTGAGGTAAACCATTCCACACACCTGCAAAAAAGATGTAATTCCAGTTTCAGCAAGATGTCACATATTAGCAGGTAGCGGTGTTACTCGGGTTGGGTTTGGGTCGGGTCAAACAGGGTCAAGGCTAAAAATAACATACCCGAACCCGACCCTATTTGAACTCGGGTTAGTTGGGTTCGGGTCCACTCGGGTCAGTGCTATTCGGGTTTGGCCAACCCGAATATGAGTAAAATGGTCATAAAATTGCCTATTTGTTCTAATTTAGATAGATAATTTATAAAAAACCATATTGAAAAAAAAAAGAACCCGAGTTAGCCAAAAATATCTAACCCGATATCCAACCCTATTTAGGAATCACATATTGTTCCGAGTCCTCTTGCGAGTCTTCCCCAAACGGAGAACCATAAGACCGTCACTAGGATGCAGTACTTAGATCGCCCCATACATCACTTAGAAAAGCAATTGAGTGGGTCTTGTGGCGGGAAAAACACATAAAAGCATGGCAATCTCAATTAACAAGTAATTTACTTAATATATATTTAATATGTAATTCTAATTATCACAATAATTCTAATTAGCAATTAATAAATACAAATTAAATTTTAATTCTAATTAGCAAGTAATTTTAATTTAACATGTAATTCTTAATTAACAATTTAATTTTAATTAACAAAGTAATTATAATTCACATGTAAATTAAATTCTAATTAACAAATTAATTCTAATTATCAATATAATTTTAATTTGTGAGTGACTAGTTATTATATATTAAAATTGACAAGTATTGCATGTAGTTGTCAAAATTAAAATAAAACAAAATAACTAAACTAGGTTTCATGCAGCCCTTTTAAAACATGTTTATTAATTCGGAAACGTGTAACCCATAATAAAAACAGTTGGCTCGTGATGCCACTGTTGGGATTTTAGAACCAGTTAACCATTAACCTCTACGAGTACGCAGCGGATATTGGATCTAGTTAATGCAATTATGTTAAGCACGTATTTAATAAACAAATAATTAATACAATATTAATTAATTAAAAGGGATAACCCTTGGCAATTGATCTCTAGTAACGGAACAAGAAACCAAACGAAACCATAAGTATCTAAAATAGATACCTCGAAGAGTATCACACACAAACCCGATAACGTATACGTTCGATATTGAGGCTAGTCGAGAACGTAATTAAAACCCAATCAACCTTTGACACCACTTGAATATTACACGAACAAGAAAACCTCCAAGAACCCTCTTGTTTTTCTGCCCGAGATCGCAAAAACAACAAGCTCTTGATTGCTTCTTTACCGATATCGGACAAGGAGTGTCCGATATATAATATACCTGTTCGATTTGCGTTGACTGCTACTATTCTCAAAGTGGAATTAAGCAAGAATAATATATTCATTAATACATCTTGGATCAACTTGATGCAAGTCATGAATTAATAAACAAAACATACCTAACCGAATCTTAGGTGTAGTATATTCTAAGTTTATGAGGTTTAGGGATATATTATATATATCGTATATATTGCATTCAGAATGGAAGATATAGGGATAATATTTTAGTCGTATCTTTGAAGCATGGGTTATGTCTGTTTTATATCTCGACAAAAACCAACATGGGCTTTAATCTTGTGTCTCAAGCTACAAAAACATAGACCCCAATCAGATGAAATAACTAGGCCCAAGGCTTTTCAAACTGACCCATATTGAAAGTTAAAATAACTCGATGGGTCAAGTATCACGATCGGGTTACATGCATGCAATATGGATCGACTAATGTATATTCAAGTATTTATACGTTCACCACGTACTCTCGTGTTTAAGGTGTGTGCCCCCATAGGCTCACACACTTCTAGTCGTTTTACATGTGTTTTAAACTCCCACAAACCAACAAAAGTTACTACTTAATGGAAGTTTAATTAACAAAAAAGGTGTAGTAATATGAAATGGGTTAAACATGAACCACTCTTGTGAAACAAACCAAAGAACAGCGAAAACTAAAATGGGTCAAATGGGTAGACTCAAAAAATATCTTTAACTGAACGTGTCATTATTTTGTTCCATTCCATCAGAGATTGAAGACCTCAAGATGTTGATCCATCTCGATTAATCTTATAATAATTTATGAGATACCAACTAGTACCTTGTTTAGTGCATTAGCCGCACAATGTTAAACCTACAAGGCAACCATCACTACGTTCTCTGAGATAATTTCAGCTATGAATGAATTTGTTGCTCTTCTTTTCCGAAATGAACATAGTATTGATTCAAATAAAGAAGATCCAATGACATTACAAATGAGTTGATACATTGAGCTTGCCTACTGTATGACTACTCTTGCAACTAACGCATCTAAAAAGATACACGCCAACCTTATTAACTCCTAGAGCAGAAATGAAACTAAAACATACACCATAGACGTCACTGTAAGTATTGTTAACTCCTAGAGCAGAAATGAGCTTGCCTTTGAATAACTCGAGAAAACAGATGGGGTTTGATGAAGTTGATGTCGTCTCCAATCTGCCTTTAGAATTGAGAATCAGGCCATATGACGAATACATAATAAATCTTGACTTTACCCATCCAAGTACAAGCTCCAAATAATACTAATAACTAGCAATACACCACACTGATCACCTGCACAAACTAAAACAAGCACACTTTATTATTCTTTCGAGCTTCAAAAATATGAATGGCAGTAAATGTTAAGCCTTGGCATTGGTGATATCACTGAGCCCATTCCAGTAATTTGTTGCTCTTTCAAAGGGAAGAAAATATTTACGTTGTTAAGAAACTAACTGTCGTATACAGAGGTCGCAATTCCAAGCATTTTACTTATAAATGGGTCAATTCCCTATATTTAATGGTTTCAACAAGTTTAAGGAAAGGTCAACCTGATCCAGTCCAGACTAAAATTACCAGTTTAACTTGTTTCCCAACGTGACTAGCTGCCCGTTATGGAACACCTCTAGTTTAGATCATGTATTACCTGTAAGGCTCCCAAGCCTGCCTTTCCAAGGGTCCACATCTACGGTGTGACTGATAAAGCATTAGCCAATGCTTTTCTGCAATACAAAGAAATGGGGATACCAATGGGTTAGGACTGAAGTGTCATATATATGGTTCACAATGTTAACGAGTCTATGTCAAAAACAACCAGTTTACAGTAGCAAAATAGGATCTTGCAACAAAAGTCAAACATATCAATAATAATGTTTTAAACACATAGTTTTCGTGGAGCTGAAGTAATAACTTACGGAATGGGCTCATTATATCACCAACCAAGGCTTATCATTTGTTCCTCAGGGTATTTTAGCTTATGTGCAGCCATTCTTCTACGAATCTGTAATTCCACCAACACATTTCATGTATCTAAGTCTCATGTCCAAATGAAAAATAACAAGTTTATATATCCATGTCTTTATTTATAAGAAACATGTGACATTGATACTGATGTAAACCTGAATCTATATTGACAAAAAATTGAGCCGTAATTTGACAAGTACACCCTTGTATTTGTTGGAAAATTTAGTGCACTTGTGGGAATAGTTCACACCTTGTAATGGGTTAGGAGGTACGGAGTGTACACCCATAAGGTCCATGAACACCCTGACTCTTGTAGTGGTTTGTATTGGTAGTGCTTGGTGAAAGTACTGTTGTGGTTACCACTGATTATCAGTGTTTCCACCGGCAAGACTTCCACGTTCAAAGGTTTCCACCGTGGTGTTTCAATGGAAGTAGTGTTTACACCGAGCGTGGTGTTTCCACTGAGCAGGTAACCACGGATAGCACTATGAAAGTACTGATGAAAGTACCGCTGTGTACGGTTTTGACCTATTCAAATGGCAGTTTCAACTGCTTAATGACCACGTTTAATTGGTCATGTAACCACTAACGGCTATAATGGGGATAATTATGAGGCTATTAATGGCCGATTAATACTCATAATTCCATTGAATTAGCCAGAGTATTATCCTATAAATAGGATATCTGATTATGCATGAAGGAGATACAGAAAACACTAAACACTTATAAGCGCAAGGGTTATTGAATTGTGCCTAATTCGATAACTGCATTTGGTCTTATCCCAAGTAGATATTCGTGATACCCAGGCATTAGGGTCGAATAGTTTACTTTGGAAAGTGATCACACGATTCCAAGTGATATCCGCTAACCACCAAGTGGTATTTGTCTTTGACTGCGTTGCTATTTCTGCTGAAGTTGATTATCTTATCTACCCCGTTCGGGACATAACCGCCAACAATCAAAGTAAACTATTTTGTGATAATCAATGGCAATGCTGCAATAAACACATGGCTTCAAAATTTGCTAAGCTGGACAAGTTTGAAGGGGTGGACTTTAGGAGGTGGCAGAAGAAGATGCATTTCTTGCTGTCAAGTATGAGTGTGGTTTATGTGCTGACTACACCAATTCCTGATGATGGTGATGATGCCACTGTGGAGCAGATCAGGAGGAGGAGCAAATGGGAGAATGATGACTACATATGCAGAGGTCTTATTCTCAATGGTATGTCCGATTCTTTGTTTGATATTTATCAGAACTTTGAATCTTCCAAAGAACTATGGGATTCCTTGGATGCCAAATATATGGCTGAGGATGCATCAAGTAAGAAGTTCCTTGTTAGTAATTTCACAAATTACAAAATGACTGATTCAAGACCAGTTATGGAACAATACAATGAACTTCTTGGAATACTTGGAAGGTTTACACAACACAATATGAACATGGATGAGGCCATTAAAGTCTCTTGTGTCATTGATAAACTCCCTCCTTTTTGGAAAGATTTCAAGCATACCTTGAAACATAAGAAAGAGGAGTTAACTCTGGTTGAGTTAAGTCCATCTCGCGCATTGAGGAATCTCTCAAGATGCAGGATAATGACAAGCCAAAAGAGCAATGCTATGGACCATCTGTTGTTAATATGGTGGAGCATAACAACTCCACCATGTACAATGACAACAAAGGCAAACACAAATATCATGATAACACAAGGGCAGATCCTAACAAGAAGGCAACACCTACTTGTTGGAAATGTGGCAAGACTGGTCACATTAAAAGGGACTGCAAAGGTGTTAAAGTTGGTGGTAAAGCCAATGGATCAGGCACTAATGGTTCAGGGAGTGGTGGTTCACCAACTCACTGAAAGGTCGAATATGTTTAATAAGTCTTTTCGATTTATTATGTTACATATGTATCTAATCTTTTTATGTGCAAGATGATGATGTTGGTGGTGGGTTGACTCTAGTGCAACAGTTCATGTGTGTAAAGATAGAAGCTGGTTCAAGACTTATGAGTCACTGAATGATGGTTCTATTCTTCACATAGGAAATGAGTCAACAACCTTGGTGCATGGTCGTGGTTGTGTAGATCTTAATTTTAGTTCGGGAAAGATTGTAACTTTGTTTAATGTTATTCATGTTCCCGATATAAGGAAGAACTTGGTTTCAAGTAGTGTATTGAATAATCATGGATATAAACAAGTTATTGAGTCTGATAAATTTGTGCTTTCTAAGAATGGTGTTTTTATTGGTTTTGGTTATTTATGTAATCAAATGTTCAGGCTTAATATTACCACTGACAGTGTTATTTCAGCTTTTGTGACCACATATAACCAGACTGACTCTATCCTATGGCATGCAAGGCTTGGCCATGTACACTATAAAAGAATGCAAGATATGTCTAAGGATGGGTTGACACTAGCTTTTGACATGGACACTGAAAAATGTAAAACTTGTATGTTGACCAAGATTACCAAGAAACCTTTTCAGGGTGTTAGTCGTGAGACTAATCTCTTGGAGCTTATTCACAGTGATCTGTGTGATTTGCATGCCACTCCTTCTTTGGGAAATAAGAAGTACTTTGTGACGTTTATTGATGATGCTTCTAGGTTTTGTTATGTTTATTTGTTACATACAAAGGATGAAGCATTAGATAAATTCAAAGTGTTTAAAACTGAAGTTGAATTACAACTTGGGTCTTTGATCAAAAGATTAAGGACTGATAGGGGAGGTGAGTACATGGATACTCTGTACTTTCAGTCTGTTGGTATAATCCATGAAACGACGCCCTTATACTCCTCACAAGAAATGGTATTTCTGAAAGAAAAACAGGGTGCTGAAGGAGATGGTTAATTCCATGTTGTCCTATTCAGGACTGAGTCAAGGGTTCGGGGTGAAGCTATGTTAATGACACTTGCTATTTATTAAATAAGGTTCCCAACAAAAGGAACAAGGTTACCCCTTATGAACTCTGGACTAAAAGGAAACCCAACCTGAACTATCTCAAGGTTTGGGGTTGTAGGGCTGTTGTAAGACTCCCTGATCCAAAGTTGAAAACTTTGGGTGAAAGAGGCATTGACTGCATCTTTGTTGGATATGCTAAGCATTCCAAGGCTTATAGGTTTTATGTTATTGAACCTAATGAATATGTTTCAGTTAACTCCATAATTGAATCAAGGGATGCAAACTTTGATGAGAATAGATTCTCATCAGTCCCTAGACCAAGTCGAGGATTCCTAATGGAACTCATGACACTGGTGTATCAGAGGTCCTGATGATGAACCATCGGGGTCCCCGATGAGGTTGTGGTTCAACAACCTGAACCTGTGCTCAGGAAGAGCAAAAGGGTCGGGAATCCAAAGTCATTTGGACCTGAGTTTCAACTATACTTAGTTGAAGGAACAAGGGATGAGGTCTCGGACCAATACTCCTATTGCTTCATTGTTGAGGATGATCCCAAGACATTTGAAGAAGCAATGAAGTCCCGTGATATTGCTTTTCTGGAAAGAAGCAGTCAATGATGAGATGGATTCCATCATGGGGAACAACACTTGGGTGTTGGTTGATCTACCTCTTGGTTGCAAACCTCTAGGTTGCAAATGGATTTTCAAAAGAAAATGAAGGTAGATGGAACTATTGAAAAGTTCAAGGCTAGATTAGTTATTCAGGGCTTTAAACAAAAGTCGGGGATAGACTATTTTGATACTTATGCCCTGGCTCGTATTACCATAAGACTGCTGATTGCTATGGAATCTATTTACAATCTGATTATTCATCAGATGGATGTGAAAACCGCTTTCTTGAATGGTGAATTGGATGAGGAGGTTTATATGAACCAACCTCGGGCTTCATCATGCCTAGAAATGAAAACAAGGTGTGTAAACTGATTAAGTCTCTTTATGGACTTAAGCAGCCACCTAAGAAATGGCATCAAAAATTTGATGAAGTGGTTTTTTCTAGTGGTTATGTTCTTAACCAGTCTGACAAATGTGTATATAGCAAATTTGATGATTCTGGTAAAGGAGTCATCATTTGTCTATATGTTGATGACATGTTGATTTTGGCACTGACCAAAATCAGGTTGACATGACAAAGGAATTTTTGTCATCAAGGTTCTCCATGAAAGACATGGGGAGGCTGATGTTATCCTTGGTATAAGGATTAAACATGAAAGTAATAGAATTTCTATCTCTCAGTCTCATTATATTGAGAAGGTGCTGAGGAAATTCAATTACTTTGATTGTACTCCGGTGAGTACACCTATGGATACTTGTGAGAAGCTGATGCCTAATCATGGCAAGGTTGTATCTCAACTTGAGTATTCTAGGGTAATTGGTCACTGATGTATGCCATGACTTGTACAAGACCAGATATTGGTTTTGTAGTGGGAAAATTGAGCAGGTATACTAGTAATCCTAGTGCTCATCATTGGCAAGCAGTTCAAAGGGTACTGAAGTATTTGAAGAGAACTATGGATTATAGTCTCTCATATACTGGTTACCCATCGTGTTGGAAGGATACATTGATGCAAGTTGGATCAGTAACACTGAAGACAATTCGTCTACCAGTGGTCGGGTATTCCTACTTGGTGGAGGTGCAATTTCTTGGGCATCCAAGAAGCAAACTTGCATCACCAGTTCAACAATGGAATCTGAATTTGTGGCTTTAGCAGCTGGTAAAGAAGCTGAATGGTTGAAAACTTGCTTCTTGAGATTCCATTGTGGCCTAAACCTATAGCACCTATTTCTATCCGTGGTGATAGTGCAGCTACATTGGCTAAGGCTTATAGCCAGATGTACAATGGTAAGTCTAGACACTTAGGTGTCGGACATAGCATGATTCGTGAGCTTATCATGAATGGGGTGGTATCTATAGAGTTTGTGAGATCTCAACAGAACTTAGCTGATCACTTGACGAAGGGTCTGGCTAGAGACTTGGTTATAAAGTCTGCTAAAGGGATGGGTTTAAGTCCAACTTAGTCATTGAATGCTAGGACACCCAACTCCCTCCTAAGGAAACTTGGGAGCTGAGTTCAATGTGGAAAGCTGAACATTCAGTGGACTGGAGCACATGTTTTTATTACATCCCAAGGTTGTGCTCAGAACCTGCTGAAAGGAGGATGAAGTCTTTACTTCTCAATGGTTAATTTTCTTTGAAAAAGTGCTTGGCAGAGCATGAATAAAGAGGAACCACCTATGTAAATGTTGAAGTTTTGCCGCTTCAGGAAGCTTTGGACTTTTAGCTTTACAACATTTATGAATTTGGATATGGACACATGGCTTGTATAGTGTCGGGAGCTTTTAAGTGTTTGAAAACTTGTGTGTATTTTATCTTCAGGTATTCAAATGGGTTGAAGGGTTCAATTCTTAGAACACCTTGATTCTCGAATATTTGAAACGTGTAATTTACTAAGATGGAAATTCAATCCTCGGGACATTTTCATTTATGCACATGTTTTGCTTGATGTTTATTTTTTCATGCAAAGGAAGTGAACTAAATTTGGGGAGGATTGTTGGAAAATTTAGTGCACTTGTGGGAATAGTTCACACCTTGTAATGGGTTAGGAGGTACGGAGTGTACACCCATAAGGTCCATGAACACCCGACTCTTGTAGTGGTTTGTATTGGTAGTGCTTGGTGAAAGTACTGTTGTGGTTACCACTGATATCGTGTTTTAATCCACGGCAAAGATTTTCCATGGTTCGTGTTTCCACTGGTGGTGTTTCACTGAAGTAGTGTTTACACTGAAGCAGTGGTGTTTCCACTAAAGCAGTGTAACCACTGATAGCACTATGAAAGTACTTGAAAGTACGCTTGTAACGGTTTTGACCTATTCAAGTGGCGCAGTTTCAACTGCTTAATGACCACGATTAATTGGTCATGTAACCACTAACGGCTATAATGGGGATAATTATGAGGCTATTAATGGGCCGATTAATACTCATAATTCCATTGAATTAGCCAAGAGTATTATCCTATAAATAGGATATCTGATTATGCATGAAGGAGATACAGAAAACACTAAACACTTATAAGCGCAAGGGTTATTGAATTGTGCCTAATTCGATAACTGCATTTGGTCTTATCCCAAGTAGATATTCGTGATACCCAGGCATTAGGGTCGAATAGTTTACTTTGGAAAGTGATCACACGATTCCAAGTGATATCCGGCAACCACCAAGTGGTATCAGTTACTGCTGACCGCTTGTTTGTTTCTACTGAACAGTTGCACATTTCTGCTGAAGTTGATTATCTTACCCTGTTCTGGGACATAACCGCCAACAGTATTGAGTGTATATATAGGCTTTCATGTTGTCTTTGGTCCACCTTATCTCCAAGCCCTCATGTTCTGTGATATCAATGAAAATGGCAAGCAAGTGTTCAGAGATGAAATGCCTAGTAAATCTTGCACTACAAACACATAATTTGAATTTTAACATCTATTTCATACATCTAACAAACCTAATCTTAAAAGAAATGCGAACATGAACCCAAATACAAAAGCTTTACCAATAAGCTGCTAGTTTGAGGTCATATGAACAAGGCTGCCAAGGATTCTATGTGGAATCGAGCTTTAAACCAACACTAACGGCGGCGTATAATTGAACCATCAACAGTTGGAATTTTTTGATTAAATGGATGTCGAAGATTTTTGAACTCGAACCGTCAATTGGAAACATGTAAAAAGTTATTGAAGGGTTTATTTTGTGTGGTCTAGGTGAAAAGAAATAAGAAAGCAAATTGAAAAAGAGAAAGGGGAGAAATCCCGCTCAAAAGTGAAAAGTTAACAAAGGGCTCTATTTTATGGCCGAATTAGACCCCGGTTTTGCATTTCATAACCGGCTTTATGCCTTTGTTTTTGACGGTAGAGCCCTTTTTTCCTATTAAGAGGGCTTTATTTCAGATTTTGTAGTAGTGTGAGAAAAGAGAGTTTATGAGAGTCAAAGAATTTCAGTACCAAGGTACATAGCCATCTGACAAATCTTCAAACCCAAACACTCCTGTAAAGATAACTGCTATTCAATAACCAGATATTTCCAAATCTAACCAGTTAATCGATCAAGGCAGATTATTGTAGCAGACAATGACATTTTACAGCCTGCAAGCCTTTTATCCATAACCATCCAAATTAATGATCATTTAATTTACTACCAAACAGGAAACTATCCATTTGATTTTTACTATCCAAAGACATTAGAAGACAATACCGTTGCCAATCCCAAACACACTATATCAGCAGACAGAAAAGCTTGTGAAGCACCAGCTAAGCATATAACAACTTTTCTGATCAACAAGGGAGGTATGGTTAACAGAACCGTTAGTTAGGGAAAAGTAGCTTCATCTTTCACAACTCACTAGCCCCCACCCTAAAGAAACCACCCCTCACTCTTCACATAAGTGCTACTGATTTCTTAACATTAAGGCTCATATGCTGCAACATCTGAGTACAAACTCAGTAATAGGTATGGGCGCAAACCTAATATAACATTCAGACGCAAAATACAACTTTTAATGCTAGTTGCAGATACAAAAGTTTCATCATGTTAACAAGATTAGAAACATTATCTCAAACAGCCAACTTACCTCTGAATGTGAGGTAGAAGCATATCGTTCTTCTTCAGTGATACTTTCTGCAACATTAAAAAACATCTCACAATTAGATCAATTTGTACAGGTTACATTTCATTAAAACGATTACTAGAAGTAACTAACTCTTACTTGAATCAAACGTTTTGCTTTCACTTGAATCATGGTATTTTCTGTTTCGAATTTGACCACTGCTGGACCACTTCCAACGTCATCTTGATCAGCGAGTGAGGATTTTTCCACATCTTCGTCGAAAGATTCCATTATAGAGGAAACTTTTTGTCTGGGAACTTTAAATGATCCTTCAACTCGTTCTATGTGTTATTAAAGACACTGAAAATGAATGACTTTTCAAAATGTTAACACTCAAACAAGATACAAGTACAGTGTAAACCACATAAACTAATCCTTATAGCTTTTATAACCAAACTTAACAAAGATAACGCGTTTATATATGTGCTTCTTTTCTCGAGGCAGAACAAGGCTACATACATTATATTGGCTTCAATCATGCCCAAAGGATACTAAGATGATGTAATGTATCAAGATATCCTTATCCTTAACTTATGCCTTTATTCATTATCGAAAAACCCTTTATTCCCCCAAATAACTAATAAGCACTTTGACATAAGCTTGCCCAGCCTATTCCCATATTCCCATGACAGGTATCCATCTCACAAACTCACGCTGCTTTATTTATAATAAACATGTGACAGTGATACCGATGTAAACCTGAATATATAGTGACAAAAAATCGAGTCGTAATTTGACAAGTACCCTTGTATTCAGTGTATATATAGGCTTTCATGCTCTCTTTCAGTACCAAGGCACATAGCCATCTGACCAATCTTCAAACCCAAACACTCCTTTAAAGATAATTGCAATTCAAACTTAATTTGGCACAAAGAATTTCAGTGAAACTAATCCTTACAGCTTTTAAAACCAAACTTAACAAAGATAACGCCTTTATATATGTGCTTCTTATCTCGAGGCAGAACAAGGCTACATACATTATATTGGCTTCAATCATGCCCAAAGGATACTAAGATGATGTATCAGGATAACCTTATGCATTTATTCATTATCGAAAAACCCCTTATTCCCCCAAATAACCAATAAGCACTTTGGCATAAACTTGCCCAACCTATATAAGTTCTTTATATAAGCTTAACCAAACACCCCCTAAATCCCATATTCCCATGACAGGTATCCCTCTAACAAACTCACGCTACTTTACACATGATAATTAGGAAAAATACAAATACATCCCAATGTATAAAGTACCTTTCTTTTTTATACCCAATAGGATATTAGCCTCTTAAAATAAGCCTACCCAATGTTGTAAATCTCGGGATACAAAGAAATCGGTGATTAGAAGCCACAAGGTCAGCAACCAAAAACCATCTCACCAAATCTCTCATTTCTTCAAACTTTGACTACCAAACAATTTTGAAGTTAAATTTGGGGATTTTGTTTAAATTGAGGGAATTTAATAAAGGGTTACTGTTTCGTTGGTGTTAGAGCAGCAGGGTGGTGGTGGCTGTCGGAGATGGTGATGGTTGTTAGAAATTGTTTCAGAAAGTGATAATGAGGACCCAAAACAATTACAAACAAACTTCAAACTAAAACAAAAAGAAGACCAGTGCAAAAACACACCCCATAAGTTCGGATATTAAATCCACAAATTAAAGCCTAAGGATGACAAGCTAGCATAGCAGCCCCACGTCACAAAACCAAGCCTGACCCATAAATTAAATCCATGTTGCCATATGTATACCAGGTATAAAAATATAGCAGTGCAGACCCAACTAATAACATAACAGCAAAACGAAAGACTTGAATTGTCAAACTACAACAGAAGACCAAAACTTGCAGACCTTCTAGACCACAGAAGTAGAACTGCACAGTATTTGCTGTTAAACCCACTGGTAAACCCACTGTCTCGCCAGATGATCATTTCATTTGCTGCCAAATAGGAAACTGTCCTTATGAAGATAGATAGCTTATCCCAAACACACTGTATCAGAAGATAGAAAAGCTTGTGAAGCAAAGTTTTTAAAAACCATGATAAATAGCCATCTGTTAAACCTTTATTCCAAACACCAGTTAGGCATATAACAACTTTTCTCCCACATCCTAAAGAAACCACAACTGACTCTTCACATAATCCCATTAAGCTATTTTTAATTTTTTATATCTTTTTACATAGCCCGAACCGACATGTAGGACCTGAATTTTAAGCTATGAATTTTAAAGACCAAAGCCGACATGTTGTACCTGTTTTTTAAGAGTTTATATCTTTTTAACATAACCTGAACTGAACCATTTTATACGGGTCGATGTAGCCAGAAAAACAGCTCCAAGGGGCTTGTTGCAGCTCTGTAAAATAAAGAAAAAAAAATATAAATGTTTTTGGTACTCTCAGTTAATAAGTAGTCAGTATGTTAATTGTGAGTGAAAAAGTTCAATAAATCTGATATCATTAAAATAATTTGATTTGGGAGGTTCTATGTACTGGGCACCGTTTTTTTTCTCCAAGTTACATTTTTATTTACCACTCATAAGTAAAATGGGTCGAAATAGCCATCTGTACTAGTGTTGGTTAGTTGCTGTACTGACTGCCTTTGGAACCTGTTAACACTAACAGATGACTGTGTTCATAAAACAAGCATAACCCATAATGCTTTTAAAGGATGATCTGTCCAATATGGCTAATATTTCAAGAAAGGTTCCAACCTTGTTCATGAAGTTCATGAAAAACAAAGTATGATTAAATCACGTCAGTGTTTTTGGGAACTTGCTGGTTCAAAGCTAGGTAATATCGTTGGTGTTTAGAAGTCTGCAGATCAGATTGGATCTGATACGACAGTAGTTGGTGAAGATGGTGAAGTCGATTTCAAAGGAGATGCAAAATTTGGCCAACACATGAAAACGAGTGAAGCAGTAAGCGATTTTGCAAAATCAAAATCACTATCAGAACAACGTCAATAGGTAATATGACTGTAATGTAAAATATGTAATACAAGAGAATTAAGTGGGTGTGGTTGTAGGCAAGGCTGGTTCTGGAAAGACAACACAACTGACTCAGGTAACATTCCGACCACAAAACTATATGTTGGTTAGACGATTATACACAACTACTGCATCTTATTTTGATCTGTAACATTGTAATATATTATTGTTGCAGTATTTGCACCAAGATGGTTACGATTATACATAGATATTAGTTATATTTAGTCAAGGAATTAGTGGATGATTGACAATGGGTGATGCTAGTCGTGTTATTTGGATGACATGATTAAAGTTATAATGCAATATAAGTCTAGTCTTCCCACTACCAAGTTTTCTTCATAGTCTTTTATGATATAATTATACATAGAAATCAGTTATATTTAGTCAAGGAATTAGTGGATGATACACAATGGGTGATGCTAGTCGTGTTATTTGGAGGACATGATTAAAGTTATAATATTGCAATATAAGTCTAGTATTCCCACTCCCAAGTTTTCTTCAAAGTTTTTTATGATATGATTATACATAGAAATTGGTTATTTTTAGTCAAGGAACTAGTGGATGACAGACTATAGGTGTTGCTAGTTGTGCTATATGTTATTCAAATGCAATATAAGTGCAGTCTCCCCTAACCTAACAATGGGGAAAAATAGCCACCTTAGTAAAGGACTCTACTAAAAAAAGGACATAAATTCTGAAAAGAATGTATAAGCAGCTTCAACCAAAGTATGAATACTAACACCTCTTCTAGTTATAAATTTCGACTGCTCCATGATTTCTCCATGAAATTCAGGCATTAGACATTATGTTCGCCTAGCTAATTTCCAACAAAATGAGTAGTAGTAGGAAGCAAAAGGCATGTATAGAACATGAAATCAGAAACAAAAGGTTGGTATCACAAGTTAAAAGCACAAAACGGCCCAGATTAAAACACACAATAAGTTTAATATGCTAATACGTCAAAGTTTGAGTTTGTATCTAGTCGATGCTATTCCACATGGTTAGTATTCTAAATGCTCCATGAGGAAAGGATCCCATAAGGCAAAGAATAGATAGGCAAATAATTGAATTGGAAATAGGCTTGCTCCACAAAACTTCCTGTTGATTTTGATTTTGTATCATATTATTGTTTCAAGACTGTACCTTCAGATATCTAAAGTCCAACTTTTTGTGTGTTGTTTAAACCTCCATTAGCATAAGATTTGTCGCTCAAGGTTTAATCTTATTAGCTTTCTAAAATCAGATAATGTAGAAATCACAGTTTCATTGTTATTTTGAATCTAATCAAACTGTCTAAAATGATAGTTAACAAATTGAGTTATTGTGTAAAGTATTTCATTGAGACATTTTATCAAACGGTTTATGTGCATATTACAACTAACTTGTTTGAACAGGAGAAAATAAGACTTGCTAGTGGTGCTATTGGATGGCATGATTAAAGTTATAATGCACTATAAGTCTAGTCTTACCACTCTTCTTTAAAGTCACTCCTGATATGATTATACGTAGAAATTAATTAGTTATTACCAATCACATTGTCTTGCTCAATCCAGACTATAAAAAGCCAATACTTGTTCTTATAATTTTAACTTAATTTCCAAAATGAAGTCACCACAAGCAATAATTCACTTATCATCTTCCTCTCTTATTTCTTTTCTCTTTTACGGTCTCGCAATAATATGTCTTACTTCCGCCACCATCTCTGTGTCTTATGGCGATAATGAGACTGATTATCTCGCGTTGTTGTCATTTAAGTCAAAGATCACCCACGATCCATACAAAGTTCTAACCTCGTGGAATCATTCCTTTCATTTCTGTGACTGGAGTGGTATTTCATGTGGAAAGCGGCACAAACGAGTGACTGTTTTATGGCTGGATTCGCAGGGCTTAGAAGGATCCTTGTCTCCTCATGTAGGGAACCTTAGCTTCCTACGTGTGCTTTCTCTATCAAACAACAGCTTTCATGGAACCATTCCTCATGAACTTGGTCGTCTTTCCAGGTTACGTCGTCTTTATCTTGATGAAAACAAGTTCAGTGGAGTCATTCCAGCAAACTTTTCTGGTTGTTCTAACCTCGAAGACCTTTGGCTCGCTCAGAATAAGCTAACTGGAAGCATACCCAAGGAGCTGAGTTTACTCTCGAAACTTACTCGTCTTGCTATTCAAGAAAACAAGTTAACAGGTGGAATCCCACCATTCTTGGGGAATATTACATCAATGGAAGTGTTCGCTGCTCTCAGAAACCCGTTGGGTGGGAGCATTCCAGATACCTTGGGTCATTGGAAAAGCTTGACGACATTTTACTCTGGTGACTGCAACTTCTATGGAAGCATCCCTCATTCCATTTTCAACCTCTCACTCCTAGTTAATTTTTCCTTAGCTGATAATCACCTCACCGGTAGTCTTCCTTCAGAAATTGGTAATCAGTTCCCGAATCTTGAGTTACTTCAGTTAAGGGATAACAAACTGACCGGAGTTCTTCCACCTTCTATTTCTAATTGTTCTAAATTATGGTATCTTGAAATGAGTCGAAACAATTTTAGTGGAAAGTTGACAATTGATTTTTCAAAACTAAGAAATATTAATAAAATTAGATTACAGAATAACAACTTCCATGGACGCGGAGAAGGTGATGACCTGGGGTTTATTGATTCTCTGAAAAACTGCACCAGATTAGTAATGTTGGAACTTTATAATTGCAACCTTATAGGAGTGCTTCCAATATCAATAGGTAATCTCTCTCATCAACTCAACTCTCTATATTTAGGAGAAAATCAATTATTTGGAAGCCTCCCTTCAAGTATAGGTAGTCTAGTTGGTTTGACCACTTTAGATTTAGGACCTAATTTATTAAAAGGAAAAATTCCAACTTCCATTTGCAAACTTCAAAAGCTACAAGTTCTTGATCTAGATAGCAATCAATTTTCTGGGCCTATCCCTGATGCCATTGGGAACCTATCATTGTTGATTGAACTTTATTTAGAAACCAACAAATTAGAAGGCCATATTCCATCAAGCCTTGGGAATTGTAAACAACTTAATGGGTTAAACCTTAGAGACAATAGACTCAGTGGTAACATACCCAGGAAACTTCTCCAGCTTCCATCACTAACAAATTTTTTAGATCTTTCAAACAACAGCCTGTCTGGTTCAATACCATCAGAGATTAAAGACCTTAAGATGTTGAGCTATCTCGATTTATCTTACAATGATTTATCAGGCAACATTACTAGTAGCCTTGGTGAGTGCCTTAGCCTTACAGAGTTATACCTTACTGGCAACCAATTTCAAGGCGTAATACCATCTTCATTCAGTTCCTTGGGAGGATTAGAGGTACTCGACATTTCTCAAAATAGTTTATCAGGAAAAATTCCACAATTTTTTGAAAAATGGAGATTCTTGGAGTATTTGAACCTATCCTTTAATGATTTTGAGGGTGAAGTGCCGGTTGTAGGAGTGTTTGCCAATGCAAGTGCATTTTCTGTTTTGGGGAACAATATGCTTTGTGGTGGTTTGGTTACACTTGAGTTACCCAAATGCAAGGAGACGGGTAGTAAGAAAAAAAGGTTTCCTTTCTTCATATTTGTCATTGTGATTGCACCGACTTTTCTCATCGTATTATGTTGTGTGTATCTTTTGTGTAAGAAGAAACACAACAGTCAACCATCTCAGTCTTCAGGGAATGAAAGCTTCTTGAAAGTTTCATACAATCAGCTTCTCAAGGCTACTGATGGGTTCTCTACAACAAATTTGATTGGCGAGGGTGCGCACAGCTCTGTTTATAAAGGAATCCTCGATTCTAATGATGTTGCAGTCAAAGTTATGCATCTTCAAAATAAAGGAGCTCACAAAAGTTATGTAGCAGAATGTGAAGCATGGCGGAATATTCGGCACCGTAATCTGTTAAAGATAATAACTTCATGTTCGAGTACCGATTTCCAAGGCAATGATTTTAAAGCGCTGGTTTACGAGTTTATGCCCAATGGAAGTGTACACAACTGGCTTCATTCAAGTGCAAATACGTCGAAACTGAACCTTCTTCAAAGAATAAGCATTCTCAGAGATGTTGCAAGAGCACTTGATTATCTTCACAATCGCTGCCAAACAACGATTGTTCACGGTGACTTGAAGCCTAGTAACATTCTACTTGATGATGATATGGTGGCTCATGTTGGAGACTTTGGTTTAGCCCGACTGCTTGGTACAGACTTAAACCAAAACAGCTCAACCGGGGTTAAAGGAACAATTGGTTATGCGCCTCCAGGTAGTATTCCATGATGCTTATATTAGCTTACAAATTACATTTTGTAAATTAACTAACTGTTTTTAATTCACAGAGTATGGTCTCGGGAGTGAGATGACAAGTATCGGGATCTACAGTTTTGGAATATTATTACTAGAGGTGATGACCCGAAAAAGCCGACAGATGACATGTTCAACGATGGTCTTAGCCTTCATAAATTTGCTTACATGTCATTACCGGATCATGTAATCGATGTTATTGATGATGATGCAATTGTGTTGCAAAGTACGAGGAAGTGAATGCAAAGAAAGTGGAAGAATGTTTGGTTGCAATTATCAAGATTGGAGTATCGTGCTCTGTGGATTCCCCACCACAACGGATGAAAATTGAAATTGTTGTCAACGAGTTGCAGCGCATTCTCGATGTGCTTCAAAATATATAAGGTACTCTGTTCTCCCATTTTGTAGAATCTGATTTTACACGAGTTTGTTAATAAATCATCACTAACTTGGTTTTATTTTTGAACGCTTTCAGGTCTAATACCAAGCTTTCTTGGTGAAATTTGAAAGTAACTGCAGCAAGGAGCAGTGCATGTCGTAGTTACATAAATGTTACTTTGTCAAATATGTTTGTAAGTGTGTTTTAGTTTTCTTGTTGCATAAGTACTATAAGAGATGTAAGAGTGCATTTACTTTGTCAAATATCATATGTATCAAAAGTGTGGTTATTTTTTCTCAATCCAATTTCTGTAAAATGAAAAATTGGGGGCAAAGTATGCTGGTTACATCTGTCAAACACGTACTTGGCGATTATGGGTTTTTCAGTGTTTCGTTAGGCGTATCTGCATAATGATTTTTTTTGAAAGTTGTAGTCAAATTACCATTAGGTATCTGTAGTTTGTTTACTATTAGGCCCGTAATTGTTACCGTCCTTTTACAGAAAAACGTGTACAAAAAAGAAATGCTTCGACAACCCCATCTTAAAAATCAAGAGGGCGAATCTGGGGAACGTACTTATGCTTCTGAAGTTGTCAAAAATCGACAATTTACTTGATTTCAAGTTCATGGATCCGCCACCTAAACTTAACATTCTTAACTACATGTCTACCTGTATCAACTATGGATATTGGGAGCATTGAACAACACATAGAGTATGACTGAAAGGCTCGGGAAGTGAGTTATCAGTTACTCGACATCTTGAAAAAGCTCATGATCCGGCTGACATCATGTGGTTTGAATTGGGACGTCATTGGAAAAAAGTTATATGCTGAGTTACTTCCATAAAGCTACAAAACCTAAAGGGATTATGAATACATAAGTATTAAGAACCTGATGACGTGCCATTTGGATGGTTATGGCTGCTCTTTGAATAAATATTCGTAAGGGTGGGACAATGGGAGGTCTAGCTTGTGTAACGGGTCAAAACAAATATTGGTATGGAACAGGTTGCCCCGGAATGCATTTTTCCCAGTTTTATTAGAATCCCTACAGATATATAATATAAATATGATTACAAAAGTTATGCTTTAGTATTTTAAATAAAACTATTTTGGAGCTTATAAGCATTACGCATTCATTTTGCCACGAGGACACATTAAGGTAGTTATGATGCCTTTAACTGTATTAGTCTGGTATTGATGTTAGCTTGCCATATGGCGAATATTGGCAAGAAATCATTCATCAAGCTACCGGAAGGACTTAATAAATAGACTTTAACAACCAAAGCTACAAGTCTTCTTGGATGGTATGGCTGCTCTTTGAATAAATATTCGTAAGGGTGGGAAAATGGGCATGTTTGGCGGCTTGTGTAACGGGTCAAAACGTGAACATTTTTTGCAAGGATCAGGCTCGCCCGGAATGTTTTTCGCCCAATATGATTACAAAAGCATGCGTGATATTATATAAGTTGTTTTGGTAAAACATTCAAACTCAAAAAATCATCTCGCACACAACTCAACGATTAGACATAGACCAACAATCGCTAACTGGATGAAAAAGTAGCACATTCTTCATGTTGTCATCGGACATGATTAGCTGATTCTACTGTTCTACATTATAAATTCACACCATCAATAGGCTCAAAAAACAACCAGACTTGAAACTGAAACTAATAAAAAGCCAAAAGGAATTACAAGCACATCATTGTCAAACCATCATGTTGGATTCATCTTCCTCCCCTGTTGCTGCTTCATAGAACATGTACTGGCTTTGATACTCGATCAAGTACTGTGTAGATCATCACACATCCCAAAACAGCTCATAAACTCGGCTCACGTCCCATTTCCACAACCTTCCCTTTCCTCTTCTGGCAAGCCAATGCAGCTGATGTGATCAAGTTTATGTATGATCTCAGATGTCTTGACCCCTTTTTATCAAGAATCTTGTATCAAGAATCTTGCGAATGTCATCTTCAATGTACGGTTGTGTTGAGATGATGAGAAGGCGATCCAGGAAATCGATTGTAATCCCGGTGGGATTTGTAATTTGTGCCTCAAATAGTTGTGATTCATCAATTGGCGACCACAAGAAGTATTGGTGCCATGTCATTTTCCAAGGCCCGGTTTAGAATGAAAACACTGATATCAAGCATGTGGACTTCATATATGAACAAGCACCATGAATGATCTCTATTCTCTACCTTTCCTTCCTCTCGTCACTCTGCAACCTTTGTATCGATTTGTTCCCTCACTTCAGCTCGTATTTCTCCAGTGTCACCGGTGAAAAGAGCAAGAAAAGCTTGTGTTCTGCATTTCACAACAAAATAATTAAGTCTTCAGAAAGATCAAGTACCATAGTTACATTTACATTTCCTAGTTTCTGCTTCATCATAATCCAAGTTATTTCATCATGTAAAAGAGCAAAGAAAAAGTGGTGAAAAAGAGCAAGAAAACCTTGTGTTCTGCATTTCACAACAAAAATAATTAAGTCTTCATAAAGATCAAGTACCATAGTTACTTTTACATTTCCTAGTTTCATGCTTTTGTCATCATAATCCAAGTTATTTCATCATGTAAAGAGCAAGAAAACCGTGAAAAGAGCAAAAACCTTGTGTTCTTTATTTCACAAAAAAATAATTAAGTCTTCAGAAAGATCAAGTACCATAGTTACTTTTACATTTCCTAGTTTCATGCTTTTTCATCATAATCCAAGCATTTCATCATGTAAAAGAGCAAGAAACCGTGAAAAAGAGCAAGAAAACCTTGTGTTCTGCATTTCACAACAAAAATAATTAAGTCTTTAGAAAGATCAAGTACCATAGTTACTTTTACATTTCCTAGTTTCTATGCTTTCTCATCATAATCCAAATTATTTCATCATGTAAAGAGCAAGAAACCGTAAAAGAGCAAGAAAAACTTGTGTTCTGCATTTCACAACAAAAATAATTAAGTCTTCAGAAAGATCAAGTACCATAGTTACTTTACATTTCCTAGTTTCATGTTTTTTCTCATCATAATCCAAGTTGTTTCATCATGTAAAAGAGCAAGAAAACCGGTGTAAAGAGCAAGAAAACCTTGTGTTCTTCATTTCACAACAAAAATAATTAAGTCTTCAGAAAGATCAAGTACCATAGTTAATTTTACATTTCCTAGTTTCTGCGCTTTTTGTCATCATAATCCAAGTTATTTCATCATGTAAAAGAGCAAGAAAAACCGTGAAAAGAGCAAGAAAACCTTGTGTTCTGCATTTCACAACAAAAAAAAGTCTTCAGAAAGATCAAGTACCATAGTTACTTTTAAATTTCCTAGTTTCTAAGTTTCTCATCATATAATCCAAGTTATTTCATCATGTAAAAGTTCACTGCTCCTCCCCATCATTAATAACAGAAATGTAACCACTGACAATTGCACAAAAAAGACCATCTTTGTTCAATTATCAGAAAGTGTGTAACTTCAAAACAACACAACTTCAGTTCCACCTAATGCATATTCCCGGAAGCCCAAATTCCTAATTTCAATCAAACATTATGTACCTTTTATGAATGGGCATCTATGTTCTTATCACTTATATTACAGTTATTAGCATGAAACACCAAGACAAGGATTTGAAGAAAAATGATAATTCTAAGAAAATGTCAATATCGAGGTTACAAAACAACCAAAATCATCAATAATACAGGTCGAAAATATCATTTTAACTATTAATACATGTTTGTATTTTGTACACAAAAACACTATATTTTACCTAAGAAAAAACATGGGCCTCTACAAAACAAGTTAAAGAACAGAAACAACCCTAATGCAATGCTAATCAAGAAATAGAAGCATCAGTCATGACTTAAGAGAAAATGGCACTTTTGTTCATAGCAAAGAAGAGTCCTTCTAGATTTCAAATCAGTTAAATTATAAACTTTTAAGTCACATGTGTTGACGGCATCATACCAAATTGTAACCTAATGAACAATGTGTCATATAATCAACACAGTTGTAACCTGAATACACTACTCATGAGCCCCAAACACAGATTACACCTCTTTAGGCACTAGGATAATTGCAGTACCTTTAAATATTTGAATGATCAAACTTTAAAATTTAACTAATTTACATGTTGACATGAAAACAGAGTTGTAAACAAGCTATGGTTCCAAGCAACTAGTACAAGATCGCATTACCAGTCTCCATCTCAGTCATTTTCAATGTCAGCTTCCCATTTTCGAACACCCTAATTACCAAACAATTGCAAAATCTAGTGAGACATGGAGCTCGAAAATATTACATTATGTATCAGAGCATGCATACAACTAGAAGCCATGGGGTCATGATCATCATTCACATGTTCATTATAAAAGCATAATAGTCCGTATCAAGACTATGGTTTATATCTTGGACAATTATTCCTTAAATTAAACAATTAAAAAATGAATAGTATGGCTATCAAAACTTGATTAGCTAGTATGTTCTCAATGAAAAGTCTTGGTCACCATAAAAATTATAAGGAATCTGTGGACGCCATTTGCATGTCACGGACGTTAACATGCAAAACTAAGTATAAAAAATGGTGTACGAAACTGTTGCGATTAATTTTGATCGTGTCCTCCTTTCGTGAATACTTACCATAAAACGCAACAAGAACAAGAACACCCAATCCATCATAAACATGATAACTAAACCTAGCTGATTCATTTTCTTGATTGAAAATCCTAAAAGTGTATCAATTAATCATAACAACCCACCTTCCAATTTAACAAAAACCATTTCTTGATTGGTTGTGTTTTTTCTGTCAGTCATTTTATAATCAAACATATGTATGGCGGAGAAAAAAACAAAACTTTATGTTATTAGTCAAGAAGGTACTGCTACAGAGTGCTACTGCTTTGGGTCCTTATTGGCGGACTAATGAGTCTTTGGTAAGTTTCTTCCATTGTTATTAGTTTAATGTTATCTAATAGACATCTTGGACCATTATCCTTTAAATTAAAGTTATAATGCAATATAAGTCTACTCTTCCCACTCCAAAGTTTTTTTCTAAGTCTTTTATACATAGAAAATTGTTATTATTAGTCAAGGAATTAGTGGATGTTAGACAAAAGGTGTTACTAGTCGTGCTATTTGGATGGCATGATTAAAGTTATAATGCAATATAAGTCTAGTGTTCCCACTCCCAAGTTTTCTTCAACAAAGAAAAGCAATACCTTGAGTTAATAAATTGAGTTATTTTGTAAAGTATTTCCTTGAGACATTTTATCAAACAGTTTATGTGCATGTTACAACTGACTTGTTTGAACATATTACCTTCAAATTATAGGGTTTTAGTGCATGTCTTCTAAATGCTCCGTGAGGAAAGGATCCCATAAGGCAAAGAACAAATAGGCAAATCATTGAATTCGAAATGGGCTTGCTCCACAAATTTCAAATAGTTTTGCATACAAACTTTATTAATAATTTATTGACAAAAGAAAAGTTATAAAACCTTGTTCACTAAATAAGATCTTGTCAACAACAAAAGGCAATAACAACTAAACGTAAATATGTATCATATTATTGTTTCAAGGCTATACCTTCAAATATCACTGAAATTAGTAATAGATAATGTTGAAATCTCAGTCTCATTGTCAAAAAACATGACCTGATCGGTTAAACAACTGCTTCATGTATAGAAGAAGTTTTGTACCAAATTGCATGTATCCCTTAAATTATATTATTGGTACTATAAGTCTAGTCTTCCCACTCCCAATTTTTTCCTTTCAAAGTTTCCCCTACCCCAAATATTCTTGCTCAACCCGACTATAGAAAGCCAATACACACTCTTATGAATTTAAGTTAATTTCCAAAAATGAAGTCACCACAAGCAATTATATGTCTTATTTCCTCTCGTATTTCTTTTCTCTTTTATGGTCTCGCGATTATATGTCTTATTTCCGCCATTGTCTATGCTTCCTATGGTGGTAATGAGATTGATTATCTCGCGTTGTTGTCATTCAAGTCAAGGATCACCCACGATCCGTACAAAGTTCTGACTTCACGGAACCATTCCTTTCATTTATGTAACTGGAGTGGTATTTCATGTGGAAAGCGGCACAAACGAGTGACTGTTTTACGACTGGTTTCGCAAGGCTTAGAAGGCTCGTTGTCTCCCCATGTAGGAAACCTCAGCTTCCTCCGTTACTTTGATCTATGGAACAACAGCTTTCAAGGAACCATTCCTCATGAACTTGGTCGTCTATCTAGGCTACGCCATCTTTATCTTAGTATAAAAAAATTCGGTGGAATCATTCCAGCAAACTTTTCTCGTTGTTCGAACCTCGAAGACCTTTGGCTCTATCAAAATGAGCTAACTGGAAGCATACCCAAGGAGATGAGTTTACTCTCGAAACTTACTCGTCTCGTAATTGAGGACAATAAGTTAACAGGGGGAATCCCACCTTTCTTGGGGAATATTACATCAACGGATGTGTTCGCTATTGATGGGAACCCGTTGGGTGGGAGAATTCCAGATACCTTGGGTCAATGGAAAAGCTTGACGGAATTTTACTCTGGTGACTGCAACTTATATGGTAGCATCACACATTCCATTTTCAACCTCTCACTCCTAGTTAAGTTTTCCTTACCGGTAATCACCTCAATGGTAGTCTTCCTTCAGAAATTGGTAATCAGCTCCCGAATCTTGAGTTCCTTCAGTTAAGGGATAACAAACTGACAGGAGTTCTTCCACCTTCTCTTTCTAATTGTTCTAAATTTGGAATTCTTGAAATGGGTCACAACAATTTTAGTGAGAAGTTGACTATCGACTTTTCAAAACTAAGAGATATTAAAATAACTAGATTACATTATAACAACTTCCATGGACGCGGAGAAGCTGATGACATGAGGTTTGTTGATTCTTTGAAAAACTGCACCAGATTAGTAAGGTTGAGTCTTTCAAATTGCGACTTTGTAGGAATGCTTCCGATATCAATAGGTAATCTCTCTCATCAACTCAGCTATCTAGATTTAGAAGACAATAAATTATTTGGAAGCCTCCCTTCAAGTATAGGTAGTCTAGTTGGTTTGACCACTTTATTTTTAGGAAATAATAGATTCAAAGGAAGAATTCCCACTAGCGTTGGTAAACTACAAAAGCTACAAGTTCTTGATCTATATAGCAATCAAATTTCAGGACCTATCCCTGATGCCATTGGGAACATATCACTGTTGACAGAACTTTACTTAGATTACAACAAATTAGAAGGTCATGTTCCATCAAGCTTTGGGAATTGTAAAGAACTTAATGTGTGAGACCTTTCATACAATAGACTCACTGGAAACATACCCAAACAACTTTTTCAACTTCCATCACTAAATTATCTTTTAGATCTTTCACAAAATCGCTTGTCTGGTTCCATTCCATCAGAGATTAAAAACCTCAATAAGTTGAGCGAGCTCTATTTATCTTATAATAATTTATCAGGTACCATTACTAGTAGCCTTGGTGAGTGCGTTAGCCTTACAAAGTTATACCTTAGTGGCAATCAATTTCAAGGCATAATACCATCTTCAATAAGTTCATTGGGAGGATTGGAGGCACTCGACATTTCTCAAAATCATTTATATGGTAAAATTCCTCAATTCTTAGGCAAATGGAATTCATTAGAATATCTGAACCTATCCTTTAATGATTTTGAGGGTGAAGGACCGACTGTAGGAGTGTTTGCCAACTCGTTTTGCACTTGCAAGAACATCTAATCCTGAAACGTAGTAAACTTTGTGTCATTAAAGAAACTGAAACTGAATGACTATTCAAAATGTTAACACTCAAACAAGATACAAGTGGAGTGTAAACCAGAGAAACTAATCCCTATAACTTTTATAACCAAACTTAACAAAGATAACGCCTTTAGATATGTGGTTCTTATCTCTAGGCAGAACAAGGCTACATACATTATATTGGCTTCAATCATGCCCGAAGGATACTAAGATGACGTAATGTATCATGATCACCGTATAATTAACTTATACATTTATTCATTATCGAATAACCCTTTATTCCCCTTAATAACTAATAAGCACTTTGGCATAAGCTTGCCCAGCCTATATAAGTACTTTATATAAGCTTAACCAAACACCCCCTAAATCCCATGATAATTAGGAAAAATACAAATGCATCCCAATGTATAAAGAACTTTGACATGAGCTTACCCAAACACCTTTTTTATACCTAATAGCTTATTAACCTCTTAAAAATAAGCCTACCCAGTGTTGTAAAGCTCAGGCTACAAAGTAATCGGTGATTAAAATCCACAAGGTCAGCAACAAAAAACCCATCTCACAAAATCTCTCATTTCTTCAAACTTTGACTACCAAACAATTTTCAAGTTAAAAATTACAATACCCCCCACGTACTCCCTGCCTAAGCCATTTACTCGATGCCGCCTAGCGAGATTTGTAACCTTAATTTCAGCTTTTTCAGAACCCGATAACCTATTAAGCTAGTTTAAATCATGTACGATCATATTAGTATAACACATAATAGTCCAAAAAAAGGCAAATACATCATCCCAATGTAATAAACATAAGTGTCCTCACCTAATAACGATTTCCAACATCACACACGCAATTAATCATCTTCAACTCCACCAATCTCTCATTTCTTCAAATTAGAGGGTTACTGTTGTCCCAGCGGGGTTTTCATACACGAATAAATTAAGTAAAATGAAACAAACAAACAACAATATGATCCAAACGATTTTATTGAATCAAAGTAATGGTTTTCTAATGTATTGTACAATATATCTGGTTGTCTCTTGAATGAAACAACCAAGGCCTATTTATACTAATTGAAGCGACATGTTGTGAAACCATCGTGACTTTTCAAAGTTCCTGCAGCCCTCATCTAACCGTTGTGATGTTTTCTGCCTTTGTGTTGTTTCACCAAAAAGGAACCGTTTACAGCTGTTAATAGGTTTGTGTTAAACCTATTTGGTCCTTGTATCTTCTAAAGTATACACGTAGCCCCTCATTCTTTTATTTAAACTATAATGAGCGCCTAAACATGAGCCATGACTCAAGATTAGTCCAACAATCACCCCCTAATCTTGATCATGCTTTAGTAGTTCCTTCATACTTCATGATTCGTCTTTCGTAGAAAGTCTTTGTCTTTATACTTTGGCTTTTTGCTCATTCTTTGCTTGACCTCTTTGTCTTGAATGTCTTCACATCTCTTGTATTCTTTGATCATTTCAGGCCATCTCTCTTTTGTTGATTTCCACTGCTTTGCTGGTCGTTCTCTGGCTGCACTTATTCCTTCACTGGCCTCTATGCCTTCTACATAACCTCTCCTTAGCCCTGCAGTAACTTCCATCCCTTCTGGTGAGATCCTAGTCTTCATAGCTTCCTTGCTATCTTCTTCCACTGCCTTGGCTTTCACTAGCATCAATTGCTTAGGTTCATGTCTTGGAATCTCCTTTGCAGCCTCACAATAACTATCCAGCACTTCATAAAGTTCTCTAGTCTCTATGTCAATCTTACTTGTAAATCTTAAACTATTGACAGCCTCTCGAATCTTCTTTAGACATTCTACACTTGTCATCTCATTCTTCATTTTGTTTTCAAATGAACTTTTTCGTTCATGCATCTTCTTCTCGAACTCTAGCTCTTTCATTCTGAACTCCTCTTTGAGTTCTTGTTTCTTTTCTTCAAAGTCATGAAGTATTTCATACTTCCATAAGTCCAGTTTTCATTTTTAAGCCAGTTTCAATTTTTGACCTTAAGTCTTCTAATCTTTCACTTGGGATTTCATTTTTCTCAATGACAATTCCCTTCTGCCTTGGTTCTACTTCTGAAGATGCCTGTTCTGGTTCATCCTTATCAGTCATAGTTGCCATCAACAATGTAGTTTCGTTGTCTTCTTCTACAATGTTTGTTTCTTCTTCTTTATCCTTTTCTGGACAATTTCTAGTAATATGTGCAAATTCTTGGCAATTATAACATTCTACACCTCGTTTTCCTTTCTTGAAATGGTTTTTATCTCTAGAGTTTTTCTTTCTCCAATCACGATCATCTCCATCCTTGTTTCTAACAATTTTTGCCTTTTCGTCACACCAATTGTCTTGAGACGAATTAGCTCTTCCTTGTTCACTGTTCTTAAAACCTTTCCCATGACTCGACATGTTGCCATGTTTTGTGAACAATAACTTATCCTGATTGTCACTAGGGCTTCCATCAAAGAGGTTCACTCTTTCCTCAAAGGCTTTTACCTTTGTTTTCTAGATCAGAAAATTGTTCTATGGCTGCTACAATCTGTATAAACCTTCTGGGTACTAAACTTAATAGTTTTCGTACTAAGGTTTGTTGATCAAAAGTTGATCCTAAGCCACTAGCCCTTGTAACAATACTATTGAGCTTTGCCGAGAAAGCATCAATACTATCATCTTCTTTCATCCTCAACATCTCAAATTCCGTTTTGAGAGTTTGTAGCCGTGCTTTTTGCACTCTATCTACACTTATGTGCCTAGTTTGTAGTGCTTCCCAAATTTCTTTTGCACTCTTACAACTAGCCACTTGTAAAATCATATCCTCTGGTAATGGCTGGTAAAGATATGCAGTTGTAGCCATATCTTTATTTATATCCAGTTCATCATTACCCTTAGGTTCTATTATTTCCGAAAGCCCGTTTGCTCTTAGTATGATTTTTATATGCAGAGCCCATACTATGTAGTTTGTAGGTTTCAAAATAGAACATTGAAATTGGGTAAATGATGTAACCTCCTTGTGAATTACGATTTCCTTGTTTTTATCTCCTGACATTGTGCCTAAAAACTATTCCTAATTCTAATAGGGAATTAAAAGTAGGAATATGGGAAATCCTATAATTCAAACTAGGAATCAAAAGCAAAAGTTTCTAATCTTACAAGACTAAAAATTATAAAATTCAGATTTTAATTTAGAATATAAAACCCGAATTCTGCGATTCCTCCACGATACGATTTTCTATCCTTGTTGTTTTTCGGAGCCCGCAAGAACACCGAAATGTGTCCTTTTCCTTCCTCGTACAAACAACCAAACGCACCCCTTGGTGTCTTCTTCCTTTTCTTTTTCGTTCGAACCCGAAAGTAAAGAAAACTCTTTCCTTTGTTTTTCTTTTCCGAAGCAGTAACCACAATTGTTCCTCTTCCTTCTCTTTCCTTTTCGAACCACTAAAAACACCAAACCAATGTTTTGTTTCTTTCTGCCCTTCTTTGAAATAGGCCAAAACAAAACGTCGAACAACTTCCAATTTGTTGTCCTTTTTCGAAATCAGTAAACACAAAAGTGTCAATCCTTTTGTTTTTTTTCGAAACCAATAAACACCAAAAGTGTTCTTCTTGCTTTTCTTTTCGAACTAGCAAGCACCAACAAAGGGTTCTACCCTTTCTCTCCTCGAACTAGTAAACACCAACAAAGGGTTCTACCCTTTTGTGGTTTTTTTTCTCACAAAATAAAACACGCCCTTGGTGTTCTTCTTCTTCCTTTGTACAACCACTCAAACGTTCCCTTGATGTTTCTTCCTTTTTGCACTTTTTTTGACCCAGAAATCAAAAAAACTATCCATTGTTTTTTTTCTCTCGAAACAGTAAAACACAAAGAATTGTGTTCCCCTTTCTTCTTTCTTTTTCGAATCAGCAAAACAAACACCAACGCAGTTTTCTTTCTTCTTCCTGCACTTGTTCCAACGAACCAGCACACTCAAAAACCAACACCTCCCTTTGGTGTCTACCCTTTTTTTCGAACCAAAAAAAGTAAACAAAACGTTGCCTTTGTTTTTTTTCTTCGAAATCAGTAACACCAAAAGATGCTTCTTTTTTTGTTCTGTCTTCGAACCAATACAGAAAAACAATCAGCACCTTTTCTTTTTCGCCCTTAATCTTCTTCGCCAAGGAAACTATGTTCCTTCCTCGTTTTCTGCCTGAAGTAAACTGCAGGCTGCTGTGTTTATTGATTCAGCGTTTGCAGAAACAAAACGACCCCAACTCTTCTTCGATCTCATGTTGCAAAACGAACAAGCTCTGATGCCAATTTGTTGTCCCAGCGGGGTTTTCGTACACGAATAAATTAAGTAAAACGAAACTAACAAACAACAATATGATCCAAACGATTTTATTGAATCAAAGTAATGGTTTTCTAATGTATTGTACAATATATCTGGTTGTCTCTTGAATGAAACAATCAAGGCCTATTTATACTAATTGAAGCGACATGTTGTGAAACCATCGTGACTTTTCAAAGTTCCTGCAGCCCTCATCTAACCGTTGTGATGTTTTCTCCGTTTGTGTCGTTTCACCAAAAAGGAACCGTTTACAGCCGTTAATAGGTTTGTGTTAAACCTATTTGGTCCTTGTATCTTCTAAAGTATACACGTAGCCCCTCGTTCTTTTATTTAAACTATAATGAGCGCCTAAACATGAGCCATGACTCAAGATTAGTCCAACATTTACTATTTTATAAAGTTTGGGGATTTTATAAAGTTTGGGATGAATTTTCATTTAACTCCAGCTGCCTAATTAGAGGGTTACCATTAACAATGGCTGAAGGCATGGCTTCCGACCACGTCAAAGTTGTTTTACAGAAACTGGCGAATGAAGCCATGAAGCAAGTTGTTCGCGCAAAGGAAATTCGTTCCGAGCTGAAGAGCTTGGGGAAGACATTAACCGACCACCATTTTCATTCGTGTTTTAGCCACTGTTGTGTGTTTAAATTGATGTGAGGGAGCTGGTTATGATTTTGTGTTATGTGGTGTTTAGATCTGGATTGGTGTGAGGGTTTTTAGATCGAGAGTGATGTTGGATTTGTTTTTTTGTTTGTGTGAGTTTTTGGATAGGATCGTGGTTGTTGATGCATGTGTCCGTGGTGGTGAACCAAAAACAGCCTACACGGTGGTGGTGGCCGGATAAAAGAGAGACACTTGAAAAGACCAAAATACCTATTTAAGTAATTAACTCTTTTAATTATAACTGGACACAAGTGGGCCCAATAAGCTTAAATAGTCATATAGCTTAACATTGAAGGTTTCAAAGAAGGAACAAGAAAACCGGATTGGGTCTCTTTTATATTCACGGTTTTAATTTCTCAATTTATGATTGTCAAGAGGTAAATCTAAACATCAATTGTTTAATCCTACACATATATATCCAGATCTTAAGCTTTTCCTTTTTTTTCCTCGCGATATGGATATAGGATTTGTCTTATGTCTATAAGATACTAAAAAACTTTTATTAAAAAAAATGTCATGAGTGAAGATATTTTTATATTCACACATCATATCAGTGTGAAGTAGGGGTGGCAATTCTTGACGCGATATAAACGACATGAACCCAACACGAAGTTAAATAGGTTTGGGTTGAGGATAAACAACTTGGGGTCAAAAACGGGTCAACACGAAGTTAAATAGGTTTGGGTTGAGGATAAACAACTTTGGGTCAAAAACGGGTCACCCGTCTAACCCATTTAATAAACGGGTCGTGTTTGGGTTGAGTAAGTATTAAATAGGTCAACCCGTGAACACGTTTAAGTATATAAGATCTTAAAAATAAAATATATAACCTGGTTTTTATGTTGGATGTGGATTAAATGTATTTTGTTATTTACTTAGTATGAGTGAATTATAATTTTATACCTTAAATATCATGAAAATCGACACTTATAATTAAGAAAATTGTCGCATAGCTATTTCTATGTTATTCTTATCAAATTTTAGATCCTTATTTCATTTTTTGCATTTAAACAAGTTAAATAGACAAACCACCAGATTTGTTAACTGCTTGACCTATTTACTTAAATGGGTTAAACGGGTCACAAATGGGTTACACGTCTTATGCAGGTGTGGGTTTGGGTTGAGTTTCTTGACACGATTAATAAATGGGTTGTGTTTGGGTAAAGCCTATACTAACCCGCCAACACGCGAACCCGAATAAGTTAACACGAACACGACTCGATTGCCACCCCTAGTGTGAAGTTTGTGTTTTTACATTATGGAGTTTGTGTCTTCACACAAATAATTCTTATTTGTTTTTCGCTAGTGCATAATGATTGATTTACATATAATCTGAAAATTGAGAATAATTTGTGAAAAGTTACTTATGGATTAAATCTTGAGTTTATATGTATGCACATGATTTTGGTTAACTATCTATGAGTTTTGGTTATTAGTGGGATAAAAAGATTGTGTTATTTACTTATATACTAATCTCGGATTTGCATAGATAATATTAGTCATGATTTGAGATACTAACATATAGCTTAATGTTATAATAATTCTGAGCAATATTAATGTTACAAATGCGCACGTGTTTATGATTTTGGTTATTGATAGGATAATATTATGCATGCTTGGATTCTTAGAACTTATTTGCTAAAGATATAATGTGATGTGTAAATAAATATCGGAAGATATCAAAAAGAACATCGTCACGAATTTTATAGCATGTTTCCTCCAGTAAATTTGCATAATATAATTATCGAAATTATAGATTGTGATAGATAATGTTCTTTTGTGGTTACACAAGGAGTATCAATTTTATTTTTATTTTATTTTTTATATCTTCAATTTTTTTATAGTTTACATGAACTTTAAATGTTCTATTGTTATTTACTTGAAGAAAAAAAATCAATGTAATATAACCTCATGTTATTTTACGAAAGAATAAATAAATTAGAACCTCAAGTTCTAATATGGTTTAATCATCTGGATCAATAACATAACCTCATGTTATGTTAGAGAAAAATAAATTAGAACCTCAAGTTATAATATGGTTTGATTAATTGGATCAATAACATAACCTCATGTTATGTTAAGAAAAAAAATAAAACCTCAAGTTTACTATGATCTCATCAAGAGAATCAAAAAGTATCATAACCTCATGTTATGATTATAATTAATTTTTAGAACCTCATGTTCTATTTTGATAAAAAAAAAAAAAAAAAAAAAAAAAAAAAACTGCATGTTATGTTATAGAAAAATAATTAGAACTTCAAGTTCTAAAAAAAAAAAAAAATCAAAATGTATCATAACATCATGTTATGATTATGGTTATTTATGGTATAACCTCAAGTTCTATTACAATGAATAGAATCAAAATAAAATAATCTCATGTTATTGTTATAATTTTAAAGAACCTCAAGTTCTTTGTGATTTCTTTAGATGAATCACGATAACAAAACCTCATGTTATTGTTATATATTTTTATAGAATCTCCAGTTTTATTGTTATTAATATTGTAATTATTAATTACATTCGTTTATGTCCTGTTTATTTATTTTTATATCTGTTTGTTTTTTTAATTAATTTAACGTGATACACAACTTACACTAGAAAATACTGTTTGTACATTGATGTGATAATTTAATGTGGAAAAGACTATTAGTACGTTGTTAAAATTTAAATAATATCACATTTATGATTTATAACATTTTGTATGAAGAATTGTGATTCTCACATGCATGGTATATCTTTGTTAGGGATGCCTTATAATATTTTGTGTGATGATAGCTAAAACTTAAATAATATCACTTCTATGATTTTATTGCAAATTATGTGGTTATGTGGCGAGACATTGGTTAAATGATATATTCTAAATTCGTGTATATTTAACAAAAGTGAAAATAAGAACTCTTATATAGCTACACATGATATATTTTTTAGATGTGTTAATGTGGAGTTTTTGTATGGCAAACGATAAATATTGAATGTTGTTAATGTGGAGTTTTTGTATGGTAAACGATAAATATTGAATGTTGTTATTCATTTGTTGCAAATGATAACTTGAATTTAACTTGTAAATGAGTAACATGACTTTAACTTGTAATTTGGTAGTATAAATTAGACAACTTATATGTGAAGGAAAATATCTGTTTTGTCATATCATTCTTGAGTCTTGCATTCTCTACGCTTGTATCGATTAATATGATTATAAACTAAATCATTCAATATTACACATTGGAATAGATGCTCTTTAATTGTCCGTGCAATACTATTACTTTAGTAATTGCTTTCCACATATGTTTTTTCAATAAGTTAAGTGAAATGTTAGAAATATTTATTTTGTTCACATGTCCGATTTGAAGTTCTCAAACATCAATTTTTTTTGTTTTTGTTTCCTAATATTTGTGTGGATTCTTGTTTAGTTTATAATTCAAACCGTGTATTTCAATTGGGGTGTTTCCAAATATAACTAACCACAATATCAAAGTAAGGTGTAGCAACATTTCCTTTTTATTTTTTTTCAAAATTTTACTTTTTTTGTTCTTTTCACTTTGACCATTTTTGTTTTATAGATAGTTTAGATAATGCAATTAGTTATCTAAACATTTAATATATTACTCATTAAAAAATTTTCTCATTCAAGTATTTTTCTTCGTGAAAAATATGTGTGCACATGCATATAATTGTTGACAGGACAAATTTGGGGCCTCTAAAATTTTTGGGCCCTGAGCGGTCGCCCACCTTAAAGACTGCCCTGCTATCAAGCTATTTTTTGTCAAACCATGACAACAAGTGTTAATTGTAACAATTTACTTCGAAAGTTTGAAATCGGTACTGTGTAGGGGTGGCAATTTGAGCCGGGTTCGGGTTGTCAGGTTGACGGGTCAGAAAATCCCAACCCAAAGTTGACCCATTTAAATCATCTCACACTATGTCAACCCTAATCTATTTAGACATAACCCGAACCTAACCCATTTAACCTGTATATATACTTGGGTTGGCGGGTTAAATAGGTTACACGGGTTGAATATGTTAAACGGGTTGAATTGCTTAATTGGGTTTCGGGTTGACCCATTTAACTCTTTTTTATATACAAAAGTTGGGCACATTACACGAGTTAAACAGGTTTTCGGTCCACCCATTTAACACATTAACCCGTATAATAAAATATAAATAATGAGTTTTGAAAACATCTTAATGATTAGCGGGTCGAATTCGCTTATTTTCATCCCAACCCAATCTGACTTGTTTAATAAACGGGTTAGATAGGTTTTAACCCAAACCTGACCCAAATCTATTTAGCACACCTAACCTGTTAATTTTCGTACGGTTTCGGTCGGTTTTGTGTTGGGTCAGAAATTGCCACCCGTAGTACCGTGGTTGAATTTCAAAGTTTTGAAATTCTTTCAAATATTTATCTCTGAAGATCCATTAGAGCTAAAATTTTCCAAATGACGTAGAGGAAAAGTGTGACGCATGAAGTGAGATTGTTAAAGAAGATTCGAAAAACATGAAACCGAACATCAACTAAAAATTCAAGTCTTAACAAAAGAATTTTTTGTTTTATGAAACAAAACTTCCAAATATAAGTAAGATATTTCAAGTCTCGAAGAAGAAAAGTTTGAGTGTTTAGAGAAAATCAAAACGATCAAAGTCAAACTTTTTAAAACTGATCATACTTTTCAAATTGTCCATATGATCATACCGACTTCATACAATTTTTACTAAGGGAAACGGGGTCTAGGGTATACAAATCCAAAATATCTAAAACAAGGTTCAAGAGACAAAACCTATTTCGTGTGAGTGTAAAGATAAGCCTAAACTTATGTATCTTAGTGAATACATGAGGAGAAATAGGCTTACTAATGAACATTTTTCACACTCGGAAGAAGTATTAGAACATCTTTCACCTATTTTGATTAAAAATAACTAAGAAAATGTGTCTACAAATGATGATGTTTCATGAACCACATATCCATAAATCATTTTTGAAAATAAAATCTCAAATTTTAGACTCCATTGGAATATTAATCATCTACGTAACAAAAGAATCTTGAAAGTAAAGCTAAAAAATGAGGTTGAAATTTTAAAAAGACTT
>OU343225.1:33524148-33686861 GCA_910596185.1 Chrysanthemum makinoi | reverse complement strand
ACCAATCAATATTAAATAGTTAGTTTCATATTCCTAAGCAAACCACACAAGTAAATTTAGCCGGACATGGAGAACATGCAAGCATACACACAAATAATTGAAGACATAATTGAATTAATGAAGTAAAGCACTTATCTTGGTGTAAACAGGCAGTTTGGAACCCTAAAATCTGTACAACACAGCCTTGGTTCGGTTTAGGTTTTACTCCAAAGACTACTCCTTAAACTGAAAAATTCGGATTCTATATATAGATTACATTAGCTGACGGCGTCACCTTATGATTTATGGCGTCGTTAGGGTCGCGTCATTAGGGTTTCGTCTTGGACACGTTAGTCTTGCGACGGCGTCACCTTATGCTTGTGACGCCGTCCTCTTGACCTCGGCGCCGTCTGGATCAAATCTAGGCGTCTGAAGTTTGCGACGACCTACTCTTTAAAGCGACACCGTCACTTGTAAATAAGCAATTTGGCTCTTGAGCGTCACAAATGCTCGACGGCGTCATGGATAACACCTGACGCCGCTCCTTGTATTTCAGCGGCTTGAGTATCTCGATTCTTGACTTTGGCCATTTCTTCCTATACCGCGCCTTTTCGTCCAAATAAGTGCCATTCTGGCAATTTGCCTTCAAGGAGACCTAAAAGTGAAAAGAATCGATATTAAGTAATACCGGATATAAAGTGATCAAATAAGGGCTAAGCGACCCTCAAAGGTGCATTTTAAACCCTTATAAAATATTTCCTACACTTGGTATTTGCTTGTTCTAAGCAAATGTGCTTTTAGCCAATTAATTTATAAGTTAGGGGTCATGAAGCATTGGTTTAGAACAATCCACAACACATATAAGCCCGCAAAAGTCATAACAAGCATGGAAATTACATACTTGCACCTCTAACAAGGGGTGTTTGCAGGTACCGCATCTCTGGGTGTATATGAAATATAACAAGTTGGAAATGGAAGATAAACACTCATTAACCGGTCCTAGTACATAGATTACCATAAGCTTGAGACTAGATCAAGCCTCCATCGCTTGGTGTAAGCACCTAGGAAAGACTATCAAAGAGGTCTTTAAAGGGTTGTAATGTTTAGGCTTACGATAGGGAAACAAAGGGTTTGGTGGGATAGGCTATTTAGTGGTGGTAAGTCAAAAATCTTTATGTTACAAGCATACGAAGAATGGCGTTGCTAAGCCAAGACTCGACACTCTAAACTCTAGATAACTGAAACACACAAACATAAATTTAAAGGATAGATGCAGGATGGTAGCCCGTATGTTTTTTTTTTATTATTATTTTTATTTTTATTTTTTCATACACTTTTACTCTACTATCCTCTACGGTAACATTAAAATGATAGGGATTTATAGGCACATCCCTACACTTGAGTTTTTATTACTCTAACACTAATTTGACCCGAATTGAAAAGATCAAAACACTTGGAGTACATTATTAAGCAAACAAAGGGAATTTGAATTTAACGTTCCCTTCCCGTCATTTCATAAACTTTAACTTTTCCCATGAGTCCCAATCGTTCCAAAACTGTATACAAATGATATGACTCGACTTAGCAACTCATGCAAGCAACTAGATAATTGAACTAAGGGTTTTTAGGGTGATAACAATAATGCACTAAAAGTGAGTGCATACAAGGTAGGCTAAGGCGATTTGGGTGTACATTTGGGGGTGGGGTGTAAACAATGCTCTTCATTGATATTCCGGAAAAGTCGAAACATCACAAGAACCGCGAAAAAGATAGGTTATGAGGGGTTAACTAGGGGTATCATGTATTAAAGATGAGTACACGCAAAGGTGTGGGGGAATTACTCAACCGATGCGGAAGAAGTAATTATATTATGGGTATCAAACAAGGGTTATCCTAATGCCTCTTATCATTTAGATATTCCTAACTACACAAGTGTAGTCTTACTAGCGATCTCGGGATGCATCACAAAACAAGTTCTAGAATCTAATATACTACCGGTTCACACACTAAGCATTAAAGATTAATGCTTTAATTCCTACTAATCTAAGGGTGATCCTCACATTTTGGGTGGAATTTAAGTGGTAAAGGGTTTTGTGCTAGTCATATAACTTCCTATCCATGAGGCGCTTTTGTTAAGACTAATGGCCTACTCCTATATGTCATGAAAAATTTTAAATTTGGTGCCAAAATTACCCTAACCGACATTTTCTCATGGTTTATTACACAAATACAATTGGACAAAGCAAATAATCATGGATAAGCATAGTTTCAAAGTTTCCGTTTTATTTTCCCTCCTACACTTAAACTGAACATTGTCCCCAATGTTCCCCGAAAGTATCAAAGTTATGATAATAGAAGGTAATAAAAGATGAAAGAAACTAATACTCCCCTGATTAGCTCGGTAGGATCCGTCTGTGAAGTATTGGTTAAATCCTTTCCAAGAAAAATATATGCGTGAAAATCTCCTTCCAACCTTATGTATCTTCTTCTTGATAAATAAAACATGCACACTTGAAGAAAACAAAACGAAACCTTCGCGTAAAATCGGCGGTAATAATATATATAAGACTCTACTATACTAGGATATAATGCTTGTGGAATGGATGTTTACAGAATTTTTGGAAAATTAAGACCTGGAAAATTCCAAAATTTATAAGTAGCTCAGAAAACGAGAAAAAAATAATTTGTTGTTTTTACTCCTTCCTGACGCCGTCACGTTGCGATCCTGACGCCGTCACGTTATCCTGACAAAAACTGGTCTGCGATTTTCTGGAAAAAATTCTGAAAATTTACATCTTTAAAATCTGGAAAAATTTTCTGCAAAACATCTATTATGACTCGATACAAGCATTTGACTCAAAAAAACACACATGCATATCTTTTAATTAATAGTTATTCTCATGTTTACGTTTCTTTTGAAAACGTGTGTAATCCTCCGTACACTTATCGTTTATGTAAAATACCTTTATATGTTAATAAGACGAGGTTAAAAACAAAATAAAGCATTTTTACAAATTTAAACATGAGAATAGACAATCAATAAAATATATATGACACAAACAAGCAAACAATTAAGCATGAGTTGCCTCCCACGAAGCGCTTTTCTTTATTTATGAGTCTTGTAGCTAGACTCGTAGTCGTGCTCCTACGTTGTCCTAATCTTCGAGGCCCACTCGATCTCCTTAACCCTTCTCTCATCAAGAATGTATTCAGGGCCTAACTCAAGACAAACAGTGTAGTAAACCTTGTTCTTCCATTCTACTTCAAATGCCGAAATGTTATCCACATCTAAATCATCAATACCCTCAAATTTCTTATTTTTTTGGGGCATTATATATTTAACACTCTCGGCTTTATTTGAGAACTCGATTATTCCTTCCTCTCAATCATAAACCATCTTAGACTCCTCTATAAATGGTCTCCTAAGTATCACATCCCCTAAAAATCCATCAATGATGCCCTTAACATTTTCCAAGATCATGAAATCACACCTATATGTGAAGTTACCTCGAAGACATGCAATCCTTTAACCCTCCCAACATAGTTACTTGCTTTCTTAGGGCGAAAGGGGTCCCTCATAGGTTCTAGCTTTTTGCTCATGATCCAATTGTAATAGAGCCTAGACATTATATTCATGGGAGCCTTATAGTCAATGTAGGTGTGATCCCTATATAAGTATCCAATCATACATGGTATCTTGATGTTTTTAGGGTTACCCCTTCTTATGCGAGGCTCGAAGGGTTGTCTCGGGAAGTTAACTACGTTATAGTGATAAGCGGTTTCCTTACCCTTAGGGTATGAGTCGAAATACTCCCTAAGTTCTTCCTCCTCCTTACAATCTTCCATAATTTCTAACACCTTATAATCTCCATCTTCTAAGTCATCATCCAAATCACTTGAGGTTGAATCACTATCTACAGGGTTAGTAGATTCCTTAAGGGCTTCCTCAAGCGTATTTTCAATTATCCTATTTAGTCTCCTAAGCTCTCCAATTTCACTAACAATACGAGCACGAAGTTGGTTGGCATAGGCTGGATCAAGCGGTGGGTATTTGTTTGGTGGTTTATCACCTTCCTTGATGAAAAGTGATGGGTTACGAACAAAGGTCACGAAGAAGGGGGATAGACTATGAGGAAGCTAAAATTGAGAAAAAATTTACTTGATAGGAATCAAGCAAAGAAACCTAAACGAGGTGGACTACTAACTAGCTATTCTATTCCCCGGCAGCGGCGCCAAAAACTTGATAACGCTACACGCGTCGTTCGGGGTCAAAGGAACTTTCTTTTCGTCGAGCAAGTTTTTCAACACCCTAGGCAGTGAACCTAATCGTTGTAGTGTAGTATTAGGGTAAGCCACGAGAATTGATATCGTTCTCTAGGGGAATAGGAATGCTAGTGAGGAGTTACTACGCTAAGGTTGGGGTTGAGGAAGATTATTTTTTATCTTTTTATGTTTTTTAGGAAATGGAAAGGTACGAATCTCGGGGTTTGGATTTGGGGGGTTGGTATTTCTAACGATTACTCTATTATCTAATTATCTAATTAACTAAGGTGAGGGTAGTCTATGTCTAATTATTGTGTGCTCGTATGATATTTTAAATATGTGTTTACTTAGGTTTTATTTCTCTTTAATTATCTCCTATTGATGGTTGAATTGTCACATCCTTATTCTTAATTGCGTTGTGTGTCTAAAGTCGTAGGGTATGCGTTTATCCCTAACTCTTTGAAACTACCAAAGGGTCTCGTCTACAAAATCTCTAGGATTTATAAACTCTAACTCTAAGTTACTCTTCGGATGGTTTAGCCTACAACTACTCTAGGTGTTATAGTCTAAGGTTCACAAAGATTAATCAAGCATTAACTACACAACGAATGACCTATCGCATTACTAGATCATTAACAATCAAGATAAGAGACAACCAATCAATATTCAATAGTTAAGTTTCATATTCCCTAAGCAAATACACAAGTAAATTAGCCGGACAGGGAGAACATGCAAGAATACACAAAAATAATTGAAGACATAATTGAATTAATGAAGTAAAGCACTTATCTTGGTGTAAGATAGGGTTTGGAACCCTAAAATACTATACAAGATAACCTTGGTTCGGTTTAGGTTTTTACTCCAAAAGACTACTCACTTAAAACTAAAAAATTCGGATTCTATATATAAGATTACATTCGCGACGGCGTCACCTTATGGTTTGTGACGCCGTCGGGTCGCCGTCATTAGGGTTTCGTCTTAGCCACGTTAGTCTTGCGACGGCGTCACCTTATGCTTGTGACGTCGTCCTCTTCAGCCTCTGACGCCGTCTGGATCAAATCTATGCTGTTTGAGTTGCGACGACCTACTCTTTTAAAGCCTGACACCGTCACTTGTAAATTAGCAATTTGGCTACTGAGCCGTCACAAAAGTGCTCTGACGGCGTCGCAGATAACACCTGACGCCGTCCTCTTGTATTTCAGCAGCTTGAGTGTCTCGATTCTTGACTTTGGCCATTTTGTTCGTATATCCGCGCCTTTTCGTCCAAATTAGTGCCATTCTAGCAATTTGCCTTCAAGAGACCTAAAAAGTGAAAAGGAACGATATTAAGTAATAACGGATACAAAAGTGATCAAATGAGGGCTTATACGACCCCTCAAAAAGATACATTTTAAAACCTTATCAGTAAGCCACTCATTTGCGTCACATTATTATTTCCCTATATAGAACACCTTTACTTTTTTGATCCTTTGTCTTATTTAAATTTACACTCTTACCTCTTCAACTTTCATTTTAAAAACAAAAAAACTCCCTTCATAATCACATAAAAAACATTTTCACCATCTCTATTTAGAAGTGTGCTTGTTTACATCTCACATCCTCATAACTCGCTTCGATGTAATTAGGTATTGTTGTTGTTTGTTGTAATGGTCATTATGTTTTATCTTATCACAATTTTACACTTTTAACCCTTCAACTTATATAAAATGAATAAAAGCACCCTAAATTAACTACAATCTATAATTAAAACATCAACTATACCAATCAATTCATATGGTTTTAATTAAGTTATAAGTTAACTACATTTTTTACCATTGTGGTTGGTTGAGTATTTCACTTTTGGTCTAATTTTTTAAAATATTGAATTCAGTCAGAAAGTTAAACATTCGTTAAGGTTTGGTCCAAATTTTAACAGGCACCATTAGTTTGACTATGTTGATAATTAATTAATAAGGTATTTTGGTCTCTTCATATATTATACTACTTTTTTTTTCTTCTTTTTTTTAACATCATATATTATACTACTAAAGTAGTGTTTGAACGCAACTTAATTGACTTAATATGAAAAAATTTAATTCATTGTGAAAAATTGTAATTAAACAAACAAGAACAAAATAAAAGAGCCCCACAAAACCTGTTTCCTCAACAACCACCACCACCCATCTGCCACCAACACCATGCTGCTCTAACCCTTTAATAAAATCCCCAAATTTAACTTCAAAATTGTTTGAAGAAATGAGAGATTTGGTGAGAAGGGTTTTTTGTTGCTTCTAATCACCGATTATTTGGGGAATAAGGGGTTTTTTCGATAATTAATAAATGCATAAATTAAGCATAAGGTTATCCTGATACATTACATCATCTTAATATCCACAATATAATGTATGTAGCCTTGTTATTGAATCATAATTATTAAGAGAAATTTGATTTTGTGTGAGAGATAGCTGCCATGGGAATCTGTGAGAAAGTATCAGCAACAATAGATAAACAGTAGAACTTTTATTCAAACCTAAGCCTCAATAGTCGGCTTAGATTAAATCAACAATATTATCCAAAGTGTTACAAGGTTAGATTATTGTCAATGAGATAGTAACCATACAAATACAAGGAAGAGACAAGATCAAAGTAATGATCAGAAAGAAGAGAATGTGAGACAATGACTGCACACTCAGTTATCTCTAACCCTAGATTAAGGGACTTATTAAATAGGAGATTAAGGTACACAAAGACCCCTCTAACGGCTATAAATGACTCATCAGCAGAAATGAGAAATGCTTCAGCAGAATGAGCTTCTTGGAACTTTAAACCATTTATGCTTTGTCCATGATTAACCCCTGTAATAAGCCTGTACTGAAACATAACTTGAGAACCATTAGCAATTGATAGAATGACATGTTTGCCACAGATTACTACCCCAAAAATTAACATTCCCCCTTAATTTGATGGGCAAACATATCAAACAATATCAATTTTTCACACAAGAATTTATGCTGATAAACAGGGAGGTTTTTTGTAAGTATGTCTGCAGTTTGGTTTGAAGAGCAAATCTTTTTTGCACTTATAACACCTCTTGCAATTTTTTCCCTGATGAAGTGAACATCAATTTCAAAGTGTTTTGATCTTTCATGGAAAACAGGATTGACAGCAAATTGAAGAGCAGATTTGTTATCACAAAAAAGATTAACAGGAAGATTGATATCAACTTTTAGATCTTTTAAGATTTTTTGAATCCAAATAATTTCACAGGCAGCAGTAGACATAGATCTATACTTTACTTCTGTGGAAGATTTTGAAAGAGTGTTTTGTTTTTTACTTTTCCATGAGATCAACCAATCATTAAAGAAAACACAATAACCTGTGACAGATTTTCTGGTTTTCTTGCATTTAGCCCAGTCTGCATCACTATATCCTTCAAGATGATTTTCAGAGTTGCTGAAATTGTACCTTAGACCTTTTCCTAGAGCTCCTTTTAGATATCTAAGAACATTGAGGGCACACTCTAGATGAGATTTCAAGGTAGAATGCATATATTGTGCCAGACAATGAACTGAGTATGAGATGTCAGGTCTTGTATGGGTGAGATAGATAAGTTTCCCAAGTAACTTCTGATAACCAGTGATGTTGACAAGTAAGGGATCATCAGCAGTGGGAATGTATAGAAGGACAGAGTTGGGTTCCATTGGAGTGGACACAGGTTTGCACCCAAGAAGACCAAATTCTTTAAGGAGTTCAAGACAATATTTTCTTTGGGTGAGACATATGTCATTCCCAGTTTTTAAAACCTCAATGCCAAGAAAATATTTTAAGTTTCCCAAGTCTATGATATGAAATTTTGATTTTAGAAACTCTTTGAATAGGTTTATCTTATCAATACAGTTTCCAGTAAGGACAATATCATCCACATAAACAAGCAGAGCAATAAACTTGTTATTCTCTGTTTTGGTGAACAAAGAATGATCATTGACAGATTGAACAAAGTTATTTTCCTTTAAAACACTAACAAGTTTTTCATTCCATTTCCTGGGAGCTTGTTTTAGGCCATATAGAGACTTGACAAGTTTGCAAACTTTATTCTTATTGTTCTCAATACAGAACCCCTTATGGATGGTCATATAGGTATCCTCATCAAGATCTCCATACAAGAAAGCATTGTTAACATCAAGTTGGAAAAGAGGCCATTTGTTTTTCACAGCTAAGGCAATAAGACATCTAACAGTAGACATTTTCACAACCGGAGAAAAAGTTTCATCATAGTCTATTCCTTCCCTTTGGTTATAACCTTTAACAACTAATCTAGCATTGTATCTATCAACTTCACCATTGGCTTTATATTTGATTTTAAAGATCCATTTGTAACCAATGGGGGTTCTATTAGGAGGTAGATCAGTTATATCCCAAGCATGGTTTTCATTTGAGGCCTCAATTTCAGAGTTCATAGCATCAACCCAATTACTATCAAGGATAGCTTCTTCATAACAGGTAGGTTCAATACTTTTATTAAGACTAGAAGCAAAGCAGTAATTTTCTTTGTTAAGGTTAGAGTAATTAACAACCTTTTCAACACCATATTTGACTTTCCCTTCTACAATAAAGTCATTAAGATTACTGGGCAACTTAGAAACTCTGGTTGACCTTCTAGCAGTGAGTGGTGGCAAGCCTCTTTCTTGTTCAGAGTTCTGATTTGAATCAGATGATGTATCAGCAGAATCAGAAGATGCATCAGCAGGATGTGATTCATGTGATATGGTGCCCTCAGGGTGTGTATTATCATCTATAGATGTTGCAACAGGTTCATCATCCCTAGTAGGATGACTCAACACTGTGTCATCATCATAGGATGTCACTCTCCCTTCATCATTGGGACTTATTTGTAAGTCAAAGAAATTTTTGTGATTTAAATCTTTAGGCACATAAGTTTCAACAAAAGGTTTTGACAAAGTATTTTTCATTTTGAAGGGAAAAACAGTTTCATAAAATTTGACATCTCTGGAATAAAAGATATTTTTTGTTTCTAAGCTCAAAAGTTTATAACCTTTTTTCTCATTTGAATAACCAATAAAGACACTTTTCTCAGACCTACTACCAAATTTATCAGACATGTGGAGAATGGTGGCATAGCATAAGCAGCCAAAGACTCTAAGGAGAGAGAGTGAAGGGTCATGCCCATACACAAGGGCAAAGGGAGACTTGCCAGACAACAATGAAGAGGGTAACCTGTTTATGACATAAGCAGAAGTTAGAACATATTCAGGCCAAAGATATAGAGGTAATTCCCCCTGAAACATAAGGGATCTAGCCACATTAAGGAGATGCCTATGTTTCCTTTCTGCAATACCATTTTGTTGTGGTGTATAAACACAAGAGGTTTGATGTAAAATTCCTTTTTCATGAAAGAAGTGTTGAAGTTTGTTATTGAAAAATTCTGTCCCATTATTACTTCTGAATATCTTAACATTGTGTTCAAATTGATTTGATAGCATATGAGTAAAGTTAACAATGGAAACATAAACATCATCCTTTCCCTTAAGCATATAAACCCAAACAGCCCTAGAATAGTCATCAACAATGGTTAAAAAATATTTGTAACCATCTCTGCTAGTGACTTTGTATGGTCCCCATACATCTAGGTGAATAAGTTGACCAACTTTAGTTGACTTGTGTTCTCTTAGAGAGAATGGTTCCCTGGTTTGTTTAGATTTATTGCAAGTATCACAAAGATGGTCAGATTCAGATGTACTATCAAGTTTAAGAGTGGGTTTAAGTATATGTAGGACTTGGTCAGAGGGATGACCATGTCATTGATGCCAGAGATTTCTAGAAACATGACAAACAGAAATGCAGTTATTAGAAGTAATCTTACATGTAGAATCAATATCAAACATATATAACCCATTGAATTGTTTACCAATCCCCACAATCCTTTTTTGATGTAAATCTTGTATATAGCAATTAGATTCATTAAACCCAACAAACATCTTATTGTCTCTAGCAATCTTATGAACGCAGACAGGCAGGTGACATTGTACTCAGGAACAACCAGAAAATCAAAAAGAGTTAGGTCATTATTGACCTTTAAATCACCAATTTTAGTAATTAAGGCCTGAGTACCATTGGGATGTCCAACAGTTAGACCAAGATTTGAAAAGTCAATGACATTAATTAAAATTTTTGCAGACACAGTCATGTGCTGATTTGCACCAGAGTCAACAATCGAACCAAGGCTGATGTTTCCAGATAAGGTTTTTGTGTTGTTAAAAAATTTGCTGAAGTTTATGTTAAACTTGACACTGCCATTAAAGAAAGTTCCTGAAAAATTTTTACCTGCCATGTTTGCATTAGCAGAAGACACATTGTTTTCATTAAGAAGACTCATAAGTCTAGAGAGCTGTTCATTAGACAAAGAGACAGGAGAGTTGCTAGCTCTATTATCAGTGACATGATTAGTATCAGTGAAAACATTGTTACTGCTAACAGGTTTAACATTAAAGTTCCTTTTGACATATCCAGCAGGATAGCCAACAAGATCATAACATCTATCAACAGTGTGACCAGGTTTTTTGCAGTTAGTACATTTGAGATTCATGTTTGGTCCTATGTTATTAGGGCTGTTGCCAGCATTAAAACCAGAACCTTTATTAAAATTGTTGTTGTTAGATCCTTTTTTGTTATCAAAAAATTTTCCACTATCAAAAGTTTTTGCAGAAAAAGCAGTGGCATTGGGTTTAGCAAAACTATTCCCAGATGACACATTTATGTGAGATTCTTCTCCAGAGACAACAGAGAAAGCAGTTTTGACATTAGGCAAAGGGTATCTGGTTAAAATATTACTTCTGATAGGAACATAAGTGTCATAAAGACCCATAAGAAATTGCATTAATTTTATTAGTTGATTGTGTTTTTCAAAATGTTTTGCAACCTCACAAGTGCATGGGGGCAAGCTAATCATACAATCAAATTGTTTCCATAGAGAGTTAAGGTTGTTGTAATAATCAGCAAGAGAAGACCCACTTTGACTAAGAGAGTTTATATTTTTATGCAAATTAAAAATAGCTGAACCATCAACCTTATGATAAGTATCTTTAAGATCATTCCACATTTCATAAGCAGTTTTAGCATAGATAGCACCAGCAAATAATTCAGGACTGAGAGAGTTAAGAAACCAGGTAACCACAACAGAGTTACAAGTATCCCATTGATTAGCAAGACTAGGGTTTGAGTCATCTATTATGCAAGTACCATCAATAAACCCTAACTTATTATGATTCCTTAAGGCAAAGGTCATGGCTATATTTCATATTTTATTATTTTCAGTGCCAGTGATAGAAATAATGGGAGTACCATTGGTGTTATTGGGGTGTAAATACAAAGCATATCTAAAGGATAAGCTTTTCTCAGTGGAAGAACCACCACCACCACTACTATTATCATTACCAACAACCATAATGCAAACAATAAGACAGACAAATAACACAGACAGAGATAACAGCAAGAGCAGATAGACATATAAAGAAATAAATAAGACTTTGTAATTAAGAAACAACAAGCACCAAGCCTGTGGACTGGGGTAAACCAGAGCAAGTATTCATACCACTCAGAGGTGGCAGATCTAGATGTTAGTCTACCCGTTTGCACCCACAAAGACTTAAGTACTGTATGTTTGAAGAAGAGATTAGACTTAGACTTATAGAGCAATATGCAGCGGAAAGAACAAATCACAATAGGAAATAACCAGTGATTATGCCAATAGCAATAACCCCAAACCACCAACTTGTTGCTGAAGAGATGTCCCCAAGTTTCAATGAAGAAACCCTTGGATGGTGAATCAATAATGATTATGAGCCTGAAGCTCTGATACCATATGGGAAAGTATCAGCAACAATAGATAAACAGTAGAAATTTTATTCAAACCTAAGCCTCAATAGTCGGCTTAGATTAAATCAACAATAGTATCCAAAGTGTTACAAGGTTAGATTATTGTCAATGAGACAGTAACCATACAAATCAGAAAGAAGAGAATGTGAGACAATGACTACACACTCAGTTATCTCTAACCCTAGATTAAGGGACTTATTAAATAGGAGATTAAGATACACAAAGACCCCTCTAACGGCTATAAATGACTCATCAGCAGAAATGAGAAATGCTTCAGTAGAAATGAGCTTCTTGGAACTTTAAACCCTTTATGCTTTGTCCATGATTAACCCCTGTAATAAGCCTGTACTGAAACATAACTTGAGAACCATTAGCAATTGATAGAATGACATGTTTGCCACAAATTACTACCCCAAAAATTAACAGACTCATTGGGATTTAGGGGGTGTTTCAATTAGCTTAGTTAAAAAGCTTAATAGTTTATTGTGTTTTAATAAAGCTAAAAAGCTTATTGAATTTTTTCTTATTTTAAAGGGCTTATGTATTTTTGAGGGGAGGATTATGCTAATAAACTGATTCCATTAATTTGGGGTATTTTAAAGGGCTTATGCATAAGTTTTATTTACTCTTACCTTACCTAAACATCCCCCTGGTTTATTGTGAGCATGATTGAAGGCAAATACTGTATGTAGTTTTGCTTGTAGTGAGTTATCGGCCTAGGTAGGGAGTACTCATAGTCTTAGATAGGAATTTTTATATTAAGTTTCGAAGCTATGTGTAAGAGTATGACATGTTTAAAGGACTATATAAATGTTCATGGACCCTAGAAGTATATGTTTAGAAACTTTAACACACTTGTTAAAATACATCAAGCCGATTTTACAAGTTAGCATCGAGCTGACTAACTTGTGACCAAATTGAATCTTTTGGCCGATTCTGCTAAACTCACCCTGGTCACTGGCCTTGTAGCTAGTAATGGTTGATCACTTTGTGATCCGAGTTTTACTACTCTGTGTAGGCTTATTTTAAGTGGTTAATAAGTTATTGGGTATAAAAAAAGTTAAAAAGCTTATTGAAGGTGTTTGGGTAAAGCTTATGTCAAAGTGCGTTATACATTGGAATGTATTTCTTTTTTCCCTAATTATCATGTGTAAAGCAGCGTGCGTTTGTGTGAGGGATACGTGTCATGAGAATATGGGATTTAGGGGGTGTTTGGGTAAGCTTGTATAAAGAACTTACAAGCTTATGCCAAAGTGCTTATTAGTTATTTGGGGTAATAAGGGGTTTTTCGATAATGAATAACTAGATAAGTTAAGCATATGGTTATCCATATACAGTACGTCTTAGTATCTTTTAGGCATGATTGAAGCTAATATAATGTACGTTGCCTTGTTCTGCGTCAAGATAAGAACCATATCTAAAAAAAGAACCATATCTAAAGACTTTATCTTCTGAAGTTTTGTTATAAAAGTTGCAAGGTTCATTAGTTTTTCTGGTGTACAATCTACTTATATCCTATCTTAAGTTTGATCTAATTGTGAGATGTTTTTTAATGTTGCAGAAAGTATCACTGAAGAAGAACGATCTGCTGGATATGCTTGTATCTCACATTCAGAGGTAACTTGGATGTTTGAGATAATGTTTTTAATCTTGTTAACATATTTTTGGTTCTGCAACTGGTAATCAAAGTTGTATTTTGGGTATGAATGTTATATCAGGTTTGCGCCCATACCTATTACTGAGTTTGTAGTCAGATGTTGCAGCATATGAGCCTTAATGCTAAGAAATCAGTAGCAGTTATTCAAACTTATAAGATGTTGCCCCCATACCTATTACTGGTTTCTTTAGGATGGGGGCTAGTGAGCTGTGAAAGAAATCAGTAGCAGTTATATATAGTGTGTTTGGGATAGGCAACTGTATTGTCTTCTGATGTCTTTGGCTAGTAAAAATCATATGGATAGTTTCCTGTTTGGTGGTAGTAAATTAAATGATCACTCATTTGGATGGTTATGGATAAAAGGCTTGCAGGCTGTAAAACGTCATTGTCTGCTATGATAATCTGCCTTGATCGATTAACTGGTTAGATTTGAAAATATCTGGTTATTAAATAGCAATTATCTTTAAAGGAGTGTTTGGTTTTGAAGATTTGTCAGATGGCTATGTACCTTTGTACTGAAATTATTTGACTCATAAACTCTCTTTTCTTACACTACTACAAAAGCCCCCCTAATAGAGCCCTGTTAATAGGAAAAAAGGTCTCTATAAAGGTGTTAATAATAATAAGAGTAAATTACATAATTGGTCCTTGTGGTTTGTTGAAAATTGCAGAAAATGTCCCTGTGCTTTTTTTTGACGTGTTTCATCCCTGTGGTTTACAAATCTTACGGATTTTGTCCCTGGTCCAAAAATATCCGTTAAGTGTTTTGCACCGTTAGTCCTTCGTTAGTGCAGTCCGTTAAGTGTTTTGCACCGTTAGTCCTTATTTTTTAAAATATAGTTTTTCCCAATTAGTCCCTCAGTTAATAATAGTTATCCCCCGATTTTTTACGTTTTTGTCCGTTTTTATCCGTTTTCGTTCGTTTTATCCGTTTCCCCGTTTTTCGTTTTTCGTCCCGTTTTTACGTTTTTATTCCTTTTCATCTGTTTTTATATGCTTTCGTCTGTTTTTTACGCTTTTGTCCGTTTTTATCCGTTTTTGTCTGTTTTTTATCCGTTTTCGACCTTTTTTTTACGCTTTTGTCCGTTTTTTACGTTTTTGTCCGTTTTTTCAACTATTTAAAAAAAAAAAAACGGACATATTGAAAAAAATTTTCCGAAAAATATTTTTTTTCAAATATATTTTTTTTAAATCTTAAAAAATTTCCGAAAAATATTGAAAAAAAACGGACATATTTAAAAAAAAACATATTTGAAAAATATTTTTTTTATTCAATTTTTTTTTTGAAATTTTTTATTCAATTTTTTTTTTTGAAACGGACAAAAACATACCAAAACCGATAAAAACGCGTCGGAAAACGGACAAAACGTAAGAACAACGGACAAAACGAAAGAAAACATACAAAACATAAGAAAAACGGACAAAAATATAAGAAGAATGTAAGAAAAACGGATAAAAAACGGACAAAATGCAAGAAAAACAGACAAAAACGTAAAACAGCGAAAAACGGGAAAAAAGCGGACAAAATGTAAAAAGGATCGCCAAAACGAATAGAAATGTAAAAAAGGGTCGAAAACGGATAAAAATGACAAAACGGATAAAACGGACAAAAGCGTAAAAAGACGAAAAGCATATAAAAAAGGCGAAAAAGGAATAAAAGCGTAAAACGAAAACGGACGAAAAGCGAAAAAACGGGAAAACGGATAAAAAACGGATAAAACGGATAAAATAAAAGCGGACAAAAAGCGAAAAAATCGGGGATAACTATTATTAACGGAGGGACTAATTGGGAAAAACTATATTTTAGGAAATAAGGACTAACGGTGCAAAACACTTAACGGACTGCACTAACGAAGGACTAACGGTGCAAAACACTTAACGGACATTTTTGGACCAGGGACAAAATCCGTAAGATTTGTAAACCACAGGGACGAAACACGTCAAAAAAAAGGCACAGGGACATTTTCTGCAATTTTCAACAAACCACAAGGACCAATTATGTAATTTACTCTAATAATAATAATAATGATACCTTAGTATTACGCTCATGAAAACATTTCCAGAAACATATTTGACATATTTTACACGTATCGGAATACTGCTTTTAAATTGGAACATGACATGACACGGAGTACACTTAATACAATGGCTAATAATAATAAATAAATAAATAAATAAATAAATAAACTAACATTAACCCACACTCCACACCCCAAAACATCAGAATAGTACTCCATATTGTACTTCCTCTTTTGCACACAAACCTCACATAAAATTAGGGTTCCAAAGTTAGGGTTTTTCAAAATTGTTTTGGGGGGTTTTGTAATTCGAGTTGTAATTGTCTAATTCAAGCTTCCATTGTTCGATTAATCTAGAAAGCTTATTGCTTTACTTGGTTTTCAACTTAAAGTTGGGGCGAAATTGCTCACTTTGGTTTTTCGGATTTTACTTGGCTTATTCCTTATTTGGTTTTCGGTCTAAGTAAGCTTATGATACTTTTGGTTATTGCCTTGTTGCGTTTTCTTTGTGATCCTATGGTGTTTCTACCCGCTTCAACTCTAGACCACACCAAGAGGTCTCGTAAGAGCTCGTTGGTGTTGCGTATGTGATAGAAATGAGAGATTGGTGTATTTGCCTGAGAGGAAATCGTTATTAGGTGAGGACTTATGTTTATTACATTGGGATGATGTATTTGCCTTTTTTTGGACTATTATGTGTTATAGTAATATGATCGTACGGGATTTAGGGGGTGTTTGGGTAAGCTTATTTAAAGTAGCTTAATAGGTTATTGGGTTCTGAAAAAGATGAAATTAAGTTGCAAATCTCGCTAGGTGGCAGCGATTAATTGGCCTAGGCGGGGAGTACGTGGGGGTATTGGAATTTTTATGTACAAGTTTTGGAATTATATGTATGATATGTTTATTGGACCATAGTATTTGATTATAGAACCAAAAATTGTGTTTGGAAACATTAACACAATTGTTAAAACACTTCAAACCGAGTTTTGTACGAATTAGCACCGAGCTGATAAAGTTTTGACCATATTGAATCTTTTGGCCGATTCTGCTCAACTCGCCTTGGTCGTTGACCTTGTGGCTTGCAACACCGGGTAGGCTTATTTTAAGATGTTAATAAGCTATTGGGTATTAAAAAAAAGGTACAGAGCTTATCGAATGTGTTTGGGTAAGCTCATGTCAATGTGCTTTATACATTGGGATGCATTTGTATTTTTCCTAATTATCATGTGTAGAGCAGCGTGAGTTTGTGAGAGAGATAACTGTCATGGGAATATGGGAACAGGGGTTTTTTCGATAATGAATAAACGCATAACTTAAGCATAAGGTGAACCTGATACATTACGTCATCTTAGTATCCTTTGGGCATGATTGAAGCCAATATAATGTATGTAGCCTTGTTCTGCCTCAAGATAAGAACCACATATATAAAGGCTTTATCTTCGTTAAGTTTGGTTATAAAAGCTACAAGGATTAGTTTCTCTGATGTACACTCTACTTGTATCTTGTTTGAGTGTTAACATTTTGAATAGTCATTCATTTTCAGTTTCTTTATAACACAAAGTCTATGAATGTTTTTTTTAAGATTTGAATTGTTTTTATATGGATTTAAGATAGCTTTTGATGTTTACTGTTTGTGTTTTGAGAAAATGTGGTATGAATTTAGGATATGAACCAGGTTTACCTTGGATTGTTGAGGTATGATGTTTAGGTATTCGGTTTCGAGATTTTGAGTTTGGATGTTTCTTTATATAGGATTTGGGTTGGATTCAGGTTTCTGAGATTGCTTTTGATGTTTGTGGCTTGTTAGTATTCGACAATAAGTGACGGTGTAACAACCTTGGTTTAATACCCGTTCTATGTGCTCAAATGATGTGAATTTTGGTTTTTTTAAAATAACATGAATTAATTTTGGATTTAGATGTTACAGCTACAACTTTAAACATTAATTATGTCTCTAGAAGAGAATGAATTCTACTGCGCGTGTTTGTATAAAGATTCATGTTTGTATGCGTGTTTATACAAATTAAGCTAACGTATATGTGTGTGTTTGTATGCGTTAAGTTGTTAACATCTCTCCCACGGGTGTCACTTTTAATATATAGAAATTGATCTGCATTTTTAAAGTTATGGTTTACTGTTTCAAATTAGTTGCGTGTTTGCAGTTGATGCTGCAAATTCTTGGTCAGGGATACACAGGGATAATCTTAGGGGGTGTTTGTGTAGGCTTATATGTATGCTTATGAGCTCATTTGATTTCAGCTTATATGTACGTAGACATGTAAAAGATAACATATCAGTTGATTTTTAAGAAACTTAAAAATTCCCGCTATCCGATGTGGATCCCTGATACCTGATGTGTTGGGGAAGCAAAACTATTCCCCAATGGGGATGGGGATGGGGATGTGGACTTGGGATAGGGGACGGGGATGGGAAATGCAATCCCCGACGTACCCGACCCCGTTGCCATCCCATAGACTGAAGGACCACTACATTTCCACATTGCATAATAAGTTGAATGCGAAAATGATAGGGGTCACTCATCACTGCCAATAAACCATAGTCTTGATACGGACTATTATGCTTTTATAATGAACATAATGTAATATGTACTCGAGCTCCATGTCTCACTAGATTTTGCAATTGTTTGGTAATTAGGGTGTTTCGAAAATGGGGAAGCTGACATTGAAAATGACTGAGATGGAGACTGTGTATGATCATGTGCTAGTTTGCTTGGAACCATATGTAATGTTTTCATATGTTACGGTATTTAGCTTGTTGCATTGACTACTAGCTGATAAGAAAGAAAGCTTGTATACAACTCTGTTTTCATGTCAACATGTGAATTAGTTTAATTTTAAGTTTGATCATTCAAATATTTAAAAGTACTGCAACTATCCTAGTGCCTACAGAGGCGTTATCTGTGTTTGGGGTTCATGAGCAGTGTATTCAGGTTGCAACTGTGTTGATTATATGACACGTTGTTCATTAATTTGGTATGACGCCTTAAACACATGTGACTTAAAATTTATAATTTAAACTGATTTGAAATCTGAAAGGACTCTTCTTTGCTAGGAACAAAAGTGCCATTTTCTCAAAGTCATGACTAATGCTTCCCTTTCTTGATTGTGCATTGCATTAGTGTTTCTGTTCTTTACCTTATTTTGTAGAGGCTCGAGGGTTTTTTGGGGTAAATATAGTGTTTTTTTCTGTATAAAATACAAACATGTGTGTGCTTAAAATGATGACTTCTGCGACCTGTAATATAACTGATAAGAGCGTAGATGCCCATTTGCAAAGGTACATAAGGTTTGACTGAAATTAGGAATTTTGGATTAATTTCTTTACAGTTTTAGATGCCTCATTTGGGCTTCGGGGAATATGTGTTGGAGCATAATGTTAAAGAATCAGAGTTAAGGGTAGTTAAATGTACATATATTATGGTTATCTGTAAATAACCGAACTTAATATGGGCTGGGTTAGAAACATCAAATATAACTTTGTTATATGGTTATAACGTTTAGAATTGAAGTAACCATTACTTTTTGTGAATTGGTTTTCCTCTCTTCCAAAGGTACCGATTCAAAGTGTATCAATAGATGTTAGAATCTCTAGTCAATCATCAGTTGTTCATTCAATTGATCAATTCAATACATACAACATAATCTTTATTATGTTGTGATTATCAATGAATCATGCTTGTTAATCTTGTCTTTGATATTCGATCCTGGAAACCAATTAAGGAACCTGTGAACATGAACCTGATATGTCATTAAAGGCACTCAGATTCGCTACAATATGCATTAGGTGGAACTTTTGATGGTCATGGCTGAAACAGTTGTTGTTAGATTAACATGAATAACTGAAGTAGTGTTGTTTTTTGAAGTTACACTCTCTGATAATAGAACAAAGATGGTCTTTTTGTGCAATCGTCAGCGCTAGTTTCTGTTGTCTATGGGGCAGGGGGGCCATTGAACTTCTGCATGATGAAATAACTTGGATTATGATAAGAGGCACAAACTAGGAAATGTCAAAGTAACTATGGTACTTGATCTTTCTGAAAACTTAATTATTTTTGTTATGAAATGCCGAACACAGGGTTTTCTTGCTCTTTCACTGGTGACACTGGAGAAATATGAGTTGAAGTGAGGGAGCAGATTGATACAAAGGTTGCAGAGTGACGAGAGGAAGATGTGGACAGATCTGATGATGCATAAGTTTTGTTGACAAAAATTGGGGTTGAAACATCTCTGAGATACGCCATAAACTTGATCACATCAGCTGCATTGGCTTGCCAGAAGAGGAAAGGGAAGGCTGTGGAAATGGAAGACGTGAGCCGAGTTTATGAGCTGTTTTGGGATGTGTGAAGATCTACACAGTACTTGATCGAGTATCAAAGCCAGTACATGTTATATGAAGCAGCAACAGGGGAGGAAGATGAATCCAACATGATGGTTTGACAATGACGTGCTTGTAATTCCTTTTTATTAGTTTCAGTTTCAAGTCTGGTTGTTTTTTGAGTCTATGTATGGTGTGAATTTACAATGTAGAACAGTAGAATCAGCTAATCATGTCCGATGGCAACATGAAGAATGTGCTACTTTTTCATCCAGTTAGCGATTGTTGGTCTATGTCTAATCGTTGAGTTGTGTGCGAGATGATTTTTTGAGTTTGAATGTGTGACCAAAACAACTTATATAATATCAGGCATGCTTTTGTAATCATATTGGGCGAAAAACATTCCGGGCCAGCCTGATCCTTACAAAAAATGTTCTCGTTTTGACCCGTTACACAAGCCGCCAAACATGCCCATTTTCCCACCCTTACGAATATTTATTCAAAGAGCAGCCATACCATCCAAGATGTTGCAACATGATCAAATAACTTTTCAAGAAGACTTGTAGCTTTGGTTGCTACAGTCTATTTGTCGGAGTCCTTCCGGTAGCAAGATGAGTGATTTCTTGCCAATATTCTCCATATGGCAAGCTAACATGAATACCAGAATCATAATAACTACCTTAATGTATCCTACGTGGCAAAAATGAATACCTAATGCTTATAAGCTCCTAAATAGTTTTATTCAAAAAACTAAACCATAACTTTTGTAATCATATTTAGCACGCTAATATCTGTAGGGGATTCTAATAAAACTGGGAAAAATACATTCCGGGGCAACCTGATCCATACCAAATATGTTCTCATTTTGACCCGTTACACAAGCGCTAGACCTACCCATTTTCCCACCCTTAATAAAGCTGAGATCCGGTGCAAATGGCACGGCATCCGGTTCCTAATACTTATGTATTCATGATCCCTTTAGGTTTTGCAGCGTTATGGAAGAAACTGAGCATCTCACTTTTCTGATGACGTTCCAATTCGACCCACATGATGTCAGCCGGAACATGAGCTTTCTCAAGATGTTGAGTAACTGAGAACTCACTTCCCGAGCCTTTCGGAGAGCTTTCACTGGTAAGTAATGAGTGCTACACCAGTCTCCACAGTATTTGTTAACTTTCCATGTGCATCATCGCTTTTGACTGGGCTTACGAACTAAAGAATACAGGCGGGACTGAGATCATAAATACAATCGTTAAAACTTCGTTTACACAACTAAATTCTTCACATGTTAAAAGCAGTTTAGCGAGCAGTGGGTCCAATGGAAACTCAATCATTTTTAGCCCAATATCCATAGTTAATACAGGTAGACATGTAGTTAAGATCATTAAGTTTAGGTGGCGGATCCATGAACTCGAAATCAAGTAAATTTTCAATTTTTGACAACTTAAGAAGCAAAAGTACGTTTCCCGGATTCGCCCTCTGGATTTCTAGGATGGAGTTGTCGAAGCATTTCTTTTTTGTACGCGTTTTCTGTAAAAGGACGGTAACAGGTACCGGGCCAAATATCAAACAAACTACAAATTCCTAATAGTAATCTGACAACTTTCAACAAAATTCATTATGCCTAACCAAACAGTGAAACACGTTTGACAGATGTAACCAGCATACTTTGCCCCCAAATTTTCAATTTTACAGAATTGGATTGAGGAAAAATAAGCACACTTTTGATACATATGATAAGTCATCAGGAGTGTAGATGCACTCTTACATCTCTTACGGTACTTATGCAACAAGAAAACTAAAACACACTTACAAACATATTTGACAAAGTAACATTTATATAACTACACTGCTCCTTGCTGCAGTTACTTTCAAATTTCACCAAGAAAGCTTGGTATTAGACCTGAAAGCGTTCAAAAATAAAACCAAGTTAGTGATGATTTATTAACAAACTCATGTAAAATCAGATTCTACAAAATGGGAGAACAAAGTACCTTATATATTTTGAAGGACATCGAGAATGCGCTGCAACTCGTTGACAACAATTTCAATTTTCATCCGTTGTGGTGGGGAATCCACAGAGCACGATACTCCAATCTTGATAATTGCAACCAAACATTCTTCCACTTTCTTTGCATTCGCTTCCGTACTTTGCAACACAATTGCATCATCATCGATAACATCGATTACATGATCCGGTAATGCCATGTAAGTAAATTTATGAAGGCTAAGACCATCGTTGAACATGTCATCTGTCGGCTGTTTCCCGGTCATCACCTCTAGTAATAATATTCCAAAACTATAGACATCCCCGGTACTTGTCATCTCGCTCCCGAGACCATACTCTGCGAATTAAAAACAGTTACTTAAGTTACAAAAAGTAATTGGTAAGTAAATATAAGCATTATGGAATACTACCTGGAGGTGCATAACCAATTGTTCCTTTAATCCCGGTTGAGCTGTTTTGGTTTAATTCTGTACCAAGTAGCCGAGCTAAACCAAAGTCTCCAACATGAGCCACCATATCATCATCAAGTAGAATGTTACTTGGCTTCAAGTCACCGTGAACAATCATTGTTTGGCAGCGATTGTGAAGATAATCAAGTGCATTGGCAACATCTCTAAGAATATTTATTCTTTGAAGAAGGTTCAGTTTCGATGTATATGCACTTGAATGTAGCCAATCGTGTACACTTCCATTGGGCATAAACTCATAAACCAGAGCTTTAAAATCATTTCCTTGGAAGTCAGCACTTGAACATGAAGTTATTATCTTCAACAGATTACGGTGTCGAATATTCTGCCATGCTTCACATTCTGCTAGAAAACTTCTGTGAGCTCCTTTATTTTGAAGATGCAAAACTTTGACTGCAACAGGTTTATTATGATTAGAATCGAGGATTCCTTTGTAAACCGAGCTAAACCCACCCTCCCCAATCAAATTTGCTGCAGAGAAGCCATCAGTAGCCTTGAGAAGTTGATGGTATGAAACTTTCATGAACCGTTCACCCCCTGATGATTGAGATGGTTGACTGTTGCGTTTCTTTTTACATAAAAGATACACACAACATAAGACGACGAGCAACGTGACTGCAATCACGATGAATAATATGAAGAAAGGAAACCCTTTTTTCTTACTACCCGTCTCCTGGCATTTGGGTAACTCAAGTGTAACCAAACCACCACAAAGCTTATTGTTCCCCAAAACCGAAAATAAACTTGCATTGGCAAACACTCCTTCAACTGGTACTTCACCCTCAAAATCATTAAAGGATAGGTTCAAATACTCTAAGGATTTCCATTTGCCTAAAAATTGTGGAATTCTACCTGATAAATTATTTTCAGAAATGTCGAGTACCCCCAATCCTCCCAATGTACTGAATGAAGATGGTATTACGCCTTGAAATCTGTTGCCACTTAGGATTAACGTTGTAAGGCTGATGCAGTCACCAAGGCTACTAGTAAGGTTGCCTGATAAGTTATTGAAAGATAAACTGAGAATGTTCGTCATCTTGAGGTCTTTAATCTCTGATGGAATTGAACCAGAAAGGTTGTTGTATGAAAGATCTAAGCCAAAATTTAGAGATGGAAGGTGAAAAAGTTGCTTGGGTATGTTTCCGGTGAGTCTATTGTTTGAAAGGTCTAACGCATTAAGTCTTTCACAATTCCCAAGGCTTGATGGAACATGACCTTCTAATTTGTTGTAATCTAAATAAAGCAGAGTCAACAACGATAAGTTCCCAATAGCATTAGGGATAGGCCCCGAAAATTGATTGCTATCTAGACCAAGAACTTGTAGCTTTTGAAGTTTACCAACGCTAGTGGGGATGTTTCCATTGAATCTATTATTTTCTAAATATAAAGTGGTCAAACCAACTAGACTACCTATACTTGAAGGGAGGCTTCCAAATAACTGATTGCCTCCTAAATACAGAATTTCTAGTTGATCAGAAAGATTACCTATTGATATCGGAAGCATTCCTCTTAAGTTGCAATTATGAAGATTCAAGGTTACTGACCTGGTGCAGTTTTTCAAAGAATCAACAAACCTCATGTCATCAGCTTCTCCGTGTCCATGGAAGTTGTTATTCTGTAAACTAATTATATTAATATCTCTTAGTTTTGAAAAATCAATTGTCAACTTCCCACTAAAATTGTTGTTAGCCATTTCAAGATACCATAATTTAGAACAATTAGAAAGAGAAGGTGGAAGAACTCCTGTCAGTTCGTTATGCCTTAACTGAAGGAGCTCAAGATTTGGGAGCCGATTACCAATTTCTGAAGGAAGACTACCAGTGAGGTGATTTTCAGCTAAGGAAAAATTAACTAGGAGTGAAAGGTTGAAAATGGAATTAGGGATGCTTCCATATAAGTTGCACCCACCAGAGTAAAATGACATCAAGCTTTTCCATTGACCCAAGGTATCTGGAATGCTCCCACCCAACGGGTTTCTGCGAGCAGAGAAGGCTTCCATTGATGTAATATTCCCCAAGAAAGGTGGGATTCCACCTGTTAAATTATTGTCGTTAATTGCAAGTAAAACAAGTTTCGAGAGTAAACTCATCTCCATGGGTATGCTTCCAGCTAGCTTATTTAGACCGAGCGAAAACACTTCGAGGTTAGAACAACGAGACAAGTTTGTTGGAATGACTCCACTGAAATTGTTAATATAAAGATAAAGGCCACGTAACCTAGATAGACGACCAAGTTCATGAGGAATGGTTCCTTGAAAGCTGTTGTTACTGAGAGAAAGGTGTCGGAGGAAGCTGAGGTTTCCCACATGAGGAGACAATGATCCTTCTAAGCCTTGTGAAACCAGCCTTAAAACAGTCACTCGTTTGTGTCGCTTTCCACATGAAATACCACTCCAGTCACAGAAATGAAAGGAATGGTTCCACGAGGTTAGAACATTGTATGGATCATGGGTGATCTTTGACTTAAATGACAACAACGCGTGATAATCAGTCTCATTACCGCCATAAGAAACAGATACGGTGGCGGAAGTAAGACATATTATCGCGAGACCAAAGAGAAAAGAAATAAGAGAGGAAGATTGTAAGTGAATCATTGCTTGTGGTGACTTCATTTTTGGAAATTTACTTTCAATTGTGAGAACTAGCACTGGGTTTTTATACTTAGTTTTGCATGATAACGTTCATGACATGCAAATGGTGAAATGAATGGATCCCACAAATTTCTTATCATCTTGAGAATACCAAGACTTTTAAGAGATTATAATATTTTCAATTATCTATGTTTAACGTTCACCACACTTAAATTGTGAAGAGAATGGCATCCACAAATATCTTATCAGCTTGAGCAAAACAAATTTTGATTGATAATATATATTTTCTATGTAAGAGAAGACTTTAAAGAAGACTTGGGATTGGGAAGACGACATTATGATTTTTTGTAACATATCAATCATGCAACCCAAGTAGCATGACTAGCATCACCTATGGCTAATCATCCACACATTCCTTCTACGTGTACTCAGGGAAGACTTTTAAGAAGACTTGGGATATGGAAGACTACGTAAACTTACATTGCATATATTAGAAGGTTAAGGAGAAAAATTAATATATTTAAATGAAGAGTCTTGAAAATTTTCGGATTTTGTAACAGTTGCTTAGTTTGCTTAATTTTAGTATATATATTTTAGAAGGTTGAGGATAAAAATTATTAAAACAATACTTATGGAGTGATGGCCACGGCACGGCCGTGTTCGCCAGAACATATGAAAAATACTTTGAATCCTGTCAAATGAATAAGGTTATATGGAATTGGCTTATATGTTCTACTAAATGTTCTTTGTGGGATATAAATCTGCTGGTGGTCTTGGGTACTAGTAATTTTGGAATTTGTTGGGTACTGTCTTGGTGTGGTTTTTGGTCTTGGCACTTAGCTGGTTGGTATTTAAGTTTGAAGATTATTTCGGTCAAAAATGATGTTGGGTTAGATTTCTCGATCTTCTGTCTGCTGGTATGAATTTGGAAGTGTTTGGTGGTAAGAAGCTGTGTGGAATTACACATGAAAATGCGAGGCTGCTGGGCTTTGGGGTTTTGGTAAAAATCTTGTTAAGACGGTTGGATTTCATTTTGGTTACTTTGAAGTGTGTTTGGCAGATCATGGAATGAATGGTGTTTGGACCAGCTCAATATCAAGGTTTCAGTGGCCTAATTCAGAAGTGGAATTTGAAGACCCGGTAAAGAGTTTCAGAAGTGGTAAGATTATAAGTTTTGGTTAATGGGTAATTATTTGTGCAGGTTATAGTGTTTGGTATTAATTTTGAAGCGAAGTGGTTTTTCGTCTCTTTTGGCCTGTCAAAAGGTAAAAGGGTCGTTTATTATAGTTTGGACAGGGTCAGATGGGAAGATCTATATTGATTTTTAGTGGACCAGAGAATATTGTGGGCATACATTTTGAAGTTTTATAACCATTTGATTTATAGCCAATGTTTTGGGTTTTGTAGCTATTGTTTTTTGTTTGTTAGCTTACTCAAAGAGCACTAATGACCGTACCCATACAAAACTCAAGTTTTTGATTAACCAAAACCAAAGTGAATTAAAATATGATAGGAAGATGATAAGTAACTTAATGATTGTGGTGACTTCATTTTTTGGAAATTTACTTAAAATCATAAGGATAAGTAAAGTATTGGCTTATCCTTAGTTTTGCATGTTAACAGTTTGTGATAGGCATGCAACTGGTGAAAAGAATGGCTTCCACAACTTCGTTATCATCTTGACCAAGTCTTTATATAAGACAAGGGATAGGGAAGACTTTATGCAACCTATGGTCTATCATCCACACATTCCTTCTCAAATTTGACTGAAAATAAACTATTTTCCATGTCTAATCACATGAGACCTAAAAGAAGACTTAGGATATGGAAGACTACACTTATATTGCATATATCGTAGAAAAGTAACTAACGAAGTTCGTTTGTAGTTGCACTTTGTTGCGTACTTCTAATGTTCGTTACGTAATTGTAACTTGTAAGTGAAATAGATCGTACAACATCATCAATTGACACTCAAAATTCTAAACATTTTATGAAGAAGAATTAATATATTTAAATGAAGAATATGAAAAAATTTCATATCTTGTAACAAAGTACAAACAACAGTTGCTGCTAAATTTTATTATATATAATTTAAAAGGTTAAGGAGAAAAATTATTAAAAAAAAATACTTATGGTGTGATGACGACGGCACAACCTCTTCTGTCTGCTGGTTTCAAAGTGTTTGGTGGTAAGAAGCTTAGATTGCCGAGTTTGGTGGCTGCTGGGCTTTGGATTAATGGGGGTTTGGTTATCTCTTTGCTGGTAAACAAGTCAGTTGTAATATGCATATATATTGTTTTATAAAATGTCTCAATGAAATACTTAAAAGATAACTCATTTTAGCATAAATCCTTTTGGTTCTATGAATCTTGGTGACACTTGAAGGAATACAAACTTATAGGATTGGAGAACTTATTTGACAGCTTGATTAGATTCAAAATAACAATGAAATTATAAGAAAGCTAATAAGATTAACTTCCAGGTTAAACCTTGAGCAACAACACTTAAAAAGTTTAAACTGTTTTGCTATGATACGTATATAAGTGTTTTTGATAGCAACTATAAGAACATGCATTGGCTTTTTATCCATAGTTTTGCATGTTAACTTTCGTGACATGCAATTGATGAAATGAATGGCTTCCACAAATTCATTATCATCTTAACCAAGACTTTTCATTGAGTATGCAGTTTTTATAGTAATTATTAATTGGCGATAAAGACATCTCTAGATTCCATATATAGGACGGACCAATATTTGCAAATAAAATGAACAGATTATAATAACAAAAAGTTTAGTATAAACAATAACTAATAAGAAAAACATAAATTCCTTTATTATACTTTGCTGTTGAGACACTTATCTAGTACAAGCTTCAAACTTGAAGAGACTGTCATTTTCTAAATTTAATGTTTAACGTTCACGACACGCAAATTGTGAAGAGAATGCCATCCACAAATTCGTTATCAGCTTGAGCAAAACAATATTTGATTGATAATAACTAGTTTGTACGTATACTCAGAGAAGACTTGAGATTGGGAAGAGGACATTATGATTTTTTGTAACATATCAATCATGCATGCAACCCAAGTAGCACGACTAGCATCACCTATGGTCTATCATCCACACATTCCTTCTCAGCTTAACCAAGACAATTTGACTGATAAATAACTATTTTCTATGTGTACAAAGAGAAGACTTTTAAGAAGACTTGGGATATGGAATACTACATACTCTTATATTGCATATATCGTAGACAACTAATTGTAAGTGAAATAAAACGTATAACATCATAAAATTACATTCGACACTCTAAACATTTTATGAAGAAGAATTAATATATTTAAATGAAGAATATGGAAAATTTTCGGATTTTGTAAGAAAGTATAAATAACAGTTGCTTAGTTTGCTTAATTTTAGTATATATATTTTAGAAGGTTGAGGAGATAAATTATTAAAACAATACTTATGGTGTGATGACGACAAGAGGAAAATTATTTCTTTCCCAATCAAAGGAGGTTCGATTTAAAGGTTGGTTTGAGAAAATTATTGAGAGTATTTCTGCGACATATTCTCACGGAAATTATGATCAAGCTATGATGTTTGAAAATTGCATCAAGATGGTAATATGGTATGTACGCAACAGTATGATGATTCCGATTGCTCGCAACCATCAGGAGGGAGAAGTTGGTATTTCATCTTCCGTGATTGGATTACGAAGGGATTTTTGCTTAAGACTGAAAAAGGAGAAGTAGTGTGGTGTACATCGGGGTTTTTTACCAACTTGGATGCAATACTAAGTGAGTTATGTTGTGACGATGTTCCCAGAACGACAACCATTGTGCTTCAAGAGTTTACTTTCTCCGCTGCGTGTCTGAAGATTTAAGACGTGTTGGAAGAGTGTTGTCGGTTCAGGAGGGAGCAAAGAAAGAAAAAAGGCTCACTAGTTAGGAGGGAGTAATAACCTAACTAGACCGTTACAGTTGAAGTTCAGAGCTACAAGAAGATCATTTGCCGAGGTCATCAGAAGGGAGAACTTCAAGTTTGCCTCAGTATCTAGACTACAGAGACTCTGCACTTCAAGAAAGTCAACATTGTTCTTTACTATTGTAATTTACTTTATTTTGTATTTATAGGTCTCATTGTAACCATTCACGTGTGACGCTATCTTGGAGGGAGATTGTTAGCCTTGCTTTTTCTAAAGATAACGTCATTTACGTGAATTGGACTAGATGCGTAGTATACTTTGCCCTTAGGGACTAGTATCGTGTAAGTGGCAAAGTATGAGCCTATATATACCCCTCATGACTCTCCATGAGGGGTGAGGTGAAGCATTTGGTCATTGTATTCTTTTGTGTTTATCCTAATAAAATCCTTATCTTCTCCTCCCTCTCTCTACTTTCTCTCACTAAGCAAGATGATGTTCTTCATCTACTTTCACCAACCTAGACCTCCAAACCACATAAATCTTAGTATTTTCGGTCCTGACAGAAGAAGAAAACAATGATCAGGTCTGTATTGTTTTTGTCGAATGTTTTATTAAGTTATGTTTTTGCATGCTTACAGTCCCCATGAATGTAAAGCGGAAATACTTTCTGGTCAATTTCTTTCTTTACCGATTTACTTTCTCGTTTGTTTATAATCTTGCTGTGAATTATGCTATAATGAAGCAAATGGTCATCCGTCTATTTTTTATTAATATGTGTTTATGTATCTACTGTTCAGTGAGTACTAGGACATGTTTAAGAAGGTCCGAGTTGTCCAAATTGTTTCTCGGTATGGAGTGCGAAATTCAGTCCATGTCGTGGTTGTCGTCTTCGTCTTCCTGTTTGCGCGTTATCGAGTTACCTTTCTTTGTGATTTGTGTTGTCATATTGTAGCATATAAAAATCGCGATTTGTGGTCTTTAAGAGATTTTTTACATTTACATGCATGTGTCACCCAGTGAGTTGCTGGGCTAAGTCTTCTTAGAAGGTGATGTACCTTTTCAACTGTGTGTCGTCTTATTTATTAGATACTTATCATTGAGTTGCATAAATAAATAGGATTGTATTAATATGATTTGAAGTCAATTGTCTATCTTAAACAAGGTTGTAAAAATCGCTAGGCGCTAGTAAGGCGGTTGGGTAGGGCCTAGCGATTAATCGGTTAGGCGGGGATTAATCGGGGATTAATCGGATTGGATTTTTTATGCACAAAAATGTAATTTTAGATATTATATTATTTTATATGTATGGGATAAGCGTATTGCATCAAAGTTCAAATATTTCAAGTGTTCAAATATAGACATAATACATAATTCTTCAAAGTTCAAAGTCAAACATAAATATTACTCGGTTTGTTGACCATTTTTAAGCGACCTTTGACCGATTTTGTCCGATTAATCGGTTTGTTGACCGATTTTTAAATGATTTTGTCCGATTTTTAAGTGATTTTGTTGAACAAATTTTAACCGCTTTTGTCAGATTAATCCGATTAGACCAATTTTGTCCGATTAATTGGTTTGTTGACCCATTTTTAAGCGATCTTTGACCAAACCGATTAAATAGGCCGATTATGATAAATCAAGGCGCTTAGTCAGCGATCAGCGATTATGCGGGGGTTAATCGGTCGCCTGGGCCGATTTTTACAACAGAGATCTTAAATAGGTGTCGTTTGTTTGTGTGTGCTTGTTGGACCAGGATGAGATCCTGCAACGGTTTACTAGTCTTGAATTCATCAGCAGTCCCCATTTACTTTTTTACTTAGCAGTCTTTTAAAATAGATTGGTGTACTCACTCCCTAGTCGGCGACTTTCTTTTTGTTATTTATCGACTAATGCTGATACTATGAGAGTGCAAAACTGGTAAATCCATATGGTTCATTGCGTATTTGTTTTGGTATAGTCCAGTGAACCATGCTCATTTAGTTTCTGGTAAATTCATGGTATGGTCTTGTTTTGTAATGGATTACACAGTCCTATACACCCAAAACACTTGAACGAACCCTGACGGGGTGCGGTGTAACTTTTCTTATATTTAGTTTTAGAGCGAGTGTCTGGCTGAGTAAAGTTGACATTTTATGCAACTGGTTTAAGCATGTATGGTTGTATACGAATGAACCTTTTCCTATATTTGCAACATTTTACACTATAACAACAAAAAAAAAATGAAGTGGAGAAATGGATGGTAGAAATATGTATGGCAAGTAACCAAAACTGTAAAAACCTGAAAATCTAAAATCTGAATAAAGACTAAAATACCCTTGGAACTAAAAATTATAAAATACGTAAAATATATTTATAACATTTAAAGAAATTAAAAGATTAACTTGTGAATACTTAAAAACCTAACTAAAATATATTATGTAATTGATTTTGGTACAACGAAGAATTAATGTTTCGTAAATGTTTTGGGTCGCGTTTGTTTGTGTTCGTGAGCCAAGGGCCGAAGCCCATTTGGTGCGTGTGATGGTGTGACCGGTTGGACCCAAACCAAACCCAATTCCCTTTCCTAGTTTAACTCAAATACTACAACTATATACAACATACATAATCATAAGTTTGGAACCCTAGTTTATTTGTCTCTTCTTTTTCTTTTCTACCTATTCGGCCGAGACTCAACAAACACCCTTGGTGTCGAATTTTTGCTTCAACGAGTTAAGGTATAACGTTTATTCGTCTTCCTTTAACGTACCTTGCATGTATATGTCAAGTTATATTTGTTTAGTCGCGTTTTTGTTTTGTTTCTTTGTAGCGAGAGTTGTGAACCGAAAACAAAGACAAACCCTAATTAATTGAACCTTGTAACAAATAAGAGACATGTAACGTAAGATGTAATATTGAATCGGGTCATGTATATGTTAAGTTAACAAGGTCGAAGTAAGCATGAGTTAGGACGAAACCCTAGATTGAACCGAAACACATACATAAGTTTTGAAGATGCATTAATTAAGTAAAGGTTATGTTAACGTAAACCCTAGTTTTTGATATGTTAATTTAATAAGTTATGCTAAACCCTAATAGAGTAAATGTGTAATTAATACGAGTAATAAGTAACTTATATGTCACATAAAATCATAAACGTGTATGGTGAAACATAAAAGGAAAGATTATTTTGTGTGTTGTTAGGTTAAGTAACGAGTCATTAAAAGACGTAACATGTAAGTTAATGTATATTAATGAGATATTAAAGAATGAGAAACCCTAAACTTTAATAAAGGATATATGAACCCTAATTTACGATATTAATATTAAAACATTTAAGTCTAAATTAATTATAGAAACCCTAAAATATTATAAGATCATTGTGACGATTATGGAATCATTAATAATATACGACATTAATGTATATAGGTTACGTGAAGAAGGAGTAATTCTTTGCTTTCTCTGTTTCTACTTTTGATCTTTTGCTTTGGAATAAGGTACGGATATTCTGTCTTACTTTAAGACACTTACGTTATCATACGTACCATTACGACCTTTTCAGTAAAGGTTTCAGATAAAGTTTTCTTTTTCGCTTTCATATTAGGATTTCCTAAGCCTTTGCTATGAACCCTAATGTGTCTATTTGAACTGCTGCTTATCTCAACTTTGATTTTTGAATCATAAAACATTTGATTTTGAACTATATGATATGAAGACTTTGATTTTGAAAACATGATTAAACATTTGATAAAATATGATCTATGTCATTATGACATTCTTATTTGATCTCAGATAGTTTGACACCCGAGCCAATTATTAACTAGTCATGGGGGTTCCATGTCCGTGTCGACAAATGCACTTCGACATGACTCTAGGGCATAGAGTGAAGTTCTCGCCACGTCCCTTATCTCGTTATTCATTGTTATGAGCTCAATTTGAATTATATTATTAAAGTATGTCTCAGGGGCGTATGGGTGCATCCTAGATCTGTTATATGCTATATATATTATATGTTTATGCTATATGTTGTCTCGATGATTGATGCCGCGTGCATGCACGCCCTTCATAACTCGTAGGTCTCCCCTACAAATATGTTGCCTTATGTGATTATGATATGTTTCTGATGTGGCATATGTGTCTGGGCTCGAGGTAGTTAGCTATAAAACTTATTCTTATATCCTGAATTATCTTTTGAAAGACTATGATTTCACTATCTTTCTTTCACTTTATGTCGTATTCGTTCTTGTTTCGTATTCGTTTTGCTTGTATATCTGTTCACTGGGCTTTTGAAGCTCAGCCGCACTTTTATTTCCTTCCCTTCTGAGGTATCCAAGCATTGGAGATGGGTATTGCTTTGGGATGAGTGCTGAGTGGACTTACCTTAGAGATTTTAGCTTTGATTTTATGATGCCATTTAGACTTTATATTTTAGACATTTCATTTGGAGTTTATTTTCCGCTGGGACCTATGTATTGAAGTCATTTGACTTGGATTATTTCCATATTTATGTTGAAGATTTCTTTTGGTTTATATGTTTTCTTTGATATGACACCATTACTTGTGATTCCTTTACCCTTGTCGGGTCGGGGCGCTACAATTTATGGCATCGAGCCCGTGTTTCGACTTGTAGTCGAGGACTCACATATGGAGCCTAGGTTTTGAGACCTTAGAGCTTAGGAGTTGACCTGTGAGGATTTGGGTAGATTTTAGGATTCCTTCGCACTTCCATTTCGATCTCACCTTTATTCATTTTGCTAATCGCTTAGATGGTTCGAACTCGTCATCATCGGTGGCGGGGATGGAGACGATGATGCTGTTAACATGGATGCTGCGATTGCGAATGCTCTCAACTCTCTTTTCCCTGGTTTGACTACACCTGAGATGATGGAACAGGTGATCAACAACATTCGTAATCGAATGGTGGCGTAGTGGTGGAGGAAATCAACCCGTCGGTATTCATACTTGGCTCGAGCGCTGGTAAGCTTAAGCCTCTTTCGCTTAGCACCGCCGCTACTCCTACTCAGGCCGAGGACTGGATCACTCATATTGAGAAGCCGCTTGAAGTATGGGTTGTGGAGACGAGTTTAAGACTCGTTTGGCTTCATTCAAATTGGAAGGTGATGCTTTAAGTTAGTGGAAGGCGCTCAAACAAGCAAGAGGAGGAGACGCTTTCTGTGAATTGTACTGGACTGAGTTTCGACTATCTTCTATAATCACTTCCCTCGATGCCGGCGCAAGGTATGAGAGGGATTATCAGCGATCTACCGCGATCATGAGACTCTAATGAGTACATGAGTAGGTTTATGAGGTTTGGTGATTTGTTGAGCCGATTGCCGAGATGGTAGGCGCTGCTTGCCACTTCTGGGGATGAAGAAGCGGGTGTTGGACCGCTTAATATGAGTATGAGAATGTGTCGGCTCTGCAATGACGCAGCCGAACATTGAGATCTTTCATGAGGTTTCAGGTTCTAACAAGCGTAATCGCGATGGTGATCGGATTCAAGGTAGGACTCAAGGCAATGACTATGCGGAAACTCGTAGGAGTCATGATTCGAGAGGTCAAGTGGATAGGAGTTATGATCACGGGTCACGGGAAGGAATGTTGACATCATGCTCGAGACGAGGGTCAAGATAATAGAAATGCCGGTAGAAATGGAAGTGATCGCCGTAACCAAGGTAACAATAACCACGTTACAACAGGATCACCTACCAGGATCAAATCAAGGTCGTGCTTCAGATCTTCTAGTCACAGAGGACAACCGAGGTTTTGCCACCCCACCTATTTGTACTACTTGTGGAAAGGCTCATCCGTGGAAGTGTTTCAAGGCCACTGGTGGATGTTTCTCTTGTGGTTCCACTACTCACAAGATTAAAGATTGCCCTAAGAAGAATCCCTAGCTTCCTCGAAACTACATCAAGCCGCGACTACTACTGGACGTGTCTATGCTACTACCGAACTGTGCGGAGCGCACTCGTGTACCATTACGGCACTTTTCATTGATGATTTTGCTGCTCGTTTATTTGATACGGGCGCCACACACTCCATTATATCTATCACATCCGCTAAGAAACTTACATGAAGCCCAAAACCGTTAACAAATCACTTATCGATTTCTACGCTCTGAAAAACCACATGATCATTGATCATAAATACGCGGTGTCCTCTTCGCTTTGATGATCGATTGCTGCAACTGGTATCCTCCTCAATATGGTCGACTTTGATATCATTCTAGGCATGGATTGGTTGGATTACCATAGAGCTTCAATCGACTGCCATGCTAGAACGGTGATCTTTGGAGACGAAAACATCCCATCGCTTATCATGGTTCTCAACCCCTTAAATCTGTTAAGCTCATTTCCACTATGAAGGCACGGATCATGATTGCTCATGGGTGCCAAGGTTTTCTAGCATCCGTTAAGGACACATTCTGAGAGTCCTAACATTGAAAATCTTTCTTGTTTGCATTTACTGACGCTTTTCCGATGAACTCCCCGGACTTCCCCAGCCGAAGTTGAGTTTAGCATTGAGTTAATTCCTGGTGCCGAACCGATTTCGGCGTCTGCGATCGCATGGCACCTAGAACTCAAGGAGTGAAGGAACAACTGCAAGAGATGATAGTGGATTTATTCGCCCTAGTGTTTCTCCATGGGGTGCACCTGTCTTGTTTGTGAAGAAGAAGGATGGAAGCATGCGCCTATGTATTGACTACCGTGAACTCAATCGATTACTATTCGTAATCCGTATCCCTTCCGCAGATAGACGATTTGTTTGATCAACCGCAAGGAGCTAAGTTCTTCGGATTGACCTGGTCCGCTACCATCGCTACGTGTGAAGGAGCAAGATGTTCCTAAGACCGCTGCGACCAGATATGGTCATTACTTAATTTCGTTATGCCTTTGGTTTGACCAATGCGCCTCGTGTTTATGGACCTGATGAATCGTTTTCCATGAGTTTTCGACAAGTTCGTTATTGTTTTCATCGACGACATTTGGTTTACTCTAAGTCCGGAAGAGCATGAAGAACATCTCTGGATAGTTTTGGAGATTTTGAGGAAGAAGAAGTTGTACGCCAAATTTTCAAAGTGCGAATTTTGGTTGAGACAAGTTGCTTTCCTTGGTCATATCGTATCACCGATGTTATTACCATGGATCCGCTCTAAAGTGAGGCTATCACTAAATGGCCAAGGCCTACGACAGTGGATCGAGGTCGAGTTTTCTTGACTTGGCTGGTTACTATAGACGCTATTAGGTTTTCTTAGCTCTCTACCCCCTAACCCAATTGATGAGGAAAGGTGAAAAGTTTGTATGGACGGATGAACGAGAGAAGAGTTTCGAAGAATTGAAACGGAGATTGGTGTCGGCTCCTATTTTGACTCTTCCAACTGGTTCTGGAGGATTTCAAATCTACAAATGATGCATCTAAGAAGGGATTAGCCTGTGTTTTGATGCAACATGGAAAGGTAATAGCTTATGCTTCGAGGCGCCTAAAACCTTATGAGGATAATTACCCAACTCATGATCTTGAGTTAGCTGCGGTGGTGTTTGCGTTGAAGATCTGGAGACATTACTTGTATGGAGAGACGTGTGATATATTCATTGATCATAAGAGTCTCAAGTATATTTTCACCGGGAACTTAACATGAGACAAAGAAGATGGTTAGAACTTCTTAAAGATTATGACACCAACATTCAAGCACCATCCGTAAGGTTAACGTAGTTGCTGACGCACTTAGCCGGAAATCAGGCATTCTTGCGAGTATCAAGATTGAGCCTAGGATTATTCGTGACTTAGAGAGTTTGGATGTTGAGTGGTGTACGAGGTTTTGATGGATACCGGGCTAGTATGAAGGTGGAGTCGAACCTTATACTGCAAATTAAAGAAGCTCAAAGATGACGGCGAAGCTGTGGGCCGTGGTTCAAAATGTTGAAGAAGGTAAGCAGACGGAGTTTAAGGTTGATAATGACGGTATTGTATGGTATGGAGATAGGCTTTGTGTTCCCAATGATCGTACTTTGTGAGAAAGTTATGACTGAAGCTCATAGTTCTCCTTCACTATTCATCCCGGTTCTACCAAGATGTATATGGATTTGAAGCAGTACTTTTGGTGGAATGGCATGAAGCAAGATGTGGCGACGTTTGTGTCGAAGTGTATGATTTGTCAGTAGGTTAAGATTGAACATCAAAGGGCTAGTGGATTGTTACAGCCATTGGATATTCCAACATGGAAGTGGATAAGATATCTATGGATTTTGTGACTCGACTACCTCTTACTCGGAAGAAGCATGATGCGATTTGGGTAGTTGTTGATCGGCTAACCAAATCTGCTCATTTCTTTGCCAATCGAAGGATTATGGTATTGGTAAATTGGCGGAGATTTTTCAGCAAGATATCGTTAGACTTCATGGTACTCCGACGTCTATTGTGTCCGATAGAGATCCGCGCTTTACTTCTCGCTTTCTAGAAAGGTTTGCGAAAAGCTTGGGGTACTCGACTTAACTTTAGTACGGCATTTCATCCTCAAACGATGGTCACAGAGAGGACTATACAGACCTTAGAGGATATACTAAGGGCTTGTGCTTTAGAATGGACTGGCAGTTGGGATGAATATTTATGTTTAGTAGAGTTTGCTTATAACAACAGCTTGGCATGCTAGCGCTAAGGCGGCACCGCTTGAACTTCTTTATGGAAGGAAATGTAGAGCACCTATTTGTTGGGATGAAGTAGGTGAGCGCTGATTGAAGGACCGAAAATGATCGAGATCACTAATGAGAAAGTAGCTGTGGCTAGAGAGAAATTGAAGGAAGCTAGGTCTCGTCAGAAAAGTTATGCTGATAAGCATCGTCGTAATTTAGAATTTCGGGTTGGAGATCGTGTGTTTTTGAAAGTTTCGCAGTTTAGAGGTGTGAAACGTTTTGGAATCAAGGGCAAGCTTAGTCCTCGATTTATTGGACCGTTTGAGATTCTAGAACGTATAGTAGAAGTTTCGTATCGTTTAGCACTTCCGCCTCAGTTATCGCATGTTCATGACGTTTTCCATGTATCACTCCTAAGGGGATACAACTATCATCCGTTACACGTTGCTTCTTATCCGTTTGATCAAATTTAATCCGATATGTCTTTATCTCAAGAACCAGAAGCTATTCTGGAAAGACAAGAAAGAGTTATGAGAAATAAAGTTATTCCATTCGTTAAGATTCTTTGGAAAAATCATCCGGAACGTGAGGCTACTTGGGAAACCGAGGAGTCGATGCGTGCTAGTTATCCTCATTTCTTTGAATAGTTTGGTATGTTCTCATTTCGCTGCTTTTGCTTTCATTTCGTTCATTTCAATTTTCGAGACTAAAATTTTTCTTTAGAGGGGAAGAATTGTAAAACCTGAAAATCTAAAATCTGAGTAAAGACTAAAATACCCTTGGAACTAAAAATTATAAAATACGTAAAATATATTTATAACATTTAAAGAAATTAAAAGATTAACTTGTGAATACTTAAAAACCTAACTAAAATATATTACGTAATTGATTTTGGTACGACGAAGAATTAATGTTTCGTAAATGTTTTGGGTCGCGATTGTTTGTGTTCGTGAGCCAAGGGCCGAAGCCCATTTGGTGCGTGTGATGGTGTGACCGGTTGGACCCAAACCAAACCCAATTCCCTTTCCTAGTTTAACTCAAATACTACAACTATATATACCATACATAAAGTTTGGAACCCTAGTTTATTTGTCTCTTCTTTTTCTTTTCTCCCTATTCGGCCGAGACTCAACAAACACCCTTGGTGTCGAATTTTTGCTTCAACGAGTTAAGGTATAACGTTTATTCGTCTTCCTTTAACGTACCTTGCATGTATATGTCAAGTTATATTTGTTTAGTCGCGTTTTGTTTTGTTTCTTTTGTGGCCGAGAGTTGTGAACCGAAAACAAAGACAAACCCTAATTAATTGAACCTTGTAACAAATAAGAGACATGTAACGTAAGATGTAATATTGAATCGGGTCATGTATATGTTAAGTTAACAAGGTCGAAGTAAGCATGAGTTAGGACGAAACCCTAGATGGAACCGAATCATATATATAAGTTTTGAAGATGCATTAATTAAGTAAAGGTTATGTTAACGTAAACCCTAGTTTGATATGTTAATTGAATAAGTTATGCTAAACCCTAATAGTGTAAATGTGTAATTAATACGAGTAATAAGTAACTTATATGTCACATAAAATCATAAACGTGTATGGTGAAACATAAAAAGGAAAGATTATTTTGTGACGTGTTAGGTTAAGTAGCTAGTCATTAAAAGACGTAACATGTAAGTTAATGCATATTAATGAGATATTAAAGAATGAAAAACCCTAAACTTTAATGAATGACATATGAACCCTAATTTACGCTATTAATATTAAAACATTTAAGTCTAAATTAATTATAGAAACCCTAAAATATTATAAGATCATTGTGACGATTATGGAATCATTAATAATATACGACATTAATGTATATAGGTTCTGTGAAGAAGGAGTAATTCTTTGCTTTCTCTGTTTCTACTTTTGATCTTTTGCTTTGGAATAAGGTACGGACATTCTGTCTTACTTTAAGACACTTACGTTATCATACAGACATTCTGACCTTTTCAGTAAAGGTTTCGTATAAAGTTTTCTTTTCGCTTTCATATTAGGATTTCCTAAGCCTTTGCTATGAACCCTAATGTGTCTATTTGAACTGTTGCTTATCTGAACTTTGATTTTTGAATCATAAAACATTTGATTTTGAACTATATGATATGAAGACTTTGATTTTGAAAACATGATTAAACATTTGATAAAATATGATCTATGTCAGTTATGACATTCTTATTTGACCTCAGATAGTTTGACACCCGAGCCAATTATTAACTAGTCATGGGGGTTCCATGTCCGTCAAGAAATGCACTTCTCGACATGACTCTAGGGCAAGAGAGTGAAGTTCGCCACGCCCCTTATCCGTCATATCTGTTATGAGCTCAATTTGAATTATATTATTAAAGTATGTCTGTGGGGCGTATGGGTGCATCCTAGATCTGTTATATGCTATATATTATATGTTTATGCTATATGTTGTCTCATGATTGATGCTGCGTGCATGCACGTCCTTCATAACTCTGGTAGGTCTCCCCTACAAAAATGTTGCCTTATGTGATTATGATATGTTTTTGATATGGCATATGTGTCTGGGCTCGAGGTAGTTAGCTATAAAACTTATTCTTATATCCTGAATTATCTTTTGAAAGACTATGATTTCACTATCTTTCTTTCACTTTATGTCGTATTCGTTCTTGTTTCATATTCGTTTTGCTTGTATATCTGTTCACTGGGCTTTTGAAGCTCACCGACTTTTCTTTTCTTCCGCCAAGTGTATCTAAGCATTGGAGCTGGGTATTGCTTTGGGATGAGTGTTGAGTGGACTTACCTTAGAGATTTTAGCTTTGATTTTATGATGCCATTTAGACTTTATATTTTAGACATTTCATTTGGAGTTTATTTTCCGCTGGGACCTATGTATTGAAGTAATTTGACTTGGATTATTTCCATATTTATGTTGAAGATTTCTTTTGGTTTATATGTTTGCTTTGATATGACACCATTACTTGTGATTCCTTTACCCTTGTCGGGTCGGGGCGTTACAAAAACAAACTGACTCACAATGATGAACCTACAGTAATGAATCCACATACACCATATTCTTGAGTGTCCAGTTTCAACTACTACTAAAAGTGATACATTTCAACCTGATCTGTTTTGACCCGTTATGTAACCCATCCATGTTTCCATGCATTATGTTGTACAAACCTTTTCGGTGCACGATGTCAGTTCTTTCACATACGTCATATAATTTGCATTATGTTATACAAACCATTAAGTTATTGCACAAAGAAATTTAATCTTCCAGTCCTTTTGCACCCACTTGGGCCTAATGAAGCAATATTTCAAACTATGGGACTGTCTAGAATCAGCATATGAATTGCTCTCAACTTATGAAGTATGAAGCTAAAATGAATATCAGATTAATAAACTCAAAAGCTTAATAACTGTTTTATTCCAAAAACCAAAACATTACTTTTGCCACCCTTACGAAAATGTTCTTATTTTGACCCGTTACACAAGCGCTAGACCCGCCCATTTTCCCACCCTTACGAATATTTATTCAAAGAGCAGCCATACCATCCAAGATGTTGTGCGTATGGCATGGCATCCGGTTCCTAATACTTATGTATCATGATCCCTTTACGCTTTGGCGCGTTATGGAAGTAATCGAGCATATCGCTTTTCGATGACGCTCCAATTCGACCTACATGATGTCAGCCGGATCATGAGCTTTTTCAAGATTTCGAATAACCGATAACTCACATCCCGAGCCTTTCGTAGAGCTTTCACTTGTTCCAATATCTATAGTTGATACATGTAGTTAAGAATGTTAAGTTTAGGTGGCGGGTCCATGAACTCGAAATCAAGTAAATTTTCGATTTTTGACTACTTCAGAAGCAAAAGAATGTTCCCCAGATTCACCCTCCAGATTTCTGGGATGGGGTTGTCGAAGCATTTCTTTTTGTAAAATTTTGCGGTAAAAATACAGTAACAGGTACCGGGCCTAATAGTAAACAAACTACAAGACCTAAATTTAGCTAAGTTAGTGTAATCTGACTATAACTATCAACAATATTCACTATGCAGATACACTAAGATGTCAAGGGTCAGATCTATTTGAACTTTGTTTATAAAAACATTTTAACCCCAAAGACCTAACAAACTTTGCCCCCATGAAAGGATCCAGTGATGTAACCAACAGACTTTCTCATTCAAATAGACACACTTGATCATAAACATGGTTGATACATATGATAAGTCATCAGGAATGTAAATGCACCCTTACGTCTCTTACAACACTTATGCAACAAGAAAATTAAAACACACTTACAAACATATTTGACAAAGTAACGTTATAACTACGACATGCACTCCTCCTTGTTGCACTTACTTTCAAATTTCACCAAGAAAGCTTGATATCAGATCTGAAAGCGTTCGAAAATAAAACCAAGTTAGTGATGATTTATTAACAAACTTGTGTAAAATCAGATTCTACAAAATGGGAGAACATAGTACCTTATATATTTTGAAGCACATCGAGAATGCGCTGCAACTCGTTGACAACAATTTCAATTTTCATCCGCTGTGGTGGGGAATCCACAGAGCACGATACTCCAATCTTGATAATTGCAACCAAACATTCCTCCACTTTCTTTGCATTCGCTTCCGTACTTTGCAACACAATTGCATCATCATCAATAACATCAATTACATGATCTGGTAATGCCATGTAAGCAAATTTATGAAGGCTAAGTCCATCGTTGAACATGTCATCTGTTGGCTTTTTCCCGGTCATCACCTCTAGTAATAATACTCCAAAACTATAGACATCCCCAAAACTTGTCATCTCGCTCCCGAGACCATACTCTGCGAATTAAAAACAGTTACTTAAGTTACAAACAGTAATTTGTAAGTTTATGTAAACATTATGGAATACTACCTGGAGGTGTATAACCAATTGTTCCTTTAACCCCGGTTGAGCTGTTTTGGTTTAAATTTGTACCAAGTAGGCGAGCTAAACCAAAGTCTCCAACATGAGCCACCATATCATCATCAAGTAGAATGTTACTAGGCTTCAAGTCACCATAAACAATAGTGGTTTGGCAGCGGTTGTGAAGATAATCAAGTGCGGTGGCAACATCTCTGAGAATGTTTATTCGTTGAAGAAGGTTCAGTTTCGATGTATTTGCACTTGAATGAAGCCAGCTGTGTACACTTCCATTGGGCATAAGCTCGTAAACCAGAGCTTTAAAATCATTGCCTTGGAAATCAGTACTTGAACATGAAGTTATTATCTTCAACAGGTTACGGTGTCGAATATTCTGCCATGCTTCACATTCTGGTAGAAAACTTCTGTGAGCTCCTTTATTTTGAAGATGCAAAACTTTGACTGCAACAGGTTTATTATGATTAGAATCGAGGATTCCTTTGTAAACCGAGCTAAACCCACCCTCCCCAATCAAATTTGATGCAGAGAAGCCATCAGTAGCCTTGAGAAGTTGATGGTATGAAACTTTCATGAACCGTTCACTCCCTGACGATTGAGATGGTTGACTTTTGCGTTTCTTCTTACACAAAAGATACACACAACATAATACGACGAGCAACGTGACTGCAATCACGATGACTAATATGAAGAAAGGAAACCTTTTTTTCTTACTACCCGCCTCTTTGCATTTGGGTAACTCAAGTGCAACCAAACCACCACAAAGCTTATCGTTCCCCAAAACTGAAAATGCACTTGTATTGGCAAACACTCCTACAACCGGTACTTCACCCTCAAAATCATTAAAGGATAGGTTCAAATACTCTAAGGATTTCCATTTCCCTAAAAATTTTGGAATTCTACCTGATAAATTATTTTCAGAAATGTCGAGTACCCCCAATCCTCCCAAGGAACTTAATGAAGATGGTATTGTGCCTTCAAATCTATTGCCACCAAGGTATAAGTCTGTAAGGCTAATACACTCACCAAGGCTACTAGTAATGTTGCCTGATAAATTATTATGAGATAAATAGAGCTCGCTCAACAACTTAAGATCTTTAACCTCGGCTGGAATTGAACCAGAAAGGCGGTTTTGAGAAAGATCTAAAAAATAAGTTAGTGATGGAAGTTGAAGAAGTTGCTTGGGTATTTTTCCACTGAGTCTGTTGTCTACAAGGGTTAACCCATTAAGGTTTTTGCACTTCGCAAGGCTTGATGGAATATGGCCTTCTAATTTGTTGGGTCCTAAATAAAGTACAGTCAACATGGATAAGTTCCCAATGGCATCAGGGATAGGCCCTGAAAATTGATTGCTATTTAGATCAAGAACTTGTAGCTTTTGAAGTTTACCAATGGAAGTTGGAATTTTTCCTTTTAATAAATTAGGTCCTAAATCTAAAATGGTCAAACCAACTAGACTACCTATACTTGAAGGGAGGCTTCCAAATAATTGATTGTCTCCTAAACTTAGAGTGCTGAGTTGATGAGAGAGATTACCTATTGATATCGGAAGCACTCCTATAAGGTTGCAACGAGCAAGTTCCAATGGATGCCGACTATTGTCATGGATGACACGAGGGAATACTGTGAGAGTGAGATTCTGGACGGTTTCAGCATTTGGAAAATAGAAGGCGAAAAATGCTCTTTCGATTTTAGAGTGAATTGGGTTAATTAAGTGCTGATAAGTTGGTAATTCGTTGATGCAAATAAAAGAAATATTTAAAAAACAAAGGGGATGATTTGATAGGTGGTGGTTGTTATGATGGAAACTATTTTGTAATGCAACCACACAAATTTTGAAAAGATAAGTTTATTTCAAATCCTTAGCACATACTATTACTCCGTATTATGTTCATGTAAAATTTGTATTCGATTCCATTATATTGTTTTTTTGCTACACTTGATGTATTTTAGCATTGGATTAAGACTTATGTATTTTACAGTATATTAAACACACTATATGAGAACTCGACATTCAACTTGGGTGGTGCAAGTGGTGTTGATGACACATTCATCCACAACATTTGATGTCGTTGAATCTATAAAAAGCAGCCACTAAACTCGGGTAATAATATTGAAAATCAACACTACAATATGTGTCGAGTGCTACATATCTGAACGGTGGTGGAGATAAAGGGGGGTCCGAGGGGTCACGTGACCTCCCGGCGAAAAATATTGTAGTGTAAATTTTCGAAAATTTCCACTATATTGATGAACCTAAACAAACTGATTTCAATACTCACAATGATGAACCAACAGTAATAAATCAACGTACACCATATTCTTGAGTGTCCCGTTTCAACCACTACTAAGAGTGATACATTTCAACCTGATCTTGTTTTGACCCATTTCCCAACCCGTCCATGTTTCCATGCGTTATGTTGTAGAAACCTTTTCGGTGCACGATATCAGTTCTTTCTCATACGTCATATATTTTTCATGAACTCGAGTTACCTTTTTATACAAACCATTAAGTTATTGCACAAAGAAATTTAATCTTCCGTCTCTTTTGCACCCACTTGGGCCTAATGAAGCAATATTTCAAACTATGGGACTGTCCAAATTCAACATATGAATTGCTCTCAGCTTATGAATTGAAGTATGAAGCTAACATGAATATGAGACTAATAAAGTTAAAGGCATAATAACTATCTTAATGGGTCCTATGTGGGAAAAATGAATATGTACTGCATATAAGCTCCTAGATTGTTTTATTCCTAAAACCAAAACATTACTTTTGTAATAATATTTAGCACGATAACAACTATAGGGGATTATAATAAAAATGGGCAAAAACATTCGGGCCTACCTGATCCTTACAAAAAATGTTCTAGTTTTGACCCGTTACACAAGCGCTAGACACGCCATTTCTCACCCTTCTTACGAATATTTATTCAAAGAGCAGCCATACCATCCAAGATGTTGCAACATAAAGCTGAGGTCCGGTGCAATTGGCACGGCATCCGATTTCTGATACTTATGTATTCCTGACCCCTTAAGGTTTTGCAGCTTTATGGAAGTAAACTGTCATGAGCATATTGCTTTTCTGATGACGTCCCAATTCGACCCACATGATGTCGAGTAACTGAGAACTCACTTCCCGAGCCTTTCGTAGAGCTTTCACTTGTAAGTAATGAGTGCTACACCAGTCTCCACAGTATTTGTTAACACAGACAGGACTGACATCATAAATTCAGACGTTAAATCTTCGTTTACACAAATAAATTCTTCACATGTTAATAGCAGTTTAGCGAGCAGCGTGTTGTTCAATGCTCCCAATATCCATAGTTGATACAGGTACACATGTAGTTAAGAATGTTAAGTTTAGGTGGCGGATCCATGAACTCGAAATCAAGTAAATTGTCGATTTTTGTCGATTCGCCCTCTGGATTTCTAGGATGGGATTGTCGAAGCATTTCTTTTTTGTACACGTTTTCTGTAAGACGGTAACAGGTACCGGGCCTAATAGTAAACAAACTACAAATACCTAATAGTAATTTGACTACAACTTTCAAAAAAATTCACTATGTAGATACGCCTAACGAAATAGTGAAACACCCATAATCTCCAAGTACATGTTTGACAGATGTAACCAGTCATCAGGGGTGTAAATGCACTCTTACATCTCTTATAGTACTTATGCAACAAGAAAACTAAAACACACTTACAAACATATTTGACAAAGTAACATTTACGTAACTAGGACATGCACTCCTCCTCGCTGCAGTTACTTTCTAATTTCACCAAGAAAGCTTGGTATTAGACCTGAAAGCGTTCAAAAATAAAACAAAGTTAGTGATGATTTATTAACAAACTCATGTAAAATCAGATTCTACAAAATGGGAGAACAGAGTACCTTATATATTTTGAAGCACATCGAGAATGCGCTGCAACTCGTTGACAACAATTTCAACTTTCATCCGTTGTGGTGGGGAATCCACAGAGCACGATACTCCAATCTTGATAATTGCAACCAAACATTCTTCCACTTTCTTTGCATTTGCTTCCGTACTTTGCAACACAATTGCATCAACATCAATAACATCGATTACATGATCCGGTAATGCCATGTAAGCAAATTTAGGAAGGCTAAGACCATCGTTGAACATGTCATCTGTCGGCTTTTTCCCGGTCATCACCTCTAGTAATAATATTCCAAAACTGTAGACATCCCAGGTACTTGTCATCTCGCTCCCGAGACCATACTCTGCAAATTAAAAACAGTTAGTTAATTTACAAACTGTAATTTGTAAGTAAATATAAGCATCATGGAATACTACCTGGAGGCGCATAACCAATTGTTCCTTTAACCCCGGTTGTGCTGTTTTGGTTTAGATCTGTACCAAGTAGTCGGGCTAAACCAAAGTCTCCTACATGAGCCACCATATCATCATCAAGTAGAATGTTACTAGGCTTCAAGTCACCGTGAACAATCGTTGTTTGGCAGCGATTGTGAAGATAATCAAGTGCTGTTGCAACATCTCTGAGAATGCTTATTCTTTGAAGAAGGTTCAGTTTCGACGTATTTGCACTTGAATGAAGCCAATCGTATACACTTCCATTGGGCATAAACTCGAAAACCAGCGCTTTAAAATCATTGCCTTGTAAATCGGTACTCGAACATGAAGTTATTATCTTCAACAGATTACGGTGCCGAATATTCCGCCATGCTTCACATTCTGCTATAAAACTTTTGTGAGCTCCCTTATTTTGAAGATGCAGAACTTTGATTGCAACAAATTTGTCATCATCGGGATCGAGGATCCCTTTATAAACAGAACTGAAGCCACCCTCTCCAATCAAATTTGTTGTAGAGAACCCATCGGTAGCCTTGAGAAGTTGATGGTATGAAACTTTCATGAACCCCTCACTCCCTAATGATTGAGATGGTTGACTGTTGCGTTTCTTCTTACACAAAAGATACACAAAACATAATACGACGAGCAACGTGACTGCAATCAAGATGACTAATATGAAGAAAATAAACCGTTTTTTCATACTACCCGTACTACCCGTCTCCTTGCATTTGGGTAACTTAAGTGTAACCAAACCACCACAAAGCCTATGGTTCCCCAAAACTGAAAATGCACTTGTATTGGCAAACACTCCTACAACTGGTACTTACCCCTCAAAATCATTAAAGGATAGGTTCAAAAATTCTAAGGAATTCCATTTGCCTAAGAATTGAGGAATTTTATCAAACAAATTATTTTGAGAAATGTCGAGTACCTCCAATCCTCTTAAGGAACCTAATGAAGATGGTATTATGCCTTGAAATTGGTTGCCACTAAGGTATAACTTCGTAAGGCTAAGGCACTCACCAAGGCTACTAGTAATGGGGCCTGATAAATTATTATAAGTTAAATAGAGCTCGCTCAACTTATTGAGGTTTTTAATCTCTGATGGAATGGAACCAGAAAAGTTGTTGTATGAAAGATCTAAAGCAATAGTTAGTGATGGAAGTTGAAGAAGTTGCTTGGGTATGTTTCCACTAAGTCTATTGTCTGCAAGGTCTAAAAAGTTAAGTTCTTTACAATTCCCAAGACTTGATGGAATTTGGCCTTCTAATTCGTTGGAAAATAAAAAAAGTACAGTCAACAATGATAAGTTCCCAATGGTGTCAGGGATAGGCCCAGAAAATTCATTACTATATAGACCAAGAACTTGTAGCTTTTGTAGTTTACCAACGCTAGTGGGGATGTTTCCTTTGAATCGATTAGCTCCTAAACCTAAATTGGTCAAACCAACTAGACTACCTATACTTGAAGGGAGGCTTCCAAATAAGTGATTTTCTCTTAAATGTAGAAAGCTGAGTTGATCAGAAAGATTACCTATTGATATCGGAAGCACTCCTATAAGGTTGCAATTAGAAAGTTCCAAATGTACTAATCTAGTGCAGTTTTTCAGGGAATCGATAAACCTCATGTGATCAGATTCTCCGCGTCCATGGAAGTTGTTATTCTGTAATCTAATTGAATAAATATCTCTTAGTTTTGAAAAGTCGATAGTCAACTTCCCACTAAAACTGTTGTTGCTCATTTCAAGATATCCTAATTTAGAACAATTAGAAAGAGAAGGTGGAAGAACTCCGGTCAGTTCTTTACCCCATAACTGAAGGAACTCAAGATTTGGGAGCTGGTTACCAATTTATGAAGGAAGACTACCAGTGAGGTGATTAACAGCTAAGGAAAAATTAGCTAGGAGTGAGAGGTTGAAAATGGAATGTGGGATGCTTCCATATAAGTTGCAGTCATAACAATATAATACCTTCAAGCTTTTCCAATGACCCAAGGTATCTGGAATGGTCCCACCCAACGGGTTCTCTGTAGCAGCGAACACTTCCATTGATGTAATATTCCCCAAGAAAGGTGGGATTCCACCTGTTAACTTATTGTTGTAAATTTTAAGAGTAGCAAGTTTCGTGAGTAAACTCATCTCCTTGGGTATACTTCCAGTTAGCTTATTCTGAGAGAGCCAAAGGTCTTCGAGGTTAGAACAACCAGACACGTTTACTGGAATGACTCCACCAAATTTGTTTATACTAAGATAAAGATGGCGTAGCCTAGATAGACGACCGAGTTCATGAGGAATGGTACCTTGAAAGCTGTTGTTCCATATACTAAAGTAACGGAGTAAGCTGAGGTTTCCTACATGAGAAGACAACGAGCCTTCTAAGCCTTGTGATTGCAGCCATAAAACAGTCACTCGTTTGTGCCGCTTTCCACATGAAATACCACTCCAGTCACAGAAATGAAAGGAATGGTTCCAGGAGGTTAGAACTTTGTATGGATCATAGGTGATCTTTGACTTGAAGGACAACAACGCGAGATAATCTGTCTCATTACCGCCATATGAAGCAGAGACGGTGGCGGAAGTAAGACATGTTATCGCGAGACAGTAAAAAAGAAAAGAAATAAGAGAAGAAGATGATAAGTGAATTATTGCTTGTGGTGACTTCATTTTTGGAAATTAACTTAAATTCATAAGAGTATGTATCGGCTTTTTATAGTCTGGTTGAGCAAGAATATTGGGGGTAGGGGAAACTTTGAATGGAAAAAATTGGGATATTATACTATTAAAACATTCAATGCCAATAATATAATTTAAGGGATATTATACTAGACTTATTGTGCACTGTAACTTTTTCAATGCCAATAATATAATTTAAGGGATATTATACTATTAAAACATTCTATGCGAGTCTTATTTTCTATGTGAGTTTTTCAAAGATGTAAGCAACTTGACACCTTCCTTTTGGTTCAAAACTTCTTCTATACATGAAGCAATTGTTTAACATTCTATGTGAGTCTTATTGCGTTTTATCTATTAATACTATTAAAACGTTCTATGTGAGTCTTATTTTCTCTTGTTTAAACAAGTCAGTTGTAATATGCAGATAAACCGTTTGATAAAATGTCTCAATGAAATACTTTACAGATTACACAATAATTCCATTTGTTAACTATCATTTTAGCATAAATCCTTTTTTGCTATGAATCTTGGTGGCGCTTGAAGGAGTACGAACTTATAGGATAGCGAAAATATTTGAGTGTACGTATACCCATTAATTAATTTCAGTGATATTTAGTATAGCCTTGAAACAATAATATGATACATATTTACGTTTAGTTGTTATTGCCTTTTGTTGTTAACATGATCTTATTTAGTGAACTAAGTTTTATAAATTTTCTTTTGTCAATTAATGAAGTTTGTATGCAAAACTATTTGAAATTTGTGGAGCAAGCCCATATCGAAATCAATGATTTGCCTATTTGTTCTTTTCCTTATGGGATCCTTTCCTCACGGAGCGTTCAGAAGACATGCACTAAAACCCTATAATTTGAAGGTAATATGTTCAAACAAGTCAGTTGTAACATGCACATACACTGTTTGATAAAATGTCTCAATGAAATACTTTACAAAATAACTGTTGGAAATATAATGACAAAACAATAGTTAAAGTTGTAAGATTAGTGTTATAAATTGTAATTAGAATAGTTTAGTGTATATATGTATTTTTAGTTTAAAAGTCTGTAAACCCAAGTGTTTGAGCCGGGTCCAAAAAGAAACGGTTATTTAGTCTAGGGTCATAACGTTTAGAATATAGGACGTGTCTTTTAGGAATCGTTGTGTCTTTTGTTCTACCAGACATGAAGCACCGATTCATATAGTATAAATAGGGATTAGCAAAGGGGTTCACCCAATCTTCCTTGTTTTTCTTTTATGTACTCTTGATCATTCGATCCTGGACATATGGAGATATCAAGATTCAAGACCTGTAAACAATAACTCAATTTATTAACTCAAGGTATTGCGTTTCTTTGTTGAAGAAAACTTGGGAGTGGGAACACTAGACTTATATTGCATTATTATAACTTTAATCATGCCAACTAGTAACACCTTTTGTCTATCATCCACTAATTCTTTGACTAATAATAACTATTTTCTATGTATAAAAGATTTAGAAAAAAACTTGGGAGTGCAAAGACTAGACTAATATTGCATTATAACTTTAATTTAAGGGATAATGGTCCAAGATGTCTATTAGATAACGTTAAATAATTTAACAATGGAAGAAACTTACCAAAGTCTCATTAGTCTGCCATGCACGTGTTTGATTATAAAATGCGTGCATTAAAAAACACAACCAATCAAGAAATGATTTTTTGTTAAATTGGAAGGTGGGTTGTTAATGATTCATGCACTTTTAGGATTTTCAATCTCCTCCTTTCTCTAGTCTACATGTGCTCTTGCTGTTTTCTCAAATTCTGTAATTCTTCTTCCATGGCAGATTTCTCGTTTTCTTCCTGTTTTTGTGCTCCAACAAGGATGTGTCGAAATCCTGAATTGAATGTGGTTTAACTATAGTGACACACTGCATGTATTCTTTAGTAGTGACACACTGCATGTATTCTTTAGTAGTCAATATCAGTTCATGGTACACCACATGCCAGCCCATGTAAAGCCAAGGTTGGGTGCAAATGGCACGCTCTGGTTCCTAATACTTATGTATTCATGATCCCTTTAGGTTTTGCAGCGTTATAGAAGTAAACTGAGCATAATGCTTTTCTGATGACGCCCAATTCGACTCACATGATGTCAGCCGGATCATGAGCTTTCTCAAGATGTTGAGTAACTGAGAACTCACTTCCTTAGCCTTTCATAGAGCTTTCAATTGTAACTAATTAGTGCTACGCCAGGCCTTTCATAGAGTTAATTGTAACTAATTAGTGCTACACCAGTCTCACAGTATTTGTAGCTTCCCATTGTTAGTAGATGTTGACTAAGGTTAGATGATCGTTTTAGGCACAAAAAACTTTCTTTGTGCATCATTGCTTTTTTCTGGGCTTACGGACTAAAGAATAATTCAGACAGGACAGAAAGCATGGATACAATCGTTAAACTTCGTTTACACAACTAAATTCTTCATATGTTAAAAGCAGTTTAGCAGTTAGCAGTACCTTTTTGACTAATAACATAAAGTTATATAGCATTATAACTTTAATTTAAGGGATAACGGTCCAAGATGTCTATTAGATAACCTTAATTAATATACCAATGGAAGAAACTTACCAAAAGACTCATTACCCAGCAGTGCCTTCTTGACTAATAACACAAAGTTGTTTTGTTTTTTTTCTCCGCGCTAACCAATCAAGAAATGATTTTTGTTAAATTGGAAGGTGGGTTGTTATGATTCATTCCCTTTCAGGATTTTCAATCAAGAAATGAACCAGCTGAGTTTTGTTATCATGTTTATGATGGACTGGGTGTTCTTGTTCTAGTTATGTTTTATGTTAAGTATACACAAAAGGAGGACTTGATCAAAGTTAATCGCAACAGATTCGTATACCATTTGTTAGTGCATAGGTATCAAAAATAAGTTAAACATATACAAATAAAGAGTTTATTGGCCCGAGTGTTGCAGCGGGTATGAAAACATTTATTTTGCAGTTAAAAATAAAAGACGCAACTTGTAAACAATCATGCAATTTGGTACAGAACTTCTATACTAGAAGCAATTGTTTAACTAAGCTGTTTTGTTTTGTGTGTTGTCTTTAATGAATTTAAACACATTTAGATTGGTTTTTTGTTAAACTCGAAGGTGGGTTATGTTATTTGGTTTGTGTTCATGTTTTTCATGGAGTGGGTATTGTCGTTTTATTTCAAATCTATCTATTATATTAATACTACTAAAACATTCAATGCAACTCTTATTTTCTCGAGTTCAAACAAGTCAGTTGTAATATGCACATAAACGGTTTGAATGAAATACTTTACAAGATAACTCAATTTATTAACTATCATTTTAGCATGAAATACTTTACAAGATAACTCAATTTATTAACTAAAGGTATTGCATTATAACTTTAATCATGCCTTCCAAGTAGCACGACTACTTTTGTCTATCATCCACTAATTCTTTGACTTGTAATAACTATTTTATATATATAAAAGACTTAGAAGAAAACTTGAGAGTGGGAAGACTAGACTTATATTGCATTATAACTTTAATTTAAGGGATAAATGTCCAAGAAGTCTAACATATAACCTTAAACAATATAACAATTGAAGAAACTTACCAAAGACTCATTAGTTAGCCAGTAACATAAAGGAGCTAGTAGTACCTTATTCTACCACTAACATAAAGCTGTTTTGTTTTTTGTCCGCCATGCATATGATTCGTACCTTTTAGGATTTTCAATCAAGAAATGAACCAGCTGGGTTTTGTTATCATGTTTATGATGGATTGGGTGTTCTTGTTCTTGTTGCGTTTTATGTTAAATATTAACCAAAGGAGGACACGATTGAAATTAATAGCAACAGATTTGATACCATTTTTCTAATGCATAGGTATGAAAAATAAGTTAAACAAAATTAATCGCAACAGATTTAATACCATTTTCCTATTGCATGGCTATGAAAAATAAGTTAAACACTTAAGATAACCGTATAGAAATAATGATTTTATTATTATTATTATTATTATTATTATTATTATTATTATTATTATTATTATTATTATCATTATTATTATTTTTAATTTTTAGTTTTATTATTATTATTATTATTATTATAAAACATCACTTTATTAAAAACTCATAGGATTTACAAGAAATTGGTGGGAAGCCGAGAAAACCAACTGGCCCCCACACCTTTATCAATAGCAAAACCAATCCTATTAAGAATATGAACCGCGGCACGCGCCCAAAATCTTGAGTCATAGAAAAACCGTCGATGCGCTAGCAAGGTTTGATCCTTTTCAAGTTCGCCAAATGACTAAAAGGAAAAGGGAGAAACCCATATCCAATATCCGCATTATTTAGCATCGATTTGACACGCCATCGCAGCATCCAAATATCCCAGATTGCCAAGGGTGACGATCCCTAAGATCAACACATACATCACTCCACTATCCCAAGAGTAAAGCAAGATATCACTGGGCGCAAGGATTCTGTCCCCATCTCCGCAAAGCCCAATATCCACCTCCTTTGAAAGCAGAAATTCGGATCGAGAGCATATATCAACAAGAACATCGCCATAAGGTTATGCCGATGTTTAATGCCAACAATACCTCACAAGCATCGAAACAAAATGATCCCCATAAATATCTCCCGTAAAATACCTTAGAACAAGTCAACACGTACCAATGCTGAAAAGAGGAACACCCAACCGATAGCCTAGCACACAACGATAAGCCCTTGCATTCATTTATTATTATTATTATTATTATTATTATTATTATTATTATTATTATTATTATTATTATTTATTTTTATTCTTAATTTTTAGAATGACAACTAACAATATCACAATATACAAACCACAAACTATCTCAAATGTTCTAACTAGGACTTCAACTGAAAAACATTCTGGTTTGTGAGTTTCTCACACAATTAGGGTACCATTGGGACAAAAGACTTTTGATACAAATCACGAGTTATTGGCCCGTGTGTTGCAGCGGGTACCAAAACATTTATTTTGTAGTTATAAAATAAAGGTATAACAATAATATATTTTTCTTCCATGTAACATTCCTTCTTCTGTGGATTAATCGTTAGTATTAACTCCCTTTAGTTGGTCTTTTATTTGGATGTAGGCCTTGTAGATTTAGGGTTCGATTTTGATTTTAGGGTTTCGCTGTTCCTATTGTCGGCATAAATTCTTTATCATTGATTCATCAATTCTCCATAATGTGAGTTGGTTAGGCTATCATGATGATTGACGGATGTTTTTTTTGTTTTTTTAATCGTTTTTTCTGCTTTTGATGCTCTTCTGTTTTAAGTGAGTTTTTAGGGTAGGATTACTTATTTTTTTCTTTATGGCATCTGGGTTAAAATCACAGTATGGTTGACAATGATGCTATATTATTTCAAGCCCAATCCTTCTTCGTATGCTGCCATGTTCAAGTTTACTCCTCATAAGAAAATTGTCCAATTGACTGAAATGAGGAGTAAAGAGTGTGTCGAAGGGGCTAACGTGACCATTCCATTGGAGGTGGTGGATGAGATAAGTAGCAGGTTTGCTCATACGCTGTTTGGTTACTTCATTGGCAAATTTCACGTTCCCTATAGTCTAAAAATTACGTGAAAAACACTTGCTAAATTCGTATAGAGAGTTGTTTAATAATGGGTTCTTCTTATTTCAATTCTCGACTATGGTAGGTATGGAGAAGGTTTTAGAAACTGGTCCATGGCTAATCCGTTCACTTGTTTATTTGAGGTATATGTTGTAGATCTTGATTGATGAGTTGCTGCTCTATGATTTTGTTGTATAGCATATAGATAATATCATGAAAATAAAACTAGTTATCTCACAGGACACTGATTTATTGTCTTACCAAATGTTTTTTTTTTCTCTAACAATATTGAGTTGAATTTTTGGTCCCATTAAACTCGCTGCTATCTTGGGTCTGCGGACGGAATCTGCCTTTTTTTTCCCAATATAACTTTTCCAGACTCATCAAAGAAACGTGATTCAAGGACAAGGGTGCCATTGTCCGGGACAGCCACGATGGATTTCTTCGGCGGGAGTGAGCCAACATCTAATTCAGGACCATCTTTGGCGGCCTTAAAGACATTGGCCTTGTAGCAACATTGTCTAAGGCTATCAAGGTAATCAACCATCTCCATAGTAAGCAAGTATACATCCAAACACACATGCTTTTAAAAGAGGATCTTTAGGCGGCTCAAGACTCAACTTCATAGTCGCATCTACATCATCTCTCAACGCGATGTAGTCTATGAGTATGCGTCCATTATTACCTTCATAGCTAAGAGTACCACACTTATAATCGACTTTATCGACCCAAATTTCCGATAAGTCTATCGGGTTCTGACGGTTGCACATCTGGAAGCACTTATTAGCCGTAGTAACGAAAAGTTTCACGTAAATCTCAAGCGCCGATGAAAACGGAGCAATATAGCAAGGGCTAGGACTCCCGAAGTATACAAATGCATTGTTGCATATACCGATCGTGTCATACCACTCACGATAGAAATACGCAACATGGCCATTCTCATTCCTATTTAGCGGCAATCTTTCATCAGAGACTAACTCATCAGCTTCAACTAACGAAACGATCCCATGCATTTTCCCTTTCTTAAAAGAATCATCTGCAACGATGATGTTCATGCAGAACATCTCGAATTGAGGGTTTACATTTTCAGGCCTGATATGATGGTTCTACAGATGTTCTGCATGAACATCATCGTTGTAAAAAAAATATATATATATCAACCTTTTCAATATGTATATGCAAAGAGTAAGAGCATATTTACACAAATTATAACTTATACTTCTCAAACAATATTGGGTAAACCCTCGATTCGAGATGTTTGCATGAACATCATCGTTGCAGATGATTCTTTTAAGAAGGGGAAAATGCATGGGATCGTTTCGTTAGTTGACGCTGATGGGTTATTCTCTGATGAAAGATTGCCGCTAAATAGGAATGAGCATGACCTTGAGATTTACTTGAAACTTTTTGTTACTACGGCTAATAAGTGCTTCCAGTAGACTATCGGAAATTTGGGTCGATAAATTCGATTATAAGTGTCGTACTCTTAGCTATGAAGGTAATAGTGGACACATACTCATTGAATACATCGCGCTGAGAGTTGCTGTAGACGCGACTATGAAGTTCAGTATTGAATCGCCTAAAGATCCTCTTTTAAAAGCATGTGTGTTTCGATGTATATTTGCTTACTTGGAGATATGCTTGTTCACCTTGATGGGTTAGACAATGTTGTTACAAGGCCATTGTCTTTAAGGACGCCAAAAATGGTTCTGAATTAGATGTTGGCCCACTCCTTGAAGCACGTTTCTTTGATGAGTCTGGAAAAGTTATATTGAGAAAAAAACGCAGATTCCATGCGCAGATCCAAGATAGCAGCGAGTGGCGTATGCCCTTGAAGAAAAATTATTTTTTAAAATTGACAATTCAGTGGAGCAAAGGTCAAGTTGCCACACCATTTGTTTACCCCACCTTAACAGTGACAAGAAATAATTAGTAAGAGTTTGAATTGTTGTTATTATGCAGGTCCAAGTCTTCCTACTGTCCCAAGCCTTCCTACTGTTAGATTGTTATATTGTGGAGTTTTCTCAGTTAAAAGACTACAATAATATTTTGATTCTGAAGTATAGTAAAAAGGCTTTAATGTTTAGAACTTTTGGAGAGGCTAAAAGAGATGAAGCAGAGTTATGTCAAGTGATAAAAGACACAGATGATGATAGTTTGCAAGTGTGAAAGAATCAATGGCTGTAGAGAATTTTTTATGTCTGATTAGAGATCTTTAAACACTTGATATGAAATGGTTAACTCAACTAGTTCGTTGGGTTTCTCTTAGAAGAGCTAAATGACCTCAAATGTCGATTATCTTATTATCGTAACTTGGAGATGATCAACTGATTTTAAGTCTGATTGCTTTTGTTGTTATTCGCATGAAGTGGCAGCCAACACTTTTTAGGAATTTATGTGGCTGGTTTAGTATGCTAGTTTCTTTGCAAGTAACGGTTACGAAGCATGTCATTATAGTGATATCTCGTCTTATAATAGGCAGCATCATCCAATCGTCCTGCATCTATATAAAGATTCGAAAGAAGAATTCTTCCAGGACCATGTGACAGTTCTGCCTTAAACTTTCAGCTGCTTTTTCGCCAATTTCAACATTACCATAACGTTGGCTAGATCGTAGTAAACCGGAAGAAGTGACTGCCCTTTAGTGTCCTACTGTCCGTACTGTCCATTATGTTCACCAATTCATCAAGACAGTCACTAGAAGACGCATACTATTTTGAAAACACAATGATAAAACCAATGTTTCTTGAATAGCTTTAGGTATTTCTTTAGTCACGATTAAGTATTTCTTTAGTCAGACTTACGTAATTTGCAATTGCAGGGGTTCTCCAAAAGTCTCGGAAGTTTGGTCTGAGGATTCAGACATCGAGTGTGGCACCTTCAAGATTGATGGTAAAGATGGCCACATCAATGTGCATTATATTCTACTTAAAGATGCTCTAGATACAACATTGACGTTGACATTCAATCACGTTAAAACTGTACGGGTATGGGGCACCATCGTGGCTTATTATGGAGATGACATTGTTGGAGATGGTGGTTTCCTAGGTCAATATAAGGCTCTAATCTTTGAAGCAGATCCATCTAATCTATTGGACACAAAAAGCCCCATCCGCTACCGCTGCACAAATCCTCCTTGGCCGTACCTGCCTACGGGTCCCTCAAGATTGAAGCACATTTAGTGGATGTCGATTCTAACAAAGTTATTGTGAATCACATGAAGGAATTCCGTGAGAGTCCCAGCATTTGGAAAATACCATTCGGTAAAGGCTCTTTTGAATTTTGAGTGAATTGGCTTCATCCAGTGCGAGGTGGTTCAAAGCAGGTAAAAGTCCATTATTTGTTTTACTACAATAAGCTTGTTAGTCGGTTTGAGTGAGTACTATCTTTCTAAACTTTTTCTCATTTGCTGATTAGACTAAGGTGTGACAAAGTGGGGGTGTTGATGGTTCAAACGAATAACTTTAGGTTGTATTGATAGTTCAATACAGGTTTTGTCAGATTGACCTGCAACACTTTCTCTCAAGTTTTCCTTTTTAAATTTTAAGTCAATAATCAGTATATTGGTTCTTGACTTGTTCACTTTCTTCAAAGTTTACCCATTTGACCTGTCAATAATCAGTATATTCAAGTTAACAGATTCAACTAAATGGGTTGAATTTGTCACCTTCAGAATGTGGGATAATGAGCTCACTGTGTTGTTCTGGTGTTGTACACTTACTTGAGTCAAAATTTTATTTGCAGTGAATTGGATGAGAATCTGCAGAAGGCATTCCACAAGTATTTGGAGATCAGAGGGATCCAGCCGAGTGCAACAAACTTTCTGAACAAAGAGTACACAGACTGGCTCAAGAACCTTAAGAAGTTTGTTGAGGGAAGTGGTTGTTTGTCTCTTTTGTCCTGTCACATCGTGGGTGGCATGGGTTAAAAGGTAAAGGGTCGTTTACTACGTAGTAGTTTGGCAACAGGGTCAGACGGGAAGATCTATTTTGACTTTTCGTGGAGTGGGCTGGACATATCCTAGCTGGAAGACTAAACACATTTTGAAGTTTTATAACCATTTGATTTATTTTTTTGATAATACATTTTCCAGGGACGGTCCCTTTTTCCAAAAAAAAAAAAAAAAACTTCACCTTTTTAATATGTATATGCAAAGAGTAAGAGCATATTTACACAAATTATAACTTATACTTAAATTTAATCAGTATACGTATCATTTACCCAATATTTTACCAAAAAAAATACAGTCAAGTTTACTTTTGGGCTGAAACAAAACTTTTGTTTGGAGTGAATCAAAATGATGGATTTGGTCAACTACTTTATATTCTTGCAATTGAATCGAATTCACTATCCACTATAATGATGAACCTAAACAAACTGATTTCATTACTCACAACGATGAACCAACAGTAATAAATCCACATACACCATATTCTTGAGTGTCCCATTTCAACCACTATTAAAAGTGATACATTTCAACCTAATCCTGTTTTGACCCATTTCCCAACCCGTCCATGTTTCCATGCATTATGTTGTACAAACCTTTTCGGTGTACGATATTAGTATCTTTCTTATACGTTATATAATTTGCATGAACTTGAGTTACCTTGTTATACAAACCATTGTGTTATTGCACAAAGAAATTTAATCTTCCAGTCTCTTCTGCACCCACTTGGGCCAAATGAAGCAATATTTCAAACTATAGGACAGCCCAGATTCAACATGTGAATTGCTCTCAGCTTATGAAGTATGAAGCTAAAATGAATACTAGATTAATAAAGTTAAAAGCTTAATAACTGTTTTATTCCAAAAACCAAAACATTACTTTTACCACCCTTACGAAAATGTTCTCGTTTTGACCCGTTACACAAGCGCTAGACCTGCCCATTTTCCCACTCGTTTTGACCCGTTACACAAGTAACTGATAGCTCACATCCCGAGCCTTTCGTAGAGCTTTCACTTGTTCCAATATCCATAGTTGATACATGTAGTTAAGAATGTTAAGTTTAGGTGGCGGGTCCATGAACTCGAAAACAAGTAAATTTTTGATTTTTGACTACTTCATAAGCAAAAGAACGTTCCCCAGATTCACCCTCCAGATTTCTGGGATGGGGTTGTCAAAGCATTTCTTTTTTGTATGCGTTTTCTGTAGAAAGACAGTAACAGGTAGTGGGCCTAATAGTAAACAAACTACAAGTCCTAAATTTAGCTAAGTTTGTGTAATTTCACTATGCAGATACACTAAGATGTCAAGGGTTAGATCCAGTAATAAAACAAACAAACTTTGCCCCCATGAAAGGATCCAGTGATGTAACCAACAGACTTTCTCATTCAAATAGACACACTTGATCATAAACATGGTTGATACATATGATAAGTCATCCGGAATGTAAATGCACCCTTACGTTTCTTACAGTACTTATGCAACAAGAAAATGAAAACACACTTACAAACATATTTGACAAAGTAACATTTATATAACTACGACATGCACTCCTCCTTGCTGTACTTACTTTCAAATTTCACAAAGAAAGCTTGGTACTAGACCTGAAAGCGTTCAAAAATAAAACCAAGTTAGTGATTGTTTATTAACAAACTCATTTAAAATCATATTCTGCAAAAGGATAGAACAGAGTACCTTATATATTTTGAAGCACGTCGAGAATAGGCTGCAACTCCTTGACAACAATTTCTATTTTCATCCGTTGTGGTGGTGAATCCACAGAGCACGATACTCCAATCTTGATAGTTGCAGCCAAACATTCTTCCACTTTCTTTGCATTTGCTTCGCTACTTTGCAACACAATTGCATCATTATCAATAACATCGATTACTTGATCTGGTAATGCCATGTACGCAAATTTATGAAGGCTAAGACCTTCAATAAACATGTTGTCTATCGGCTTTTTCCCGGTCATCACCTCTAGTAATAATATTCCAAAACTATAGACATCCCCAAAACTTGTCATCTCGCTCCCGAGACCATACTCTGCGAATTAAAAACAGTTACTTAAGTTAAAAACAGTAATTTGTAAGTAAGTGTAATCATTATGGAATACTACCTGGAGGTGTATAACCAATTGTTCCTTTAACCCCGGTTGAGCTGTTTTGGTTTAAGTCTGTACCAAGTAGTCGAGCTAAACCAAAGTCTCCAACATGAGCCACCATATCATCATCAAGTAGAATGTTACTAGGCTTCAAGTCACCGTGAACAATCGTGGTTTGGCAGCGGTTGTGAAGATAATCAAGTGCGGTGGCAACATCTTTGAGAATGTTTATTCGTCGAAGAAGGTTCAGTTTCGATGCATTTGCACTTGAATGAAGCCAGTTGTGTACACTTCCATTGGGCATAAGCTCGTAAACCAGAGCTTTAAAATCATTGCCTTGGAAATCAGTACTTGAACATGAAGTTATTATCTTCAACAGATTACGGTGTCGAATATTCTTCCATGCTTCACATTCTGCTAGAAAACTTCTGTGAGCTCCTTTATTTTGAAGATGCAAAACTTTGACTGCAACAGGTTTATTATGATTAGAATCGAGGATTCCTTTGCAAACCGAGCTAAACCCACCCTCGCCAATCAAATTTGTTGTAGAGAACCCATCAGTAGCCTTGAGAAGCTGATTGTATGAAACTTTCAAGAAGCTTTCATTCCCTGAAGACTGAGATGGTTGACTGTTGTGTTTCTTCTTACACAAAAGATACACACAACATAATACGATGAGCAAGGTCGGTGCAATCACAATGACAAATATGAAGAAAGGAAACCTTTTTTTCTTACTACCCGTCTCCTTGCATTTGGGTAACTCAAGTGTAACCAAACCACCACAAAGCTTATGGTTCCCCAAAACCGAAAATACGCTTGCATTGGCAAACACTCCTACAGTCGGTACTTCACCCTCAAAATCATTAAAGGATAGGTTCAAATATTCAAATGAATTCCATTTTCCTAAGAATTGAGGAATTTTACCAGATAAATTATTTTGAGAAATGTCGAGTACCTCCAATCCTCTTAAGGAACCTAATGATGATGGTATTATGCCTTGAAATTGGTTGCCACTAAGGTATAACTTTGTAAGGCTAACGCACTCACCAAGGCTACTAGTAATGGGGCCTGATAAATTATTATAAGATAAATAGAGACCGCTCAACTTATTGAGGTTTTTAATCTCTGATGGAATGGAACCAGAAAAGCGGTTTTGAGAAAGATCTAAAAAATAATTTAGTGACGGAAGTTGAAAAAGTTGTTTGGGTATGTTTCCACTGAGTCTATTGTCTGAAAGGTATAACTCATTAAGTTGTTTACAATTCCCAAGGGTTGATGGAATATGGCCTTCTAATTTGTTGGAATCGAAATAAAGTTTATTCAACAACGATAAGTTTCCAATGGCGTCAGGGATAGGCCCTGAAAAGTGATTGCTATATAGACCAAGAGCTTGTAGCTTTTGAAGTTTACCAATGGTAGTGGGGATTTTTCCTTTGAATAAATTAGATCCTAAATCTAAAAGGGTCAAACCAACTAGACTACCTATACTTGAAGGGAGGCTTCCAAATAATTGATTGTCTCCTAAATATAGAGAGCTGAGTTGATGAGAGAGATTACCTATAGATACTGGAAGCACTCCTGTAAGGTTGCAATTATCAAGTCCCAAAACTACTAATCTGGTGCAGTTTTTCAAAGAATCAACAAACCTCATGTCATCAGCTTCTCCACGTCCATGGAAGTTATTATAGTTTAATTTAATTGAATAAATATCTCTTAGTTTTGAAAAATCCATTGTTAACTTCCCACTAAAACTGTTGTAACTCATTTCAAGAACTCCTAATTTGGAACAATTAGAAAGAGAAGGCGGAAGAACTCCTGTCAGTTTGTTATCCCTTAACTGAAGGAATTCAAGATTTGGGAGCTGATTACCAATTTCTGAAGGAAGACTACCAGTGAGGTGATTACCAGATAAGGAAAAATTAACTAGGAGTGAGAGGTTGAAAATGGAATGAGGGATGCTTCCATATAAGTTGCACCCACCAGACTGGAATACCGTCAAGCTTTTCCATTGACCCAAGGTATCTGGAATGTTCCCACCGAGCGGGTTTCCGCGAGCAGAAAACTTTTCCATTGATGTAATATTCCCCAAGAAAGGTGGGATTCCACCTTTTAACTTATTGTCTTGAATTACAAGCTCAGCAAGTTTCGAGAGTAAATTCATCTCCTTGGGTATGCTTCCAGATAGATTATTTTGAGCGAGCCAAAGGCTTTCGAGGTTAGAACAACCAGTCAAGTTTGCTGGAATGACTCCATTGAATTTGTTTTCATCAAGATAGAGAACACGTAGCCTAGATAGACGACCAAGTTCATGCGGAATGGTTCCTTGAAAGCTGTTGTTTGATATAGAAAGCACACGTAGGAAGCTAAGGTTTCCTACATGAGGTGACAACGATCCTTCTAAGCCCTGCGAATCCAGCCATAAAACAGTCACTCGTTTGTGTCGCTTTCCACATGAAATACCACTCCAGTCACAGAAGTGAAAGGAATGGTTCCACGAGGTTAGAACTTTGTATGGATCATGGGAGATCTTTGACTTGAATGACAACAACGCGTGATAATCAGTCTCATTACCGCCATATGAAGCAGAGACAGTGGCGGAAGTAAGACATGTTATCGCGAGACCCAAAAAGAGAAAATAAATTAGAGAGGAAGATGATAAGTGAATATTTGCTTGTGGTGACTTCATTTTTGGAAATTAACTTAAATTCATAAGAGTATGTATTGGCTTTTTATAGTCGGGTTGAGCAAGAATATTTGGGGTAGGGGAAGACTAGACTTATAGTGCACTGTAACTTTTTCCATGCCATCAAGTACCAATAATATAATTTAAGGGATACTATACTATCAAAACATTCTATGTGAGTCTTATTTTCTATGTGAGATTTTCAAAAATGTAAGCAACTTGACACCTTCCTTTTGACTTTAGGATGCAACTTGTAAACTTTCAATCATGCAATTTGGTACAAAACTTCGTCTATGCAATTTGGTCATGTTTTATTTGGTTTATTTTCTCTTGTTTAAACAAGTCAGTTGTAATATGCAGATAAACCGTTTGATAAAATGTCTCAATGAAATACTTTACAGTTTACACAATAACACATTTTAGCATAAATCGTTTTTTGCTATGAATCTTGGTGGCACTTGAAGGAATACGAATTTATAGGATAGGAGAACATATTTGAGTGTACGTATACCCATTAATTAATTTCAGTGATATTTGAACCTTGAAACAATAATATGATACATATTTACGTTTAGTTGTTATTGCCTTTTGTTGTTGACAAGATCTTATTGAGTGAACTAAGTTTTATAACTTTTCTTTTGTATGCAAAACTATTTGAAATTTGTGGAGCAAGCCCATTTCGAATTTAATGATTTGCCTATTTGTTCTTTGCCTTATGGGATCCTTTCCTCACGGAGCATTTAGAAGACATGCACTAAAATTTGAAGGTAATATGTTCGCACAAGTCAGTTGTAACATGCACATACACTGTTTGATAAATTTCTCAATGAAATACTTTACAAAATATCTCAATTTATTAACTCAAGGTATTGCGTTTCTTTGTTGAAGAAAACTTGGGAGTGGGAACACTAGACTTATATATATTGCATTATTATAACTTTAATCATGCCATCCAGACTAGACTAGTAACACCTTTTGTCTATCATCCACTAATTCTTTGACTAATAATAGCTATTTTCTATGTATAAAAGACTTAGAAAAAAACTTGGGAGTGGAAGACTAGACTTATATTGCATTATAACTTTAATTTAAGGGATAATGGTCCAAGATGTCTATTAGATAACCTTAAACAATATAACAATGGAAGAAACTTAGAAAAGACTCATTAGTCTGCCAATAAGGACCCAAAGCAGCTAGCAGTACCTTCTTGACTAATAACATAAAGCTATTTTGTTTGTCTGCCATGCATGTGTTTGATTATAAAATGCGTGACTGAAAAAACACAACCAATCAAGAAATGATTTTTGTTAAATTGGAAGGTGAGTTATTGTGATTCATGCACTTTTAGGATTTTCAATCAAGAAATGAACCAGCTGAGTTCTGTTATCATGTTTAGTTATGATGGATTGGGTATTCTAGATCTTGCTGCGTTTTATGTTCAGTATTCATGAAAGGAGGACATGATCAAAGTTAATCGCAACAGATTCATATACCATGTTTCTAGTGCATAGGTATAAAAAAAAGTTACACACATAAGATAACCATATACAAATATCAAGTTTATTGGCCCGCGTGTTGCAGCGGGTATGAAAACATTTATTTTGAAGTTAAAAAATATAGGTATAACAATGATATATTTATTTTTCCAAGAAAAATTGTAACACTATTAGGGGGGAGGGAGTGGGTTCGGTTTGGGAGATCGGGTAGGGGTACCCGAGCGGGTACACCACCCCCACCAATTCGGGTACGTTGATCGGGTATCAAATTCGGCTTGTGAGCCCGAGCTTGGGAGGTGATACAATATGAAAAAAACGACCGTTGGATCCAACCCAAACGGCTAGTATGCCTTAATTAAAAAAAATAAAAAATTTCCCTTTAAAACCAAACCTTTTCAACTCATTTTTTCAAAATAAAAACACACAAACCACAAATAAAAACACACACTAATCTTTCAAAAACACAAAACCATGGATCCAAGAAGAGGTAAAAAAACTTTCACCTCGCGTCAAGGTCGGTCTCAACCATCCCCGAATCAACCAAAAAAAACTCCGTTAGGATTTAGCCAATTTTATTCTCAAGCATCCCCGAATCAATTTTACGTTCCACAACCCCCATCTCCACATCAATTTTACCAATATAATATAGGTCCTCCTCAAATGAATCCTCAACACCACAACATCACTACTACAAGCGAGTTCTCCCCGTTCGAAAACAATGAAAATGACGATGACGTAGAGTACGTACCCGAAACACAACAACTACCAAACGAAGAAGATGAAGATGAGGACGTTCAAGAAGTCGATCCGAGAGGGAAGAAAAAAGCCTTCAGCGGGAGGAGGCCCCGTGAAGTTTGGTCGCCGGCACAAGAGGAGGCTTTGGCGAAAGCATGGATTCAAATATCCGAATGTGGTGTTGTCGGTAATGAACAAAAGTCCGACGGTTTTTGGAAACGGATTCTCAAGCATTACGAGGCAACTATGGGTTCGAGTTCACAAACTTTTCATCCGTTGAATACCAAGTGGAAAACAATGAACACGGCCATGGGTATTTTCAACGGCTACTACCTCCAAGCGGTACAAGCTATACTTTTTATTTTACATAATCTATACTTTATTATTTACAATTACATTATTTTGTTTAAGCTATACTTTTTATTATTTTGTATATAATGTAGAAACGTGCTAAGGCTAGTGGGTGCAACGACTTGGACGTGGTGAGGCAAGCTGAGTCGGATTACTATACAGCAAAAAAAAGACAATTTACTCATACCTTGGCGTGGGAGGTTGTCAGAGGTCATGACAAATGGACGGAGCAAGAATGTTTTCAAGATATTGCCGGTGCGACAAGCAACTCTTCAAAAAGGAAGTCGGGGGAGTATGAATCGGCAAGCAACACCATTCCCGACATGAATGAAGACCCCACCCCTCCACATGAATCAAGAAAGATGAAAAAGAAGCAAGGCGCATCCTCGTCGATCTCAAGTGTTGCGGATGAAATCAACTCCTACACACAAAAGAAGACACAATATTTGGAAGAAAAACGCGAGAAGGATGCGTTGGCGAAACAATTGTTGGCTACACAACTCGAGGGGGCGAAGTTCAAGAATACACAACGGGAGATGAAGTTTTTTTTTGAGCCGCATGATCACATTCACGATCCCGCTATGTTGGAATTCGTTCTTACCCAAAAACGTGAACTTGCGGCCAAATACGGATGGGCTTGCAATTTTTAAGTTGTAGTTTCAATTTGTTTTAATTTCAACTTATGTAATTTTTTTTTTTTTTTTTAAGTTGTAGTTTCAATTTTTAAGTTGTAGTTTTTTTAAGTATTATGTAATGTGATTTTATGTATGAAAAAAAAAATAATAAATAAAAATAAAAAAATCGGGTACTATGGTACCACTCCCTCCAAATCGGGTAGTGTTAGAGTAGAATTGAGTAGTTTTGAGTTGGAGGGGTTTTTATTGGATAGAGGTGATGTGGCACCCAGGGTATTAAGTGACCACTCCCTCCCCCCTTAAAGAAAATGAGGTAAAGAAATATAGAGTTTACCATGGTGACGATATTAATTTGTTATATTACTAAACTTAGGGGGTGTTTGGCATTGATTATTGAAAATAGATTATGCGTTTTGAAAACTCATAATTAGATAATCAGCTATTGCAAAACATGGTTTTGAAATGTAGTGTTTGGATTTACTTATGTTGTTTGATATCGCAATAATCAGATAATCAACTTTTTGAGCGTTTGGCAAAATAGATTATTTAAAGACTTAACTTGTACTTCATTGTTTTTTGGTTAATATACTTTACCAGGGTGCAGGATTATTCCCCTTTACCCAAAAAAAAAAAACTTGTAAAATGACCAAAAGAGACATTATTAAAAATTATTTAAAATTGACATTATATAATTTACTTTTAATAAATGTGACAATATATTTTACAAAATGTTAAATATATTAGTATTCTATATAGTTGCCCTTTTATATTACACTACTAATAACTAAGCCTCCTTTCTTTGAATTATTTTAAACTGCATAATATATATTTTGTAAGTTAAGTTCATGTATTTAAGCCACGTAAATGTTAAAAGCCAACCAACTGTATAATATATGGAATAATCTAAACCAAATACATTTGAAAAAAAATTGAAATATGGTCGAATTACAACACAGTATAAAAAATAGGATTTACTTGAGCAGATATTAGGGTATATTATTTGAGGGTATTATTGTAAATTGTCAACTCATTTATTGCTCCACAAGGACTGCGTTTTCCAAAAGCATGTCCCTATCTACTTTTTTAAAACCACGTTTTGGGACTCTTCAAACGCAAATAAGTGATTTATCAATTGTTCATACCAAACACTTATTTTGGATTATCTCCATGTACAAAACGCAATATGCAGATAAGTAGGTCCAAAACGCAACCCCAAACACCCTCTTAGTAAGATGTTAAATATAAAGCATTATAAGTTTAGGAGATAGTTTGGTGGTTAAGTAAACTTAAGGGGTCATGTGAATGATGTTAAAAACAAAATCTAATAAGTTAATAAGCTAATGGGCTAATATGACATTTTAGTATTCGGACACTTAATGTCTCCGGTCATACTTGTATAATACATTGCGGTTTAGCACACCAAATTCTTTTGTGGTTGCTTCACTCATATGATACATACAAAGGTTAGCGATTCCAAAAGCAACGATGTATATATCTGGCTAGAAGTGTAGCAGGGTGAGTATCTACAGAGACGGTAATGTGTAAATACTTAATATTGTTATGTAAAAAAAAATTGTATCGGGATTCATTAGCTGATTATAGATTTCTTCATGGAGTTGCGTATCAGTGAAACATTGTCCATTCCACCTTACAACGGGGTTTGAACATGGTTTTAACATGATTGATGTCTAATTTTTCAATTTTGTTTTTTTAATTTAGTGTTATGAGGGGAGATATGATGTTCAAAAGGATAAGGCTACTCTCTTTTTTGTAGCCTAAATTTCGTTCATATATAATAAACTAGCTTCAAGACTCGCTCGATGTGCGGGATAGTCCCACGAATCAGTGTACTAAATATTAGAAGACTAAGTATGAAATTAATTGTTTATGATGATTAAACTTACAAAACAAAATGACAAGAAAAGATCTATTGTGTATACATCTATACAATATATATAAGCGTTTTTTTGTCAACCGGCACATACGTCAATTAAACTAAAGTTCTAAAGTTTATGCTATGTACACAACCCTACAACATCCCATGAGGGATTGTATTCCAAAAATTAGGGGCGTGGAGAATTCAAGTTTCACCCATAAAACCAAAAATCAAATTAACGAAAAAACGGAACCGAATTTGTAACCGAAACGAATTTACCAAAACCAAACCCAACAAAATTAAATATTTTGGTTTTTGGTTCAGTTATGATTTTGGTAAAATGAAAACCGAACCGAACCGAACCGAAAACCGATTTCACATAAATATACATATATTTTTTTATATATTTATATTAAAAATATTAAAACTCTTTCATAGTATAAATATAACATTTTTAAACTTCAATTTTTTCTAGTGCAAAAATATATATAGTTAAATAAACAAATATTTAAAATTATGTAATTCGGGTTATTCGGTTTGGTTTTTGATTATTCTATTTGGTTTTCAGTTATTTGGTTCGGTTTTCGGTTATACCTAGATATTTTTTTAACCAAACTAACCGGACCGAATATACCGAACAACCCGATAAGCGAACCGACGAACACCCCTACTAAAAATTTAAAAACCACTTTTAACATCCAAATATCTTTTAAGAAGCCTCACAATATACATGTCGCGAAAATGATCAAATTAACGATAAAAGCCTCTTTTGCCCATGAATCTCTTGTCGACCCTTTTCTAAAGAAGTATGGTTAATGTAGATGAAGAAACTTTTCACAACTTTTGAAATGATATCTTTTAAAATTTCAAATTTCTTGTTCAGATTTACTCAAAGATTAATTTTTTTTTGAAGATGATTAATGTTCCAAATGAGGTTTTTTTTCACAGTTTTTGAAACGAAGTCTTTTAAAATTTCAACCTCATTTTTAGCTTTACTCAAAGATTCTTTTTGTTCTGTAGATGATTAATGTTCCAAATGAGTCTAAAATTTGAGATTTTATTTTCAAAAATGATTTATGGATATGTGGTTCATGAAACATCATCATTTGTAGACACATTTTCTTAGTTATTTTTAATCAAAATAGGTGAAAGATGTTTTAATACTTCTTCCGAGTGTGAAAAATGTTCATTAGTAAGCCTATTTCTCCTCATGTATTCACTAAGATACATAAGTTTAGGCTTATCTTTACACTCACACGAAATAGGTTTTGTCTCTTGAACTTGTTTTAGATATTTTGGATTTGTATACCCTAGACCCCGTTTCCCTTAGTAAAAATTGTATGAAGTCAGTATGATCATATGGACAATTTGAAAAGTATGATCAGTTTTAAAAAGTTTGACTTTGATCGTTTTGATTTTCTCTAAACACTCAAACTTTTCTTCTTCGAGACTTGAAATATCTTACTTATATTTGGAAGTTTTGTTTCATAAAACAAAAAATTCTTTTGTTAAGACTTGAATTTTTAGTTGATGTTCGGTTTCATGTTTTTCCGAATCTTCTTTTAACAATCTCACTTCCTTAGCGTCACACTTTTTTCCTCTACTCGTCATTTGGAAAAATTTTAGCTCTAATGGATCTTCAGAGATAAATATTTGAAAGAATTTCAAAACTTTGAAATTCAACCACGGTACTACGGGTGGCAATTTCTGACCCAACACAAAACCCGACCCGAAACCGACACGAAAATTAACAGGTTCAGGTGTGCTAAATAGATTTCGGGTAAGGTTTGGGTCGACCTATCTAACCCGTTTATTAAACAAGTCAGATTCGGGTTGGGATGAAAATAAGCAGGTCGACCTACTAATCATTAAGATGTTTTTTCATAAACTCACAGTTATTTATATTTTATTATACGGGTTAAATGTGTTAAATGGGTCGACCCGAAAACCTGTTTAACTCGTGTAATGTGCCCAACTTTTGTATATAAAAAAGAGTTAAATGGGTCAACCCGAAACCCAATTAAGCAATTCAACCCGTTTAACATATTCAACCCGTGTAACCTATTTAACCCGCCAACCCAAGTATATATACAGGTTAAATGGGTTAGGTTCGGGTTATGTCTAAATAGTTTAGGGTTGACATAGCTGACAGATGATTTAAATGGGTCAACTTTGGGTTGGGATTTTCTGACCCGTCAACCTGACAACCCGAACCCGGCTCAAATTGCCACCCCTACACAGTACCGATTTCAAACTTTCGAAGTAAATTGTTACAATTAACACTTGTTGTCATGGTTTGACAAAAAATAGCTTGATAGCAGGGCAGTCTTTAAGGTGAGCGACTCACATTAATAGTTGCATTGACAGTTATCTTCAGTCTCAAATCTGTATTGATAGTTACATTGTAAATGGTAGTGACAATTCCAGTAACAATTACATTTCTAGTTCCATTTGTAGTGAAAGTGGAAATAGGACTAAAACCCGGGATGCCAGAAGGAGTCATCAAACTATACAAGAAAGTTCTCAGGGCCCAAAAATCCTGTCAACAATTATATGCACGTGCACATATTTTTCAAGAAGAAAAATACTTGAATGAGAAAATATTTTAATGAGTAATATATTAAATGTTTAGATAACTAATTGCATTATCTAAACTATCTATAAAACAAAAATGGTCAAAGTGAAAAGAACAAAAAAAGTAAAATTTTGAAAAAAATAAAAAGGAAATGTTGCTACACCTTACTTTGATATTGTGGCTAGTTATATTTGGAAACACCCCAATTGAAAGACACGGTTTGAATTATGAACTAAACAAGAAAATAGCTAAACTTATAAGGGGAAGCCTCATAAATTTTGGGCTACTCCACCCTTATGGGTGATGATACCTGACTAGTATAGAGGGTGATGATACTAGGTCTAGTGTAGGTGTTGATAAGGGCAAAGGGAAGGTTAGAGAGGATGAAATAGATGTTGATTATGATTCTAAGTTTGATAGTGACTTTGATAGTGACAATGATAGTGGCTATGATTCAGATAAATCAGTTGACTATCTCAGTCCTGGTGAAGAGGAGTTGATTGAACTTAGAAAAAGAATCAAAGCTAATAGAGGGAAGGAAGCTGAGTCTATGCCATAAATGAGTAAACCAACTGCTGAAAACACTGTACCTGCTAATAATCATAGAAGTAAGACTATGATCGAACGTGATTTATTCATGAATAATTTGATGAGAAGGCTACAGCCGTCTGAAAACACTGTACCTCAAGATCCTTTTATTTGTGTGGAAAAAGCTGTTGACAGGTATCCAGTCTATGATGAAACTAGTCACTGGAGACTGTGGCATCTAAATGTATGGTTCTACTTTTTCAACTTGTGATATTGTTTCAAAATTTTGGTTATAAACATCTGTCCTGTTTGTAACGCAAGTTGGTGAAAAGTATGCGACTATTGTTAAGTTTAAAGAGGGTCTAACCTACTATGCATTAGCTAATAAATTTTCTTTGTGGTATGAGAGGAGTAATAGTAAGAAGGTTGTGGCAAAATGAGGACAGAGACCACCAAAGTTGGTTGATCCTGAAAAAGGTAAACTAAGGAAGAATATTAGATATCCTAGTGTTACTACAGATGAATTACCTTCCTGTCCTTGGAGATGTTATGCTAGGTGGATGACTAATGAGAAAACTTTTCAGATACAGTCTTTAAATGATGAACATACATGTGTTAGGAATTTCCAATTTAGTTTATTAGTCAACTATAAGTGGATAGGAACAGTATTTGGTAATAAGATTAGGGCTAACCCTGATATTAAGTTGTCTGATATAGCTGACCTAGTGATGAAAAAGTATAAGTGTAAGGTAACCCCAAATCAGTGTACAAATGCAAAGAAGTTTTCTTTGACAGAGTATGAGAAATCGATTGATGAGCATTATGCCTTGCTAAGATCATATGGAAGAGCAATTTTAGATTCCATCCTAGGTCCACTGTGAAATTAGGAGTGACTGTCAATCCTGATCAAAAAACCTAATTTTATAGGTTTTATGTGTGCTTTGCTGGACTAGCAGATGGTTAGAAGGCTGGGTGTAGGAGAGTAATTGCCTTAGTTGGATGTTTTCTGAAAATTCCACACCATGGTGAAATTTTTACTATTATTAGAAGAGATGAAAATAACCACATTTACCCAGTTGCTTGGGCAGTGGTTAATGTTGAAAACAAGGATAATTGGAGCTGGTTTTTGGAGTTGCTTGAAGGAGACTTGGGTTGCACAAAAGGATAAGGTTTAACTCTTATGTCAGATCAATATAAGGTATGCTTATATCCATACTTTCTTGTTAATGCCTTAGTCTTACATATATTCTAACAATTCTTTTCTATATAGGGTTTTATTGAAGCTGTCAAGAATGTCATGCCATATGCCAAACACAGGCAATGTGCAAGACATATATATGAAGGGTTCAGGAAACAGTTCACTAGCTTGGAATTTACAGAGTTGTTTTAGGCAGCATCTAAGGCCTCATATCCACAGCTGTTCAACAAGATAATGGACAAGATTAAAAGGGCTAACCAAAGGCTCATCAGTGGCTTATTTACAAGAATCCAAAAACATGGTGAAGAGCCTTTTTTGAAGTTAATAGAGGATGTGCAGCAGTAGAGAATGGATTCAGTAAATGCTTTAATGGTGTTATTTTAAGTGTTAGGGACAAGCCATTGCTAATAATGCTAGAAGCTATTAGAGTCATAGTTCTTGAGAGGATACACAAAATGAGGGAAATCAGTAAGAAATGGAACCCTGGAGTTTGTCCCAACATCCAAAGGAGATTGGAATGGCTGAAAGAACAACAAAGGTAAGTTTAATTTAAAAATTAAAGTTGTTTATCTTATGAAATTGTTTGAATTGACACTAATAAGTTTGTTATATTGTAGGTTTTGGCATCTTATCCCTGCTGGTAGGAATGTGTTTGAGGTCAGATCAGGGAGCGCGGCATTCACAGTTAATGAACCAAAGAGGTCTTGCACCTGTAGAATGTGGCAGTTATCAGGTATACCTTGTGTACATGCAACAAAGGTAATTCTGTATATAAACAGGGCACCTGAGAGCTATGTGCCAGCTTGGTTTCAAACATACATGTATTATGAGACATATAACCATTTTTTAAAACCATTAAAACCAGTTGATGGTATTGATTTCTAGCCTAATCAGAGTATGTAGTCAATTGTTTTGCCTCCCAAACCCAAAAAATGCGTGGTAGGCCTAGAAAGAAAAGAATTAGTGCAAAGGGTGAAGGTGGTAGCTCAACCAGAGTATCAAGGGTAGGTCCTGAGATGACTTGTTCTATATGCCACAAAGCTGGGCACAACAGAAAAAGATTCAAAGAAACAATTGTAGAGGATGATGTGTCTGGTTCAAAACAGAGTGGGAATGTGTATGGGTTAAAACAGAGTGGGAATGTGTCTGGGCCAAAAAAGAAGATTTGTGGGTCAAAGAGGAAAACTTGTGTGTAGGTCAAAGAGGAAAACTGTTTGGTCAAGTGGAATTGGTGGGTCAAAGAAGAAGACTTGTGGGATAAGTGTAGTTGGTGGATTAAGTGAAGTCGGTGTATCTAGTGAAACTGGTGGGTCAAGTGGAATTGGTGGGTCAAAGAAGAAGACTTGTGCCTCAAGTGGGTCAAATAGGAAGAGATTTAAAAGAGATCGCACATCAGCTTATGCAATATGGTTTGGTGACCAATGTGAAACTGAGCAACCTTAAATGCAGCCTCAAGAGATTGACTTGACAGCTACTCAAGTTGAAAACATGCAGGCATAAGAAGATCAAACTCGAGAACAACCTCAAGAGCAGCAGCAACAAGTTGCACATGAAGTGCAGTTGCAAAAGAAGTTGGCTAAACTCAAGGTGAGGAGGCCTAGTGAAAGGATCATCAAAAAGAAGTTGGCTAAAAATGCTTGAACAACCATAATTTCATGTGCCCATTTTGTACATCCTGTGAGGGCAACTAATGTAAACTTTGATAACTAATCTTGGGTCTGTAATATGACTAGAACAACTACTCTTTAGCAACAACTAATGTTATTAGTTTATGTAATGACCATCAAACAATAGCCCATTTTGTATATCTGTGAGGGCACTAATAGATGGTCATTGTTAAACTACTTTGATGAATCGAATATGCATTATGTAGTTTCTAATATATTTTTGATATTATTTTGCAATTTTATACAGCTTTACGATCAATGCATTTGTCAATCATTATGTAAACTTTGCAGTCAATACACTGTGAACAAGCTTTGGAGATTTTCAGATTTGCAGTCAATGCAAACAATTTACTATCATTAGTCTAACTAGTTGAGAATCTTTATAGATTTGCAGTCAATGCAAACAATTCGCACATCTAAAAGGTTTTGCAGTCACTGATATAGAGATGTGTAGTGAGCTATACAATAAGTAAGAATCTTTACTAAATGAAATGACTTTGCAGTCAACTGATATAAATAAGAATCTAAAAGGCTTTGCAGTCAAGTGCTATAGAGAATCTTTACCAATAGGCACTACACTATATATAAAGGCTTCACATTCCACAACATTATATATAAAGGCTTCAGATTCCACAACATTATATACAGCCATATGAAATTTCATCTATAAAAAGTTTCCCTACCAAACAATCATACACCAAACACTACTTTGAAACAAAACACACCATGAATTCCAACAAGAAAAAAGGTTTGTCTTTTTCATGTCTATATTGATATCAAAAGGGCACACCATTAGCACGAACACTGAGTTTTTAATTTTTTTAATTTTTTATTTATTTTTTTCTGTGTGCGCAAAAATCATCTACATTTCAAGCAGTGAAACAAGTTTAGAAGGTCCTGAACTTCCCATGCCATGGGAAGACTACTTTCCAATTGATTATTGTGGCTCAAGCTCTAAAAACGATGATGCTATGATGATTCAAACTCCAAAACAGCTTGTCAAAAAAATGATGCTATAATTACTAAAACTCCAAAATAGATTGCCAAAGAGGCCTCCCCAATAGTCATTTTTGTGCAGAGATAGGTATGAAACCATTTGCTGCAAAAGATGAGTCAAAAGGGAAAGGAAAAAAAACTAGGGGTTAGTCTTTTTCTGATGGATGTTAGTGGTTTTTCTATGGCTTAAATGCCCTTGAATAAAACTGTTGTAAGCTTAGACCTATGTTATTTGACTTTTCAAAAGTCAATTATCATCTTTAATGTAGTATCATGTGTAATTTTCAAAGTCTTTAATGCATGATTACTAGCTAAGACTCGTATCCTTTATATATATACATGGTGTCTTTCATTCACAGATTGCATAAATGATATTTCATGACTTCATTGCATACACATATTGCAAACATAATGGTTGCCAAGATGTGCAGACTCATGTGCAGACTACTGGTTGCCAAGATGTGCAGACTAATTGATTATCCAAACTAAGACTCATGTGCAGACTAATGGTTGCCAAGATGCGCAGACTAACACTTATCCAAACTAACACTTAACATTTCAAAATAGTATCCAAACTAAAACATTAACATTGATTATTCAAACTAACACTTAACATTTCAAAAATTACATTAAACATTATCTAATCATTGCATCACTTGAAAACATGCAGGCATAAAAAAACTTGGAAGGTGGGTTGTTATGATTCATGCACTTTTAGGATTTTCAATCAAGAAATGCACCAGCTGGGTTCTGTTATTATGTTTAATTATGATGGATTGGGTATTCATGAAAGGAGGACATGATCAAAGTTAATCGCTACAGATTCGTATACCATGTTTCTAGTGCATAGGTATAAAAAATAAGTTAAACACATAACATAACCATATACAAATAACGAGTTTATTGGCCCGCGTGTTGCAGCGGATATGAAAACATTGGTGGGTTATGTTATTTGGGTTGCATTTTATATAAAATCTATTAAAGCAAGAAAGTGGATCACCCTTTTGATTTTAGGCTATTTAGGGAATTTTCTCGTCTTATTTTCTCTCGATTTTGAAAGTGCAAGAATTATTTTCTCTGCATTGAGGATGGCGTTATTTAGTATTTATCAATTTCAGATTATGTTGTGCAACCATTGTGACATCTCAATACAAGTTTTTTTTTTTATAATTACTGATGTTATTAAAAACTATAATTTGAAGGTATTGCATTTCTTTATTCGAGTTCATTCGCATATGTTTAATCGTTTAAACAAGTCAGTTGTAATATGCACATAAGCGGTTTGATAAAATGTCTCAGTGAAAGACTTACAAGATAACTCATTTGAGCATAAATCCTTTAGTTCTATGAATTTGGGTGACACTTGAAGGAACACGAACTTATAGGATAGGAGAACTTATTTGACAGCTTGATTAGATTGAAAATAACAATGACATTGATATTTCAACATTATCTGATCTTAGAAAGCTAATAAGATTAACTTCCAGGTTAAACCTTGAGCAACAACACATAAAAAGTTGGGCTTTCTAAAATGATTAAACTGTTTTGTGTGGACAGTTTAATTTCAGTGGTGTAAACAGACATGATGGGTGAAAATGAGAAGGTTTTGCTATGATATGTATATAAGTGTTTTTGATAGTAACTATTTGTTGTTCTTTAGATATTTGAAGTTAAAGTCTTGAAATAATAATATGATACATATAGGTTCTACTATAGAAATCTGCTGGTGGCCTTGGATACTAGTAATTTTGGAATTTGTTGGGTACTGTCTTGGAGTGGTTTTTGGTCTTGGCACTTAGTTGGTTGGTATTTATGTTTGGAAGGTCAAAAATGATGTTATAAGGAATGATATTGGGTTAGATTCCTCAATCTTCTGTCTGCTGGTTTGAAAGTGTTTGGTGATAAGAAGCTGTGTGGAATTATGAGCGAAAATGTGATGCTTAGATTGCCTAGTTTGGTGGCTGCTGGGCTTTGGATTGGGGTCTTGGTTATTTCTTTGATGGTAAAAATGTTGTTAAGATGAACGGATTTCATTTTGGCCACTTTGAAGAGTGTTTCGCAGATCATGGAATGAATGGTGTTTGGACCAGTTCAATATCAAGGTTTCAGTGGCCTAATTCAGAAGTGGAATTTGAAGACCCTGTAAAGAGTTTTGCGATGTTTCGAAGGTAATTTGAGAGGGAAATATGTTTTTGAAAATGTCAGACTTGGTTTTCTTTGTGTGGTAAGATTATAAGTTTGGGAGATTGCATATATATCCCTACAAAGCCTAAAAATTACATATATATCCTTCCAAAACAACAAAAATAGCATATATGATTTTAATTATTATTAAATCTCTAGAAAACAAATCATCAATTCATTGGAGTGTTTCTTGAACTCTTCCCAAACACACATCACACCTATGGCCCCGTCGCCGTACTAAATGTTCACTAGTTAACAATCACCGTTCATCCATTGCCAACGATTACCATCTACAAATGTCGCTACCAATCAAATCATGTTGTTCCTTTCTCCTGCTGTTGCGTCATCGGCCGCCACTTACAGTATCTACCTCCGGTAAAAAATGCCGACATTATCTTTGATGTGTATCTTCGACGAGTATCGACCCGAAAAAAACATTGTGGGTTTGTGTGGTCTTTTTTGATAAATGAATTACGTTATTTTTGGATCAAGAACAAAATGGTGATAATTTACTTTGAGAATGATGGTTTAATACTTCTATTTGTCAGGGAGTCATGTTTGTGTACTTTGTGTGTGGTAGAAGAGAACAAAAGCAGGGGTATAATAGTCTATTGAAATTTAAATGATAATTGTTGGTCATTTTTGTATTTTTATTATATATAAATTACTTATTTGGACATATATGTTATTTTCATTGTTTTAGAAGGATATACATGTAATTTTTGGTTTAGCTTGGATATATATGTAATTTTTAGTCTTTGTAAGGATATACATGCAATTCCCCCTATAAGTTTTGGTTAATTATTTGGGTCGGTTTGGTATTGATTTTGGAGAGAAGGGTTGTTTGTTTCTTTTGCCCTGCCAGATCGTGGGTGGCCTGGGTCAAAAAGTAAAAGCCCGTTTATTATAGTTTGGACAACAAGGTCAGATTTGAAGATCTATATTAACTTTTCGTGGAGTGGGCTGGACATATCCTAGCTGGAAGAGTAGAAGACTAAACACATTTTGAATTTTTATAACCATTTGATTTATAGGCTTGTTTCGTTATTATGCATGTTCGCGAAGCATGTTTTAGGCATGTCATCTGGACTAGCTTTTATGGGTATATCTATATAAGTCTTGTATATTTTTGGTGAGTAATAACCTTGCCGGGGATAGTCCCTCTTTCCTGATAAAAAATAATACTAATAAATAAATAAATAATAATTCCTTTTCAATATGTATATGCAAAGAGAAAGAGTGCACAAATTATAACTTATACTTAAATTTAATCATCATATCAAGTTTAATTTTGGGCCAAAACAAAACTTTTGTTTGGAGTGAATCAAAATGATGGATTTGGTTGTTTGTCACTTTGCTGTTTGTACTCCTCTATTAAAAGATAATGTCCAAACACACCTTTAGTTCCAGCCATATTTATGTTTCTGGAAAACAAAAAATAATAATAATAAAGTACCATATGATTTGCTCTAAATATAAGAATACAAGCAAAAGTTAAGCCAGCTGATCTCGTCAACCAAGGCATAGTCCTTCATTTTCCACTATAGCAACAAAAAAAATGAAGTGGAAATATTTATAGTAAGAATCTAAACAAACTGATTTCATTACTCACAATGATGAACCTACAGTTATAAATCCAGATACACCATATTCAATCTTGAGTGTCCCGTTTCAACGACTACTAAAAGTGATAGATTTCAACCTGATCCTGTTTTGACCCATTACCCAACCCGTCCATGTTTCCATGCATTATGTTACTTGTACAAACACTTTCGGTGTAAGATATCAGTATCTTTCTCATACGACATATAATTTGCATGAACTCGAGTTACCTTTTTAGACAAACCATTAAGTTATTGCACAAAGAAATTTAGTCTTCCGTCTCTTTCGCACCCACTTGGGCCAAATGAAGCAATGTTTCAAACTATGGGACTGTCCAGATTCAACATATGAATTGCTCTCAGCTTATAAAGTTAATAACTATCTTAATGGGTCCTATGTGGCAAAAATGAATACCTAATGCATATAAGCTCCTAAATTGTTTTATTCCAAAAACCAAATCATTACTTTCGCAATCATATTTAGCATGACAACATCTATAGGGGATTATTAAAAACTGGGCAAAAAAACATTCGGCCAACCTGATCCTTACAAAAATGTTCTCGCTTTGACCCGCTACACAAGCCGCAAAACACGCCCAATTTCCCACCCTTACGAATATTTATTCAAACAGCAGCCATACCCATCCAAGATGTTGCAACATAAAGCTGAGGTTGGGTGCAAATGGCACAACATTCCTGTTCCCTTTAGGTTTTTCAGCGTTATAGAAGTAAATTGTCATGAGCATATTGCTTTTCGGAGGACGTCCCAATTCGACCCATACGATTTCAGCCGGATCATGAGCTGTTTCAAGATGTCGAGTGCGCAACTGACTAGTAGCTGATAAGAAAGAAAGCTTGTATCCAATTCTGTTTTCATGTAAATTTAGATTGCAGGTATAAATTATGAAATGAATGTTCCTATTTTTCATGTAGTAAAGTTACAACTGTGTTGATTATAAATGTTCCTATTTATCATGGTATAGATGACTTTTTTCGTTAACTTGGTATGACGCCTTCAACACATGTGACTTAAAATCTATAATTAACACTGATTTGAAATCTAAAAGGAAAAAACGGCCATTTTCTCTAAGTCATGACTAATGCTTCTCTTTCTTGATTGCGTGCTTCATGTTTTGTAAAGGCTTACGGTTTTTTTTTTTTTTTTTTTTTCCAGTAAGACACAAGTGCATAAAATACGAACATGCGTGTCGATTAAATGGTGACTTTTGCAATTTGTAATATTGATGATATTTGGTTATTTTGTAACCTTGAATATTGACATTTTCTTAAGAATTACTATATATCGTTTTCTTCAAAATCCTTGTCTTGGTTTTAATAAGATTTGTTTGACACAGAAGTACAAAAAGCGTACAATAACGAAAATGGGACAAATGAAAATGTATGTTGGTGTTTCATGCTAATAACTGTAATATAACTGATAAGTGCATAGACTCCCATTCGCAGAGGTACAAAATATATGTTTGATTGAAATTAGGAATGTTGGATAAATTTCTTTACAGTTAGATGCTTTGAAGTTAGATGCCTCATTTTGGTTGTTTTGTAAACACAATCATCTGTTAGCTAGTGTTAACAAGTTCGGAAAGCAGTCACTACACCAACTAACCAACACTAGTACAAATGGCTGCTATTTCGACCCATTTTACTTAGGAGTGGTAAATAAAAAAGAAACTTGGAGAAAAAAGCCGGTGCCCGGTACATAGAATTTCCAAATCAAAGAATTTTAATGATTTCATATGTATTGAGCTTTTGTACTCATTATTAACATACTGACCACTTATTAATGGAGCTGCAATTTGATTACATCGACCCGTATAAAATGGTTCAGTTCAGGTTATGGTAAAAAGATATAAACATAGCTTAAAAAACAGGTCCAACATGTCGGTTCTGATCTTTCAATGTTTAAAAATCGGGTCCTACATGTCGATTCGGGCTATGTAAAAAAGATATAAAAATTAAAAATAGCCTAAAATGGGTCAGTTTGGGTCATTTCATTAAAAAAGTAAATATGGCATATTAATCATTTGTAAAACTTGATGACAAAAACTTTCAGAATACCCAAACGCTACATACCATGCGTCATCCTGCTTCTCTTTTCTAATCTATGACGAGATGATGGGTCACGATCATCCTAATACATCCAAGTAAGAAAATAACATTAGAAGTCGAAAATAAACATTTATATGATAATTATGCACCGAATGTAACTATACGTTTCAGTCTTGTAAGATATAGACAGGATCATACTAATCACAGTTTGTATTTCAGCTTGAAAGTAAATGCCTCGTAACATCCTTTCTTAGCTACTGCTTAAGCACTTTTATAGACACTTAATACTTGCTCTAACTAACTTAATGTACAGCTTATACAGTTTCCAGAATAACCTCTTAAGTTCACCTATTGTCTATCAATCCGTACAGAAAAAGGATCAATAACGTCCATATAGATTAAAGAGGTGTTTGGGACTGCATTTCAAAACAAGTTACATGTTAAGAAGCATGTCTCAAGCCTACTTTTTCAAAGCGTTTGGTAACATAATAGCTATTGTAAGTATACAGCATAATCTGACGTAAAGCTAAAGTCACCGTTTATTATCGTTTCAAATAGGAGAGACAACATCCAAAAGCTAAACGGTTGTATTTCTAGAAATATGGTTAAAACAACAATGATGACCTTAAAGCTGCACATTAACTGCTAAAGGGCTGTTTGGGCTTGCTTAGACTAAACAGCAATACGCAGTATTGACTTTGGGATTGCTTATCCAAACGCTTATCAAATGAAAATAGAGCTGTACTAACTGTATAAGGAATACGTAAAGTATCAAAATATTCGAGCTGATTTATGTATTAGAAATATACTTTGTTCATTATTGACCCATTTTAAATACAGTATACTTGCAGCAGTAATAATGATTTTGTACTAGCCGAATGCATGGTACAAGTGTATTACCAAACATGATGTTAACTTTCTATAAAATTGGACCATACACTGCTCGAAACCAGAAGACGGGGAAGCCTTGAGCTTTGTGATTCAGATATTCAAGAAAAAGTCAAATTTATGAAACTGAAAGTCAAAGAACACGAATAACATTAGGCTGTTCATTAAGGAATCAAACACCAAGTAGAACTTAAGTCGAATTCAATACCACAAAATGGACTGAAGGAAATTAAACCACACTTACAAACATGCTTGATACATATGATACATCACCAGGAATGTAAACGCACTCTTATGCCTCGGACACTTATGAAACAAGAAAATTAAACCATAATTATGAACATCTTCAACAACTTAACATTTATTTAACTATGACATGCACCGCTCCTTGTTGTAGTTACTCTCAACTTCACCATACAAGCTTGATGATAGACCTGAAAGAGTTCAAAAATAAAACCATTTTAGTGAAGATTTATTAACAAATTCATGTAAAATCAGATTCTACAAAATGGGACAACATAGTACCTTATATATTTTGAAGCACATCGAGAATGTGCTGCAACTCGTTGACAACAATTTCAATTTTATCCGTTGTGCGGGGAATCCACAGAGCACGATACTCCAATCTTGATAATTGCAACCAAACATTCTTCCACTTCTTTGCATTCGCCTCGTACTTTGCAACGCAATTGCATCATCATCAATAACATCGATTACATGATCCGGTAATGCCATGTAAGCAAATTTATGAAGGCTAAGACCTTCAATAAACATGCCGTGTGTTGGCTTTTTACCGGTCATCACCTCTAGTAATAATATTCCAAAACTGTAGACATCCCCACAACTTGTCATCTCGCTCCCGATACCATACTCTACAAATGAAAAACAATTAATTAATTTAAAAACTTTAAGCTGTAAATAAATATAAGCATCATGGAATAAAAGTGGAATTACCTGGAGGTGCATAACCAATTGTTCCTTTAACCCCGGTTGAGCTGTTTTGGTTTAAGTTTGTACCAAGTAGTCGAGCTAAACCAAAGTCTCCAACATGAGCCACCATATCATCATCAAGTAGAATGTTACTTGGCTTCAAGTCACCGTGAACAATCGTTGTTTGGCAGCGATTATGAAGATAATCAAGTGCAGTGGCAACATCTCTAAGAATATTTATTCTTTGAAGAAGGTTCAGTTTCGATGTATTTGCACTTGAATAAAGCCAATCATGTACACTTCCATTGAGCATAAACTCGTAAACCAGAGCCTTAAGTTCATTTCCTTGGAAATCAGCACTTGAACATGAAGTTATTACCTTCAACAAATTACGGTGCCGAATATTCCGCCAAGCTTCACATTCTGCTAAAAAAATTTTGTAAGCTCCTCGATTTTGAAGAAGTAGAACTTTGATTGCAACAAATTTATCATCATCGGGGTCGAGGATCCCTTTATAAACAGAACTGAAGCCACCCTCTCCAATCAAATTTGTTGTAGAGAACCCATCGGTAGCCTTGAGAAGTTGATGGTATGAAACTTTCATGAACCGTTCACTCCCTGATGATTGAGATGGTTGACTGTTGCGTTTCTTCTTACACAAAAGATACACACAACATAATACGATGAGAAACGTGACTGCAATCACGATAACTAATATGAAGAAAGGAAACATTTTTTTCTTACTACCCGTCTCCTTGCATTTGGGTAACTCAAGTGTAACCAAACCACCACAAAGCTTATCGTTCCCCGAAACTGAAAATGCGCTTGCATTGGCAAACACTCCTACAGTCGGTACTTCACCCTCAAAATCATTAAAGGATAGGTTCAAATATCCTAAGGATTTCCATTTTTCTAAAAATAGTGGAATTTTGCCTGATAAATTATTTTCAGAAATGTCGAGTACCCCCAATGCTCCCAAGGAACTGAATGAAGATGGTATTACGCCTTGAAATCTGTTGCCTCTTAGGTTTAACGTTGTAAGGCTAATGCACTCACCAAGGCTACCAGTAATGTTGCCTGATAAATTATTGTAAGATAAATCGAGATAGCTCAACGTCTTGAGGTTTTTAATCTCTGAAGGAATTGAACCAGATAGGCTATTTTGAGAGAAAGTTAAAAAATAATTTAGTGATGGAAGTTGAAAAAGTTGTTTGGGTATGTTTCCAGTGAGTCTATTGTCTGCAAGGTGTAACCCATTAAGTTCTTTACAATTCCCAAGGCTTGATGGAATATGGCCTTCTAATTTGTTGGAATACAAATAAAGTTTATTCAACAATGATAAGTTTCCAATGGCGTCAGGGATAGGCCCTGAAAATTGATTGCTATATAGACCAAGAGCTTGTAGCTTTTGAAGTTTACCAATGGTCGTGGGGATTTTTCCTTTGAATAAATTAGATCCTAAATCTAAAAGGGTCAAACCAACTAGACTACCTATACTTGAAGGGAGGCTTCCAAATAAATGATTGTGTCCTAAATATAGAGAGCTGAGTTGATGAGAAAGATTACCTATGGATATCGGAAGCACTCCCTTAAGGTTGCAATTATAAAGTCCCAAAACTACTAATCTGGTGCAGTTTTTCAAAGTATCAATAAACCTCATGTCATCAGCTTCTCCGCGTCCATGGAAGTTGTTCGACTGTAACATTATATATTTGATATCTCTTAGTTTTGAAAAATCGACACTCAACTTCCCACTAAAATTATTTTCATGCATTTCAAAATATCCTAATTTAGAAGAATTAGAAAGAGAAGGTGGAAGAACTCCGGTCAGTTCGTTACACCATAACTGAAGGAGCTCAAGATTTGGGAGCAGATTACCAATTTCTGAAGGAAGAATACCAGTGAGGCGATTTTCAGCTAAGGAAAAATTAACTAGGAGTGAGAGGTTGAAAATGGAATGAGGGATGCTTCCGTATAAGTTGCACTCACCAGCGTCAAATCTCGACAAGCTTTTCCAAAGACCCAAGGTATCTGGAATTCTCCCACCCAACGGGTTCCGAACAGCAGAGAACACTTCCATTGATGTAATATTCCCCAAGAAAGGTGGGATTCCACCTGTTAACTTGTTGTCGTGAATTACAAGACCAGTAAGTTTCGAGAGTAAACTCATCTCCTTGGGTATGCTTCCAGTTAGCTTATTCTGAGCGAGCCAAAGGTCTTCGAGGTTAGAACAACCTGACAAGTTTGTTGGAATGACTCCACTGAATTTGTTTGTATCAAGATAAAGAATACGTAGCCTAGATAGACGACCAAGTTCATGAGGAATGGTTCCTTGAAAGCTGTTGTTCCTGAGATAAAGCTCACGGAGGAAGCTGAGGTTTCCTACATGAGGAGACAACGAGCCTTCTAGGCCTTGCGAACGCAGCCGTAAAACAGTCACTCGTTTTTGCCGCTTTCCACATGAAATACCACTCCAATCACAGAAATGAAAGGAATGGTTCCACGTGGTTAGAACTTTGTATGGATCATGGGTGATCTTTGACTTGAAGGACAACAAAGCGAGATAATCAGTCTCATTACAGCCATAGGAAGCACATACTGTGGTGGAAGTAAGACATATTATCGCGAGACCATAAAAGAGAAAAGAAATACGAGAGGAAGATGATAAGTGAATTATTGCTTGTGGTGACTTCATTTTTGGAAATTTACTTAAAATTATGAGAACAAGTGTTGGCTTTTTATCCTTAGTTTTGCATGTTAACGTTCGTGACAAACAGCTGGTGAATGAATGGCTTTTAAGAACACTTGGGACAGGGAAGACTTATAACATTAATTATGGAACACAAGTAGCACAACTAGAATCACCTGTTACCTGTACATGGTCTATTAACATTAATTATATGTGGAACCCAAGTAGCACAATTAGCATCACCTGTTACCTGTACATGGTCTATTAACATTAATTATGGAACCCAAGTAGCACAAATTCCTTCTCAGCGCCAAGATAATTTGATTGATATTAACAATTTTTTATGTGTTATCACAAAAGACTTTTAAGAAGACTTAGGATATGGAAGAGTAACGAGTGTCGTTTGTAGCTGCACTTCGTGGTGTACTTCTAATGTTTGTTGACGTAATTTTAAGTAAAATAGATCGTATAACATCATCAAATACACTCAAAACTCTAAATTTGTTATGAAGAAAAAATAATATATTTAAATGAAGAATATGGAAAAAATTTATATTTTCTAAGAAAGTATAAATGACAGTTGCTTAAATTTATTACAAATATTTTAGAAGGTTAAGGAGAAAAATTATTAAAAAAATACGTATGGTGTGATGGCTATGGCACGACCATGTTCGCCAGAACAATACTTTACCTTATTCATGTCAAATGAATACCGTTATATAGAATTGGATATGTTCTACTATCCGTTCTTTGTGCGATAGAAATCTGCTGGTGGTCTTGGGTACTAGTAATTTTGGTCACTGTCTTGGTGTGGTCTTTGGTCTTGGCACTTAGCTGGGTGGTATTTGTTGGGGTTTTAATAATCATAACAATTATTAAATCAATTAAACATCATCAAAGCATGCAGCGGAAGTATAAGGAATAATATATGTAATAATAATTAACCGAATAAGAATATGCATACCTTTTAGCAATTCAAGAAAATCAAACGATAATGTCAACAAGGAACAAAACCCCAAACCCTAACTTAGGGTTTATATATATTCGACCCACCAAAAGTCTACCACCAAGAAATCCACAAACACAAGTGTGTTTGTCCTTCGTTCTTATACACACGTACTAATAGCGATTTGATGTGAAAAAGCTAGGTTCATGAATCACAATAAAAACCAAACACTTGTATCTTGAGTTGGAAAATCGAATCCCTTGGGGATGGGGAGTGGACGATCGGCCAACACAAGAGGGAGGGAGAGAAGAAAGCAATTAGGTTTATTAGTGATCCAAGATTACGAGAATTATGAATACAAGGGAATGTATATATAGTTTCTCAAAACTTGGTGACCAAGAAAACTCACCCTTGGGATTTTAGGAAGCCACGACCGGCCACCCCACCCAAGAGGGGTTCTAGAATTTTCTTTCCCACTAATTTCATATCTAGTCCTCGTAGTTTACATTTAACGACCGTTAGTCAAACCTCGTTAAATATTAACTATCGTTAAGTTTTAATTCGTGACAAATAATTAATAATAATAACGTTTATATATATTAATTATTTTAACATCAACTCTCATACGTAATGTGTGCAATCCCGAAGTCTCGAGTTCGAATCCGGTCATACATATATTAAAAATATCCATAAAACCTTTCAGCACCCACTTGGATATTACTTAATATAGTAAGGACATTGGTTTAGTCTAGCCTAACACGCCAACGCTCCCAGATCGAATCGAGTATGGTATCCTGGAAAACCATTTAATGATTCATCATTTTTACTTATCCTTTTGCTACTAATACTACATTAACTATGAATATGGATCAAGTCATTTCATAAGTTAAATTCTGTTTCTCGTTATATATGATTGAACAAGATTACCAAATCATCTGAACGTATTCCAGATTGATCTTTGGTATGGCCATACAAACATCTTGTCAACCCTACGAGGGGCCCAAATATAGTACTATGTTTTGAAACAAATTTAAAGGAGCAAATTCTCTTGACTACAAACATAACTCATGAACTTTGTAAAGCTTCTGAAAATAGCCCTTATAACTACCTGTTACGGATAGCATTACACTATCTTACACAAATGCACTACATTCATAACAGTTATCTGGTATCTCAAGTCTGAGGATAAACATTTCATGATTGACAAAGATCCATAAGTATAATCATGTAAAGTTGGGATCTGTCCTATATTCAATTCATTGAATATTATGTGAATCTGGCACCACGCATCAATACACTTTCAAGTAAATTCTACCAAAACTAAAATTTGTCTTAATTCAATGACATTCCCACATCATTGATTGACAACGGACTATTTAGAATGACATAAGTCATTCACGAATTAAACATACAAATATAGGATATAATATTAAGAAAATGAAAAATAAACATAAACCAACTATTTTATTTCATTTAAAAAGTATTTGTTCATAACATACTTTATCCAAATACTAATCACATATCTGCTTGAAACTACTAGCTAAACGAAGTCCTATCCCATCAACATGGTGAGTAAGCTTTTCCTTTGGCAAAGGCTTCATAAAGGGATCAGCTAGATTATCATCTGTATGAACTTTGAGTAGATTGATTTCACCTATTTCTACTTGTTCTCGAACATAGTGACATCGACGAGGAAAATGTCTGGCGCCTTTCATGACTCCAGGCTCATTGGAAAATGTTATTGCAGCAGAGTTGTCACAATACACATTTAAAAGCAATTCGATTGAGGGCATTACTCCAAGTCCCTAAATGAATTTCCTAATCCAAACAGCTTCCATCGCAGCTTCTGAAGCAACTATGCACTCAGCTTCTGTAATAGACATCGTAGTCGTTGTCTGCTTCTTGCTCTTCCAGTCTACTGCTCCTCCATTATTGACAAAGACGTATCCCGTTTAAGAATTCTTATCATCTTTATCAGTTTGGAAAGATGCATCGCAAAAACCTATAACATCAAGTTCCGCATCTGGATTTCCACCATACACTAGAAACATTTCTTTAGTAGCCCTTAGATACTTAAGAATGTTCTTAAACTTGCCCGTTGTTTCACACTGGATTCGTTGATATCGACTGGTGATATTTTGTGCAAACGCCACATCAGGCCTTGTACATCTTACAACACACATGATAGATCCTACTGCCGAAGCATAAGGAACTTTTCTCATGTGTGCCACCTCTTCAAGTGTTGATGCGCATAGTTCACTACTTAAGCCATGTTCAAGTTGCATTGGCAAATATCCCTTCTTGGAATCTTGCATATTGAATGTCTTCAATATTTTATCAATGTAAGTGCTTTGACTTAGTCCAATCAACCGCCTTGATCTATCTCGGTAGATCTTGATTCCCAGAATAAATGCTGCTTCCCCTAAATCCTTCATAGAAAAGCACTTTCCAAGATAAGACTTTACATCTTGCAAACTTGGAATGTCTTTTCCCATGATTAATATGCCATCGACATATAAGATAAGCAAAACAACATTACTCCCACTAGCTTTGTGATATACACATGGCTCGTCAAGATTTTGAGTGAAACCAAATTTATTGATTTCTTTATCAAACTTCTTGTTCCATTGCCTTGATGCTTGCTTCAACCCATAAATGGATCTTTGAAGTTTGCATACACGCTTTGGAAATTTTGGATTCACAAACCCTTTAGGCTGCGCCATATAGATGTCCTCATCAAGGCGACCGTTTAAGAAGGCAGTTTTGACATACATTTTCCATATCTCATACTCATAGTACGCAACTATGGCTATAGGAATCCTAATAGCTCTAATGTCTGCTACAGGAGAAAATGTCTCCTCGTAGTCTATCGCAAAAGTTTGAGTAAACCCTTCACCTACAAGACGAGCTTTATAGGTGTGTACATTGCCATCCATGTCAGTCTTTATCTTATAGAGCCACCTACTTCCAACTACCTTAGCATTTGGAGGTAAGTCAACCTCTATCCAGACTTCGTTATCTTTCATAGATTGCATTTTGCCATTCATTGCGACTTGCCATTTATCCTTTTCAGGACTCATCATAGCAGCCTTATAGTTAGCAGGTTCACCAAGATCCCCTAACATAGTGTTTTCAGAAGGTGTTGTATCTTCTTGATCATCTTCCAGATCATAAACTCTCCCACTGAATTCATGAGATATGAGATCCCTTTCAAGGAAGTCTCCATACCTTGCAACAATTAATTTGTTTTCAGGTAGAAAGTAAAAGTAGTAACCCATAGTTTCCTTTGGGTATCCTACGAAGATACACTTAACATATCTTTGTTGTAGCTTATCAACAGAGTCACGTTTAACAAACACCTCACAACCCCAGACCTTTAAGTAAGACAAGTTGGGAGCATTCCCATACCACACTTCATAAGGAGTCTTATCAACCTTCTTAGTTGGAACCATATTCAAAATGCAACAAATAGCTTTCCAAAGCATAATCTCAAAAGGATAAGGGAAGAGTTGTAAGATTAAACATTGATCGCACCATGTCTAACAATGTACGATTTCTTCTCTCATATACACCATTTTGTTGTTGAGTATATGGAGTTATGAGTTGCTGGACAATCCCACACTCAGCAAGATAATCTTTAAACTCTTGGCTTAAATATTCACCACCTCTATCGGATCAAAGAGCTTTAATCTTCTTTCCTAGTTGCAGTTCTACTTCACTCTTGAAAACCTTAAATGTTTCAAATACTTCATGTTTGTGTTTAAGTAAATAAACATAACCATAACGACTGAAATCATCCGTAAAGGTTAAGAAGTAGCTAGCACCCTTCCTTAACACATGTCTTAGTGGTCCACATACGTCAGTATGTATCGCACCAAGAAGATCAGAAGCCCTTTCTAAACTATTTGTAAAAGGTTTCTTGGTCATCTTCCCAGATATGCAAGATTCGCATTTATCAAATGATTCATCATTGATGTCTTGCAAAAGCCCATCGTGTTGCAGCTTTTGCATGTGTTTCTTGCCTATGTGAGCAAGTCTACAATGCCAAAGATATGAAGAATCCAAATCACTTTTGATTCTTTTATTATTGATGCTAAAAACAGAATTATTTTTATCAATCACATTATCATGCATATCAATCTCAAACACACCATTTACTGGAATAACATTAAAGTAAAAAACACCATTTAAAGAAACCGAAATTCCATAATCAGTAAATGTATGAATGAAACCAATATCTTTTAACAAGGAAACAGAAACGAAACCCCTAACAATAGAAGGCGCGTAATGACAATCGTTCAAAGACAGTACTAAACCCGAAGGTAAAACTAAATCAAAAGTGCCTATAGCTTCAACGACTGCATGTGCTCCATTACCCACGTGCAAGGATTGTTGTCCATAGGCGAGCTTCCTTGCACATCTAAGTCCCTGTAGTTTATTACAAATGTGAATACCACATCCAATATCATATATCCAGGAATTTATTTTATGAGGAAAAGCAAATAATTCTATCATCAAAAGAGTACCTGAAGTACTAGCCACAGTGCCAGTATTTTTATACCTCTTAGTGCGTAACTCATCAAGGTAGAGCGGACAATTCCTCTTCCAAAGGTCCTACCTCGGTGCAGTGATGACAAGCCTGATCCTTCTTAGGATTCTCACACTTTTTGGGAGGGTTCTTCTTGGGTTCTTGTTGATAAGCCATAACTTGTTTTCCCTTATCAACTTTACCCTTACATTTCCCTTTCTTGTTCGCTAGCGGCTTATTAGGCTTAGAAATCCTACCCTTTTGGATGCTAAGAACCATAGGTGTAGGAGCCTTCTTGAGCAAACCATTCTCGTAGTCAATGAGCATTGCATGTACCTCACTAACTGTCTTCCCCGTGCAATGCATATTATAATTGCGCACGAAACCATCAAAATCCTTGTTAAGGGATCTGTTGATAACGCCAATTTGTATGTCATTTGGGTAGACATAGTTGAGTCTCCCGAGCTGGTCCATGTAACTCATCATTTCGAGGCAGTGGGCGCTCACAGGTTTCAAGTCCCCTTGCTAGCAACTGTGTAAAGCATCTATCAGATCATACAGCTCTACAGTCACAGGCTTTCCAAACAACCTTTGCAATTCATCGAGCATGAGATGAGGGAAGTAATTCTCAAACTGTTTTTGCAAGTTTGGAGCCATACTCCCAAGCAAAATGCAGGCCACCTCATTATACTTGTCATACTCAGATTGCCATGCAGCTCGTGCTTCAGCAGTAGCATCAGCTGCAGGTTCTTGAGGACAAGGCATAGTCAAATAATCTAATCTTTTGGCAACCCTCAAGACAATTCTGTGTTGCTGATACCAATCATTGAAATTCGCGCTACCAGTTAATTTCTCTCGATCAAACATAGATTTGAACGACGAGGCTAGTGCAGTAGATTCAGCTTGAGCCATTTCTACGGAAAATAAAAGTTCAAAAGTTAGTACTTTCAATAAATAAACATTAAAGAAATAAAATACCCTTTGGTCAATATTCATATTAACCATAGAATTTTCCTTGAATTTTTGATCCTCATTATCATAGTTTCACCACATCAGTTGATCTGCTAGTGGTGAAAGTATAGAATAGATAATTGTTGAAAAACAATAATTGACAAACAAGTTTTCAATTCCAAAAGTTATGGGATTTACAATTTTGCCAAAAAATTAATGCAAAACGTAAGCATGTTTTATCCCATCTTATGGCTTAAGTTATAGGTCTCACTAACTAACTTAATTAAGTTGTCTAATTTAGAAACTGCAAATAATTAAGTTGAGGTCTCACACAACAAAAAAATTCACCTTGTTATTGTAATCTAGATCAAGGTCTCACATAACTAAATTACAACTTCAAGTGTTTCATATCATTAGATAGCATAAACTTAAATTTTAAAGGGTACAATTTTTGACGTGTAATCAAAACTTATGTATAAAGAAGCATGCATACAACTTTATAGCATAAAATTTTCGAAAAACTTACTAATATTTTAATTGCTAAGATTAAATTCTATAAAGTTTTAATCGATGCGTTGAGAAACTTACAACTTTGCACTAAGATGCTTCGTACATAGAATGGTTATACTAGGTAGCTCCAATCAAACTCACAGAGGGCAGAGGACCAGGTAAGCGCTGAATCATAACCTTAGACATCCTTTCAGTGTGACTGTGCGTACTTCTTTATTAACCCCTTTATAGTTTGTTCTAGTGGGTGAGCCATTCTGTAACACCCCCAATTTCATGATACGCAGCGGAATTCAAACTGGGTGTTACTTCACGGCACAACAGTCATAACAATAGAAAACGAACTCTAATGAAGTTGTTTTAAAAAGGATTTATCATTTAAATTATTTAAATATATCAGGGTTTACAAAATAGGTCCCAGTTGGTTCCATTGTTTACAAAATGCATCAATATAAAGTCTTTTGATTTCTTGTAAATGATAAAATATTTATAGCCTTCTTGATCTAGTCCTTGTTCTTCCGTGCCAGCTTTCGACATTATGAACCTGAAATACATGCTTAAAACTGTCAACACAAAGGTTGAGTGAAATTCATAGAGTTTGTTTGATGGTTGAACACATTATGTTGGTAGTATGAGCTATAGATTCACACCAATAGTTTGAAAACAAAACAGATATTATTGCACTAAGCTCATGATACCGAAACGTTGACAGCTGTCATATAATAGTAACCGATGCCCTAATAGGTAATTTGCCATTAAACATATGGATCTTCAAATAGAGTGTGTTTGTTTGCCTACCCGGCCAATACTAACGGGATTTGTCATTCCCGATAGATCTATCCACATTATTCGCGTTCACTTGCAAGTGATTAATGGTTCATGATAATAGGGACTTTGGCAATAGTGTACTTAGTGCAACTAATATATTCAAGTATAATTTAAAAGCAATGTGTTCGATTTAAAATAAAGCATGTATCTCCCCCAAGAGTTTGTAAAACAATTAAGTAATAGAAAGTGGGGTTATGAACTCACCTCAAAGTAAATAATATCAAATGTATAATGAGAATGATGGATATGCCGTGATAAATTCTACGAGAAACCTAGAATAGGATGTTGCGACTTAGGTTTGAAATAATGATGCGAAAGAAATAACAATCCTATATACGTCTCTATGTTGATCATGATGTAGTACATGGTATTTGTGTATGTCGTTTTATAGTAGTGGTCTAGTTGTGAAAACGTATTTAGTTTATAGATATCGTACTACCGTTCGGGCCATCATAATTCAGAGGTCATGCGTAAACGTTCGAGGAGCTAGGACACTTTAAATCGTAAATCCAGCAACTCGTCGATACGTTTTACTCAAATGAAACCCCTCACATGAAGCTCCCTAGTATTGTAGCACTTAGTAGATAAAACATATGTTTTGTTTATATATCATAAGTGTCATATGGTTTGTAAGCATAAGTTACAAGGTCGTTTGGTTATGATTAAGAAATCATAATGGTTATCACAAGTATCGTCATAATTTATGTCACAAGTGTTTAAAGAAAAGTTTACAAGTTTCTAAATTGTAAAGTTGGTTATTACAAGTATAGTTTCATGGTTATCGAGGGTAGATCAAATTGTATTGTATACGTTTAGGTTTGTCAAGGCTAGGGCCTTTGGTTTCTGATGTCGGCTTAGGAAGCCTTGAGGCTTTAGCCATGGCCTTGTCGTGGCTTTGGTCTTGACTACAATGGTCTTGACACTCTTTGACCTTAGCGTGATCTTGGCTTATGGCCATTAGGCCTCTTGGTTTGCTTTTAGTTGTGACAAAAGTATAGTGGTGAAAACTATATAGAGGCAGTTTAGTTTTGAAAGATAATGGTCATTTTAAGCATTTTCAGGGTCCGAGCTTCTTTAGTAAGAGAGGAAAACGTCGTTCCGGACAACTTTTATGTTTTAACTTTTTGATGATTCGGAGCAGAAGTACCACTTCTACGTAAGTTGTTAAGCCATAAAACGTAAAACCGGATATCGTAAAAATACGAAACTTGTAGGAATGATGAAACTCATTATTATACTCCATCTAAAAATATAAAATGAGTGAAAAGTCTTATTGGGTGCAAAAGCGCGCCTAAAGTTTGGAAACACGGGTCCAGCGTAATTCATAGTTTACTCGAGAAAAGGCGAGATTTCGGAAATGATCGTGAATTTATTTAAAAAAGACTAAAATTAGTCTATAAGGGATATGAGATGTCAAAATGTGGTTTCGTCATATTGGGATAACTTAACATTATATTTGAAGTCTAAAAGTTATTTAAGCGAAAATGTAGAACGACAAAGGTTAATTTCTTTATGGTCAAAGGATGAGGAAATATGTTTGACTTTTCAAAATTGTAAAAGTGTCTAAACATCTTAGAAAATACGTGGAAGTATTTAGGAATCCGGGTCTAAGATTTGTTTAAAACATAAGTTTAGTCCTGCGGCGGGGTTTATTTGGTAATATTTAAAAGAAATCTTAAAAATTCTCAAATTAATTATGAGTGATCTAAAAATTAATCTGATGTAAGGAAAATTGTAAGAGTTGGTTTTCGTTATGCGCTGGATGTTGAAATGGTGTTCCGACCAAAATGAAACTTTAAGACGATGTTTTCTTAATAAATTTTGCGAAAATGACCTAACGATTGTCGAACGGTTATTACTAAAATAAATTAACTTACGAGAATGTGAAATAAAAATTTTATGGGATGAATAGTGAAAGTGAATAGTAACTTTTCAAAAAAAATGAAAAGTAACACAAAAATGCGAGTTGTTACAGTCTCACCACCTGAATGGGAATTCCGTCCCGGAATTCAGTGTGTGTTATCCGATGTTGAACTCACCTCAAAGTAAATGATATCAAATGTATAATGATAATGATGGATATGCCGTGATAACTTCTACGAGAAACCTTGAATAGGATGTTGCGACTTAGGTTATAAATAATGATGCGAATGAAATAACAAGCCTATATACGTCTCTATAATAATGATGCGAAAGTACAATGTATTTGTGTATGTCGTTTTATAGTAATTGTCTAGTTGTGAAAACGTATTTAGTTTATAGATATCGTACTACCGTTCGGGCCATCATAATTCAGAGGTCATGCAAGAACGTTCGAGGAGCTAGGACACTTTAAATCGTAAATCCAGCAACTCGTCGATCCGTTTTACTCAAATGAAACCCCTCACATGATGCTCCCTAGTATTGTAGCACTTAGTAGATAAAACATATGTTTCTTTTATATATATCATGTCATATGTTTTGTAAGCATAAGTTACAAGGTTGTTTGGTTATGATTAAGAAATCATAATGGTTATCACAAGTATCGTCATAATTTATGTCACAAGTGTTTAAAGAAAAGTTTACAAGTTTCTAAATTGTAAAGTTGGTTATTACAAGTATAGTTTCATGGTTTATCAAGGGAGTAGATCCAAATTGTATTGTATACGTTTAGGTTTGTCAAGGCTAAGGCCTTTGGTTTACGGTCTCGGCTTAGGAAGCCTTGAGGCTTTAGACATGGCCTTGTCGTGGCTTTGGTCTTGACTACCATGGTCTTGAGACTCAGCTTTGACCTTAGCCGTAGCCGTGATCTTGGCTTATGACAATTAGGCCTCTTGGTTTGCTTTTAGTTGTGACAAAAGTATAGTCGTGAAACAATATATAGGGCAGTTTCAGTTTTTGAAAGATAATGGCCTGTTTAAGCGTTTTCAGGGTCTGAGCTTCTTTTTAACAGCAGGAAAAAGTCGTTCCGGACAACTTTTGTGCTTTAACTTTTTGATGATTCGGACCAGAACACCACTATTAAAACAGACAGACCCTAAACAGCTTCCATTTGGCAGTTTTGGCGTTTTGGTTTCGCTAACTTCTTTTGACTCGTTTGTCCGTTTCGGGTGATTCAAGTTGCTATGTTTATATTTTTATCTTTTCTACCATAGTATGTAAGTTAAAAAGTCCATATGTGATTGGTTTTAATAGTCTCAAATGTGTAGAATATGACTAGTTTACTAGTTTGTTACTTTTACGACAATATGTGAATTAAAACATGTGATTGAGTATATGTACATCATGAATCAACATAGTAACTATATATATAGCATGAAATTGTTAAGATTATAAATAATAAAGATGAGATGATGGTGGTGATTAGTTGTTTACAACTTTTGGCTTTCAATTAAGAAAGGAGTAACTAGTAAGGATCAGACTTTGATTGAACACTTAGGACCTTGAATTGAGCTAGCTTTCTACACCTTGGAACCCTTGTGATCTTGAAGAGTTGGTGATAAAGTACTAAGTGACTTGAGTGGATCTAAACTCAAGAAGATCACTTAAACTTGCTAGAGATTTGATGTAGTAACTTACTACTTGAAACTTCCTTGCATCAACTTGGAGTTTATAGATCAAATTATGGAAGATATGAATGATTTATGCTATGAACAACCCAAATCAGTATTTGAGGGTTCTTAGGATGTATTTCACTTGCTATTTATAGGAGGGTAAGTTTGGTTAACCATATATTAGGTTAAATATTAACCATGGTTAGGACACATGTAATAATCTAAATGAACCATGGTTAGGATCAAGCCACCAAAATGATGACTCCCCCCCCCCTTAAGTCGGATATAAAAAGATAAGATGACTTAGGTGGATAGTTTTGGTATTAGCTTGAGTTTAGAGCATGATTTGGTTTCGTTGAATGCCAACCGTAAGTTGTTAAGCCATAAAACGTAAAACCGGATATCGTAAAAATACAAAACTAGTAGGAATGATGAAACTCATCATTATACTCAATCTAAAATAAAAAAGATAAGTCTTATTGGGTGCAAAACGGCTAAAATTTGAAAACACGGGTCAAAAACGCGTAATTCGCAGTTAGTTTATCAGAAAAGAACGAGATTTCATGGAAATGATCGTGAATTTATTTAAAGTAGACTAAAATTAGTCTATAAGTGATATGAGATGTCAAAGTGTGGTTTTCGTCTTACGTGGGATAACTTAACAGTTATATTTGAAGTCTTAAAGTTACGTGATTTAAGCAAAAATTTAGAACGTACAAGGTTAATTTCTTTATGGTCAAAGGAGGAGGGAAATATGTTTGACTTTTCCAAAAATGTAAAAGTGTTTAAACATCTTAGAAAATACAGTGCAGAACGTAAGTTTAGTCTCGTACGGCTCAGGGTTTATTTGGTAATATTTAAAAGAAATCTAAAAAATTCTCAAATTAATTATGAGTGATCTAAAAATTAATCTGATGTGAGGAAAATTGTCAGAGTTGGTTTCGTTATGTGCGGGATGTTGAAATGGTGTTCCGACCAAAATGAAACTTTAAGACGATGTTTTCTTAATAAATTTTATGGGATGAATAGTGAAAGTGAATAGTAACTTTTCGAAAAAAAATGAAAAGTAACCAAAAAAGCGAGTTGTTACACGTTCTAACCATTTAGTACAGTCGCATCAGTCGATTAAAAGTTCAAGATTTAATACTTAGAAAAACAAATCAATTTTGCCACTATTTAGTCCATTTAATTTTCTATTAAAAAAAAACCCTTTTTGCTTACTAACATGTCATAAAATAAATAAATAAAAAAGCACTTTAATAAAAATTAAACAAACTCAAATAATATAAACATATAACTAAACAATTTAGCATATGTAAAACAATTAGCCACATGCATAATTATTTCGATAAACGCTAATAAACAATTCTAGGCGTAAAATAATGCATACATTAACTAGGGCTTTCACCTACAAGTAGATGAGCCACATACATCGACAAGTCGATTGCGTAAGCCAAAGTCAATAATATACCAAATAGCACATAACGAATTTTTATTAGTATAATTGAGGTCTTCCCCAATTCAATAATTATCAAATAAATAAATATGTGTATATCACTTAACAATTTAATCAAAACAATAATCCATAGCAAAACATGCATGTTCCACCATGGATTCATCATTGAGTTATGTCCCAAATACATAGGCACATAACAATTATTCATTAAAACCACATAAAATTAGCATGCAATCCTAGGGTTTCTACAAGTTTTACAAAATAAAAACCTAATTAAATAAATAAGACCCTATTAAAAAAATTAGGGTTTCCAATTTCAAAACCCTAGAAACCAATAAAAGCATGCAATAATCATAAAGATTCAATTTTAATGTGTTTTGGTAATTAATTACATCATATTAACGGCTCGTGATGCCACTGTTGGGGTTTTAATAATCATAACAATTATAAAATCAATTAAACATCATCAAAGCATGCAGCGAAAGTATAAGAAATAATATATGTAATAATAATTAACCGAATAAGAATATGCATACCTTTTAGCAATTCAAGAAAATCAAACGATTACGTGAGCAAGGAACAAAACCCTAAACCCTAATTTAGGGTTTATATATATTCGACCCACCAAAAGTCGACCACCAAGAAATCCACAAACACATGTGCGTTTGTCCTTCGTTCTTGTACACACGAACTAATAGCGATTCGATGTGAAAAGCTAGGTTCTTGAATCACAATAAAAACCAAACACTTGTATCTTGAGTTGGAAACTCGAATCCCTTGGGGATGGGGAGTGGACGATCGGCCAACACAAGAGGGGGGGGGGGAGAAGAAAGCAATTAGGTTTATTAGTGATCCAAGATTAGGAGAATTATGAATACAATGGAATGTATATATAGTTTCGCAAAACTTGGTGACCAAGAAAACTCACCCTTGGGCTTTTAGGAAGCCACGACCGGCCACCCAACCCAAAAGGGGTACTAGAATTTTCTTGCCCACTAATTTCATCTCTAGTCCTCGTAGTTTACATTTAACGACCGTTAGTCAAAACTCGTTAAATATTAACTATCGTTAAGTTTTAATTCGTGACAAATAATTAATAATAATAACGTTTATATATATTAATTATTTTAACATCAACTCTCATACGTAATGTGTGCAATCCCGAAGTCTCGAGTTTGAATCCGGTCATACATATATTAAAAATATCCATAAAACCTTTCAGTATTTATGTTTGGAAGGTCAAATTCAGTGCTTTGGGATTTGGTTGGTTCATGACTCTTTGAAGAGTATTTGGTTCAAAAATGATATTGGGTTAGATTCCTGTTCTGTAATGGTGGTATGATTAAGGGTGCGTTTGGTATGCACGAATGGGAATCAAGGAATGAAATTTCATTCCATTAATGATGTTTTCTATAAAACTCTTGACTTTCAAAATAGAAATGATATACAAATATGTTCTATACTTGATAGTCACCAAATTAGTAGGATATGATAGTTTCATTCTCGGGCCCACATTTTTCCTCACACTTCCTCGCATTATTAACAAGATAATCAAATATGATAAAGAAACCAAACAAAAATAATGGATTTCATTACTTAACTCATATCTATTCCAATTCCATCTTATATCGAAACTCATACCGATTGTGATTCATGAGAGCAAACCAAACGGACCCTAAAAGTTTTTGTTAATGGGTAATTATGTGTGCAGGATATATACACTACAACAAAATAGCCTTTTGTTCACGTTTTTTTCTTCACACTTTATGAACCGCGAACTTTTGTTTCATAATATTGACACTTATAAGTGTGCAAAAACAAGTGTGATAAATATCATAATAATCTTCACATTTTTTGTTGTGAAAACAAAAGTTCACACTTAAAATAGTGAGCTAATTTAGAAATTTTGTTCTCACATATTATAGTGTGAAGAAGTAAATAAGACTTCACACTTTTATGTGTGAAAAAAGATACAAATTTTATCACACTTTTAAGATGTGAAAACTTATCATATTTTGTCATTTGAAAAAAGCTCACACGTACTTTAGTGTGATGTTTTGTCTATAGTATTTAAAAAGTTAACAAGAACATAAATGAAAAAAAATAAACAACGATCCAACAACGACTCTTCATTCTGCATCTCTTTTCATTATTCGCTCTAAATTCTAAACCCTAACTTTCACTCTTGATCTATAAATTCAGTTTATTCGGTTGACAAATTCACATCCGTCCTTTGTCAGGTGAGTGTGTCTTTTTAAGCTATTTTTTTCGTTTTTATATTGTTTCAAATTGTTTACTAAGTGTGTGTTAGTTTTGGTGATTAGTTAAATAAAGTTTATGATAAGCCAAATTAATAAATTAGTTTTATTGAGTGCGTTTCGTTTTCATATCGAGTTAGTTTTATTGATATTTCTTGATCCAATCTCAAACTTAATTTAATTTGCAGTTGTTTAAAGATATAATTAGGTGTTAGTTATGTAAATTAGTGGCATTACAAGTTCATGATGTGCAAAATTGGATTATATGCTTGTATATATGTTGCCTGATGATATTTTGAATCGCATTATAATGTTTTATGAATCGAATAGGTATATTGATATGTGTTTGACCACTAATCGATGTCCGAAATTGATTAAATATGAAACCCTAAGGTATGATCTGAACTTGATTAAGTGGCTTTGATTTGTAATTGAGTGTTTGATCACTAATTTTGGTGATGTAGGCCAAGTGTTCGATGAAATGCTTGATTGAGTTAAAAATGATTTTGTCTTGTGAATTTATTCAAGTCATGTTGTGGATATGAATTTGACTAAGAAGTTTGAATGAGTTAAAAATGTTGTTGATTGTATGTGTAGACCAAGTGTTCGACGAAATGCTTATTAAGTCGTTTTTTTTTCCCGAGTGTTGTGGTAGGCCAAGTGTTTTACGAAATGCTTGGCTGAGATATGTGTGGTTTTTGTTGTTGTTGAGAATGCTGGCATTCATGAATCTAGTCTTGATAAAAGATGATGTGTGATTTGATTAAAACCGATATGTAATAGGATAAAAAATGATATCAACAAAAGCGCATTACTTCCTGTAGTGTACCAAGATTAGTGCGAAAATCGGTTGTTAAGCTACATATGCCTATTGGCTAATTAATGCTTTAGCAACGATGGATGGAATTTATTAACTAATTTTTTTTTTGCTTGTTTAACTAAAAGTATTCATTGTATTGATGTTATACATAAGAAGTTTGTTTGACTATGACTTGTTGTTATATTAGCGTTAGCAGTACTTTTAGCCAGTTTTTTTACATGTGACGAGCACAATTAATAGCATATGAAAATCACAGTTTACTGGCGCATGGGATACGAGTGAAGGGCAGTACAATGAACTGGTTAAACTAAGAATAATTAACAAAATGAACCTAAGTCTATTGAAGCACAAGCTCTACAAAAATTGGAATAACTGATGCTCATTTAAATGCAATGCAGGTATATTGAGAAAAGCTGTTGGAACAGTGGGAGTGATACATGATCGTAGCGCAGTTCAAGACAATACCATAAAGGAGGCCAGTGCTCCTAATTCTAACATGAACGAGTCAAAGATATCTGCTAATTTGTTTCCCATGTTAAACCCTCAAAAAGCTCTTAAACTTCTTTCGAATATGCTGGATGAGGTATAACTTTCTATGTTTCGTGGTACTGATTTACTTTTTCTTTATTCTTAAACATAATTGATATATCTCATGTCTGTGAATATCATGAAAATCAACTTAAGTTAATTAGTTATGATATCTTTCTTCCTTATACTTAATATAATAATAATATTTCTTTTATATCTTTATTTTTATTTGTAAATTTGATGTAATAGTCAACTAGTTGAATTACTCGACTTACGATGTTGTTTTTTAATTGCATGATATATTATCAATTTAATGAATATGCTTTCTGGTCTCAAGTTCATATCTCGTGACCAGATCAGCAATGAAGTAAGTCCTTCATCCTTTTTTGCTTTTGTTGTTTGTTAACAATGTGACACTTTATTGTATAGTGTATTGATATGCAATTTTTGATATAGTTTTCTTGCATAGTTAATCCATCATGTAGTACTATCTAATCAACATGATGGTTCGGTTGTGTAACCGGCATCCATAACCGTTTTTCAGTTATTTACTTTCTAAGTGGCGAGTTTAGTCCCTCGTCTAATAATAATAACATAAGAAGCATAAAGATAAAGATTATAGGTTCACATTCTCCTCCTTAATCTTGATCGTTGCTTCGTCCTAAGTCTTGAACTCCGAGCATTTGTCGTGTAGTCACGAACTTCAATCTTGGTAGAGCCTTTGTTAGAATATCTGCTCTTTGTAGTTCTCCGCTGACATGTTCCACATTGATGTGCCCATTCTCTACGCTTTCTCGAATGAAATGGTAGCAAATATCGATGTGCTTGCTTCTTCCATGAAAAACTGGGTTCTTCACAAGTGCTAGTGCTGAAATATTATCGACCTTCAGCGTTATCCTTTTCTCTTCCCATCCAGTTAGTTCACTAAGCAATCGCTTTAGCCATAAGGCTTGACATGCTGCTGCAGTAGCCGCCATGAATTCTGATTCACATGATGATAGCGCCTGTTGGTTGCTTCGGAGTACGGTGTCGATGACTCTCGAAGTAAATCTGATCGATCCCAGAGTTCCTTTTCCTTGAGCAGTCGTGTTGACTCCATAACTCTTCACTCGCCGCGTAACTGTAATCTGCGGCCACCTTCTTGCTTGTATATAATGTCATGCCCTTTGTTCCTTTGATATATGGATTACTTGCTTTACCGCTCAGTGATGATCCTTGGTCTTGCATGAATCTACTGAGTAGTCCGACTGAGTAACTAAGATGTGGTCTTGTATGCAGTAAGTACCTGAGACTTCCTATTAAGCTTCTGTAGTAAGTTGCGTCAAGAGTTTCCTTCTTCGCCGCCTTGACCAACTTAGTACCAGTATCCATAGGTATCTTCACATTGCTGTGCCATACTTGTTTCCGTCAAGATCTTGTTAATATAACTTGTCTGCTTGATTGTAATCTCTCCTCCTGTCTGTGTAACTTCTATCCCAAGATAATAAGCTAACAATCCTAAGTCGCTCATTTCAAATATATCCTTCATCTGGGATTTGAATTCTTCGATTTGTTTCTTTGGAGTGCTTGTGATTATCAGATCATCTACGTAGACTCCAACTATAAGTGTAGAATTCTTGTTCCGCTTTGTATAAACTGCTTGTTCGAGATTACATTTCTTAAAGTCTAAGGACTTTAACGTTTGATCAAGCTTCACATTCCAAGCTCTCGGTGCTTGCCGTAATCCATATAAAGCTTTTGTAAGCTTATATACTTTTCCTGTATTTCCTTGTTGTATAAATCCTTCAGGTTGTGTAACGTAGACTTCTTCCTTTAAATCTCCATGTAAAAATGCCGATTTTACATCTAAGTGATGTACTTGCCATCCATGATATGCTGCTAATGCTAATATAAACCGAACTGTCACTATCCGAGCAACCGGTGCAAATACTTCATCGAAGTCTATCCCTTGTTCTTGCACATAACCTTTTGCCACTAACCGTGCTTTATGTTTGATGATGTCTTCTTTTGCATCCCTCTTGGTCTTGTAAACCCATTTGAGTCCTATTGCCTTCTGATTTTCTGGCAATGTAGTAAGAGTCCATGTATTATTCTTGTTGATTGAATCTAATTCAATCTCCATGGCCTCAATCCATTTTTCATCTGTTGATGCTTCCTTGTAATTACGGGGTTCTTCTTCCGTAAATAACAAGCTTTGTGGTTCGACTCGTCGTGCATGCCTGTATATATCTGACATGTTTCTGTATTCACTTACGGGTGTATCATCAAATTTATCTCTTGAGTTCTCTACAGAACTAGTAGTAGCTTCTTCTTCCTCTTCTGAGTGTGGGTCGTAATGATATGCCGGTGGTGTGATTGGTGAAACTGGATCAGGAATCTAATCTTGTTCATGATACGTGTTGTCATCGTTTTATGTGTTGACTGGTGTAAGTTTTTCATTGTCAACTCCATCTACCACAAAACTAGCCCAAAATGTGTCTTGTGTGTTCGTATCTTCATCTTTGTTCCAAACCCACGGCTTTGTTTCCATAAATTTTACGTCCCTACTAACATGTTTCTTCCCTGTTTATAGGGTCATATAACCTACATGCTTTTCATCCTTCCTCTACTCCTAAGTAAACCAATGGTATGCTTCATTCGTGCGTCCACTTCTTTAAGTGAGGTATTGTTATCTTTGCATAAGCTGTGCATCCAAATATTCTTAGGTTTTCCAAATTTGGTTTTCTGTTGTAGAGTGCCTCATATGGAGTTTTGTCTATCAGGGCCCTCGTAGGTACCCTATTGAGTATGTATATAGCATGTTTAACTGCTTCCGCCCAAAAAGTTAAAGGTAACTTCATCGCTTTCATCATACTCCTAGTGGTTGATAACACTGTCCTATTCCTTCTCTCCACTCTCCATTCTGCGTGTGGGGGAGTACGGTCTTTGTCAACCGTCGTGCTTATTCGTTTTCCTTACAGTACCATGTGAATTCATTTGATGTGAATTCACCACCTCTATCCGTTCTTAGCATCCTTATTTTCAACTTCATTCCCATTTCTATCTTTTGTCTAAATTCATTGAATGTATTAAACGCCTTATCTTTCGAAGTCAGAAAGTAGGCCCACATAAAACGTGTACAATCGTCCACTAACAAGAAAATGAGTTTCTTGCACGAGTGCGTTCTTGGACTTATAGGACCGCAAAGGTCTCCGTATACTAAGTCCGGGGTTCTTTGATCTGAATTTTGCTTGGTTTGGAAATGGTGTTCTACTGTGTTTTCCTAATAAACATGCGTCACAAATCTGCCCTGCATGATTTATCCTTGGAATTCCTTCTACTAGACCTTTCCTAGTCATCTTGTTTATATCGTCAAAGTTCAGATGACCTAATCTAGCATTCCATAACCATGCTTGGTTATCTATATTTGCTAAGAGACATATAGGTGCTTCTATCTGTAATTGTATCTTATAGAGTCAATTCTTAGATCTTTCTACTTTCATCAACAACTTCTTATTCTTATCATACAAAGTCAACTTGTTCCCGTCCATAATGACTTTACAACCTATTTCCGTAAGTTGTCCTAGACTAAGTATGTTGCTCTTGAGGTTTGGTATGTAGTATACTTCCGATACTACCTTCTGTTCCTGGTTCTTACAACCTAACAGTATAGACCCTCTACCCATTATCTGTACATACGATCCATCTCCAAAACGTACTCGTCCTGTTACGCTTTCTTCAATATCCCTAAAATGACTCTTTATCCCAGTCATATGGTTACTTGCACCATTATCTAAATACCATATGCTTGTATCTGCTGTAGCATATTTCTTTGGTTGAATTTGTTCTTCATTCAACAACACTTCCTTGTGTTCAGTTTCGTGCATAGTCATTAATAGTGATTGTTCATCGTCTTCTAAGATAAGGTTTGATTGTTCCTGAGTTGCTGGTTTTCCTCTACAGTTTCTTTTAAAGTGTCCCATTTTATGACACCTATAGCATTTTATCTTGCTCACATCCCACTCATCTTTATTCTTATCCGAACTCTCTTTATAACTAGAGTTCCCTCCTTGTGGGTTGTTTCTATTCTTTTTCTGCCAGTTCCCTCGTGAGAAATTTGATTTTCCTCCATGTTTGTAAAAACATTTCCTATTTCCTGAGTGTTCGCCATGTGCGAATAATAGGTTTTCCTGGCTTTCTACTTGTCCTCCCTTCCGGAGTTTTATCCTTTCCTCAAATGCCTTGAGTCTTCCAATGATCTCATCTAAAGTGATGTCGTCGAGATCAGTTGTTTGTTCTATGGATGCTACTATCTGAATGAACCTATCTGGTGTGGAGTCTAATCGTTTTTGAACTAAAAGTGATTCATCCAAAGTTTTCCCTAATTCTTTTGCCTTGCATTGGCGAGCCGTTTAGTTTAGCCGCAAATGCATCCACCGTCTCATCTTCTTTCATCTCAAGTGAGTTAAACCCAATCATCAATGATTGTAATCGTGCTTTCTGCACTCTATCTTCTCCAACGTGTCTTTTCTTCAACGAATCCCATAAATCCTTTGCCGTCTTACAAACCGCTACTTGTAAGATCACATCTTCCGTCAATGCTTGATATAGGAAGGCAGTCGTTGCCTTTTCCTGCGTATCATCAACTCGTGTATCTATCTTTGGTTCTATTGCTTCCCATAAGCCATGTGCCTCTAGTATAACCTTAATTTGTATAGCCCAAACTGTGTAGTTTGTGTTTTTCAACTTAGGGCATTGATATTGTGCAATAGGTGTTACGGGTTTGGATACAGTAGTTGATGTGGTTACTATATCATCGATTGTCATTTTGGAAGTGTTTATAATCTTCACTTTCTAATTCAATGGGATATCTTTCTTCCTAGTGTGGGTTTTCTATAAAGTATGGAAGTTTCTAATCTTCCGGGAATCCTAGTAATACGGGATCAATAAATAGTTTTCGGGATTTCCTAATAGTATAAATAAGATATTCTATACTATTCTATAAAAGTAATGAAATCCAGAAAGAGTTTAACTTGTGACCTCGTATATCCGATGAATACTAGTGTATTCTCTTTTGTTTTTTTGTTAGTAAATCATTTACCAACGTTGCTTTGTTTCCCCTTTCTTTGCCTCGTACCCCTGATGTTCTTTGCCTCGATGTATTTTTTCCCACCGAATACAAACACCAAAGTCTTGTCGAATTCTTTTGTTGTCCGACTAGTACAGGAACGAAATCTTCACGTAATTTTGAATTCCTGTTTTCCCTCCAAGAAGTCTCGGACTTCTTTGAAAAACTTCTACCTTCCAAACTTCGAATAAGAGAGAACTTAAGTCGAGTTATCTCTTTTCCAACAAATCCGAAAACCAAGTTGTTTTCTTTCCTTGTTCCTCCACACTACACACATTTAATTTTTTTCTTTGTACGTTATTTGAGATCTATATCCGATAGCAAACTTCCCACGTACAAAATAACTTGATACCGAGATGGTATCAAAAACTCAGAAGCAAATCTGGTTCTGCTTCTGATCCTCTTCTTCCGTTGTTGTTCTCCTTGTGTCGTTTGACACTACTCCACACAATTCCTTGAGCGCTCCCTTTTCCTTATCACGTACGTATCCTTTTTCCACAACAACGTTTCCCGCGTCTTCCTCCCTTTGTGTCTTGTTTAACCCGGTTTCACAAAGTTTTATCCCACTCGTTTCTATTACCAAAACGTAGTGTTTGATGTTTCTTCCTTCCCTATGTTGTTGCCAACACAGTTTTCCCCACCAATCCGTTTGGTGTAACACGTTTGCAATCCCCTACGTAAATGATCGTGCACTATCTTCTACGTATCCTTATTCACTTTTGTTTCTCTTGGAAGTAAAGAGTAAACAAAACTTGTCGAAAACAGAAACTTTTGTATGAAACAAAAAACGTTTTCCAGCGTATGAAAACAGGTTGTTTTCTGCGCGTATTCCCTGGGTTCTTTTCTTCTTGCGTATGATTGTTTGTAATCAAAAACGAAGGTGTAAACCTATGCTCTTGATACCAATTGTTGTCCCAACTCTAGATCAATGATATATAGATTGCAAAGTAAAGTATATTGAATAAGTAAAATTGTCTATTATTTTTTATAATGATTCGGTTTACATGTATATATACAAATCCAAACGGTACTATCTAATCAACATGATGGTTCGGTTGTGTAACCGCCATCCATAACCGTTTTTCAGTTATCTACTTTCTAAGTGGCGAGTTTAGTCCCTCGTCTAATAATAATAACATAAGAAGCATAAAGATAAAGATTATAGGTTCACATCTTTTCTGTCATCATCATGGTATAAATGATACGTGTTTATCATTACAGGTAGTTAGAGAATGGTGCAGTACTTTGGGTAAACTAGCGGTTTACGCGACATCAAGTTCTGCTGCACCATCTCATGCTCACCTTCATGCCATTAAAACACGACAAGACAACAGAATAGGGACCAACCAGGTGATCAAAATGTAAGTACTATCACTTCAATATATGGTTGTGATTCATGTGCCTTAGTATATTGCAATTTGAATTTTCATTTTTGATAACTTCAAACGTAGGTCATTGATTTTTCAAGAAAAAGTATTTGTCAGGTCAATAACCTTGGCAGAAGGATCATTTGGCTTAAAACTTAAAAGTCGACAAGTAGGTCATAAATGTTGGGCTGCGTTAATAGACACCATTAATCTATTAGTTTTAACCATGTAATAAAAAACATATGGCCATTTTACACTTGCATGCTTCTAAAGAAGTTAGTTCGTTGTTGCCTGTTGGTATTTTTTAAGTCATATATTGGTTCAATTATCGGAATAACTAATTGATCGAGCGAATGTGTAAAAAGATACCATTATGATTCAGAAGAGGATTATGTTTTATTACTTGATTAGAGTCAGCTTAGTAGCCTGTTATTTTAAAACTTGTTTTGGTTTGTGAAAGTTTGCCATATATGTCACAGGTTAAATTTCCGTACATGTAATTTTTTGTGTTGCAATCTTCACAACTTTCATCAGGTGGTTGAATTGTGTAGTTTATGGATTATCCTTTTTTATGTGTTGATATCAGGAGACTGAAAGGGATGGTAGCCAGGACGGAGTGCATGCTAAAATGACGGTGCCCCAGACGTGAGAAATATTTATCATGGGGAAAGCGTAAAGGTCAAAGGATGGTGCTGACAGGAAAGATTTCAAATATGAAGAACCATTTTCTCGTACAAATGGTGGTAACAGGAGAGAGGTGTTAAAACCTGAAGAACCGTTGTCTCGTGCGGACATGAAGCCTGCACCAAGTGCAAACCTGTTGGCTGCTAAAGTTATGCAGCTTCGTATGAAAGGATTTGCTTCAACGCCGACAACGTCCTATATAGACATGATGTTTGGTAGTAAGTAGCAATTCCTTAGAAGTAGACTTTTAAATAGTTTGTTAAAGTAGCAGCTTATAATTAAGTTTAAATGACACCAGTGTATTTATGTATCAGTTGAAACTTGTTCCTGTTTGTTGCAATATATACATTTGTTGAATCATTATGTTTGATTTGTATATTAGTGAGGACTTATACTGTTAGTGACAAAAGCCTTGTCGTCACTAAAGACAATTTTTCTTGTAGTGAATTGTTTTAAATACATCACATTTAAAAGTGTGAAGAATTAAAAGCTCACACTTAAAAGTGTGAAGATTGTTTTAAATGCATCACACTTGAAAGTGTGAAGACTTAAAAGCTCACACTTAAAAGTGTAAAGATTTTTGTTCTAAAATCATCAATTGTTTCAAAATCATAACACTTGAAAGTGGGAGCTTTTTATAATTCTTCACATTTAGAAGTGTGAAATTATTTGCTACACCAATATGGTTCACACACAAGTTAAGTGTGAACTTTTCAAATTTACACACTTTAAAGTGTGGTAATATGCTTTAAAAAGTGTGAAAATTTAACTATTTTGTTGTAGTGATAGTGATATGGATGGCTTCCACAAATTCATTATCAACTTGACCAAGACTTTTAAGAAGACGTGGGATAGGGAAGACTTTATGCAACCTTTGTGACACGCAGATTGTGAAAAGGATGCCATCATCAAATCACCGAAGACTTTTAAGAAGACTTGGTCTATCATCCACACATTCCTTCTCAGCTTGTCCAACACAATGTGACTTATAACAACTATTTTCCATGTATAATTAATGACACAGAACTATTCAGAAGACTTATAACACTAATTATGCAACCTGCGGTCCGCACACTCCATCTCAGCTTGTCCAACACAATGTGACATATAACAACTATTTTCCCTGTATAATTAATGACACGGAACTATTAAGAAGACTTATAACACTAATTATGCAACCTGCAGTCCGCACACTCCATCTCAGCTAGTCCAACACAATGTAACTTATAACAACTATTTTCCAAATATAATTAATGACACAGAACTTTTAAGAAGACTTATAACACTAATTATGAAACCTGCGGTCTGCACACTCCATCTCAGCTTGACCAAGACAATTTGACTTATATTGTATGGTATGGGGCACCATTGTGGCTTATTATGGAGATGACATTGTTGGAGATGGTGGTTTCCTAGGTCAATATAAGGCTCTAATCTTTGAAGCAGATCCATCTAAATCTATTGGACACAAAAAGCCCCATCCGCTACCGCTGCACAAATTTACCCTGGCCGTACCTGCCAACGGGTCCCTCAAGATTGAAGCACATTTAGTGGATGTCGATTCTAACATAGTTATTGTCAATCACATGAAGGAATTCCGTGAGAGTGAGAGTCCCAGCATTTGGAAAATACCATTCGTTAAAGGCTCTTTCGAATTTAGAGTGAATTGGCTTCATCGAGTGCGAGGTGGTTCAAATCAGGTAAAAGTCCATTAGTCGGTTTGAGTGAGTACTATCTTTCTAAAACTTCAAACAAATAACTTTAGGTTGTATCGATAGTTCAGTATATTGGTTCTTGACTTGTTCACTTTCTTCAAAGTTTACCCATTTGACCTGTCAATAATCAGTATATCCAAGTTAACAGATTCAACTAAATTTTATTTGCAGTGAATTGGATGAGAATCTGCAGAAGGGATTCCACAAGTATCTGGAGATCAGAGGGATCAAGCTGAGTGCAGCAAACTTTCTGAATAAAGAGTACACAAACTGGCTCAAGAACCTTATGAAGTTTGTTGAGGGAAGTGGTTGTTTGTCTCTTTTGTCCTGTCACATTGTGGGTGGCCTGGGTCAACAGGTAAAGGGTCGCTTATTATAGTTTGGACAACAGGGTCAGACGGGAAGATCTATATTGACTTTTCTTGGGGTGGGCTAGCTGGATATATCCAAGCGGGAAGACTAAAGACATTTTGAAGTTTTATAACCATTTGATTTATAGCCAATGTTTTGGGTTTTGTTGCTATCGTTTTTTTGTTTGTTAGCTTATGTATAGGCACTTATAGGCTTGTTTCATTATTATGCATGTTCCCGAAGCATATTTTTGGCATGTCCATACAAGTCTTGTATCGTTTTTTAATACATTTGCCTGGGATGGTCCCTTTTTCCAAAAAAAAATGAAAAAAAAAATTGAAAAATAAAAAAATCACCTTTTCAATTTGTATATGCAAAGAGTAAGAGCATATTTACACAAATTATAACTTATACTTAAATATAATCATTATACGTGTGGACGTATAGTCCGGACTGGGCCAGGAATGGGTCAGGCCCGGCAGACAGCGGCCCACTCTACAATCTAAACCATAATCCATGCCCTATAAATACATGGCTGGATCTCCTTCTCAATGACACAATACACAAGATGACAGGTTACTCTAACCCTAATTCATCACATCGCACCGATACTAACTTGACCGTCGGAGGTGGACCCCGGGGCTACAGCCTCGGGTCCACTCCTAACGGGTTCTCTTTGTTGATAGGTCTACTTAGGGCTTGAGAAGAAGACGAACGACCAAGGGAGAGTCGTCAAATCCAGCCCGCGCCAGATTATGTATCAACAAGTTGGCGCCATCCGTGGGACTACGAATAAACTATGTTTCGTGTTCTCATATTACCGAAAGCAGAATTCAATTTCTAATATCGGTAACTCTAAATCCCTATAATCAATTGACCGTATATTCTGATATAGAATATTCGCACCTTTAAAGTATAGTCTTACATGCATGCTTTAAACCATATATTCTGATATAAATCCTGACGTATAGTCTTACATGCATGCTTTAAAGTGTCATTCGCAATTAATACTTCAGATACAGTGAAGATACATACATGCATGCATATATTCATTATATAATCTAACTTTACATGCATTATATTCTCATGATCATACAAATATAAGGATCATGATATTTCTTTACATAAGATACAAGAAAAGAAAAGTCCGCACGATCGGACCTATTTTATATTTTAGTCCGCACAATTGGACCTAAGAAAATATCCGCACGATCGGAGCTATTTTATATTTTAGCCGCAAATTAATTCGCGCAGATACTGTTTTTACGGTTGGTATGCCTGTGTTCGGCGGCTCGAACAACGCAGTTGCGATAAATCTACCCGCGTTAGGCCGTGCGTTCGGACATCTTCACAGATTTGCTACGCGCACAGCGCACCACGATGCTAGTCAATCGCCATGAGCGCACTGGACCAAAGGCCATGGTAATGTTATGTTCATCTGCGATCATCCACAAACGTTCGAGTCTATGCGGTTACGATAAATCCATCTACGTCTATTAGTCGCGGTCACGGTACGTCCAACCGGGTTTTTAAAAAAAAAAAAAAAAAAAAAAATTAATTATTTATATAGTTTGTAAAACCTCGCGATAGGGGTAATTCGCACTGCCACTTTATGTGTTAAGTTCATATGCTATGTGCTATATATTGCTTCACTTCATTAGGTTTTATATGTTGCGATTCGCAGCATATACTTTTAATGTTTGCATTAAGTGTTTTACGCAGGCATAAATAAGTTTAATGCTCCTACACGAGTAGCACCATCAAACTTGGGGGGCTACCAGGGTATATACTACTACTGTTTCCGTACGCGTCACGCAGGCATATTTGAAACCAGATCGTATGTAAGAGGTATTGCAAGCCCAGTACAAAGACGGATTTAAATATTCGCACTATCTTATCGCAGGGGAGACGCGTCCTCCAGCCGGGTTGTAAAGACGGATGTAATGCGCGAAGCACGTCTTCGTCGCACCTCTTTGTCGCGCACAGGCCGCACTTCTGCTACAGAAGCACGTCTTCGTCGCACCTCTTTGTCGCGCAGAGCGCACTTCTGCTACGGCACGTCTTCATCACACCATGCTGCGTCGCTACTGGTACAAAAGGTACGCCCTTACCCAGGATGCAACATGCGAGATCCACTTTCACCATTGTGAGACTCTCACAATTGCAATATCACCACGGACGCGCCTACAAGGTCGCAGATTCGGATATAGTCTAATGGGCTAACAGATGCGCCATGGTCCATCCCATGTGCACACTTGAGTTGCGCACACATGGGCCATGCCGTCATGATTGATTAGGCCTACGCGGCCATGAACAGAACTTAAGTCTAGCATAACATAGCCATGCGCTATCTCATACTAAACTTGGGGGGCTTGTGGACGTATAGTCCGGACTGGGCCAGGAATGGGTCAGGCCCGACAGACAGCGGCCCACTCTACGATCTAAACCCTAATCCATGCCCTATAAATACATGGCTGGATCTCCTTCTCAATGACACAATACACAAGATGACATGTTACTCTAACCCTAATTCATCACATCGCACCGACACTAACTTGACCGTCGGAGGTGGACCCCGGGGCTAAGGCCTCGGGTCCACTCCTAACGGGTTCTCTTTGTTGACAGGTCTACTTAGGGCTTGAGAAGACGACGAACGGCCAAGGGAGAGTCGTCAAATCCAGCCCGCGCCAGATTATGTATCAACAATACGTATCATTTACCCAATATTTTACCAAAAAAAATACAATCAAGTTTACTTTTGGGCGGAAACAAATTTTTTGTTTAGAGTGAATCAAAAGGATGGATTTGGTCAACTACTTTATATTCTTGCAATTGTTTGGCAATTGAATCGCATTCACTTTCCACTATAATGATGAACCTAAACAAACTGATTTCATTACTCACAATGATGAACCAACAGTAATAAATCCACATACACCATATTCTTGAGTGTCCCGTTTCAACCACTACTAAAAGTGATACATTTCAACCTGATCTTGTTTTGACCCATTTCCCAACCCGTCCATGTTTCTATGTGTTATGTTGTACAAAACTTTTCGGTGTACGATACCATTATCTTTCTCATACATCATATAATTTGCACAATGAAATTTAATCTTCCGTCTCTTTTGCACCCACTTGGGCCAAATGAAGCAATATTCCAAACTATAGGACAGCCCAGATTCAACATGTATCTATGCTGAAAAAATGAATACGTAATGCATATAAGCTCCTAAATTGTTTTATTCCGGAAACCAAAACATTACTTTTGTAATCATATTTATTATAGGTGATTATTATAAAACAGGGCAAAAAACATTCCGGGGCAACTTAATCCATACCAAAAATGTTCTTTTTTTGACCCGTTACACAAGCGCTGGACCCGCCCATTTTCCCACCCTTACAAATATTTATTCAAAGAGCATCCAGACCATCCAAGATGTTGCAAAATAAAGTTGAGGTCGGGTGCAAATGGCACGACATCCGGTTCCTAATACTTATGTATTCCCGAATCCTTTAGGTTTTGCAGCTTTATGGAAGAAAACCGAGCAAATCGCTTTTCTAATGACGTCCCAATTCGATCCACATGAATGTGAGCCGGATCATGAGCTTTCTCAAGATGTTGAGTAACTGGGAACTCACTTCCCGAGCCTTTTGGAGAGCTTTTACTTGTAAGTAATGAGCCTTTCGTGTTTGTACTTCTCTATGAAAAGATAATGTCCAAACACCCCTTTAGTTCCAGCCATATTTATGTTTCTGGAAAACACAAAACAAAATAATAAACATTAAGGTAAAATTCTCAGCAACTCGTGAATACTAAATATAAAAGTAGAAGCAAAAGTAAGCCAACTGATCTCGTCAACCAAGGCCTAGTCCCTCATTTTCAAAAACAAACTGATCTCATTACTCACAATGATGAACCTACAGTAATAAATCCACATACACCATTATGCTGACCCACTACTAAAACTGATACATTTCAACCTGATCCGGTTTTCACCCATTACCTAACCTTTCCATGTTTCCATGCATTATGTTGTACAAACCTTTTCGGTGTACGATATCAGTATCTTTCACATACATCATATAATTCGCCTGAACTCGAGTTACCTTTTTACTCAAACCATTGAGTTATTTCACAAAGAAATTTAATCTTTAGTGTCTTTTGCACCCACTTGGGCCAAATGAAACAATATTTCAAACCATAGGACAGTCCAGATTCAACATGTGAATTTCCCAAAACCAAAACATTACTTTGTGATCATATCTAGCACGATAACATCTATAGGGGATTATTATAAGACTGGGCAAAAAACATTACAGGCCAACCTGATCCTTACAAAAAATGTTCTCGTTTTGACCCGTTACACAAGCCGCCAGATACGACTGTTTTCACACCCTTACGAATACTTATTCAAACAGCTGCCATACCCATCCAAGATGTTGCAACATAAAGCTGAGGTCGGGTGCAAATGGCACGACATCCGGCTCCTAATAAATATGTATTCTGTTGGAAAATTTAGTGCACTTGTGGGATTAGTTCACACCTTGTAATGGGTTAGGAGGTACGGAGTGTACACCCATAAGGTCCATGAACGCCCTGACTCTTGTAGTGGTTTGTATTGATAGTGCTAGTAGAAAGTACTGCTTGTGGTTTCCACTGATAAGCAGTGTTTCCACTGAAGCAGTGTTTCCACTGAAGCAGTGTTTCCACTGCTTCAGTGTAACCACTGATAGCGCTATGAAAGTACTGATGAAAGTACTGCTTGTAACGGGCTTTGACCTATTCAAGTGGCAGTTGTAACTGCATTGTGACCACGTTTAATTGGTCATGTAACCACTAACGGCTATAATGGGGATAATTATGAGGCTATTAATGGGCCGATTAATACTCATAATTCCATTTGACTAGCTAAGAGTATTTTCCTATAAATTAGAGATCTGTTTATGCATGATGAACACACACAGAAAACGATTAACACTTATAAGCGCAAGGGTTGTTGAATTGTGCCTAATTCTATAACTGCATTTGGTCTTATCCCAAGTAGATATTCGTGTAACCCAGGCATTAGGGTCGAATAGTTTACTTTGGAAAGTGATCACACGATTCCAAGTGATATCCGGTAACCACCTAGTGGTATTTGTTTCTGCTGATTTGATATCTGTTTCTGCTGACCTTGATTATCTTAACCCTGTTCTGGGAGTTACACACCAACAATCAAAGTAAAATAACTTGTGATAATCAATGGCTGCTGCTGCAATGAAACACATGGCTTCAAACTTTGCCAAGCTTGATAAGTTTGAAGGGGTGGACTTTAGGAGGTGGCAGAAGAAGATGCACTTCTTGCTGTCAAGCATGAGTGTGGTGTATGTGCTGACAACACCTATTCCTGATGATGGGGATGATGCAATAGTGGAGCAGATCAGGAGGAGGAGCAAATGGGAGAATGATGACTACATATTCAGAGGTCTTATTCTCAATAACTTGGCCATGTACACTACAAGAGAATGCAAGAAATGTCTAAGGATGGGTTGATCCCAGCCTTTGACATGGACACTGAAAAGTGTAAAACTTGCATGTTGACCAAGATTACCAAGAAAACTTTTCAGGGTGTTAGTCGTGAGACTAAGCTCTTGGAGCTGATACACAGTGACCTGTGTGATTTGCATGCCACACCTTCTTTAGGGAATAAAAAGTACTTTGTGACATTTATTGATGATGCTTCTAGGTTTTGTTATGTCTATTTGTTACATACTAAGGATGAAGCATTAGATAAATTCAAAGTGTTTAAAACTGGAGTTGAATTACAACTTGGGTCTTTGATCAAAAGATTAATGACTGATAGGGGAGGTGAGTACATGGATACTCTGTATTTTCAGTCTATCGGAATTATCCATGAAACGACTGCCCCTTATACTCCTCAGCAAAATGGCATTTCTAAAAGGAAAAACAGGGTGCTGAAGGAGATGGTTAATTCCATGTTGTCCTATTCAAGACTGATTTAAGGGTTCTGGGGTGAAGCTATGTTAACAGCTTGCTATTTATTAAATAGGGTTCCCAACAAAAGGAACAACGTTACCCCTTATGAACTCTGGACTAAAAGGAAACCCAACCTGAACTATCTCAAGGTTTGGGGTTGTAGGTCTGTTGTAAGACTCCCTGATCCAAAGTTTAAAACTTTGGGTGAAAGAGGCATTGATTGCATCTTTGTTGGATATGATGAGCATTCCAAGGCTTTTAGGTTCTATGTTATTGAACCTAATGAATATGTTTCAGTTAACTCCATAATTGAATCAAGATATGCAAACTTTGATGAGAATAGATTCTCATCGGTCCCTAGACCAAATATGAGGATTCCTAATGGAACTCATGACACTGGTGTATCAGAGGTCCCTGATGATGAACCATTAGTGGTCCCTGATGAGGTTGTGGTTCAACAACCTGAACCTGTGCTTAGAAAGAGGAAAAGGGTTAGGACTCCAAAGTCATTTGGACCTGAGTTTCAACTATACTTAGTTGAAGGAACAATGGATGAGGTCTCAGACCAATACTCCTATTGCTTCATTGTTGAGGATGATCCCAAGACATTTGAAGAAGCAATGAAGTCCCAGGATTTTGCCTTCTGGAAAGAAGCAATCAATGATGAGATGGATTCTATCATTGGAAACAACACTTGGGTGTTGGTTGATCTACAACCTGGTTGCAAACCTTTGGGTTGCAAATGGATTTTCAAAAGGAAAATGAAGGTAGATGGAACTATTGAAAAGTTCAAGGCTAGACTAGTCATTCAGGGCTTCAAACAAAAGTCAGGGATAGACTATTTTGATACTTATGCCCCTGTGGCTCGTATCAGTACCATAAGACTGCTGATTGCTTTAGCATCTATTCACAATTTGATTATTCATCAGATGGATGTGAAGACAGCTTTCTTGAATGGTGAATTGGATGAGGAGGTTTATATGAACCAACCTCAGGGCTTCATCATGCCTGGCAATGAAAACAAGGTGTGTAAACTGATTAAGTCTTTTTTATGGACTAAAGTAGGCACCTAAACTATGGCATCAAAAATTTGATGAAGTGGTTTTGTCTAGTGGTTATGTTCTTAACCAAGCTGACAAATGTGTATATAGCAAATTTGATGAATCTGTTAAAGGAGTCATCATTTGTCTATATGTTGATGACATGTTCATCTTTGGCACTGACCAAAATCAGGTTGACCTGACAAAGGAATTTTGTCATCAAGGTTCTCCATGAAGGACATGGGGGAGGCTGATGTTATCCTTGGTATAAGGATTAAACATGAAAGTAAAAGAATTTCTATTTCTCAGTCTCATTATATTGAGAAGGTGTTGAGGAAATTCAATAACTTTGATTGTACTCCAGTGAGTACACCTATGGATACTTGTGAGAAGTTGATGCCTAATTATGGCAAAGCTGTATCTCAACTTGAGTATTCTAGGGTAATTGGCTGCTTGATGTATGCCATGACTTGTACAAGACGATATTAGTTTTGCGGTGGGAAAATTGAGCGGTATACTAGTAATCCTAGTGCTCATCACGGCAAGCAGTTCAGAGGGTACCGAAGTATTTGAAGAGAACTATGGATTATAGTCTCTCATATACTGGTTACCCATCAGTGTTATGCAAGTTGGATCAGTAACACTGAAGAAAATTCGTCTACCAGTGGCTGGGTATTCCTACTTGGTGGAGGTACAATTTCTTGGGCGTCCAAGAAACAAACTTGCATCACCAGTTCAACAATGGAATCTGGATTTGTGGCCTTAGCTGCTGCTGGTAAAGAAGCTGAATTGTTGAAAAACTTGCTTCTTGAGATTCCATTGTGGCCTAAACCTATAGCTCCTATTTCTATCCGTTGTGATAGTGCAGCTACATTGGCTAAGGCTTATATCCAAATGTACAATGGTAAGTCTAGACACTTAGGTGTCAGACATAGCATGATTCGTGAGCTTATCATGAATGGGGTGGTATCTATAGAGTTTGTTAGATCTCAACAGAACTTAGCTGATCATTTGACGAAGGGTTTGGCTAAAGACTTGGTTATAAAGTCTGCTAAAGGGGTGGGTTTAAGTCCAACTTAGTTACTGAATGCTAGGACACCCAACTCCCTCCTAAGGAAACTTGGGAGCTGAGTTTAATGTGGAAAGTTGAACATTCAGTGGACTGGAGCACATGTTTTATTTACATCCCAAGGTTGTGCTCAGAACCTGCTGAAAGGAGGATGAAGTCTTTACTTCTTAATGGTTAATTTTCTTTGAAAAAGTGCTTGGCATGAGCATGAATAAAAGAGGAACCACCTATGTAAATGTTGAAGTTTTGCCGCTTCAGGAAGCTTTTGGACTTTTAGCTTTTACAACATTTATGAATTTGGATATGCACACATGGCTTGTATAGTGTCAGGAGCTGATAAGTGTTTGAAAACTTGTGTGTATTTTATCTTCAGGTATTCAAATGGGTTGAAGGGTTCAATTCTTAGAACACCCTGATTCTCTAATATTTGAACGTGTAATTTACTAAGATGGAAATTCAATCCTCAGGACATTTTCGTTTATGCACATGTTTTGATTAATGTTTGTTTTCATGCAAAAGAAGTGAACTAAATTTGGGGAGGACTTTTGGAAAATTTAATGCACTTGTGGGATTAGTTCACACCTTGTAATGGGTTAGGAGGTACGGAGTGTACACCCATAAGGTCCATGAATGCCCTGACTCTTGTAGTGGTTTGTATTGATAGTGCTAGTAGAAAGTACTGCACTGAAGCAGTGTTTCCACTGAAGCAGTGTAACCACTGATAACGCTACGAAAGTACTGATGAAAGTACTGTTTGTAACGGGCTTTGACATATTCAAGTGGCAGTAACAACTGCATTATGACCATGTTTAATTGGTCATGTAACCACTAACGGCTATAATGGGGATAATTATGAGGCTATTAATGGGCCGATTAATACTAATAATTCCATTTGACTAGCTAAGAGTATTTTCCTATAAATAGGAGATCTTTTTATGCATGATGAATACACTGTTGAGTTTATGATATATAAAATACAATAAAACATAAAGACATCAAGAGTACACAGCGGAAGACTAAAGATCATAACAAATAAATTAATTAACTGAAAGTATGCGTAACGTACCTCTTGCGAATGTCAGATCCCTTGACCAAAACAAAGAAGTACTAATTGGTGTAAGAATAATGTCTTACAACCACGTTCTTGTACACATGAATTAAACAACGAATCAAGCGATTGCTAGATCTAACACAAGTCCTCGTTTAAGAAAAACGAAACCAAACTCCCTTACTATTGGGGTGTTCAGCCGAAAATGGGACAAGAGAGAGGAGAGGAGAGATCTAGGGTTAATTCAATGCACAAGTGTATGAAACCCTAGAATCTAACCCTCTTTATATACTAGTAGGGAAACTTTGGGAACAAGTTAGGGATTAGGGCTTGGGAAGCCCCCCTTGGCCGGCCACTATGCAAAGCCCAAGGGAAATCCATAACTTTTCCAAGTTTTCAATTTCTAGTCCTTTCTCTTTTCATTTAACAAATGTTAGTCATTTTTCCGTTTAATACTTAACGATCGTTAACCGGACTTAATGTGCAATAATTAATCGTAAACATAAACATTAATTATTAACTTTAATTCTCATTCGCTAATGTGTGCAATCCCGTGGTCACGAGTTCAAATCCGGACATTCACATGTTTGTAAATATATACATTTCAACAGCTCCCACTTGGATATGTTTACAAAACGTGAAATGACATTTGTTAGCGTCTAGCAACACTCCAATGCCCCCGGTACAACTCGTGTATGGTTTTCTGGAGAAAAACCAAATTTGATGATTCATCATCATATTCATCCTTTTGTTTCTAATACCATGTTAATAAGAATATGGATCTCACTCATTTCTTAATTAACTATTATGTTTCTCGCTTTATATGATTGATTAAGATTACCAATTCTTCTGAACATATTCCAGAAGACCTTGGGTATGGCCATACAAACATCTTACCAATCCTACGAGGGCCCCAGTAGTATTATACTTCAAAATAAATTTGAAGGAAACAAATCCCATTTTGACTACAAGCGAGGATTCATAAATTTCCAAACATTCTGAAAACAACCCTTATAACTACCATTCACGTTATAGCGTTATATTGCTTGACAAAAATGCACTACATCCATGACATATCTCTTGTATCTCAAGTCAGAGGATAAATATCCATGATATACTTAATGACAAAGATCCATAAAGTATCATCATGTGGGTGGGATAAGTCCTATATTCAATTCATTGAATATCATCTGAAATTAGTCATGCTACACATCAATATACTTTCAAGTATATTCTAACTAAGACTCAGATTTGTCTTAATTCAATATCATTCCCATGTTATTGATCGACAATGGACTATTTAGAATAATTAAGTTATTCAAGGATTTAAACATGCAAATATAGGATAACATCAAAATAAATGAACAATAAACATAACAAAATATTTTATTTCATTTCAATAATAATGTTTAGAATATCCTTTTATCCAAATACTAAATAGATCAATGCATGATAATTCTTAGTTAATGAATTTTGCCCCAAGTCATGCAACTCATACTTGTTGACAAGGCATAATTTCAACTAACTTTGATCTATAGGAATTTTGAGAATACTTATTTCAAGAATTCAATAAGTGAATTTCTTGTATATGTTTACACATATCTTGATATTGTCATATCATTCCATAAGGTGCGTGATAACCGGAACCACCCTTTTATGACAATTATCTTTCAAAACCTTAAAGTTTTAAAGTATTCTTTATTCTTTAATGTATAATGCAACTATGCTTTTAGTTGAGCATAACTAGTCAACATGGTCATCATCAAGGATACCATTACTAGAATTGAGTGTCATCTCAATTATACTAGCATTATTGTATACAACAATATGCTCTTTAAACATCCGTAAACATTTGAACAGTTATAGTGTAATGTTGGTGCCTACTAAAACTCAAGTTTGTTGGCAATGACAATTATGAAACAAATTGTCATATTTTCATCCATAGAATCTCGGAGCATCTAATGTGATTCTAAATCCAAACATATTTCCTTTTAAAATATTTATTACACTAACAACTTTCAATGTTGTCAAATCATCTTGTAATCAAGCATGACACAACAATCTTACAACATGATGTACATGATGAATCTTCAAGTTAGACTTTAAGATCTCATTATATATCCATCATGTTCTATTAGACTCATTTATTTTACCGCATATGTTTATAATAATAAACATATTTTCCAAGGTTGTATGTCTTATTTCCAAATCTTATAAACGAAGTTTCATTCCCAACTAAAACTTAATTTAGGTGGAATGTAGTTGCCCATACAACATATAAGATTTTAAAAATAAAAATAATACTCCCACTAGCTTTAGGAATACTTATGAGCTATCTTATTTTAATTATTAAATCATAATATGGATTTAATATTAAACATAAGAAACATCTCTTAGATGCTTGCATATATTCATTCATGGATTCTTGCAGTTTGTACATATCCAAGGATTATTTGAATTCATAAAACTTCTTTGTATTACTCATCGTCCTCGCAAAAGTAATTCCACAACAAAGAGTTTTGACATTCATTGTCAAAATTTCATATCAATGAAACTAAGTATGACAATTATAATCTTTATACTTCTATTTAATGTATCTAGAAAGAATATTCAATCATAGTTAATTGCTTAAATATGATTAATATTATTATCACTAGACATGCATTAAATATGTGTACAATATTGTCCATATGATTTCTACACAAAGATTTAAACCACTAGGGTTTCCACCCTTTGAAGAAACTCATTTTCATTATTAAGATAAATCAAGTATCTAAAGTTGATTATCTTTATGGACAAAGATCTCAACATTCATATTATGATTGATTTACCACAATTCAACATTTGGTAAATTTATCATTATGATTAACAGGCTTACCATGATCCTGTAACTCATATTCCTTAACATATTAAATATCTGAGATATCCTTGCGGATCTATGAATGACAATTCCATCATATTGAGGTCTATCATATACATGTTTAGCCTCATCATGATATTTGCTAGTGCATTTTAGAAGATTATGTATTTTGTAATTCAATCTTTCAAGATCTAAACAAAACTCCCACTTGCCTTTAACAATTCAAATATTACCTTTAAATAGTTTAGCAAGTAGAGCAACAATACATTGTTCTCTTTTGAGATATTACAAAAAACATTGACAGTTCCTGACATTAGTTTGTTACAACTCACTCTATAAGTAGTTTAACAAATTCAGATCTTCATTTATAAGACTTAATGTGATTCATCACATTCCATAAATAAATGGTGTCTTATTAATCTTCTAGGTTGGAGTTTATTGAGTATATTCAATCTATACTCAATCTACTAACCTTGATAACTTTTGGAAGAAACTATAGTTATCTTGAATCAAACAATGCCAATAGATTTTGATTCTTCTAACTGAACATACCATAAAACTATGGTATTTCCTTAGAATTAATATTGTAAGATTAGTCTAACAATATTTAAGATAACCATCTACTATTTGGTTTATCATATTTACCAACAAAGTAAAACTTAATGGTACAATAGAATTACCAAGTCAATTGCATGTATTATAACACAAGTATTCTTGACCAAGTCAAAAGATATAACAGTTATAATCCCACTATACGTTATAAGTCTTTGATCAACTCATTGACTTCATGCATATGTCTTAAAACATAGCAAGTTAACGTCTTACTTTATATTCTAAGTCTTGTATTAAAAGGCTTCATGTTTGTGACTTTACAAATCATAAACATTTATAATTAAAGTAATTATCAATTAATATTTCAAGTTAATATTTACTACATATATTTAAGTCATTCAACGAATACTCAAATTCAAGGTAGTATTAGATTACTTCATTTAATTATGTCATTCCATGAAATGTTCCATGTAAGAAACTGCAGAATCATCCATGCTCGTTCTCACGACACGTTGATATTTTACCTTGGGCTACAATCTAGTTCACGTTCTCACGTAACATAAATTGTAACTACAAGTGTTTCTTAAAAATTTGAATGACATAAATATTTAAAATAAAGTAGTCTTTGTTATTATCTTGACACATGTTCTTAATAGGGCAATCATACATATTTAAATGTATACCTCCTATTAGAACGTTATTCTCTTACTTTTCAGTCAAGAGAATTCATTTAAATCATATTAATATGTTTTGTACCTTGCACACAATAAAGATTTCTCCCACTTGTGCATGGAACAATATCATGTAACATATAAACAACACGATACACGTTCGTTTATTTGATTAATATGATTTGTGTCATAGATATAACTAGTAGGTATAGGACTATATTGATTTGTAAGGAAACGCACATGACAATCCTTAAAAAAAAACATAAGTGCCTACAATTGGAAAGTAATTATCTTTGAAGATAATCTGGGTTACTACACATGAAATAAAGCTTGTAGCTCCCACTGAATTAGAAATCATTAAAACAACTTCTTATTCAGTAATGCAACACAAATGCTCCCACTGAATCTGACAACATTGTAAGTGTTGCATAACCTGTGAAAACAACTTGCTTTCTTTTACTTTCCTACACCTTTGAAGAACCATACGTAATCATTACTATGGTACTAAAATGTGTATTTTACTATATGAATGATGGGTTATCCATCAATGTTATTAACTCGAAAATTGGGTATGCAATTTCTTCCTCAACAGGCCTACCATCCCCATACTGGTATGTAGCACCTTTAAAGGCTAAAGCAAAACAACTAGATAAAATATTCTAGTTTGCCTTTTACCAATTTTTGCGGTAATTTGTCTAGCTTCTAATTTTGTAACTCATATACATGTTTTCCAGTTAACCAACATTCATGTTGTTACAAAGGATTCATTCACCAAATGAGGGTAATGAAATCTTTATGGAAAATAAGATTTGCAATTCATTGCTATGAGTTACATTAGAGTTTAGACAATTCAAATGTTCCTATTATTCCATTCTCATTCATGAAAAGGAATAGGATTGAGTCTCATGCTTCTCCCATGGAAAGGAGACTTCGTTTGTCTTTTCGGTAAATTATTCTCGATCAAACATTTGTTTGAAAGCTAGAATGGATCAATTTACTCATCAAAGACTAAACCACGTTTACGGTTAAATGTTGCATTTATACATTCAAAAGAATTACAAAATTCAATTTTAGTATTTTCGATAATTAACCTTTTCAAGAAAATTAAATACCCATGGTTCATAAATATATAACCATTTAATTTTCATTGAAAACTAGGATCCAAATTGTCATAATTTCATCACGTCAGTGGATCTGCTAGTAATGAACCTTATACAAAATGGTAGAGTTTTTGCTCAATTGCCAATATCAATTCCAATTCCTAGATTTATGGGATTTACATATAGCCAATTTCAATCGCCATGTAAACATGTTTTATCCCATCTTATGCCTTGAGTTGCCAGCCTCACTACAGTTCATCCAACTCAATTAAGTTGTACAACTTAAGAAACTGCAAAATCGTCCATGCCCGCTCTCACGACACGTGGAAATTTTACCCTTTGATTACGATCTAAGTCACGATCTCACGCAAATAAAAGTAATCTTAGGTGTTTCCGTTTCTTTGGATGGCATATAACTTAATTTAAAGGGTAATAGTTTTGATGTTAAATCAAATATGTACAAAGATGTCCTGCATTCATCTTTGTAGCATAGTTTTTATTAAAACATTTATATCTTGTTTTAATGTATATGCTTTTCATCATCAAACTTTATTGAGGTATTGGTTCACCAATCAAGGAATTAGTGTTAATTATCATCCATTATACCGTACTTTTGCATAAGTGTAAACACTTAGTGTTTCGGATAATTACCACCGGTGGCATGGAATTAAAACTTATTCGCCCTTAAGATGAGCTTGCACATTTAATGGCTTACTAAGTAGCTCCATTCGAACTTACAGGGGGCGAGGACCAGTGCACGGCTAAAGCACAACCTTAGAAATCCTTTCAGTGTAAGCGCACTTCTTTAAACCCCTTTTATTAGTTCATTCTCGTGGTGAGCAGTTCGGACCATTTGTACCAAAGTCATCAATCAATTAAATGATTATGATTACTAGGCTTAAAAATACATGTTTCACCATTGTTTAGGTCGGTTTATTTTTCTTATAAAAATACCCTTGTTACACATATCAAACAAGCAAGTATTTGTAAAATAAACAAGTAAACAATGAATGCATAACAAATAAAAGTCATGCATATCAAATAGCCACATGCAAACGGTTTTGATAAATCCTATTAATAACCAATTCTAGATCTGTCAATATGCATATATTTAATTAAGACTTTCACCCGTTTTCATCTATGTACAAGGTGAACCACATGCATCGATTCATCGATGCGCAAATCAAAATTAAATACATACCACATAGCACATAATTGATTAAATTAATAATTATTGAGGTCTTCTCCAATTTTAGATCTATCATAATTTAGTGTATATCACTTAAACAAGAAAGACATACAATAAAAGCAGATCCATGATAAAACATGCATATAATTATCATGGACATAAAATTACACTTAACAATTAATGCAATTAAATCAAAGTTACGCATATACACATAAAGTTGCATGCATCTAAGGGTTTCTAATCCAATTAAAACAATAGTTTACAAAACCCTAATTAGGGCACCAAATATAAACGCCCCCCTCAAAATTAGGGTTTAGGTTTTGCAAACCCTAGATCTAAGCATACAAATAATAACACATTCATGTTTATTTTAATTATGTGTTTCAGAAATTAATTACTTGTTATACAAGGCTCGTGATGCCACTGTTGAGTTTATGATATATAAAATACAATAAAACATAAAGACATCAAGAGTACACAGCGGAAGACTAAAGATCATAACAAATAAATTAATTAACTGAAAGTATGCGTAACGTACCTCTTGCGAATGTAAATCCCTTGACCAAAACAAAGAAGTACTAATTGGTGTAAGAATAATGTCTTACAACCACGTTCTTGTACACACAAATTAACCAACGAATCAAGCGATTGATAGATCTAACACAAGTCCTCGTTTAAGAAAAACGAAACCAAACTCCCTTACTATTGGGGTGTTCGGCCAAAAATGGGACAAGAGAGAGGAGAGGAGAGATCTAGGGTTAATTCAATGCACAAGTGTATGAAACCCTAGAACCTAACCTCTTTATATACTAGTAGGGAAACTTTGGGAACAAGTTAGGGATTAGGGCTTGGGAAGCCCCCCTTGGCCGGCCACTATGCAAAGCCCAAGGGAAATCCATAACTTTTCCAAGTTTTCCATTTCTAGTCCTTTCTCTTTTCATTTAACGGTCGTTAGTCATTTTTCCGTTAAATACTTAACGATCGTTAACCGGACTTAATGTGCAATAATTAATCGTAAATATAAACATTAATTATTAACTTTAATTCTCATTCGCTAATGTGTGCAATCCCGTGGTCACGAGTTCGAATCCGGACATTCACATGTTTGTAAATATATACATTTCCAACACACACACAGAAAACGATTAACACTTATAAGCGCAAGGGTTATTGAATTGTGCGTAATTCTATAACTGCATTTGGTCTTATCCCAAGTAGATATTCGTGTAACCCAGGCATTAGGGTCGAATAGTTTACTTTGGAAAGTGATCACACGATTCCAAGTGATATCAGGTAACCACCTAGTGGTATTTGTTTCTGCTGATTTGATATCTGTTTCTGCTGACCTTGATTATCTTAACCCTATTCTGGGAGTTACACACCAACATATTCCTGTTCCCTTTAGGTTTTTCAGCGTTATGGTAGTAAACTGTCATGAGCATATTGCTTTTCTGATGACGTCCCAATTCGACCCACATGATGTCAGCCGGATCACAAGCTTTTTCAAGATGTCGGAGTAACTAAGAACTAACTTCCCGAGCCTTTCGTTGAGCTATCACTTGTAAGTAATGAGTGCTACACCACTGTATTTGTTAACTTTCCATGTGCATCATCGCTTTTTTTTTTGTCAGGGCTTACGTACAAAAGAATACAGACGGGACCAAAATCACAAATACAATCGTTAAAACTTCGTTTACACAACTAAAATCTTCACATGTTAAAAGCAGTTTAGCGAGCAGTGGGTTCAGTGGACACTCAGTCATTTTTAGCCCAATACTAGTCAGACTCTCTGTGTTGTTCAATGCTCCCAATATCCATAGTAGATACAGGTAGACATGTAGTTAAGAATGTTAAGCTTAGGTGGTGGATCCATGAACTTGAAATCAAGTAAATTGTCGATTTTTGACGACTTCAGAAGCAAAAGTAAGCTCCCCAGATTCGCCCTCTGGATTTCTAGGAAGCATTTCTATTTTGTACACGCCAGAAAAGGACGTAAATGTCAAAAACGGGCCTAATAGTAAACAAACTACAAATACCTAATAGTAATTTGACTACAACTTTCAAAAAAAATTCATTATGCAGATACGCCTAACAAACAGTGAAACACCCATAATCTCCAAGTACTTTGCCCCAAATTTTTCCATTTTACAGAAATTGGATTAAGGAAAAGTAAGCACACTTTTGATACATATGAAAAGTCATCAGGAGTGTAAATGCACTCTTACAAATTTCACTAAGAAACATATTTGACAAAGTAACATTTATGTAGCTACGACATGCACTTGCTCCTTTTTGTGAGTTACTTCCAAATTTCACTAAGAAAGCTTGGTATTAGACCTGAAAGCGTTCAAAAATAAAACCAAGTTAGTGATAATTTATTAACAAACTCATGTAAAATCAGATTATACAAAATGGGACAACAGATTACCTTATATATTTTGAAGCACATCGAGAATGCGCTGCAACTCGTTGACAACCATTTCAATTTTCATCCGTTGTGGTGGGGAATCCACAGAGCACGATACTCCAATCTTGATAGTTGCAGCCAAACATTCTTCCACTTTCTTTGCATTCGCTTCCGTACTTTGCAACACAATTGCATCATTATCAATAACATCAATTACATGATCTGGTAATGCCATGTAAGCAAATTTATGAAGGCTAAGACCATCAATAAACATGCCGTCTGTCGGCTTTTTCCCAGTCATCACCTCTAGTAATAATATTCCAAAACTATAGACGTCCCAAGAAATTGTCATCTCACTCCCGATACCATACTCTACAAATGAACAATTAATTAATTTACAAAGTTTAACCTGTAAATAAATATAGGCATCATGGAAAACAAGTGGAATTACCTGGAGGTGCATAACCAATTGTTCCTTTCACCCCGGTTGAGCTGTTTTGGTTTAAGTTTGTACCAAGTAGGCGAGCTAAACCAAAGTCTCCAACATGAGCCACCATATCATCATCAAGTAGAATGTTACTTGGCTTCAAGTCACCATGAACAATCGTTGTTTGGCAGCGATTGTGAAGATAATCAAGTGCAGTGGCAACATCTCTAAGAATATTTATTCTTTGTAGAAGGTTCAGTTTCGATGTATTTTGACTTGAATGAAGCCAATCGTGTACACTTCCATTCGGCATAAACTCATAAACCAGAGCTTTAAAATCATTTCCTTGGAAATCAACACTTGAACATGAAGTTATTATCTTCAACAAATTATGGTGCCGAATATTCCGCCAAGCTTCACATTCTGCTAGAAAACTTTTGTGAGCTCCTCGATTTTCAAGACGTAGAACTTTGATTGCAAGAAATTTGCCATCATCGGAATCGAGGATCCCTTTATAAACATAGCTGAATGCACCTACTCCAATCAAATTTTCTGCAGAGAAGCCATCAGTAGCCTTGAGAAGTTGATGGTATGAAACTTTCATGAACCGTTCACTCCCTGATGATTGAGATGGTTGACTGTTGCATTTCTTCTTACACAAAAGATACACACAACATAATACGATGAGCAACGTGACTGCAATCACGATGGCTAATATGAAGAAAGGAAACCTTTTTTTCTTACTACCCGTCTCCTTGCATTTGGGTAACTCAAGTGTAACCAAACCACCACAAAGCCTATTGTTCCCCAAAACCGAAAATGCACTTTCCCCTCAAAATCATTAAAGGATAGGTTCAAATACTCCAAGAATCTCCATTTTTCAAAAAATTGTGGAATTTTTCCTGATAAACTATTTTGAGAAATATCGAGTACCTCCAATCCTCCTAAGGAACTTAATGAAGATGGTATTACGCCTTGAAATCTGTTGCCACTTAGGTTTGACCATACAAGGCTAATGCACTCGCCAAGGCTACTAGTAATGTTGCCTGATAAATTATTGTAAGATAAATCAAGATAGCTCAACGTCTTGAGGTTTTTAATCTCTGATGGAATAGAACCAGATAGGCTATTTTGAGAGAAAATTAAAAAATAATTTAGTGATGGAAGTTGAAAAAGTTGTTTGGGTATGTTACCACTGAGCCTATTGTATGCAAGGTTTAACCCATTAAGTTCTTTACAATTCCCGAGGCTTGATGGAACATGACCTTCTAATTTGTTGGAATCTAAGTGAAGTTCTGTCAACATTGATAAGTTCCCAATGGCATCAGGGATAGGCCCTGAAAATTGATTGCTATTAAGATAAAAAATTTGTAGCTTTTGTAGTTTACCAACGCTAGTGGGGATGTTTCCTTTGAATCTATTATTGTCTAAATATAAGCCGGTCAAACCAACTAGACTACCTATACTTGAAGGGAGGCTTCCAAATAATTGATTGTCTTCTAAATATAGAGAGCTGAGTTGATGAGAGAGATTACCTATAGATACTGGAAGCACTCCTTTAAGGTTGCAACTATCAAGTCCCAAAACTACTAATCTGGTGCAGTTTTTCAAAGAATCAACAAACCTCATGTCATTAGCTTCTCCACGTCCATGGAAGTTGTTATCATATAATCTAATTTCATAAATATCTCTTAGTTTTGAAAAATCCATTGTTAACTTCCCACTAAAATTGTTTTGACTCATTTCAAGATATCCTAATTTAGAACAATTAGAAAGAGAAGGTGGAAGAACTCGTGTAGTTCGCCATATCCCGTAATCAGAGGAACTCAAGATTTGGGAGCTGATTACCAATTTCTGAAGGAAGACTACCAGTGAGGTGATTACCAGGTAAGGAAATATTAACTAGGAGTGAGAGGTTGAAAATGGAATGAGGGATGCTTTCATATAAGTTGCAGCCACCACGCGTTGAAATGCCGTCAAGCTTTTCCAATGACCCAAGGTATCTGGAATGCTCCCACCCAACGGGTTCTTTGCAGCAGAGAACACTTCCATTGATGTGATATTCCCCAATAAAGGTGGGATTACACCTGTTAAGTTATTATTCTCAATTACAAGAGTAGCAAGTTTCGAGAGTAAACTCATCTCCTTGGGTATGCTTCCAGTTAGCTCATTTTGATTGAGCCAAAGGTCTTCGAGGTTAGAACAACCAGACAAGTTTGTTGGAATGACTCCACTGAATTTGTTATCATAAAGATAAAGAAAACGTAGCCTAGATAGACGACCAAGTTCATGAGGAATGGTTCCTTGAAAGCTGTTGTTTCTAAGATAAAGCTCACAGAGGAAGCTGAGGTTTCCTACATGAGGAGACAACGAGCCTTCTAAGCCTTGCGAATCGAGTCGTAAAACAGTCACTCGTTTGTGCCTCCTTCCACATGAAATACCACTCCAGTCACAGAAATGAAAGGAATGGTTCCATGAGGTTAGAACCTTGTATGGATCTTGGGTAATCTTTGACTTAAATGACAACAACGCGTGATAATCAGTCTCATTACCGCCATAGGAAGCAGATATTGCGGCGGAAACGAGACATGTTATCGCGAGACCGAAAAAGAGAAAAGAAATAAGAGAGGAAGATGATAAGTGAATTATTGCTTGTGGTGACTTCATTTTGAAAGTTTACATAAAAATATAAGAACAAGCATTGGTTTTTATACTTAGTTTTGAATGTTAATGTACATGACATGCAACTGGTGAAATGAATGGATTCCACAAATTCTTTATCATCTTGAGAATACCAGGACTTTAAGAGATTATAATATTTTCAAATTGTGAAGAGAATGGCGTCCACAAATATCTTATCAGCTTGAGCAAAATAATATTTGATTGATAATATCATTGTAACATATCAATCATGCAACCCAAGTAGCATCACCTATGGTCTATCATCCACACATTCCTTCTCAGCTTGACAAAGACAATTTGACAAAGACAATTTAAAAGATAACTCATTTTAGCATAAATCCTTTAGTTCTGTGAATCTTGTAGGATAGGATAACTTATTTGAGTGTATACCCATTAAAAGAGTTTGAGAAGAAAAAAAAAGGTTTTTTGACAGCTTGAAAGCTAATAAGATTAACTTCGAGGTTAAACCTTGAGCAACAACACTTAAAAAGTTTAAACAGTTTTGCTATGATATGCATATAAGTGTTTTTGATAGTAACTATTTGTTGCTCATTACTTAAAATTATAAGAACATGCATTGGCTTTTTATACTTAGTTTTGCATGTTAACGTTCGTGACATGCAATTGATGAAATGAATGGCTTCCACAAATTCCTTCTCATCTTACCAAGACTTTTAAGAGATTGTGATATTTTCAGATACTAATGTTAAACATTCGCGACACTTAAATTGTGAATAGAATGCCATCCACAAATTTCTTATCGACCTGATCTATTTTCTATGTATACTCTGAGAAGACTTTTAGGAAGACTTGGGATACGGAAGACCGAAGACTGCACTTACATTGCATATTTGCATAGATCGTAGACAAGTAATTAACAAGTGTCGTTCGTAGCCACACTTTGTTGCGTACTTCTATTGTTCGTTTACGTAATTGTAAGTGAAATAGATAGTAGAACATCATAAAATAACACTCAAAACTCTAAACGTTTTATGAAGAAGAATTAATATATTTAAATGAAGAATATGGAAAATTTTCATATTTTACAAGAAAGTATAAATGACAGTACGTTGCTTAGCGTGCTTAAGTTTATTATATATATTAATAAAAGGTTAAGGTGAAAAATTATTAAAGACAAAATACTTATGGTGTGATGCCAATGGCAGGCACGACTGTGTTCTGCTATCTGTTCTTTGTGGGATAGAAATCTGCTGGTGGTCTTGGATACTAGTAATTTTGGAATTTGTTGTTTATGTTTGAAAGGTCCAAAATGATGTTATAAGGAATGAATGGTGTTTGGACCAGCTCAATATCAAGGTTTCAGTGGCCTAATTCAGAAGTGGAATTTATAGACCCTGTAAAGAGTTTTGTGATGTTTAATTGTGGTGTTTTGAAGGTAATTTGAGAGGGAAATATGTTTTTGATGTTTAAAATTTCAAGACAAGATAATGGTGGTAAGATTATAAGTTTTCGTTAATGGGTACTTATTTGTGCAGGACATATAGAGTGTTTGGGTGATGGGTTATATAGTGATATGGGTCGGTTTGGTATTAATTTTGGACATATCCTAGCTGTAAGAAACTACGCATTCAAACGAAACATTGCAATAAGAAATTACACTCAATTTAACTGTCAATGTTTGGATTCCAAAAGTACAAAAGAAACGTTTCTAAATAAAGTCAAGATATAACAGCATCTAACAAAAACTGAGTTGTACAACCCTTTTAAGCACAAGTTACAACTGCATAATGCACACTACATGTTACCTATTTTCCCATCCAACCACCCAAAAAACCAAACCAAACTCCCAAGTTCAGGAATTTTGTACCTAATGGAACAAACACCATCAGTACTTGGACCATTGTCGACATCCATTGTATCGGCTTCCTTATTATCTGCTAAAACATGAAGAAACTCGGGAGGAATAGCTGCTGGGTCAAGGTTTAGACAACCCTTTGGAGCGTTTGCAGATTCTTGACCCGTGAGCAGGTATGAAGGTATGAAGGTATTTGATGCGATATTTTAAGAAAGTCTTTTTCCGGGATAACTTTTGTTTCTTTGCTGTCGAGATGTCGGTGAAACACTGTTTTAAATCCTGCAACTTTGACTAGTGGCGTGACGGTAATGCCTGTTTCTTCACTGGACTCGTCAACTTCTACAAGTTCGTAAGTATGTCTTATTGTATCCAGTGTTTTATCGAAATCATGAAAATCTGGATCTGGTACGTCAGCCTCGTTACTCTTTGAGAAGCCGCTTTGCCATGTCAAAGAATCTTTTACGCCTCAACTCCATTCGTCCAGCTTTCTTCTTTATTTCCGCCAGAGTCGCCACTTTATAAGGTGATTCTTGATAGGCCCTGTTTCCCAATTGCATCAAACCCCTTAATGTCTTGCTTTGTTTTTACAGATTTGACTTTCTTAGACGCAGATTTAGCTTTTTAGCTTATCCGATTTCAAAAGCTTCCTCTATATTAGTCTAGTCCAGCTTCTTCTCGATCCCTTTTTAGTGGACCTCGCTGGGAGCTTGTACCATTACCAGCCTCAATACCCGTTATCTTACGTCTGGGGTACAAATGTTATTTCCGTTCCTTGTGAAATTCCTGCAACTTCTGAAGAAGCATTGATATTTGGTGGTGGAATCTCGGTCACGTGAAACGGTCCATAACAAGTGGGGCATAACATATTTCGGTTTAAATACTTTCTCAAGAATTCATACTGCAATTTGCATCTCATACATACGGTCCAAAACGTCTTAGGCTTCATCTGTTTAGTAACCGGTAAAGGAATAGAAGTGTGACCCGTCTTGGTCGTCCCATTAACTTTATCCTTTTCTTGAGAAGTTTTAACCTCTGTTAAACAAGGCTCAAAAGGTCGTCCTCAGCGCTATCTGTTCATTAGACGATAGGAGCAGAAATGGGACCCGTCTTGGAAGTCCCGTTAACTTTATTCTTTTTTCGAGAAGCTTTGACCTTTGACGTCTCAGGAGCTATCTGTTCATTGGAGGATGAAGGAACAGAAGTGGGAACCGTCTTGACAGTCCCATTAATCTCATCCTTTTGACTCTTCATTTTTTTCTTTGTCTGAGTAGTAGTTTTATCCTTTTTTTGAGAAGTTGTAACCTTTGCTCAAGTGCTGGCATCTACACCACCGTAGGCAGCTGCACTCTTCGTGAGATTGTGAAAACCGTTGAGTTGGAGGTATATGCACACGCGTGAAAACACGTCAGGAACCCTCTGCTTCAATAATCGAGCATGCCTTTTATGATCATATGCCAATCTTTTGTCTTTATCGGATAACAGATTCCATGCGTGAGAAATTTGTTGAATGCCCTTCGCACCTATAGACTTGTTCTTATCAGGATGCAGTGATAAAGCTAGTTTTCTATAATGTTTCTTCAGAGTATCATCATCTGCTAATGGGTTCACACCAAGTATCCCATAATTATCCGATTCACCGCTTAGTTTTCGGCAGTAACATGCACATCCAGAAAAGCTAATACTTGGGAAATACCGCCCTCAAGAACAGGAAACAAATTTTGCGCCAAGCAAATTTTTTGGCACCCTTTACATCCTTTGAAGAATACTTACTTTCAGCGATTTCTTTCGCCCTTGTGGCTTCATCCTTACTGCATTCCATCCTTCACGAGTTCACGTAGTAAGCAGTTAATCTACTTCACCACTTCCTTAATAATGCTACTACATCAATAGTTTCAAGTAAACGTGAAGATTAGGCAATATTCTGGCCCGAGCTAATGCTTAACCAAGCTACTACTTTTGATAATGATCGCGATTCTCAAACCTCGAGCATGATATACAGTTGATAGATTAAGCATAACGCACATGTATAAAGTATTCATAGAATGATTTCATTGAAGTAAAACCATAGTAAACTATACCAGAATCCAAACGCCTATTTTCCTCATTGTCACAGAACTAAAAGTTTTACTGTATCCAAATACCCTGTTCACCAGTCACAAACCACCAACAGGACTTCTTCAACCCGTTTTCTAATAATCTATTGCTTTTCATTTTATTTATTTCCCGTTTGACCTATTATATATAAAAACTAACCAAAAGTAACCTGTTTCATGTAAATTGCCCCAAAAATAATAAATTTTCTGAGAGCAAGTTTGGAAGATCTCGTTACTTACTTTCAGTCGACAAGAAATGGCACACGTCTTATGAGTGTCATCTTACTCTTTTCAAACTCGGGCACATCACAAAGATGACTATCTGTTAAGACGGACAACAAAACTGTTAGTACAAATGCAATATTGTCTAAATACATGCAAATTTTATGAAATTCATAATAACTTGCCTTTATTACCTGTATTTATTGTAGAGTTTTGAGATATAACTCTGGAAAGAGTGAATGTCGTTTCGTTACATCCAACTTACTCAAATCTTGTGTCATTAAACCTTTCCGTGGCATTTTCACACTTTTGAAGGGTTTAAAACTTGAGTGAATTCTTTTATTGTACCTCAAAAACTCTATATCAAGTGACATTAAACGTGCATCAAGTGAAAATTTGAAAAGTGAAAACGGATAATAACTAAAAAACCTAAATGCGGATCTGACTAACGCAACACAAGTGAACATGGACAAAGTTAGTATATACTAAAAGTATGCCATCAAGAAAGTTGTTCGATTCAGGTTATTTTTACCTTTAACCTTTAGCCTGTAAAATGGGTAAACATTCAACATTCATTCGAAACATGCAGTATAAAATCAAGGAAAATTTGACAAAAGATGTTCACAACTTCCAGTGATGTTAAATCAATGACTTGTTTGATAGTCAATAAGATGCTATTGATTCGTTGGAAAAAACATTAGTGCTGGATGCTAAATGACGCTTAGAGGTTGACTGTTAAATTGCATTCTCTGTTATTCAAACGTCATTCATTCAACCTAAAAAAGTCCAAACCGAACTAACCCTTTCCAAAACGACAAATAATTAACCAAGCTAGTAAACCATACGTGTCAAATTAAGTCCACGCATAAGTGGAGCCACTCAAGTTCAATCAAATGTGACTTTTATTAGGTTCTGAGACGTAACTTGCTAACATATCGCCGCAAAATCCCTTCGAATTTTTTGGGTGAAATTCTACCCCAACCTTTGCTGCCCATTAGAATCCTAACTAAAATTGGTGAATAATTAAAAAAGATACAGACAAAAGCCATACCTTGAACATATTTGAAGGCAAACCTTCTGTTGCTTGGAGTATAGTGTGGAGATAAGCTGCATTCTTGAGTTGCAGAACTTGGAGGGTAGTTAGTCGTTCATACTTCCTACTCCAATAAGTCCTTTGGAGGCAACAAATTATCATTCATTCTTTCCAATATTTCAATTCCCATGACTCATCTTCAGAAACATTCTTGGGACAAATTTCAAACGAATAGTTTTACTTCAGAATACCTACATAACAATGACTCTTATATGATTTAGCAACTTTGACCCATTTAATTAGGAATGGGTCAAAATGGGGTTATGTTTATATATTGATAGAGATATACTTTCTCTTTGGGTAAAGTAAAACAAATGTTTAAGTATTAATAGAGATAGACTTTTGCGCCAATTCTGTAAGCTTCTAAAACTTTTGTCAAATTTTGATACATTTGACCCAAAGAGAAGATAAGGCAAGCAGATCAGGTTAACAATGCATTCCTACAAAAGTGCTAAAATGCACCTTGCTATCAAAACTTATAGTAGGTTTCACAAATATGAAGAAATAGTGGAAAACAATGCACATTCTAAAATATATAATATTATATGTCTAAAACGCACCTTGCTATCAACCTTAAGGACATGCTATTATTGAAAGGGGTGGTCACTGCAACCTGAAATACATAAATAAATATATGCAACATTAGAGGACACTCGATGATTTCATAACTTACGGATATCATTCAGAAATAAGGACCATGTCTTAACATGCTTATATGCATTCAAAAAGTAATCAGGAACCTCAAAGCTTAAGCTTGTAACTTAAACTAATGAAAAAAAGTGTACAACATTTCTTTGGTCAAAATCTTACATGTCTTACCCAAGAAAAAAAGTGTACAAACTCTTTTTATATCTCTCTTTATTTATATACCGTATACTCTCCGCTTTCCCAGGTCAACTCACCAACAACGCCACATCACCATCACCAATGGCAGTCGCAACCACCAGCCACAGCACCTGTGACCATATTTTGTTGTAAAGAAATGTTGTTCGAATACTAATCTATACTAGAGTCACTTTATTTTGCTTACTCATAAATTTATACTTCCTAAGAGAGAAATCCTCACCATCCATTTAATTTGATCTAATGGTGGGATTAACCTAAGTCCATGTTTTTTTTGTCTTTTGTCTTTCTTTTTTATTCACATATATATATATATATATATATATATATATATTTTTGTCTTTTTGTCTTTTTTCTTTCTTTTTTATTCACATATTTTTCTTTTTGCCTAGTCGTATAAACGAAGGATAATCTAAATTTAATTTATGCAGATACAACTAATTAAACTACTTGTACATATTTGGAACAAGAGGTTATAAAAAAAATTACAAGATCGTAAAAAAGCCGAAAATGGATTGAAATGCCAAACACAGGTTTGGTTATTGACTCAATATATAAAAGAGTTGTTGTAAATCTAACTCATGGAGGAAAAGTCGGAGATTGTACTACGAATTTTTCGCTCTAGTCGAGTCCACCACAATCGGAACCACATGAGACAACTGTGATTGTTCATGTAAATGGTAACCATTATATTAAAGCACATTATGTGAATGTTGCCCATTACCGTTAACATATCCACTTTGGATTACATACAAAAGTGAAAATGCATCTGGATGGGAAGACATATATGTTAGTCGCCAAAATATGTTTCATAAATATTATTATCGTATTCTCGAAACTTTTGACCTAACAAGATAAATATTTAATATTCTTCATATTGTATTTCTAATGATTTTTTAATGAAAAATATAGTATTTATTCACTTATATATAAGTATGTATATGTATTTGACAAAAGTAAAAATAACTATCAAAATAAATAAATAAGAAAAAAAGAAAAAAAAATTATAAAAAAAATAATAATTAACTAATAACAAGTAGAAAGTAAAAGTAAAAAGCAAGTCAATGTTTTAAGCCTTAACTAGTACTTATAACATAAGTAAAACTCTTAATATTATAAATCAATAACCGCCACACCGCATCTATCAATACTTTAAGCCTTAACTAGTACTTATAACAGAACTTCCATCCTATACCTAACCATTTAATTTCACTTTTTCTCAAAGACGGCTATAAAAAAATCAATTATAAATTAAATTAAAATAATAATCAGTTAAATAGTCAAATTAAGTTACAGAACCTGCATATCCGGCTGATTAGTCTGATTAGGAGATGAACTCGAGCTCTCAACTGGATCTAAAATTCCGGCCAACGGAGGGGAACCGGTGACCGGCGCCGATGATTTGTCCATTGATTGTGACGGAGATGCGATGCTGTTGCCGGTGGTTGCGACTGCCATTGGTGATGGTGACGTAAGTTGTTGGTGAGTTGACGTTTAAAGACGGGAAAGTGAAGAGTACATAGTGAATTGATTTGCATTTATTTATTTATTTATTTTACGATTGTCAGGGACACTTAAACTTTTTGGTTGTTGTAAGTTTTGATCTTTTGAGATATTTACGTTTTACAAATAATTGCATTTTTGGTTCATGTGGTATGGCCAAATTGCAGGTTTGGTCTTTAAATCTTTAAAACTGCAATGATAGTCCCCATTTTGAAGTTTGGATTGCATTTTTGGTCCCTAAACTGTGTGAAATGACCAAATTACCCTTTTCTTCCCTGAATAAGACAAAGGGTATTTTAGTCATTTTACTTTATCTAAGGACCAAAATTGCAATCCAAACTTTAAATGAGGACTATCATTGCACTTTCAAAGTTTTACAGATCAAACCTGCAATTTGGCCATACCACATGAACCAAAAATACAATTAACTCTAAGTTTTATTTAGGCTGGGTCGGCAGGGGCAGCTGAGCCTCTCACTTTGCAACCAACACACGCAACATCACCTTGCCCACCTAGTCCACTCATGCGCGAACGGAGGTTCCCAAGACCAAATAAGATTAACAACTCACCTTAAGTATCCCTCATGTTTTATTATTTTTTATTTTCTGTGTGAGTGTGTGTGGGGTATTTAGTGGTGTATATTTGTATAAAGTGGTAGTTTAATGAAAGGTGAATATGTAGTATCCTTTCCCACAAAAAGGTGAGTGAGGTGAGGGGAAGTGAAAGGAGAGAGAAAGTTGATGTGACGCTGAAGTGTAAGGTGAGTGACACACCTCCTTGCCATCCAGCCTTAGAGCCTGGGGTATCGTGGTGCCAGTCATGGCGCCAACCCACCAGCCCAAAATGAAGAATGGCGCACCACTACGAGACTCGCGCCAAGGAAGCTCGCGTCGTATTTGCCAGCCCACGCCATTCTTTTTTTATTTTTTTAACCAACGACTAGTTTGTATTTTTTTTACTGTGTGTAACGACTATATAGCCAAAATGCACAAATTTACAAAAGTTTTACCCCAAAAAAATCTATAAATTCCTCCTTTATTCTATCAATTATCACAGACTCTTCAAATTTAATCTCTACTTCAATAATACTTGATTTTCTTTCAACTGTGGATCCAAACAATCCCAACAACTTATCCACCTACGACCATTATGATGTTTATTTTCAAAATGACCCGGATCGATATATCAGGGTTATATGGCGTATGAACAACTTCTAGGTTTGTGTGATCAAGAAGTCGGTGGATCAGGATCGGGTATTAAGAGGACGAGGCAATAAATACCACGTGATCGAGAAGAAGCGAAACAACATTTAATCGACGACTATTTTGGTGAAGGTGGCACTCCACCTAAGTATACGGAAGAGAAGTTTAGGCAAAGGTATCGTATGAGTCCTACACTTTTTAATAAAATAGTCAATGATATCTTAATCTATGACGTTCGACCTATTCCCGAGTACTTTAATTTTTTAGACAATGTTACGATGCTACCGGTCCTCTAAGTATTGATCCTCTTTTGAAGTGCACATATGTCATCCACCAATTGGCGTACGGCACTGCGCCTGATGCGTTTGATGAATACTTGCAAATTGGTGAATGTTGTTAACGACAATGTTTAGAGAACTTTACTAAATGCATACATATTTTATACATTGAAAGGTATTTAAGAAAGCCCACTTCAACGGATATTGAAAAAATATATGCATTGCACGAACAAGAACATGGACTCCCGGGAATGCTCGGGAGTATTGATTGTATGAATTAGGATTAGAAAAATTGTCCAAAGGCCTTACATGCTCAATTTAAAAGGCTTGATCATAAATACCCAACTCTTATGTTAGAAGCGATTGCAGATCAAAAATTATGGGTTTGGCATGCATATTTTGGGGTTCAGGGGGCAAATAATGATCTTAATGTGTTATATGGTTCCCTGTTATTTGATGATGAACTTGCCGATAAATCTCCGGAATGTCCATTTGTAGTAAATGAACATACATACATGAAAGGATACTATTTAGCCGACGACATTTATCCAACATGGTCCGTATTTGTCAAAACGTTTAGTGTTGCAACGTTTGAAAAAAGATTGAAAATTAAAAGAGTTCAAGAAATTTCTAGAAAAGATATTGAACGAGCTTTCGGAGTCCTACAAGGTCGTTGTGGAATTATACGACAATCCACACGTGCTTTCAAAATCAACGCCTTGAAAAGAATCATGTATTGTTGTATAATGTTACACAACATGATATTGGAAGACGAAGAATTTCAAGTGAATTTTAGAGATTTGTTCGTTGATCCAAGTCCAAACATACCTGACACTTGGGTCGAAAGATGTGATTTACATGTTAGAAAAAGCAAAGAATTCGAGATAGAAAATTGCATGATGATCTTCGAGAAGACCTTGTGGAGCATTTACTGAATCTTAATCACTAGTTTGTAATTTTTATTTCCTGTTTACGTACTATTTTTATTTTTATGTACCTTTTTTTGTTTTTTAATTAATGTAATGTGTGTGTGTGTGTTTTTTTTTAGTTAATGAAGTTTATTTTAGTTAATATTGTGTATGTTTTATTTTATGTAAATGAAAAAAAAATGAAGAACGGCATCACATTTTCTGGTGCCAACAGTAACGGCACAAAATGAGGTGCCAAAGGGTTTTTGGTGTCATTCAGTGTTTTGTTGATGTGGCATTGGTTTTGGAGAACGGCACGAGAACTATGGCTCAACGATACCTAATGATCTTAGTGGCATGTTGATGTCTTTTTGGGTTTAATTTATTTTTTTCTCATTATATTATGGCTCTTTTCACTTTGTATTTGTTTTGTTTTCGGTTCATTGAAAAAACACTAACTGATAGGGATAGAAAATGGAGAAAACATGGAAAAAAATTGGAGGGAAAAAACAAAGAAAAAAGACCCACAAATAATCTTACACACACATTTAGAGTAAAAGATATAAATGAGAGATAAATTAATAATAAAAAGAGTGATTAATAAAAGAGAAATAAGAGAGAGAATTATGCATTTAATCACAACCATTAATTAGATCTAATGGTGTAAATTCATTAAACATAACCAATGTTAGGTTACCATATACGTAACACAAGCATCAATATGTAGAAATAAGAAAGAGATGAAGGCGGATAAACAATAAACCAAACACACACACACGATAAGTATAGAAAGGTTATGCGTAGAGTATGAATGAAAGATAAATTGAACAACCAACCCTCAAGTGAGGGTTATACATGAGTATTTATAGGAGAGGGAGCTAGGGCAACACTCCTAGTCCCTTCCTTTCCTTATTGGACTTGGGCCTAGGCTTATGGGCCTTCTACATAAGCCTAAGGCTAATAACTAACATAAAGGCCATATTAAGCTAACTATTACATATGAATTACTAACACTTGAATTAAGGTTTAGGAGTGATTCCAACAATCTCCCCCCTCAAGTGCTAGTGATGAATAAAATGAGTGATAACGTTGTAGGTGCTGATGTAATAGTAGCTTTGACGTCTTCTGACATTCTTATTTCTTGTGAGAGGAAATATCTTGATTCGAACAATCTCCCCAGTGTAGAGAAATTGTTTCCTTTGAAGTATTCTGCTTTGACGTCTTCATTTTCTTTGTTCTTTTGTTCTTTGTTCTTTGAAAGTGATAGTATGTTGTTGTAGTTTGCATCAGGTCTGCTTCGCTGCTACAGTGTCTCCAAGTCTTTCTCCAACATGCTCATACACTCTTTAACGTTGGATTATAGTTGATGAAGTTCTTTAAGTCTTTAAACTTTGCAGATTCTTTGTTGATGAAGAATCATTCTGACTTTGTGTTGCCTTTGATTATGAGAGAACTTCCATAAGTAATGTTGTTGGTATGAACATGTGGAGAATCTGCACGATCAGTCCGCTCTAGAGCTTCCATAAGAAGTAAACATAAGAAAGGTTGGTAATAAGCGGATTCTGGCACTTACAAGTTTGAACTTCGAGAGTGTTAACAACATAGTGTGAAAACACAACTCTAATTCTCACAAAGGCCGTTCCTGAACTGGAGTCCCACAAGTGAGATAACGCGATGTAATCAAGTACATCTCGGTTCGATGAGTCGCTGAGGTACACCGAAGCATCACCTCACGACTGTAGACCGTTTGAGACCACTAAGCGTAATCCACGGGAGTTACCGAAGCGACCTGCTGTCGTGGTCGTTTGATGTTGACCCCTGGCAGGAGTTTCCATTCAATCACTGAGGGTCACAATTATGAACCTCTCATAAATGTTCTTGACAGATTGCTAAGATCTATAAAGGACTCGATAACGTACCACTGATGTTCTTATTGTTGAACAACAAGTGATGAAATGTCAAGTGTACCTAAGAGATCTTTTGATGAATCTCGTGGCTCTAGACTCAATAGTGCGTTTTGGTTTTCTTGAGCGGGGACTAGGGAGAGGGTCTCCTTCTTCAATACCAGCAATCTCTAAGAGAGAGCCGATAGTTTACGTAGGGTTCCATGTGAGAATGAAACAAGCTTCTGTTGAGAGAAACTTGAGTGGCTAAGAAGGTTTAGTGCATTCGTCACTGGGTCCATGACGACTTTTAATCTTCAATACCGGCGTCATCTAGTGACAACCAAAAGAGTATATGAATTGAACCCGCTAAGTTGAATAATCTGGAGGGCTATTTCTTTTCACCCTTTTCTTTGCATTTCTTTTTGATTCTTCAACTCCTTCTTTCTCCGTTTCTCATTTTCTCCTTTTTATAATCATACCTATGGACTTCTAAATTCTAACTATTTGTGGTGTCCTTGGGTAGATCCCTCCGGCTCTGGCGGATCATAGGACGGTTATTCCTAACCTTAATCACCTTATAACTCCATTGCCATAAAACCATTTTCATGAAAATCTCTCGAAGTGTTTGTGAATGAAAAACATGTTTGAACACTCCAAGAGTTTTAGATTTTCAGAAATACTCCCCCTCCACATGTGCTTAAGAGTTTTGACAGAAATCTGCACAGTGAGGAAAGAGCGTGCACTTTTTGAATTGATCGACTCAAGATAGACAATTCCTTGTGAGGCACGATTACGTTGCATGGTTAGAGAGATACATTGTCAGTTTTTAGGTGACAACTAGCTCTAATAACCATCTTGAAGATGTGGACAACCCGAAAGGTTGTCAAACACGTCAAAGTTCATGTCTATCAAGAGTTTCTCGAATGGGTACAATTTGCTTGGATAAGTCTTGGAAGACGAATCTTTTCAATTTATGACTGTTCAGTTCCCGTCAATTCATGGGTTGAAGTCTTTTCACACGAGAATTCATATAGAAAAACACAACATATTTCTTATCACGTATTTTTCTCCCCCTCAAAAATGGCATATACATGTTATTTTTGAAGAAATGTTGAGAATAAATATGACCATTTTGAGTTTTGTGGGAAGAGTACACAAAGAACAATTTGTGAACAAAGATTTTAAAGTAAAATACTCCCCCTCAACAAGTGATGTGAACGGTTGAGGTTTTGAAAATCATAAGGGGAAGTACTTGTTCTTTTGAGCAAAACCTTTGAAAAATGAAAGGTTTGATAAGTTTTACTCAAAAGTAAGAAGCTTTCGCTCCTTTTATAAGGATTGTGGCACTGAAGCGTACAACAGGGTCCTTTCTTGACAAGAACGGGTTGTACACTGATATGTGTGCACAAGCCATAGTCATATTTAATCATACATCCAAAATATTATGAAAAAGAAGCAGTTTAAGGGGTACCAGGAAGTCCATCAATCTTTCCAGGAATGCGAATTGTATGTTGATAGCCGGCTATATAATCCTGGGACGACCACCTACAAAGCTTTCATGTTCCTGAACTGGTCCCTTCGGTACAACCTCTCATCAATCATGGTGATGATCCTCTTCACATCCTGTCTGTCCTGAGAGTTCCATCGCTTTGGTGTCCTAATGTCTTCATGTATATCCTTCAACCGATAAGCCAAGCCATCCCTAACCTTCTTCAATGTATGATCCCCAAACTTGTGAAGATCTCTAAACGCCATCAAGCAGTTTCCTTGGTAGCTCACTACGTAAATTATCCGAATGGTCGGCGGACGAGGGTGTATTTGTGGAAGATGGTGATGTCGGAAGATCTAATGAGGTCCAGTGAAGTTGACACGAATCGATATGACTCAACAGAAGTTGAGATCTTCTACACGTTATTTGATTACTATGCTTCTGATGAAGATAAGCAAGGACTTGATGTATTCACGTTGTACTTCGGTCGAGAATTGTCTCATGCGCCCCCTGTACTTTGGCAAGATACGCATCTTCAATGTCGTTGAGAGACAAATTCTCAAAGTCCACTTCAGAGAATGCCTAATCCCTTTCGTCTAGCCTTTTGACCACGATATTCTTGAGGAAAGTGTAGTCCCATTTATACGAAAGATCAACATGTTTAATAGCAACGATCCCTTTAGTACTATACACTGCATGTTGAGACTTTCAACCTGGCAAATTTTGTAGTAGATTCTTCGGCGTTCTGGCCAATGGTGAATCCCGTACTTTGCATCGATATCATATGGTTCCACACTGTCAGAGAACAGATGAGTAGCCTTTTCTTTGATGGCTATGCAGTTGGAGTATATGGCTGCCGGGAACGAAAGTGTAAGAGATGTAGCATATTTCCTTGAACCATCGCCACCGTGTAGAAGGAATTCCAAATCTTTGTTGAAGAAGTATCGAAATGGAATCTTAGGCTGATCTGGTTGGCCAATTGTTAGTAGAGGTTTAGACCAATCAGTGTAGTATGGAGCGTTGTCTCTTCTGGTAAAGTCGATGTTTGCTTCAGGGTTGAGCCAATCAATGTTGTTAGACATGGCTCAGCTATTTTTTCAAGGTGATACTCAACTTCAATAGCATTTTATGAGCTGTCTTTGAGTAGTTGAAAACCTTCATTCTTGATTCTTCTAAACTCCGATTTTGTCATTTTCTTTACCCGAAACTTATCTTGCAATAACTTAGCATGCTCCAATGTACTACATTCTGTGACATCTTGACCTTCAGATGGATAGGGATTAGAATCAACAAGCATAGAGAACCAATCAAATTCAGTATCATCCTCGTCTAGCCATGATACGACGTCAACCGTAGGCGCCTTCTTCTTATTTTTCTTAGGCCTAGATGAGGATTCTGGTTTCTTAGCTTTGTAGGGAGAGGTGGGTTGTTGTTGGGGCTCATGGAATTCCTCATCGTCACCACCCGTATAATCAAAGTGATCACCAGTTTTCTGAGTCTGGGGTGGTAACTCAGAATCCCTGAGGTTTTTCAAGAGAAGAGCGAGGAGGAGATCTTTTTGAGCTGAGTCCTATGGGGTGGAGGCAGGTTGCATTGAAGATGATTCACCAGACTTTCGCATTTAGCTCATTGTTCTTATCCTTATCTTTATCTTCATCGTCTCTTGGACGTTTAGGCCTTTCAGCTTCTTCTCGCATGTCATTTGAGTTGGTATTCCAAATAATGCTTCAAACAATTTACCTTCTCGTAGGAGGCAAATGTTGCAGAGCGTTTAGACATTTGAGCAACGAGCCTGTTTACCAATTCAGCATCTGAGAAGATTATGTAGGAACTGGATTGATGTTTACATGCATTGTTGATTTCATAGTTTCTTTTGACAGATGTAACAGATTCGATAGAGTTGTTTGCAAACATCTCCTTGTAATTCCCGAACGATGTCAAGAAGGAACTTGTGTGTGTAACCTTGATCATCTCGTCCATTTTACCTTTTGAAGATCATCTTTCTTAAGCTTCTGGACATACTCCCTTTCAACTTGCATCTTGTCATTCTCATCATGAAGATATTGTATCTGGTCAGCGATAAAATTCAGCTTCTTGTAAAGCACGTCTTTCTTTCTGACCTGTTTGACAGCTTTAACGATTCGAGTCTTTGCCTGAGAAATCCAAGAGGCAGTTGGCTTCTTCACTGATTTGGATGTTGATTTGGTTGATCTTTTTGATGGTGGTGGTGAAGAATGAGAGGATGAATCTGATGATGAAGAGACATGAGGAGACTCGGGGTCCTTAGGAGGTTCCGAGGTTTTCTCCTTGGGACGTGTTGGACTGTCTAGGAGAAATGCATCATAATCAGTGTCATCATCTTTTCCAGACTTAGTCGTTTCATCAGTCTTTGTTTCATCTCCAGAAGTCTTCTCAGTCTTTTCCTTTTCTGGTTCTTCAAAATCATACTCAATAGAATCTTCCACGCGCTTTTGTTGTTGCTCAATAGTGGTGGCACCAGTTCCCTTATCGGGTTGATTAACCGCATCAGGAATTGGTGTTGGTTGAACACCACCACTTGATCCTTCGGGGCCACCCATTTGATCCTTTGCAAACTCTTTAGCAACGTTTTGAAGTCTAATGATTTTGAATTTCATTCTGTACTCAGTGTCCAGAGGCTCTTCTTCTGAGCTCTCCTCTTCGTGCTTAATCACTGGAGTCTTCCCTTTGCCTTTATCTGCTGGTGGACTGGGAGGTTTAGCTATTGTTGGAGTGATATTGGTTGTAGTTTCATAGTAGAAGACCTCTTCGTCTGATTGAGTATCTTCAGAACTTTCATCCACTAGCTGTTTTAGTGGTTCAGGCTTGGGAGTGGGAATAGGAACAGCTTCCTTAGAAGGAACTTTCCTTTCGCTTGCACTTTTCGGGAACTTTCAAGGATTCCGCTTGCGGCACTGCCTGCACTCCTCGCCTGGTTTTCTCCTGGTAGGTGTACCAGAAGATTTTTCATCGAGAAAACCAACTTTGTTCTCTTCCACAACTTTCAAATATCTTTTATAAGAGTAGAGCTGTTTGAGTTCATCTGAGAGAAGGTGATCCGGCAACACAGCACCTTGTTTCTTTGTTGTTGACTCCTTAAATCTGACTGTTAGAGTGGGTTCAGACAACATGTCGAGATTATCAGGGTCATTGATTCTCTTGGGGATATCTGGGTTATACCCAAGTGCTCTTTGGATCAACAGTTTTGTATATCTGTGTTGAAAACTAGCAGACCTTGATAGATCTTGAGCTTCGTAGATCGTTAGTATTGCTTATGTAATCAAAAACAAACTAAAAGAAAATCTCTACAACTTGTATTCTTTAGCGGAATATAAACACAAGTATAAAGCACAGATAACTAAGAACTCTTTGATCCTCTATGGATCGTTATATTAATAACTTGTAAAACCTAGTACATAATTCATTCTATTGTGTTACTTTTATAGACAAGGAACCCTAACTTCTTCTCTAAGAAACGTAAAACTAAATAAGATATACACAATCACTTCCTAATAAAGCTCATGCATATCCTAACTAACTATAGAAAATACGGAATAACTATATCCGCAGAAACAAACTAATAACTATATAACTTCAGTAGAACTATGTCTTCGGCAGAATCCATACACTTCGGCAGAATCCATTCAACATAATCTTCAGCATAATTCGTACTTCACATAATTCCCAACAATCCTCCCCTAAACTGGAATTTGACTTGGTTAAGTTCCAGTTTCTTGATAGATCTTAAACCTTGCAGCACTAGAGGATTGTAGTCAAACATTATCAGCAAAGAATCAAAACAAAATCATCTCTTTGATGAAGAAACTCTGAAACTCCATATCTTTGCAGCAACAAATGACAACATGTACATCAAAACATATTAGTTTCATACTATTCTCATCACATCCGGGTGTGTTAACTCCTGTGAGAGGTGAATCATTGAAAATAATGGATTTGATGTCTCTTTACCAATAGCCATCACTACTGGAGTAGCCAAATGTTTAAGTTCGAAAACCATGGTACACTGATAACCATCTGATTTATTAGCAAATCAGCAACCATGAACGGATTTGAAATGTCTTTACCTGTAGCCGTTTGCTCAGGACTAGTCAATTCTTAAAATTGGTGAACTGATTACCAAATATGGTATTCCACTGCCTTTACCACAAGCCATATACATGTGGGCTAGTCAATTCTTGGATCCCAAAAAGGAATAAACCATGGTGAATTGATGACCATACAACACTCAGCAATTAAGCATGGGTGGTTGCAAACCCTATGATTTTGAGCAAACCATTACAGCTATCAACAGATTTGATGTGTCTTTACCAAAGCTGTACCCTTTGGACTAGCCAACTCTTTGATATACACAAGGTATATCTGGTGAGTTAATAACCAGCAATAATATACAACAAACCTGCAATAAAAGTTAGTTAAACAAAGAATATACATAGTTTTTTTTTTTTTTTTTTTTTTTTAACTAAGAAATAAACAAATAAACAAAAATTACAAACCATACAAAGTACCATAATCAAGATGAACCTCTATGTGCCATAAGCTGATTCTTAATAACGCCAACACATTGTTCAGCATTCAAATTATCATTGCCAACAGGATCCGGAGGAACTTCCAACTTCTGGATAAGCATTCTTTCCATAAGCTTCATAGATAATGGATAAGTTCTCTCAGCAAACATACAGACAGTAATACCACCCTTTGTCTCAACCACATGCACACGAGGCAGAGGATAAAATCTCCAAGACGTAACCTGCCATAAGTGACAGTTCTTCCAAATAAAATATCCTTTACCATTGGGAGATACAGAATCAAACAGAACATGAAGATCACCCAATAAATATAACCCAGAACCCTGTGGTGCATTAGAATGGTAATACTTATTGACAAGGTTATACAACATAACCAAATCTGCCCTGTCAACCAAATGCAAGATCTCCTTCAAAAAGTTAAATTGCATGGTGGTTTGATCCAAACGGTGAATGATATTAAGCTCATCATCTGTCAAAGACCAATTAATCAAAACATCATGAGACCCCTCAGGAAAATCAGCAGCAGATCCTTCTTTGATAAAAGATGACTCAGCCGCCTTTAAATCCACATGAGTATCCTTGTGAGATGTCTCAACCTTAATATGCTTACGAGATGACTGAATCCGAGTTCTTCTCACAGATTTTCTTAAAGAAGAGAACTTTCGTTTAGCCATCCTTTTCTTCCTCCTACCAGGAATATAGATGTCCGAAGATGGAATATCTTCAGATTCTGCATTAGCTGCATCGAAACACTACCACGAAGTCATTCATTCTGTCAAGCACCTTTCTTCCGTGTAGATTTGACATTAGTTGTTTCAGCTTCCTTAAACAGATTATCTCCTTCTGTATCAACAGACTTCACAAATGAAGTTGAAATGGCACATCAGTGTCTCAAGAAACCACGAAGGTTCAAAGAAGTTTCAGCAGAATAAACTTTGTCAGTTGAACTAGGAACTTCAGTAGTTGCTTCAGCAGAAACAATAGAAGGTACAACAGAAGAAACCCTGGAAGATGAAGGAATAGCTTCAGTAGAGGCTTCAGAAGGAACCACTGGAGACATCATCTTTGGTGGAATATCATCAAAATTATCCACAATCTCAACAAATTAGGTCTTTTGGCCTGTGGAGCACCTATATTTCCAGCAATCCTTTCTTTGAAGAAGGTTTTGAAGAAGATGAAGAAAACTTCATGATATAATTATTTGCGAATCGCAAGGATCGGCAAAGCAAAGACTTGCTTCATTGTTAAACCTGAGTTATATACTGAAGAACTCTGATTCTTCACCACCATTCTCATTTTTGCTTTTTTCTGAGCTTCAATTAGTGGTCTCTCTCTCTTAGCCTTGTTCTTTTGAGCAATTATAACTTTCTTCTTTGCCGCTTCTTCTTTCTTTCTTTGTTGTCCACGAGCCACCATTTGAGCCACAAATTGCTCACTATCAAAATCTGCACCCAAAATACTCTGAGCAAGTGAAGGATTAGAAACAGCTTGCTGAGTATAAACATCCCAGTGTTCAGCAGGCATTTGAGTAGCCAGTGCATCTAATTCTCTTCGTCTCTCAGGAGGCAATTTAGAAATAGACTCAGCTTCAAGTTGTTTAGCCAATTCATCACTTTTCTTCAAATTGGCACATTCATCTAACATCCTCTCTTGTGCTAACCTTTCTTGTTCACTAACCAGATCTGGACCAAGCTCAGTATCAACCGTTACTCCTTTCCCTTTATCAGAAGATTCAAAAACAACATCAGCTGAAGGAGTATCAGTAAAAGGAACTTCAGAAGATTCGTCCAGATGTGCTTCAGAAGAAACATGTTGAGATAAATCTTCAACAGGTGTTGAAAATACATCTACTTCTGGATTCAAATTAAAATTCCTTCCAGCAAGGAAAACTTCAGAAGTATCAGTGAAAGGTATAGAAGCAGGTTGAGATAGCACATTTGAAGCTTGACCACCTGCACTAGCAATGTCCATCAAAGGAGTAGCATCAACAACATGTTCTTCAGTAGTTGAAATATCCTCACTTTGCAATATATCCTTGTGCACAGATTGCTTGCTTCTCCTTCTAGTAAATAAAATTGGCTCCTTTTGCGGTACAGATGTATCAACCTTTGGAGTAGAAACATTAGATTCTTGAGCCACATTAGCCAACATATCAAGAGACTGAAACTGATCATCCATGTCCTCCTCATCAGAAGAAACATCCAATCTCCTTTTTCTTCTCTGACCCAGTTGTACTTCCAAATCCTTAACCTTTCTTTTCAATTCAACAATCTCACCACCAAGATTAGATTTAGTCTCTCCAAGCTCCTTCTTGAGATCAGCAACTTCAGTTACATACCTGTTCACTAAAGCATACAAAGATGTAAGTGTAATAGGGTCCTCAGCTCCACCATCACATTGCTCTGTGGAATGGGAGCATCATTGGGCCTTTCAGAAGAAATATCAACATGCTCAATGAATGGAACACTATCATCAACTGAATCTCTAACAGGACTAGGAGTAGGCAGCCTATTAAACTCAGTCTCAACCTCATCATGAGGAACCTGTGTAGGTGGTGGACTAGGTCTAGGTGAAGGTGTGGGTAGAGGTTGGTCAGGAGAAACATTAGATGCTTCAGAAATTGTAGAAGGGCCCTCATCAATGGCAACTGAAGGATTACCATCAGCAGTAACATTGGTAGAAGGTAAATTAACAACATTATCCTCATCAGCAGTTTCATTTCCCTGAGGCAACATAGCTGCTAGTAAAGGATAATGTGCCCCTGAAATTTAGTTCTCATTGAAGCAAAAAGTTTAGCAGATAAAGCTCCTATGGGATAAAAGGCTTGGGTTTGGGTAGTAATGTCTAAAATTATTTGCAAAAACCTAGGGTACATTAAAAACTTGTTCTTTTTATTAGTTATATTCTCAACCATATTATCAAAAATAAACCTAGAAAAATTATAAGTTAAACCCTGAGATAGACATATAATACCACATCCCATTTGAGTAGAAAATTGGTCCCATCCTCCTGATTTATTGCTTAAACACTGAAGCAATGTATGAACCAAAAACCTCCACATAGGACAAAGCTGATTCTTTAACCACATGTCTGTCCTTGTACCTTGATATCCAATCGCTCTTAGCCCATCAAGTACCACTGCAGCATTAGAATGATAAACCCCTTTCATCATCCAACTGAAGTTGTCTTCGTATCAACTCCTCTGTCACAATGTGCTCTACTCCATCGATTCTAGCCACAATCTCTGTTTCACTTCGCTTTGTAGCAGTCGCCCAAAATTGAGTAACCAACGATTCATATATAGCATTAGGAGAATGTGTTAAAGCGTAATGAATCTTGGACCTCTTTAAGAATTCCACCATTGGTTTATACAGATCATCACCCTTAGCCGTTCCCAGAAAAGCAACTTTATTATGATCGTGCTTGAATTGAAGCGCCATGAGAACTTTAGATAAAGAGTTACGATGCAATCAACTGAAGGTGTGTTTGAATCGAATAAAGAGGGAATCAGTTATGATTAGACGAAGATATGCGAATAGGTTATAGGTAGAAGTTTCCCAAATTGTGGTCAAATATATTAAGTTGTTGACCAGCGCTGACGTGTAATGCAACCTTTTACCCAATTCAAATTCCAACTTCGGCAGAAACAATAGTCAATCTGCTGAAGTGATACAATCAGCAGAAGCAATTCACGTATTCAAGAAGCTTCAGTAAATATCTTTTTACTGTTTCACCCAACTCGCATTAATTCTCATTAAGCCTTGAACCCGTCTATAAAACAAACCCCAATGCACTCTTAACACTCATCAATTACCCCCAATTTTCATCACAAACCCTAACTTCATCAATGCTCCAAAATTAACCATAATAAACCATGAGTACTAAACCGAGGTTGAATCCAACCTCTTCTTCATCATCATCATCATCCAGTGATTTCCTTCAGTTTTGGTCATGTCCATATGACCCACGACCATTGAAATCCCCATTTCTCAGTTCTTCAGATGATGATAGTGTAGTGAATCCAAGTGAATCTTCTGATGACTCTGATGGGTCCACTAAGAAGAAACCATCTTACTCCCAACCTCCAGACCTCAACCTCAACAGAGCCTTGTCTCGAAAAAGAGGTGGTGCTTGCTCTTCCTGCGCCATGGTTTGGTGCTTCATCACATCGTATAGAAAGAGAGCTTAAGGAAGGTGGAAGGATTGCTTTTTGGTGAAACCAAGTAGATGAAGCACATAAGACACGTGTGGTCATCTTCATCATCATCGTTTTCATCAATCCATCCTCCCCATTTTGATCCTTAGCTTCTTCGTCGTACCGGTCATGCATATCCAGCCATCGAGATAGAAGGAATGGGTGGTTATGCAAGACATCACAAATGCATATCCAGCAGCTGGAATAGAAGATATGAGCGATCATGCATATCCAACAGCTGTAGGAATAGATGATATGAGCTAGTGTTTAGAATAGGTTTAGTAGTCCTTGTATTTCCATTTGAAGTTGATTGTACTCTGTAAGCTGTAAGCTGTAAACTGTTTCTTGAATGAATAAAAGAACAATTTGACTTTAATTACTTCTCTTCAGTACTTTATCTTCAGCAGAATCAATTTGTTCACTTCAGTACTTTGATTCTAGAAGAAACCAGCTTCAAAGCTTACTTGACCATTTTTCATTTGACCAATCATGATGAACTTCAACTTTATAAGGCAAACTGCAAAACAAAACAAACAGAGCAACACACAAACCAAACAAAGACAAAACAAACTATCATTACATTAGCTGGTTAGTGTTAGAAAACAGAATCAAAAAGTATACACAAAAATCAAACAAATTTACATAAAAGTATGCAAAGTTACACAAATCCTCCCCTGAGGCATATGCCTCCCCTGAGGCCTATGCCTCCCCTTAAACTTTGCAGTTAAGGGTTAAGCATACCAATATGGACCACAAGGTGTTGAAACCTTGGTCCATCAAAAGCCTTTGTTAACAAATCTGCCACATTATTATCAGTGTGAATTTTAACCACTTTTATCAAATGTTTGTCATATGCATCTCTTATAAAGTGGTGCCTGATTTCAATATGTTTTGTTCGACTGTGAAAAACTGGATTTTTAACAATGCATATGGTACTTTGATTATCAATAAAAATTGTTGTGTTCATGAAGTTATACCCATAATCCAACAATTGATTTTGTATCCAAAGAACCTGTCCACAGCAATTTGCAGCAGCAACGTACTCTGCTTCAGTAGATGAGGTAGCCACAATAGTCTGTTTCTTGCATTGCCAAGAAATCAATCTCTTCCCAAGGAATTGGCAACCTCCAGTGGTGGACCTCCTATCCAGATTTGCACCAGCATAGTCACTATCACTATATGCTTCCAGCTTAAATGGAGATTCTTTTGGGTACCAAAGGCCTAGATGAGGTTGGCCTTTGAGGTACTTAAAGATCTTCTTAACAGCATTGAGATGGGAAGTAAGTGGAGTAACTTGATGTCGAGAACAAACACTCACAGCAAAAGTAATATCAGGCCTTGAAGCTGTTAAATACATCAAAGAACCAATCATAGATCTGTATAGATGAACATTCACTGGTGGATCTACTTCAGTGTTGGTCTTTGTCTTTGGAGCTTCATAAGGTGTAGTGGCAGTCCTTACACTCTCCATACCAAACTTCTTCAAGATGTCCCTCACATATTTGTCCTGACTGATAAAGATACCATCAGGTTTCTGCTGAACTTGAAGACCCAAAAAGAAAGTCATTTCTCCCATGGCACTCATCTGAAACTCTCCCTTCATAAGCTCCTCAAACTCCCTGCACCAAGCTTCCTTTGTGGATCCAAAAATAATGTCATCCACATACACTTGCACAAGAATAATGTCTGTGGAATTCTTCTTAAGGAAAAGAGTCTTATCAATTGCACCTCTTCTATAACCATGCTTCAGCAGAAATGTTGAAAGCCTAGCATACCAAGCTCTGGGTGCCTGATGTAGTCCATAGAGAGCTTTGACAACCTTGTAAACATGATTAGGATGATCTGGGTCTTCAAATCCTTTAGGTTGAGTGACATAAACCTCCTCTTCTATTTCACCATACAGAAAGCACCTTTAACATCCATTTGATACACCATAAATCCCATGTAGGATGCATAAGCCAAGAAAATCCGTATGGCCTCAACTCTTGCCACAGGTGCAAACACTTCATCATAATCAATCCCTCCTCTTGTCTATAACCCTGAGCAACCAATCTTGCTTTGTTTTTAATGACAACACCTCTTGCATCTCTCTTATTCTTCAGAATCCATTTAGTACCAATTGCATACTTGCCATCAGGTAGTGGTACCAATATCCAAACTTGCTGATTTTGAAATTGTTGCATCTCTTCCTGCATTGCCTCAAGCCAACTTGAGTCTTCAAGAGCCTGAGTAACACTGGTTGGTTCCACTTGTGAGAGAAAACAAGCAAACAGACAATGTTCATAGTCTGTGTGATTGTCTCTTTGCTGATTTGAGACATAAGAGATAAAAGCCACTTGACCATATTTAGAACTTGCCACAGTACCCCTTGTTCTAACAGGTGCATTAGGATCACCAATAATATTTGACTGTGGATGAGTATTGTGAATCCTTTTCGTAGTAATGGTGTTGACTTCAATGGAGGAATCAAGATTAGTCACAGTAGGTTCAAAATCAGTGTCATAGGAAGGTGAGGTGAAGATTCCAGCTTTAGGTTGATGATGACCAAGATCTGAAGGTTTGGAAAAAACGTATAAGGTTCTCCAAAGTCTGTTGACACTCTAGTGGAAATCGAGGTAGAAACAGCATGTCTTTCAGCAGAATTGGTGATGTTAGGAGAAACAGGATCACTTTCAGCAGCATTGATGTTTCCACTGATTGCTTCACTGGCACTCTCCTCAGCATTCCTCTCAGCATCTAGATTAGCTGCATACTCTTGTTTCTTCAGCCTAGCAAGGTCCTCAGCATATTGTGATTCATCTTCACTCTCATCAGTATAATCTCTAGAAGTGTCACCTGCAAAATTGTTAGGGGAGAAAGAAGGCACTACAATGGGTTGTTCATCATCTTCAAACTCACTGTCAGAATCAGCATCCATAGTATCTGCACTGTTAGTTGGAGACTCTTGAGTACTTGCATGTTGGTTAGCCATATGTCTAGAATAACCCAAATAATCAGTTAAGTAATCAAGGTCAAAAGACCAAACATGACCCTGTCCTTGAACATTAGGCTTGTCTTCTAGAAACCTCAGGTTCAATGTCTCCTCAATCTTCTTAGCAGATAAATTGTAAACCCTGTACGCCTTACTATGAGCAGAATATCCCACAATATAACCATCATCAGCTTTCTCATCAAATTTGCCCAATGGATCACTTGTATTCAGAATGGTCACTTGACAGCCAAAAGGTTTAAGGTAATGAATAGTAGGAACTTTCCCATAGAGAAGTTCATATGGTGTTTTGAAGTGTGGTCTAGTAATGGACACTCTATTCAGTACATAACAAGCTGTGCCAACAGCTTCAGTCCAAAACATGGTGGGTAGCTTAGAGTCTGCCAGCATTGATCTTGCAGCCTCTATTAAGGTCCTATTTTTTCTTTCTGCCACCCCATTTTGTTGTGGGGTTCTTGGAGTGCTATAGTCCCTTTTTATCCCTTTGGACCTACAGAGTTCTATAAGTATAGCATTCTTGAACTCTGTCCCATTATCACACCGAATTCCTTTAACCTTTTTGTTCAACTGATTTTCAATAAGGGTAATGAAGTCTTTCAACACTGGAGATGTTTCATCTTTGGTCCTTAGAAAGAATACCCAACAAAATTTGCTATAACCATCCGTGATAACCAGACAAAAATACTTTTGATCAATGCTTCTAACTTGAGTTGGACCAAACAGATCCATATGAAGCAGCTGAAGAGGTTCAAAAATAATGCTCACAGCAGTAACAACTTTGTATGAGGCTCTGTGTTGCTTTCCTTTGTTGCAGGCAACACAGTTATGATCATTTGTGAAGACTTTGGAAGGAAGACCTTCAACAAGACCCAGTTTAGAGAGCTTGTTTATGGTCTTGAAGTTGACATGGGCCATCCTCCTATGCCATTTGGTAGACTCATCCAAGGATGCTTTAGCCACCAAACAAGTTAAGTCACCTTCTGGTTTAACATCAGTTAAGTTGAATGTATAAAGATTGTGATTTCGAGGAACTTTCAGCAGAATTGAAGTTTCTTCTGGGAGTTTGAAGTCTTTAGATAGCACAAGACATTCATCCTCTGTGAAGAGTACTTTGTTCTTGGTGTCACAGATTTGTGAGACTGAGAACAAATTGAAGTGTTGGAGTTCCTTGACATAGTATACATTCTCAAAGTCCAGTTGAGGTGTTTTGATGGTCCCTTTCCCAGTAATTCTACCATCACTTCCTCCAAAGGTTACATTGCCTCCTCCTTCAATTGGTACAAAGTTATGCATCATATCCCTGTTTCCTGACATACTTCTTGAACAACCACTATCAACAATGCCAACATCTTTATGCTTAAGAGGATGATTCTACAACAACAAAAATATACAAAATATTAGTACACTATGGAGGCTCAAGTCATTGCTGACTTGAACCTGCCTTGTGGATCATATGAGTTATGCCATGCAGATGTATAAGATCCACTATTGTTCTTGGGTTTCCATTGAAATTTAGGTCCCTTTATATTCCAAGAACAACCTGCTGAGGACTTGACAGCAGTATCCAGTACCCTTTCCCATCAGTCATAGAGTCAACATATCCAGGCCAATAACCATTCTTAAAATATGAACTTGTTGGTTGTACATATGGTCTTGCAACTGGTCTTCTCCAAGGAAAAGGAGAATTAGTATAAGTTGCTTGTGGAACATAAGGTGGTATAGCATTAACATTGGTCCACATTGGTCTAGATGTCCTAGAATCACCACACCTACCCATCCTTTGCTCATGATAATCACAATCCTTAATTAAATGAAATTTACTTCCACACACAAAACATGTCTTCTGTTTAGAAGATTTATTCAAACCAAAAGATGTTCTATTACAAGCAGAAGTATTCAAACCAAAACCATGAAAAGAATTGTTTTTAACAGTATTATTATGCAAAGAATTAAAAGGCAAGTCTTCAGAGGCAACTGTCTTGGAAGAGGATTCCTTGGCAGCAACTCTGACATGCTTATTGGTAGTCTTGGGTGCAGGCAGGGGTGAAGACTTGGGAAGGTCAGACTTGTCATTTGAATCACACTCTGTAGACCCTTGCTCGGAGGACTTGTCACTGTTAACACAAGAGACAAAGTCATTAGAAGAAGTATCAGGGTCTGGCAAGTCATTTGACTTTTTGCCATAGAGATGATGTGATCCATCAAAGTCAACAGTAATGGAAAGGTCAATGGGCATGTGCTCACCTCTAATAGGTCCACGTACAGCATGTAGGGCACCTTCTTTCACAAAATTAGCTAGGCCTGCTGGTGTAGATTTGCGTGTGTCATCCCTAGCTTCTAATCCTACATACTTCTTAAAGCCTAAACCTATAGAAGTATTTGGAGTTTGACTAGCATAGATGTGACTAGCTAACTTGTTTCCATTTAATAACCATTCTTTATGCCTAGCAATTTCTTCATCTAGTTTCTCTTTTAGCTCTAGGTTTTCTGATACTATCCTCTTAATTTCTCTCAGATTTTAACTCATTTTAGCACATTCGAGATCCCTTTCTAACACACTTCTTATCATAAGCTATTTGATTCTTCTGAAACCAAACCTTTTGTCTTTCTAGTGTTTTTAAAGCCTGTTTATAAGCTTCAACTTCTACAAAGCATTCATTATATTTAGGTTTCAAAATATCATAAGCTTCTTTGAGTTCATTATAACGCTCACTACAACCAAACAAACAGTTTTGTACCTGAGAGATGCCCATCAAGGCAATCTGATCATGCCTATCCTCTGAAGTACAGCTTGCAATCAAACCAACATTATCAATAACAGGACCATCATTATTTTCCTGCTCATGTTGCTTCCAGTCCACATTGGTGTCAAGAGTGACCAAAGCTGCTGATCCCTTTGAAGTTCCAGCCTCCCTCTGATTCTGCTGATAAGTAGAGTATCTCGTCTCATCACCAGCTTTCCTATCTTTGCACTCTCTGGAGAAGTGACCCATCTGTTGACATGTGAAGCACTTGACCTTCCTTTTGTCAAACCTCGCTGGATCTCTTCCTTGGAAGCCAAACCTTCTGCCAGCTTTGCGCTCAAACCTCTTGATATCCATGGACAGCATAGCCACCTGCCACTTCAGCTTCATTTCTTCCATCTCCAGTGGATCCACCTGATCGAAATCCTCATAGGCAAGTTCCTGCTGAGGATCATAATCAGCAAAGAAGGATCCAAGCACATCTTCCATTATACCTCCAGATTGAGAACTTGATGGAGTGGTAGTGAAAGATGATGATGAGTAAGTTGGACTTGGACCATGACTCATCTTTGGGGTAGAGGCTCCAACGAATGCTGTGTGACTAGCAGTAGATGATGATCTAAAAGGACTTCTTACATCATGTTCAAGAGCTTTAAGTTTGTTGTACAGCTCATCAAAAGTAAGCATATCCAAACCACCTTTTGCTTTTAAAGCAATGCTCACTTGTAGCCAGGATTGAGGTAAAGACCTCAAAAACTTAGAATTACAATCATCATTATCTGGCTTTGCCTGCAGCTGATTTAACTGACTTAAAATCTTGTGAAACTTGTCATAGCCCTTATGAATTCCTTCCTCTTCAGAGATTTGAAAGTCTTGAAACTGTTGTCTCAGCATGGACTTTCTCATTCTCCTAGACTCCTCATTCCCACCGAACTTCGCCTTAATTGCTAACCATATGTCCTTAGCATCTTGCATGAAGTGAAAATCACTCAAGTGATCCTCAGGAATAGCTTGAAGAAGAATGGTTTTAACCTTGGTTTCTCTCTGAACCGCCAGTAACTCTTCAGTAGATTTGGGAGGAACATAAGTCATCTTACCTTCAGCATCAATGGTAGTTTTCTTCAAACTAATTCCCTTCTTTACTATCTCCCATAGATTCCAATCAATGTTGGAGATCCAGTTCTGCATCTTCATCGCCCAAAGATCATACTCCTCCCTTTTTAGGTAAGGAAACTTAGCATTTCTGTTAGAGAGACTTAGTTGTTGCAGATGGGTGGAGTTTTGGTTGTTGGTGATTTCAACATCAACGTCTGATCCAGGCATGGTGAGTTTTGTTTTGGTTGTATGGGTGTTTAGAAAACCTGTCCTTAGTATCGTAGAGACTCTCACGAGGCTCTGATACCACTTGTTGAAAACTAGCAGACCTTGATAGATCTTGAGCTTCGTAGATCGTTAGTATTGCTTATGTAATCACAAACAAACTAAAAGAAAATCTCTACAACTTGTATTCTTTAGCGAAATATAAACACAAGTATAAAGCACAGATAACTAAGAACTCTTTGATCCTCTATGGATCGTTATATTAATAACTTGTAAAACCTAGTACATAATTCATTCTATTGTGTTCCTTTTATAGACAAGGAACCCTAACTTCTTCTCTAAGAAACGAAAAACTAAATAAGATATACACAATCACTTCCTAATAAAGCTCATGCATATCCTAACTAACTATAAAAACGAATAACTATATCCGCAGAAACAAACTAATAACTATAACTTCAGAGAACTATGTCTTCGGCAGAATCCATACACTTCGCAGAATCCATTCAGCATAATCTTCAGATAATTGTACTTCACATAATTCCCAAC
>OU343225.1:33417178-33518926 GCA_910596185.1 Chrysanthemum makinoi | reverse complement strand
AACACTGATGTCGGCCAAAAACAAACTAATTACTAATGATATTCAAGACTTGAATACACTTAATGATCAGGGTTGAAACGATTACAAGAGTTATTGGAGCGGAATTAAACGTTGAGGATGAGAGCAAGGGACAGAGGAGTAATTGCAGAATAAACTTTAGTACCATTAATACCACTCGAGTTGTTCACATCAGAAGATGAAGCCATCTTAGCAATATCACTGTCAATTTTATTCATTGCTGCATCAAAATTCTGATGCGCATTAGCAATCAACTGCTCCACATTAGGCTGTTTAGACGCCGAATCAGAAGCAGGTACATCATGACTAGGGCTTGAATCAAGTGAAACCGGCTCCACTTGTCCATCAGTACCAACAAGAGGAGTACCATTGTCGGCCACAGTAAAACAATCAGAATCCATACCACCAATAGAATCCATATCACCAATAGTACCATCAGTACTCCTTACTTTCTTGGCCGAGTTACTCAACAACGAACTCTTCTTGCCACTCAAAGCACTCGATGATCCCTCCTTATTCTCGCTACTCTTCTTGCCACTCAAAGCACTCTTTAAGAACCCTTTTTCCATCCCTCAAGAAACCCACGAACACCACAGCACTTCACAATCAGCAGACAAAACCCACGTACAGTAGCAGCATACGCCAATAAAACCCTAGTTAATAACTAGGGTTTATAATCATGAAGATCAATAAAAACTAACCCATAATCAATCAGTTGCACCAGCAGGATAATAAGAGAAAAGATATGATAGTGCAAATAAACTGATCAAGGAAGCAGATAGCACCGAAAGCGATTAAAAAAAACCCCTAAGAATAAACGTTTGAAACAAACCCCTAACACTGATAATCGGCCAAAAAAAACTAATCTACTAATGATATTCAAGACTGAATACCACTAATTGATCAGGGTTGAAACGATTACAAGAGTTATTGGAGCGGAATTAAACGTTGAGGATGAGAGCAAGGGTTTTTTAAAAATCGCCACTGGGAGAGAAAAAGAGGATGAGAGCGGAATTAAATATTATATGAAAATCATTATTAAATGATCACGAAATGATAGTTTGTTTGCATATTTGCTTGTATTAATCAACCTAAAACTCAAAAGGACAAACAAGAGAACCGAAAAATTCAACAAGAAAACCCGAACCGGAAAACAAAAATTTGTAGGCTTAATTTGATTACCAAACGATTTTATTTTTAAAGTGCATACCCTACTAGGAATTTCTAGATCCGCCACTGTCCATACCGCTAGACCAAAGGCCCTTTGGTACAATAAATTGAGTCTTTACAGATCTTCTCAAATAGACAAAAGCTTTCCAAAACTTTTACAAACCTTCACAACTAGTCTTTATTTAGTGAGAATGACTTTTGTAGTTTGTTATTAAACGCTTGGTATATACCAAGCTATTTTACAAAATGTCATTAGCAAAGCTTTTGTCACTTTTTAAATAGTAAAAAGTTATTCGTAAATCTTGCATTATTGTTCTCAGAGTAGGATACATTTTTATTTTTTTAAACACCTTTGCTTAAAACTTTAAAACATAAAAAATGAGTTTAATGTTGTAAGATTAAAATACTCCAACTTATAAAAGGAAACACGATCTATTAAATATTTAAATACTTAATTATAATTTAAAATACTTTATTCACTCACACTCGATCCAACCTTATATATACATAACAAAAATCGCACACACAAATTAACGCTATACATTATCATCGCAGTGCGCGGGTAATCGTCTAGTTATTCTTTAAAAGCTAGGCACATCCGATTACCTTAATTTAACTTTCCTTGTGAGTTGCTACAGCCTTTTGGCCAACTGAATCCTAGAAAAAGATACTATTGTACCAACAAACATTTTTTGGAGCAAATTTGTATGACAAAAGTTGCATATATAGGAAAAGATTCATTCACATACGACGAAAATACATGCTTTAACCAGTTGCATAAAATATGTCGGCTTCACCTCCTCAGCCAGACACACCACACCCGGTCAGAGTTCGTTCAAATGTATTGGGTGTATATAGGACTGTAATCTATTCCGAAACAAGACCAAGCCCTGAATTTACCACAAACTTTAGACTACTCGTTAAAGACTCGTGTATGGCCAAATGAGCAGGGTTCACTGGACTATACCAAAACAAATAGGCACTGAACCAAATGGATTTACCAGTTTTGCACTCTCATAGTATCAGCATGAATCGATAAATTGCAAAAAGAAAGTCGCCGACTTAGGCGTGAGTAGAAACCATAACTAAAAAAGTAGAAAACCAGACTGCTGGTGAATTCAAGACTAGTCAACTGTTGTTGGATCTCATCCTGGTCCAACAAGCACACACAAACAAACGACACCTATTTAAGATAGGCAATTGATTTCAAATCATGTTAGTACAATCCTATTTGTGCATGCAACATACTTGGAACCATATGCAACTCAATGATAAGTATATAACGGATAAGACGACACACAGTTGAAAAGGTACAGCACCCTCTTGAAGACCACAAATCGCGATTTTATAAGCTACAATATAACACAAATCACAAAGCAAAGTAACTCGATAACCGCAGCAACAGGAAGACGATGACATGACTGACCTGGTGGACGACAACTCTCGACCTTCTTAAACATACTCACTGGAACAGTAGATACATAAACATGTATTATAGCATAATGCAAAGCAAGATTATAAAAAACGAGAAAGTAAATCGGTAAAGAAAGAAATTGACTAGAAAATATTTCCGCTTTACATTCATAAGCAAAATAAAACATTCGACAAAAACAATGTTGGTATTTGGTCACAGGTTTGTTTCTTAGCCAATTGCATTCCATCAAACGTTTAACATTTGCCATGTTTGATTTTGTGTGTGACAATGTTTGGTTGTAATACATATATTGAATAAAAGCAATGTAACATTAAAATTAATAGGACTTATATTAATTGACTCGATCCTAAGATATATATACTATGTGAAACGACACAACCTTTACAAAGTCAACCATTGTGTTTTTTGGGTAAAAGGGATTTTTGACCCTGGTAAAATATATTACTCCAAAAAACTGTTTAAAGTACAATGGAATGTGGCTGAAATACCACATTAACTTCAAGCAACCGCTTGAACAACCACTAAATCATTTATGACATGCCATAAACGAACAACTAGCTACCAATAACTAGAACAACCAAAAACCAACATCAAAAGACATACCAAACTAATAAACTAACAGAATAAAAGATTACTTCCGCGCACGGCCTTGGAGCTTGATATCAAATTGATCACAAAACTCATCAAATTTCCCTGGTAAGTCGTAAACATGAGCCGCATAATCATCAGAAAGATAGTCTTCACGGACGTTACCTCCACCTGCTGATGAAAAGTAACTCTCCATAGGATCATTTGGCTCAAACACCTCATCATCATCACTATCAGAATCAACCACATCACCCACCTTAGAAAATGGGTTACCCTTCCTTTTACCATCAACCACTGGATTAGGAGTGCTATTCTTAGTCAATGGAGAAGGAGCTGTGGAAGAACTAGTAATATCTTCAGGCTTACATGTAGTGCAGATAACAGGTTCCAAAACTGAATCTTGCTCCGTAAGCACATCAAAAGTGTTCTTCAAATCAACAAGGTTGATATCAGTCACCCAATTATTATTCTTACCTTGAACATCCCGAGAAGGAGCCGTACTACTATTAGGACCATTAGTAGAATCGGAACAAGGAGAACCAACATTAACCATTGGTGAACTTGAATTAGGATCAACATTTGGTTTTGAAATCGAGGCCCCACGATTATTTGGTTTAGAAATAGCTCTATAATAATATTGAACCTTTGGTTTTTGCAAACGCAATCCCTCAACTTGTTGGTTAGCAGGTTGCTTTCCCTTACCTTTCTTCCTACTAGCTTCAATAAAACCTTCCTCATTGACCACCGGTTTCACAACCGATTTCACTCTTTTAGGACATCCATCATCATTGTGATCAAATACTTTGCAAGTCTCACATCTTGGCGGCTTCCACTCATATTCAATATCAATTTTTTTCCAATGAATGACCCGACCCATTCGGGTAGGGGATAGCAACCAAAAGAGAGTCAAGTAAAGCTTCCTTTGACGACACTTCCACAAGGGCCCTAGCATAGGAATTACGACCCCACGATTTAAGACACATCGTACTCGTATATGAATCAAGCATGATAGGGCAACCAATTTGTGTTGTAATCAAACTAAGACCAATCTCCGAATACGCAACAACCGGAATATTATGGAGTTTAACCCAAACAGGAGCTAACGTTATATCATCTTTTGTAAGTTTATTGTTCGGAGTCCAAATATTTAAAAAGATAGGCACCAATCGTATCAACCATGGACCTTCTTCCAACACCCTTTCCATGCCCTCTTTGGTTTCAAATTGGAACACAAAAAACCATTATTAAGCAAAACCCTTTGTAAACCAAACTTCGCCCATGTATTTCTAACATAATTTTCAACTATCGGGAAGGCGAGTCTCTTACTAATGAAATAACCATACAAAGTATTAGCGAATCTAGAGCTTACCTCATCGATAGCTTCTGAAGGAAAGGTGACATTCGCACCAGCCACACAAATTTCGTTTCTCATCTCTGAAATCTTAACGGTCTTCTTGGGAGTTTTATCTTTAAACATATCTGCAAACGATAAGGAAGTAGAACCTGATTGAGTCCTCGTTTTTTGCACATTCGCATCACTAGCAGCCTTATCTAGACTTGTATTATCAGCTTCAAGTCAATCATTGTGTTGTTTCACATGTAATCGTTTCTAACTGTCAAACATAATAACTGCCAACGAAAATAACTAACTGTTTAAGGGTTGTTTGGGTTAACAAATTTGACCCAAACATTACATAGCCCTTTTGACCTGTTTTGACCCATACATATATAAACTAAATAAATTGTCTAATAAAGCATTACAAGCATTAACTAGGATCACATTCTCCCTGCTAATGCTTTAATGCCAAATTCAATCTGCTTCCTGGTTCCATCTTTAAGTGATAATTACAAAATCATCACTGCTGCTTGTGCTTGCATCCATTCCTTCAACAGCAACTGCAAACTTGCTTCCAATGTTGGCATCTTCCATGAACACATCTTCTTTCACAGTCTTGCTCCTTTTCTTTGGAGTTCCATCTTGCATTTCTTGTACTTCAGCATCAACCTGTGGTCCATGAATGTCTGCAGTTCCTCTGCCATTTCCTACCACAATTCCTGGCTCTCCTTGCACCCTTTTTGCCTCTTCATAGTACATTTTTACCATACCAATGTATTCTTTATACATCTCTTTGACTGCCTCATGATGTTCATATGCCAATCCTAGTATCTTTGCAACTTGGTGCCAATTTCCATTGAATATTACATTCATATACCCACCCAATGCATCAACAAATATGTACAAGGCTAACAAATCAATCTTAATTACCCTTATAAATGGTGGTAATTCCCCTAGCACTAGCTGTTTTAAAAAAACTATATAGAACAACTCAAGCATCTCCATGAACTTCCCTTTCAATACTTCCCAATTCCCATAAACTAGTTTGTCTATTTTTAACAAATCTAGAAATGCAATAAATCTTTGAAAAGTATTTACCTTCAAGAAGAACAAAGTCCCATTCATGCTTAGATATTCACTGTCTACATAATCATGATCATCTTCTCTGTTCATTCTCAATTCTTCCATCCCCTTGATTAAAGAACACTCCTCTCCGAGATCCAGTGCTCTGAAGTAATCATCTAGAAATCTATTGTGGCTTTCAAAGATGCTTTGTTCATCTTCTCCTTCAATGGTGTTATGTTGTTCAACTGCTTCCTCCATGTTATTGAACATATATCTTACCCTGCATTTGTTTCCCTCATAACTCACCATATATCCTTGGTCTTATAATTGATCCAAACTGAGAATGTTTAATGTAACTTCTGGTCTGAAAATTACATTTGGTATTACCAATCTTCCTTCTTTTGTCTCCACAAACACTTCTCCTATTCCATATGAAACAATGAACTTCTTTTCCTTCTCTTCTGTCCCTTCAACCTTGAATCTTTGAATCATTCTTTTGAACAAATGCTTCATGGGACTCATGTGCTTCTTATATGCAATGCTGACATACCATATGTCATCCCAATTTCCCAAATCAGAACCACCTACCATGTAGGCTATTGTGACATGTACTGTTTCTGGTTCATACTTGAAAGGTTCATGAATTTATGGGGTTATTGGTGTTTCAGTGTTCATTATTCTTGGTTCCTTGTTTTCTGCGTCAACCTCCTTTTCCTTGTTTGTACACTTCCAATAAACGTGGCCTCTCCTCTTGCAGATATAGTAGCGTGCACGTTTGTCTCTTCTGGATAAAACACTTGTTTCTCCAATTTGTTTGTAATTGCTTCCCTCTGGTGGTTTTATTTTTGAGGAATTATAGGACACCACTTCTTCCATCTTTTTTTTAAGCAATTGTTTTCCTTCAGGAGAAATGTGCTTTTTGTGTCTAGGCCATTTTGGGGTATTGGATTGGGCTTCTCTTTGTAAGTAATGTGTGTTTGGAGGAAGTTTTGTATTTCTTTGCAATTGCTTTCCCCAAGGATCAGAACATGTGCTCTGATACCATTGTTGGTATTTGGTCACAAGTTAGTTTCTAAGCCAATTGCATTCCATCAAACGTTTAACATTTGCCTTGTTTGATTTTGTGTGTGACAATGTTTGGCTGTAATACATATATTGAATAAAAGAAATGTAACAATAAAATTAATAGGACTTATATTAATTGACTCGATCCTAGTATATATATACTATGTGAAACGACACAACCTTTACAAAGTCAACCATTGTGTTGTTTCACATGTAACCGTTTCTAACTGTCAAACATAATAACTGCCAACGAAAATAACTAACTGTTTGAGGGCTGTTTGGGTTAACAGATTTGACCCAAACATTGCATAGCCCTTTTGACCTGTTTTGACCCATACATATATAAACTAAATAAATTGTCTAATAAAGCATTACAAGCATTAACTAGGATCACATTCTCCCTCCTAATGCTTTAATGCCAAATTCCATCTACTTCCTGGTTCCATCTTTAAGTGATGATTACAAAATCATCACTGCTGCTTGTGCTTGCATCCATTCCTTCAACAGCAACTGCAAACTTGCTTCCACTGTTGGCATCTTCCATGAACACATCTTCTTTCATAGTCTTGCTCCTTTTCTTTGGAGTTCCATCTTGCATTTCTTGTACTTCATCATCAACAAGTGGTCCATGAATGTCTGCAGTTCCTCTGCCATTTCCTACCACAATTCATGGCTCTCCTTGCACCCTTTTTGCCTCTTCATAGTACATTTTTACCATACCAATGTATTCTTTATACATCTCTTTGACTGCCTCATGATGTTCATATGCCAATCCTAGTATCTTTTCAACTTGGTGCCAATTTCCATTGAATGTTACATTCATATACCCACCCAATGCATCAACAAATTTGTACAAGGCTAACAAATCAATCTTAATTACCTTATAAATGGTGGTAATTCCCCTAACCCTAGCTGTTTTAAAAAAACTATATAGAACCGCTCAAGCATCTCCATGAACTTCCCTTTCAATACTTCCCAATTCCCATAAACTAGTTTGTCTGTTTTTAACAAATCTAGAAATAAAATAAATCTTTGGAAAGTATTTACCTTCATGAAGAACAAAGTCCCATTCATGCTTAGATATTCACTGTCTACATAATCATGATCATCTTCTCTGTTCATTCTCAATTCTTCCATCCCCTTGATTAAAGAACACTCCTCTCCGAGATCCAGTGCTCTGAAGTAATCATCTAGAAATCTGTTGTGGCTTTCAAAGATGCTTTGTTCATCTTCTCCTTCAATGGTGTTATGTTGTTCAACTGCTTCCTCCATGTTATTGAACATATATCTTACCTTGCACTTGTATCCCTCATAACTCACCATGTATCCTTGGTCTTCTAATTGATCCAAACTGAAAATGTTTAATGTAACTTCTGGTGTGAATATTACATTTGGTACTATCAATCTTCCTTCTTTTGTCTCCACAAACACTTCTCCTATTCCATATGAAACAATGAACTTCTTTTCCCTCTCTTCTGTCCCTTCAACCTTTAATCTTTGAATCATTCTTTTGAACAAATGCTTCATGGGACTCATGTGCTTCTTATATGCAGTGCTGACATACCATATGTCATCCCAATTTCCCAAATCAGAACCATCTACCATGTAGTCTGTTGTGACATGTACTGTGTCTGGTTCATACTTGAAAGGTTCATGAATTTATGGGGTTATTGGTGTTTCAGTGTTCATTATTCTTGGTTCCTTGTTTTCTGCGTCAACCTCCTTTTCCTTGTTTGTACACTTCCAATAAACGTGGCCTCTCCTCTTGCAGATATAGTAGCGTGCACGTTTGTCTCTTCTGGATAAAACACTTGTTTCTCCAATTTGTTTGTAATTGCTTCCCTCTGGTGGTTTTATTTTTGAGGAATTGTAGGACACCACTTCTTCCATCTTTTTTTTAAGCAATCGTTTTCCTTAAAGAGAAATGTGTTTTTTCTGTCTAGGCCATTTTGGGGTATTGGATTGGGCTTCTCTTTGTAAGTAATGTGTGTTTGGAGAAACTTTTGTATTTCTTTGCAATTTCTTTCCCCAAGGATCAGAACATTTGCTCTGATACCATTGTTGGTATTTAGTCACAGGTTAGTTTCTTAGCCAACTGCATTCCATCAAACGTTTAACATTTGCCATGTTTGATTTTGTGTGTGACAATGTTTGGTTGTAATACATATATTGAATAAAAGCAATGTAACAGTAAAATTAATAGGACTTATATTAATTGACTCGATCCTAGGATATATATATACTATGTGAAACGACACAAACTTTACAAAGTCAACCATTGTGTTGTTTCACATGTAACCGTTTCCAACTGTCAAACTTAATAACTGCCAACGAAAATAACTAACTGTTTAAGGGCTGTTTGGGTTAACAGATTTGACCCAAACATTACATAGCCCTTTTAACCTGTTTTGACGCATACATATATAAACTAAATAAATTGTCTAATAAAGCATTACAAGCATTAACTAGGATCACATTCTCCCTCCTAATGCTTTAATGCCAAATTCCATCTACTTCCTGGTTCCATCTTTAAGTGATGATTACAAAATCATCACTGCTGCTTGTGCTTGCATCCATTCCTTCAACAGCAACTGCAAACTTGCTTCCACTGTTGGCATCTTCCATGAACACATCTTCTTTCACAGTCTTGCTCCTTTTCTTTGGAGTTCCATCTTGCATTTCTTGTACTTCAGCATCAACCTGTGGTCCATGAATGTCTGCAGTTCCTCTGCCATTTCCTACCACAATTCCTGGCTCTCCTTGCACCCTTTTTGCCTCTTCATAGTACACTTTTACCATACCAATATATTCTTTATACATCTCTTTGACTGCCTCATGATGTTCATATGTCAATCCTAGTATCTTTGCAACTTGGTGCCAATTTCCATTGAATGTTACATTCATATAACCACCCAATGCATCAACAAATTTGTACAAGGCTAACAAATCAATCTTAATTACCCTTATAAATGGTGGTAATTCCACTACAACTTGCTGTTTTAAAAAAAACTATATAGAACCACTCAAGCATCTCCATGAACTTCCCTTTCAATACTTCCCAATTCCCATAAACTAGTTTGTCTATTTTTAACAAATCTAGAAATGCAATAAATCTTTGAAAAGTATTTACCTTCATGAAGTACAAAGTCCCATTCATGCTTAGATATTCACTTTCTACATAATCATGATCATCTTCTCTGTTCATTCTCAATTCTTCCATCCCCTTGGTTAAAGAACACTCTTCTCCTAGATCCAGTGCTCTGAAGTAATCATCTAGAAATCTGTTATGGCTTTCAAAGATGCTTTGTTCATCTTCTCCTTCAATGGTGTTATGTTGTTCAACTGCTTCCTCCATGTTATTGAACATGTATCTTACGCTGCACTTGTTTCCCTCATAACTCACCATGTATCTTACCCTGCACTTGTTTCCCTCATAACTCACCATGTATCCTTGGTTTTCTAATTGATCCAAACTGAGAATGTTTAATGTAACTTCTGGTGTGAAAATTACATTTGGTACTACCAATCTTCCTTCTTTTGTCTCCATAAACACTTCTCATATTCCATATGAAACGATGAACTTCTTTTCCCTCTCTTCTGTCCCTTCAACCTTGAATCTTTGAATCATTCTCTTGAACAAATGCTTCATGGGACTCATGTGCTTCTTATATGCAGTGCTGACATACCGTATGTCATCCTAATTTCCCAAATCAGAAGCATCTACCATGTAGTCTGTTGTGACATGTACTGTTTCTGGTTCATACTTGAAAGGTTCATGAATTTATGGGGTTATTGGTGTTTCAGTGTTCATTATTCTTGGTTCCTTGTTTTTTGTGTCAACCTCCTTTTCCTTGTTTGTATACTTCCAATAAACGTGGCCTCTCCTCTTGCAGATATAGCAGCGTGCACGTTTGTCTCTTCTGGATAAAACACTTGTTTCTCCAATTTGTTTGTAATTGCTTCCCTCTGTTGGTTTTATTTATTGGAGGTTGATGATGCGTTTTTGTCTAGTGGACCAAGATGGGTGCTGCGTTTTGGCAGGATATTAAAGTTACTGCGGTTTGACTATGATGGTTACTGCGGTTTCTCTTTTCCCCATTGCGTTTTGACGCTTGGGTTTTATTGTGTCTATTTCATTGTGGGCCCTTCCTTGTCCCTTGACTTTAGAATTTAATTGATCTCCTCCTACGTGCTTTGTCTAGCCCACTTTTAGGTGCATTTTATTCTCTTTATTTTGGTTTATCCACTCGTGCCTTTTTATGTGAACAATTGGTTGAGACCATTGGGTTTTGGCACTACTGCGGTTTGGGTATATTGCGGTTTGATATTTTTGCGGGTTTTCAGTTTGACCTATGGCAATCATACGTTTCCATTGTCCTTTTGCTGGCTTAAGTGGTTGCCAAGACGGTAGTGGTAATGGGCTTGCTAAAACTTCGTTGATCACTCACCTCCGGGATTGCCATTTTAATAAGGATGTGGTTGCCATCACCAAACATTCTTTGACTACTAATCTAGCGGTTTTTTAGGCGGCTGAAGTTACGTTGAAACGTATGTGTCTCTGGTTATGCGGGGCCTGTTTAAGACGCATACTCACAGGTCTAAGTGCAGGCACGGATCTGACTTTGTGTCTCCTCCTGACTGTGGTGATGGTGTTGTTCGATTCGTGTTGTTCGATCTCACAAAACTACAAGTTCCCCCTTCTACCCACATTGCTCATGTTGAAGATTTGGTTTTGGAGGAGCAATATGGCTTGGATTTACACTTACTTGACACTTTGCTCTCTAAAGGGTTGCACACTGTCAAATCTATCCCCCCGAAATGCCGGTTAGGATTCTCCCGCGTATTGAAAGGTGCATTGGATAAGGTGATCTGAACACCTGAAGACATTTCTTGTTGGGTTAGTCTGTTGGTCTTGCCTCTTTGTCTCCTTAAAACCTTTTGCCCGAGGAGTAACATGGAGTGTAGATCTGCGACTAAGCGCCAACGTCAGGAAGACTATATCGCTAATGCCATTCGTTCGTGTGGTACGTCTGGTGGTATTTTGCAGCTTGTTAAGGAGGTTTTAGTTGAACCATCCCCTGCATGGTCTAGTATTGATGAGGACAATCTGGACTTGGGTGAACGGAATGTCAAGCAATGTAAGAGGAAGATCGGTGATGGCCATTACACTGCGGCTGTCAGAGTTCTTTCTTCATCAGGTATTGCTCCTTATAATGATACCACTCTTGAGGATTTAAAAGCTAAGCACCCCTTCAAATATGTTCCTTCCCTGCCGGATATTCTTATCGAACACCATAATCTCGTTGCATCTCCTTCTGTGGTCCTCGATATGATCAAGAGTTTCCCCCATGGTACATCTTGTGGATGGGATGGTTTGCGTGCCCAGCACCTTCTGGATTGCCTTAGTGGTGCTGCTGTGGCCATTTTCGATGAGTTAATCGAATCTATCACCCACGTGGTGAATCTGTTTCTGGATGGTAAGTGCCCTAAGCCACTGGGTGAGTACATTCCTAGTGCCCCGCTCATACCGCTGATCAAGCCTGGAGGTGGTATCCGTCCCATTGTTGTGGGGACTATTTGGAGGCGTTTAGTATCCAAGGTTGGAGCTTTTATGATCAGCCACTCCTTAGATGGTTATTTAAATGATCTACAGTTTGGCGTTGGGGTCCCTGGAGGGGGGGAGGCTATTCTTCATGCTGTGAATAGGTTTATTGAGGATCGAGGTGGCGTTGAAGGTTTTTCAATGTTATTGGTGGATTTCAAAAACGCTTTCAACTTGGTGGACCGTCAAGTCATGCTACATGAGGTTCGCCTGGGTTGCCCTGACATTTCGCGTTGGGTGGAATTTTGTTACTCTAGCCCAGCACGATTATATTATGGAGAACACATGTTATGGTCGCACCACGGAGTTCGGCAAGGTGATCCACTTGGGACTCTTCTCTTTGCTCTCGTGTTACATCCTTTGATATGTAAGATTAGAGACTCCTTTGGTCTTTCCTTTCAAGCCTGGTATCTTGATGATGGTACTATTATTGGAGATACCCTGGTACTAGGGAAGGCTTTAGAGCTTATTATGTTAGATGGACCACGACGAGGCCTGCACCTCAATGTTGATAAAACTGAGATTTTCTGGCCAAAAGAAGACCCAAGAGGCATGCATGCAGGTGTTTTCCCGCCCAACATTGCTAGACCGCTGCATGGTATCAAATTATTGGGTGGGCCGGTTAGCATTGACCCTGAGTTTAGCTTTGAGCTTGTTATGAAAAGGGTTACTAAAATTATTGAGCTCATGGATGCTGTTGCTAGGCTTAGAGACCCCCAATGTGAGCTATTGCTCCTTCGTGCTTGTGCTGGCATTTCAAAATTATATTTCTCTATGCGCAAATGTTCTCCTAGGGTCTTTGAGTGTGCCCACGTTGCTTTTGATGCGGCACTGCGTTCTTCCTTGGAACGTATTGTTACTGCTGATGGGCCTGGATTTGGTTATTGGCAATGGAGGGTGGCCACCCTTCCATTTACATTTGGAGGACTTGGCGTTTACTCTACTGGGGACGCCTTGAATTATGCGTTCCTCGCGTCTAGACTTCAATCTGCCAAACTACAGACTAAGCTCCTCAGACATTCTGATATTGTAACTTCCGGACCCTCTTTCGAAGAGGCCTTGAGCACTTTTAATGTGAAAATGGAAATTGACCTTCTTGGTAACCCTGATGAAATCGCTGCCCCCAAACTCATGAAGAAATTGGCAGATATATATTTCACATGTGTTACCCAAATGGCTGAATCCACATTTTGCTTATCCCCTAGACAAATGGCTCTCTGGAGGTCTCAAAAGGAGGATTACACGTCAGACTGGCTTAGGGTGGTTCCGATATCTGGACTTGGACAGACTATGAATGCCAGAACTTACAGGTGTGTATTATGTTATCGGCTAGGCGTTCCCCTTTTCTCTGTTCAGATGCCATGCTCAGCTTGCTCCAAAGTCTTTATGGGGGATATTTCCGAGGACCATGCTGTATCGTGTTCTGGCACTATTGGTATTAAACATCGGCACAACATGGTGCGTGATACTTTGGTTGATATCTATTCTCGATCTGGGGTCTCGGCTCGTAAAGAGGTTGACATTGGGTTGGGTGGAGAAAGGGAGAAAATCTTACGACCAGTGTAACAATTCGCATTTTCGGGTTTTAACTATTCATCCTCATATTTCACTATTCATTTTCACTATTCATTTTTACTATTCATCATATTTTGGGTCATTATTTAAACTCAGACTTTTTTCCAAAAAAAAATTACTATTCACGAGTTACTATTCACCATATTTTTTATTATTTACTAATTTCGCCTAATTTGAACAAGTAAATACTTTTACACGATTTTCATGCATAAACAATGTACTCTGTACTCCTAATATATAAATATCTATTTACTATTTATAAATATCTAGATATTTTAAAAAAAATATCTAAACACTATTCATCAAAATATCTAAACACTATTCATCAAAATATCTAAACACTATTCACCAAAATATCTAGATATTTTCAGATATTTTCCCTATAATTAGAAAGAAAACTAATTCATTTTATTTCACAGAAAAACACACACATTTCCCTCCTCCTCCTAGATGCCGCCACCCTTAACCCTCCATACTTGATTTATAGGCTCCGAGTTATACACATAAGTTGAAGGCATAAGTATTCTCTACGTAAAAATTTAGTTTATTTTGTATTTTTGCGGTTGGATTAAGAGCTACACAATGGTGGGTTGGAGCTGTGGGTCCCGAGAAATTCTCAAAACTTTTGCAAGAATAGATCGGGCAATATTAAAGATGGGTTTTGGTTTTTGAAGCTATTGGGATAGTTATGGGGTAGATATGAGGTGATTTAGAGGTTTTTATAGTTTAGGAAATGGATTTTTGAATTTAGATGCGGAAGCGCTGCCCAATTTTCTAGTATCATTCATCAGTTATTATCAGGTGAGTCATAGCCCCTACTCTTTTAATACTTGTTTTACAAACCATTGGGGGAGATACATGCTCAACTATTTTCATTTACTTTTATAAGTACTTTAAACTTTTTCTGATTACCGTGAGTTCATAGCCCCACTTTCTATTACTTAATTGTTTTACAAACCATTGGGGGAGATACATGCTTTATTTTAAACCGAACACATTGCTTTCAAACAAAAGCGGGCTCAAGTATCACAACGTATTGAGGCAGCCGTATCAAACAAAAGCGGGCTCAAGTATCACAACGTATTGAGGCAGCCGTATCAAACAAAAGCGGGCTCAAGTATCACGTATTGAGGCACCCAGCATATCTTTGGGAATAGGCACCCAACATAACTTTGGGTAGTGGCACCCAGCATAATTTGGTTTCATCATGAGCTTAGTGCAATAATAAATGTTTTGTTTTCAAACCATTGGTGTGAGTCTATAGCTCACACTACAAACATAATGTGTTCAACCATCAAACAAACTCTATGAATTTCACTCAACCTTTGTGTTGACAGTTTTAAGCATGTATTTCAGGTCCATAATGTCGGAAGCTGGCACGGAAGAGCAAGGACTAGATCAAGAAGGCTATAAATTTTATTATCATTCGAAATCTAATTTAATGTATTTTGTAAACATGGAACCATCGGGACCTCATTTTGTTAAACTCTGATATTTATATAAATCGAATGATAAATCTTTTAAAACGACTCCATTAGAGTTCGTTTTCTATTGTTATGACTATTGTGCCATGAAGTAACACCCAGTTTGAATTCCGCTGCGTATCACGAAATTGGGGGTGTTACAGATTGGTATCAGAGCCATAGTTATAGAGAAACGAGTCTAAATTAAGACTTAAACTATAACTACTTTTACAAACAAAAACATTTTATAGCCTTCCGTTCTCCGTGCCTTCCATCCTCCAGACGATTATGTGACTTTTAGGTATTTTATTTTACACAAACATATTAGTACATTAAGATATAATACTCACTGAATTCCGGGACGGAATTCCCTTAAGGGGTAGAGACTGTAACAATTCGCATTTTCGGGTTTTAACTATTCATCCTCATATTTCACTATTCATTTTCACTATTCATTTTTACTATTCATCATATTTTGGGTCATTATTTAAACTCAGACTTTTTTCCAAAAAAAAAATTACTATTCACGTGTTACTATTCACGAGTTACTATTCACCATATTTTTTATTATTTACTTATTTCGCCTAATTTGAACAAGTAAATACTTTTACACGATTTTCATGCATAAACAATGTACTCTGTACTCCTAATATATAAATATCTATTTACTATTTATAAATATCTAGATATTTTAAAAAAAAATATCTAAACACTATTTATCAAAATATCTAAACACTATTCATCAAAATATCTAAACACTATTCACCAAAATATCTAGATATTTTCAGATATTTTTCCTATAATTAGAAAGAAAACTAATTCATTTTATTTCACAGAAAAACACACACATTTCCCTCCTCCTCCTAGATGCCGCCACCCTTAACCCTCCATACTTGATTTATAGGCTCCGAGTTATACACATAAGTTGAAGGCATAAGTATTCTCTACGTAAAATTTAGTTTATTTTGTATTTTCGCTGTTGGATTAAGAGCTACACAATGGTGGGTTGGAGCTGTGGGTCCCGGGAAATTCTCAAAACTTTTGCAAGAATAGATCGGGCAATATTAAAGATGGGTTTTGGTTTTTGAAGCTATTGGGATAGTTATGGGGTAGATATGAGGTGATTTAGAGGTTTTTATAGTTTAGGAAATGGATTTTTGAATTTAGATGCGGAAGCGCTGCCAATTTTCTAGTATCATTCATCAGTTATTATCAGGTGAGTCATAGCCCCTACTCTTTTAATACTTGTTTTACAAACCATTGGGGGAGATACATGCTCAACTATTTTCATTTACTTTTATAAGTACTTTAAACTTTTACTGATTACCGTGAGTTCATAGCCCCACTTTCTATTACTTAATTGTTTTACAAACCATTGGGGGAGATACATGCTTTATTTTAAACCGAACACATTGCTTTCAAACAAAAGCGGGCTCAAGTATCACAACGTATTGAGGCAGCCGTATCAAACAAAAGCGGGCTCAAGTATCACAACGTATTGAGGCAGCCGTATCAAACAAAAGCGGGCTCAAGTATCACGTATTGAGGCACCCAGCATATCTTTGGGAATAGGCACCCAACATAACTTTGGGTAGTGGCACCCAGCATAATTTGGTTTCATCATGAGCTTAGTGCAATAATAAATGTTTTGTTTTCAAACCATTGGTGTGAGTCTATAGCTCACACTACAAACATAATGTGTTCAACCATCAAACAAACTCTATGAATTTCACTCAACCTTTGTGTTGACAGTTTTAAGCATGTATTTCAGGTCCATAATGTCGGAAGCTGGCACGGAAGAGCAAGGACTAGATCAAGAAGGCTATAAATTTTATTATCATTCGAAAATCATTTTAATGTATTTTGTAAACATGGAACCATCTGGGACCTCATTTTTGTAAACTCTGATATTTATATAAATCGAATGATAAATCTTTTAAAACGACTCCATTAGAGTTCGTTTTCTATTGTTATGACTGTTGTGCCATGAAGTAACACCCAGTTTGAATTCCGCTGCGTATCACGAAATTGGGGGTGTTACAACCAGCGGATATCTTGCTCTATTCTTGGGATGGCGGGCAGGACGTATGTGTCGATTTGACGGGGGTCATACCCCCTCACGCAAACTGGTATGATTGATTTTGTACCAGGTCGTGTGGTGATTGATGCTGCAAAACGCAAGCGCGTCAAGTACGAAGTTAAATGCGCAGATATTGGATACGGGTTCATCCCTTTCTCTTTCTCCTCTTTGGGGGAACTTGACGCAGATGCGGTGACCTTACTTAAACGGATCCGGAAGTTCTCTATAACTCAAGATATTGGGGCACGTGTCGCTGCTCATATCTTTGGTAGGATTAGTTTTGCTATTGTTAAAGGTTTGGGAGCCCAGATTGTGTCGAGGCTCTCCACCAATTTCTTGTAATCCTATAGTTTTGCTTCTAATGAAAGTGATAATAATAATAATTATAATAATAATTATAATAATAATAATAATAATAATAATAATAATAATAATAATAATAATAATAATAATAATAATAATAATAATAATAATAATAATAATAATAATAATAATAATAATAATAATAACAACCCAATCCGCCTAAGGCGAATTCCGCCTCGAAGGTTGCCTAACTAGCGCCTAGCGTTTTTTGCAACATTGACTGCTCCACGTCCAACCCATTTGAGATATTACCGACAAAAAATATAGTAGTGGCCCACGTTGTCCCAATGTAAGTTTTATGTATTAACTCGCATAAAAAGAAAAGTGGGTTGACCACGAGTTATTGAATTGTAGCCTAGGGAGAAAGGAAAATCGTTTGGAATGACAGAAATATCGTTTGGAATGACAATTCATCGGAAATTTAGTATAAACCCAGTTTTGAGCAAAATGACCTACTTACACTATTATTTTATCTTTAAAATACATACAAACATACATAAGTTATTATATTAGGTGCTGTTGTGGTGGTGGCTTTGAATAAACACTTGTTGTGGCGGTGGACGAAGCTGTTAGTGGAGTTGTGGCGGTGGACGAAGCTGATGGTGGAGGATGTTGGCGGTGCAAGAGATAGGTGTCGGATGTTAGCGGTGGTCTAGAGCATCAACAATAAATTGAGTCTTTTTTTTTAACGGCAATTGTGGCTACATGGCTCCTAGCCCAGAAGGCGTAGCGAGCCCACACAACCAGCTTGGGTCCAACCCAAAAAGCAATGGCAACCTTCCCTTTGCGCACGCGAGAGGAAACCGCTATCGCCCTAGACAAGACTCGAACTTATGACCTTGCCTAAGAGGGTAAAATCTCCATACCGCTAGACCAAAGGCCATTTGGTACAATAAATTGAGTCTTTACATATCTTCTCCAATAGACAAAAGCTTTCCAAAACTTTTACAAACCCTCACAACTAGTCTTTATTTAGTGAGAATGACTTGTGTAGTTTGTTATTAAACGCTTGGATATACCAAGCTATTTTACAAAATGTCATTAGCAAAGCTTTTGTCACTTTTTAAATAGTAAAAAGTTATTCGTAAATCTTGCATTATAGTTGTTCTCATAGGATACATTTTTATTTATTAAAAAGTTTTTGCTTAAAACTTAAAAACATAAAAAATGAGTGTAATGTTGTAAGATTAAAATACTCCTACTTACAAAAGAAAACACAATCTATGAAATATGTAAATACTTAATTACAATTTAAAATACTTTATTCACTCTCACTCAATGCAAACTTATGAGTCACTTTATTTTGCTTACTCATAAATTCATGCTTAACAAGGGAGAAATCCCCACCATCCATCTAGTTTGATCTAATGGTGTGGATTAACCTAATATTTAGTAGATAAACCTAAGTCCATATTTTTTTTCTTGTCTTTTTTGTCTTTCTTTTTTATTCACATTATTTTTTGTTTTTTTTTTCTTATTCACGTTTTTTTTTAAATTAACATTTTTTTTTTAATTTTTAAATTCGAGTTTTTTTTTAATTTGTGTTTTTTTTCTTCAATTTATACGTTTTCATCTGTTTTTATACGTTTTCGCCCGTTTTCATACGTTTTTGCCCGTTTTCATCATTTTTCTTTCATTTTCGTCCGTTTTCAGACGTATTTTTACTCTTTCATTCGTTTCGCCCATTTCATACGAATTCGTCCGTTTTCTTACGTTTTCGTTCATTTTCTTAAGTTTCTGTTCGTTTTCATACGTTTCTGACTATCACAAGTGATTTATGTGATATTCAAAATATCACTTGTGATTATCTGAATATCACTTTGTGATATTATGAATATCACCTGTGATTATTTATTTTCTGAATATCACTTGTGATTTTCTGAATATCAGTTTGTGATATTCTGAATATCACTTTGTGATATTATGAATATCACTTGTGATTTTCTGGATATCATTGTGTGATATTATGAATATCACGTGTGATTTTCATGTTACAAAACATTAGTTGAAAATCACTTGTAATATTCAAAAAATCACTTGTGGTATTCAGAATATCACAAGTCATATTCTGAATATCACAAGTTATATTCTGAATATCACAGAATATCACATAATATCACTTGCGATATTCACAGTATCATTTGTGATATTCAGAATATCACAGAATATCACTTGTGTTATTCAGAATATCAGTTGTGATATTCAGAGACGTATGAAAACGTTTAAAAACGGCTGAAAACGTTTAATAATGGACGAAAACGTGTGAAAACGGACAAATATGTATGAAAACGTAAAAACATGTATGAAAACGGACGAAAACGTATGAATAATGGACGAAAACGGGCGAAAACGTATGAAAACGGACAAAAATGTATGAAAACGGACAAAAACGTATGAAAACGGGCGAAAACGGAAGAAAATAGATGAAAACGTATGGAAACGGACGAAAACGTATGAAAGGGAAGAAAAAAAACGCGAATTAAAAAAACGTAAATAACGTGAATTAAAAAAAACAAATAAAAGAAAACGTGTATATAAAAAAAATGTGAATTTAAAAAAAAAACGTAAATATTAACAAAAAAAGGTTAAAAAAAAAAACAAAACAAAAAAAAAAAAAAAAAAAAAAAACCTTGAAAAACTAAAAAAAACAAAAAAAAAATAAGAGTAAAACATGGACTTAGGTTTACACATATTAAATCTTAGGTTAATCCCCACCATTAGATCAAACTAGATGGATGGTGGGGATTTGTCCCTTGGTAATCATCAAAATAAGAGTAAGCAATTGAAAATTCCTCCCAAACTTATATATACATAACAAAAATCACACACAAATTAACGCTATACATTATCGTCGCAATGAACGGGTAATCGTCTAGTTATTCTTTAAAAGCTAGGCACATCCGATTACCTTAATTTAACTTTCCTTGTCAGTTGCTACAGCCTTTTGGCCAACTGAATCCTAGAAAACGATACTATTGCACCAACAAACAATTTTTTTGAGCAACACTCTAGCTAAAAGTACATATTAGAAAAGTTATACCGCACCCGGTCAGAGTTCGTTCAAGTGTATTGGCCATTGGGTGTATAGGACTGTAATCTATTCTGAAACAAGACCAAGCCATGAATTTACCACAGACTGTAGACTACTCGTTAAAGACTCGTGTATGGCCTAAATGAGCATGGTTCACTAGACTATACCAAAACAAATAGGTAAACCAATTAGATTTGCTCTCATCGTATCAGCATTAGTCAATAAGTAGCAAAAAGAAAGTCGCTGACTTGGGAGAGAGTACTCCAATCTATTTTAAAAGACTGCCAAGTTAAAAAGTAGAAACCGTAAATGGGGACTGCTGATGAATTCAAGACTAGTCAACCGTTGCAGGATCTCATCCTGGTCCAACAAGCACACACAAACAAACGACACCTATTTAAGATAGGCAATTGACTTCAAATCATATTAATACAATCCTATTTGTTTATGCAACTCAATGATAAGTATCTAATAAATAAGACGACACACAGTTGAAAAGGTACAGCACCTTCTAAGAAGACTTAGCCCAGCAACTCACTGGGTGACACATGCATGTAAATGTAAAAAATCTCTTAAAGACCACAAATCGCGATTTTTATATGCAACAATCTGACAACACAAATCACAAAGCAAGGTAACTCGATAACCGCAACAACAGGAAGACGAAGACGACGACGACATGACTGAAAAGAAAGCAATTGACCAGAAAGTATCTCCGCTTTACATTCATGGGGACTGTAAGCATGCAAAAACATAACTTAATAAAACATTCGACAAAAACAATACAGACCTGATCATTGTTTTCTTCTTCTGTAGGGGAATTCTGGGATTCTAATGGTTTGTCTACACCACAGTTCTGTCGGTTACATTTGGTCCTAAAAGGATAGTTTATGTTGTTACATTTGTCACACTTCCACTTCCCTTCTGGCATACCCGCTTCTGAAACAAAATACGATACATATATAAGATTCAGACTCGAGAGTCACTAACAAGTAACCAAATATATATACATGAAGTACTTACTGGAACCTGATTTAGGTGAGTTGATTTTCCTCATGTTACAGAATCTTCTGACGGAGAAATTGACATTTCCACATTTTGGGCATTCCAAGTCATAAGCCGGATTCTAGCTTATTTGGTTATAGGCTTATATTGCCGGATTCTAGCTTATTTGGTTGTAGGCTTATATTTCATAAGCTCACTTTTTGTGGATAATTTTGAAACTTTTCAGCATATATAAGTGACCTTATGAAACATAAGCCTAAAACCGAATAAGTCATAAGCCGGCTATATAACCCGAAACAAACAACCCCTTAGTTGATTGATATAACAAAATTCAGACATACCATGGCAGCCTGATGAGCAATAGGCAACCGCAAACCGAATTGTTCCACCAGCTGAGGTAAACCATACAACGCACCTGCAAAAAAGATGTAATTCCAGTTTCAGCAAGATGTCACATAGTAGTAGGTAGCAGTGCTACTTGGGTCGGGTCAAACCGGGTCGAGGCTAAAAATAACATACCCGAACCCGACCCTATTTGAACTCGGGTTAGTTGGGTTCGGGTCCACTCGGGTCGGTGCTATTCGGTTTGAGCCAACCCGAATATGAGTAAAATGGACAAAAAATTGCCTATTTGTTCTGATTTAGATAGATAATTTAAAAAAAAAATCCGAGCTAGCCAAAAATATCTAACCCGATACTCAACCCTATTTAGCATCCGGCTTGACCCAAACAACCCGAATAAGATTATTGAACAAAATAAGTATCAGAATACCATAACTTCTAAACAACACACCGTAAACAATAAAAAGGCCAAAACCAACCCAAAAAAAAAACACATACCAGTTCCCATCATGGGCCCACATGAATAAGCAGGTGTGGCGAGAGTTGCAAAGGACAAGACAATAAGGGTTCCCTCCAGGCAGACGGCTGTTGTAGTTTAATGACAAGTGGAACCATCATAAGGAGGCATAGATGTTCCATTAAACGGAGATGCAGCATAAGATGTTACACCCATACTAGCCGAGTACCCGCGCCGTACACAGCGACAAAAGTGTATAGTACAGACAGAAGTGTATAGTACAGACTAAAAAATGTATTCGTTGATCTGTATTTGTTGCATAGTTGCATTGTTTTAAGATTGCACTTATAATAACTTAAGCATTGTAACTATCAGCCGAGTGACCGTACACAGCGACAGAAGTGTATAGTACAGACAAAAAAATGTATTCGTTGATCTGTATTTGTTGATCTGTTTGTGTTATTTCTTTTTTCTTCTTCATATTTTTTAGTGTGTGTATAGTTTCGACAAATTCTTATTGCTACCAATTTTTTAGAGTTTGTGTGTGGTTTTTTCTCTAAAAGAAAATTCACTGTGACAGCAGTCAAGCAAAGTTATCGATAGTTATGGGCTATTTTGTGTTTGAGCTATAGCTTAGAGTGCATGGTGCAAGGGACGAACCTCATGCCATTGATGTTTTTTGTCCCAACAGTATCACCATTTGCACCCACTCCCCCTCCCCCGCCCCCGCCCCCGCCATTCCTCCGTCATTGGTCCTCCCACCAGGCCCATTGACGAGCGTTATTAGTATTTTGATTTTTTTAATCTTAAGCGGGTTTGCGTTTGTGTGTTTGTTTTTTATTAAAAAAATAATTATAAAAAATAATAAATAAACAATAAACAATCAACGATTGTCACTAATATTATAAAGTTGTGATAATCTAAAATCAAAACGAATTAGCAATAGTAACAAAGACATGAATTAAACTTCAACAATCAAGAAAAATTAAACTTCAATCAAGTCTTGTAAGCATTGGGAGGGAATATTATATGAACCAACTTTCTATATTTCAATTGTGTAGTCAAAATATTCTAACACTTCACACTACTACAACCTCGAGCCCACCAAATACTTAAAAACTTATCTTGATTGATTTTTTTTTTTTTTTTCAATTAACAAAAGTAGTTACAAGATATTTTTTTATTTATTTATTTTTTTTTGAACTTAAGATCTTTTGTTCATACTCAAAAGTTAAAACCCACTTTAACAAATGATTACATTCACGTAGGCTTCAAAAAGTCATATGAGAAAGTATAAACTATAAAAATAAATAAATAAATAAATAAAATAGTGAAATATTTAATTGGCACAAAAAAATTTGAAATTTTGAAAAGTTTTTTAAGTTTTTGAGATTTGAAATTTTCAAGAAGTTTTGAATCTCAAACTTTTTGATCCAAGCAAAGCTTAAAATTTGAAACTAAGCATGACCATACACTCGGTCACAACGACCGTAAAAGTTGAACGTACTCCTTTATTTACAACTAACACCCCCACAAGTAAAGAAACTAAGCATGACCATACATTTGGTCAAAACGCAGTGGCTCTAGATAAAACACAATGGTCAAAACGCAGTATACAAGTTGCAGCACCTAACAAATCGCAGACTAACTAAAACGCAACTAACAAATCGCAATCAACACAAATTGCAGGCACAAACAAATCACAACCACAGACAAATCACAGCAGACAAGTCGCAGCTATTCAAAACCCAACTATCAAAACACTGTAAGCTCAAAATGCAGTAAGCTCAAAACGCAGTGGAAAAAGGCAGTAAGCTCAAAACGCAGTAAGCTCAAAATGCAGTCCACAAAATGCAGTAATCTCAAAACGCAGTAGGCTCAAAACTCGGTCAACAAATCGCAGGTCACTTTCAAATAGTACACAAGTCGCTTTCATCTTTTTTGTCTTTTAGCCCAAACCGCAACACTTATATTAATATTATAATCAAAACGCAACTTAGAGCAATCAAATCGCAGCTATGAATCATCAACTTGCAACCAAGAGAGTAACAAACCGCACCTCAGAATTTACAAAACGCAGTCAAGAAACACCAAATCTCAACCAAGAAACCACAAAACGCAACAAAGAACAAAGCACTAAAACCCACGAAAATCACTCAAACAACCTCAAAACACATGAAATAACCAAACCAAGGATCAAACTAAGCTTATCCAACAATCTTAACTATAAAAGTACAAACTTTTAACACATTTAACCATAAAGTAAGTCCAAAATTGTGTCAAAAGGCAAATACAATTCGAACCACTTAAAAGCAACAATAACCAAACTTTATGATCCAAGCATGGCTCTGGTACCAATTGTAAGATATTGGTTATTGTAACACATAAACACACAAATATATGGTTCGAATATGGAAGGAATTTTAGAAAGAGAAAGTAGAAGTGGGATGCTTTCAAGAGAAAGAAAGTGAAAGAGAAATATTAGATTAGAATGAAAGCTCCACCTCTTCCCATGGATGGTAAGAGGCTTTTATAGTCTTACAATATATGCCCTCTTTCGGGCTGTGGATCAAGCATACAGTGGGTAAAGACCCGTCCGTCCTCCACGGTGTTACTTAACTAACTAATAACTAATAAATAAAGTTAAGTCTACGAGCTAACATATAGTAGACTAAAGTTGGGGTGACCAACTCTTCTATATGAATCCCAAATCTTAACAATATATATACATCATATTTTTAATTAAGAATTATGATTATAAGAGAAAATGTGACGATATAAAATTTATTTTGAAAATTTTGTGTAGTAGTTGTTTATTGCATAATCAAAGAGAACCCTAAAGTCAGCCGTTCTCTCTCTAGCCCCTATGGGGCGATTTTTGCCTCTTGATCTCTAGTTCGATCTTCATCATATAGGGTTAAAATTCTTCCAATTTATTATCAAGATCCAATTATCTTCATTATTCGGTTAGAATTTTGAATAGAGAGAGTCCAATCCTATGTTTCATTCAAACCCGATTAGGTTTTTTTGTGATTGGAAAATTCTGGTCTCATGGTGGTTCAAAACCGATTAGGGTTTTGATGGGGAATCAGCATAGGGTTTTAATTCTGGTCGATGCATGGCAATCTAAAGGGTGCGTTTGTATTGCTTTCATCTAGACATTAGTTTAGGTTATGCAATCTCCCTTTATGAGGTGTTGGGTTTTGCGGTTAGGGGTTGGGTTTTTCTAGCTCCTTTGCCGCCTGGGTGGTCATTGATGGGTGAAGCAAGGATTCCGGTGGTCTTCTAGGGTTTCATAATTTCATTCAGCCATGGTGGTGGTTTGGTGCGGCTAGGGTGTCTATGGAATCCGGTTAGGGTTTCTGGCTCGCTTTGTTGTTTTGGTTGTTCCTGCTCATGGTTGGATATGGTGCGGCTAGAGTTGGGAAATTGGGTTTCTTTGTTTTTACATTTAGATTGTAATTTAAATGTAATTGGTTTTTCTGCGTTTAGCAGTTGTGGTTGTTCTGCGTTTAGCAGTAGATTTGCTCAGTTGCATTTGTAGAGTCAAATCGCCTATGTAACGGGCTGAGGGCATGGGATTCACCCATGTCAATTGTACTTCATAATTTTTGGCGTAATATATTTACCGGGGTTTAAACCCTTTTACCCAAAAAAAAAAAGAAATGAAGAAAAGTTCCCACATTGAAGATGATAAGAAAAATGAAGAGAGATGGACCCTATAAAAGAAAGACTCGCTTCATTTTTCTCAAAGTAACTACATCCACTTGAAATTGTAAAAATATAAGTACGTCTATAATACACTCTTGCACTTTAAATGCAAACTAGTGTTTGGTATAAATTAAATAAACTTTAGTTTGAACAATTTTGTAATTGTAAACGAGCCTATCAAGTTCGATCTTTTATACAAGTATCTTAAGCTTGAAAGTTAGTTTATTGTAGGATTACGAAAAAAAGTTATAAATTTTAAACAAGCTTCGAGCTCGAACAACAAAAAATTATTCGAGCTCGAGCTCGAGCTTGACCCGAATTGTAAAAGTTTAGTCGAGCTCGAGCCGAGCTTGTTTAGGCCAAAACTCGACTCGGCTCGGATCGTTAACAACTTAGGTACAACACCCTCTAAAAGATTTAGCCCAGCAACTCACCGGGTGACACATGCACGTGAATGTAAACATCTCTTAAAAGACCGCAAATCACGAATTTCATATGCTACAATATGACAACACAAATCACAAAGCAAAGTATCTCGGTAACCGCAGAAACATGAAGATGAAGACGACGACGACATGACTAACTTTCAGACCCATACTGAGCAACTGCTGGACAACTCTCGACCTTCTTAAACATGTCCTAGTACTCACTGGAACAGTAGATACATAAACACATATTAATAAAAAATAGATGGATGACCATGTGCTTCATTATAGCATAATTCACAGCAAGATTATAAACAAACAAGAAAGTAAATCGGTAAAGAAAGAAATTGACTAGAAAGTATTTTCGCTTTACATTCATGGGGACTGTAAGCATGCAAAAACATAACTTAATAAAACATTCGACAAAAACAATACAGACCTGATCATTGTTTTCTTCTTCTGTAGGGGAATTCTGGGATTCTAATGGTTTGTCTGCACAGCAGTTCTGTCAGTTACATTTGGACCTAAAAGGATAGTTTATGTTGTTACATTTGTCACAATTCCAGCTCCCTTCTGGCATATCCGCTTCTGAAACAAAATAAGATACATATATAAGTTCTAGAATCGAACATTATATATAAGTAACCAAATATATACATGAAGTACTTACTGGAACTCTTGGCTGGCTTTGCAACCTGCATATTAGCGTCATAAAAATAAATTAGAATGACACGTTATATTAAACATAGCTAAAAGCTTCAATGTGTCAAAAATAAAGCTGGTATATAGATGGCGTCTCACCTGAGATCCTGGTTTAGGTGTGTCGATATTTCCACATTTCGGGCATTCCCAGTCATTTTCTCTTGTTCCATCTGTAAGAAGCAAGTGCAATTAGGATCAAAAATTACAATCATATGCTAGTCTGTGTAGCAGTATATGAATAAGTTAGCTAGATGTAACATACCTTTCTTTTGAGATGGCTCTTCTGGAAAGAATCCAGGCCGTGGTCCCTATAAAAATTTAAAAACCAAACGATCGATCAATATATCATCACATGTTTATATACATGTTGTTAACATAGGGAGTAGGTGAATGAATAATCAAATTTACTCGTTGCAATTAGGGGGTGTTTGTTGCGGCTTATATTGCCGGATTCTAGCTTATTTGGTTTTAGGCTTATATTTCATAAGCTCACTTTTTGTGGATTATTTTGAAAGTTTTCGGCATATGTAAGTGACCTTATGAAATAGGGATGAGCATGGGTACCGGAAAAAAGGTACATCACTCGAACCGTACCGGTACCGACCCGAATCGGTACCAGCTTACAATACACGGTACGGTACCGGTACCACAAAACAAGCCCAAAAAAATTCGGTACCATTCAAAATCGATATGGCAGAAAAACGGGAAGTCCCGGTTCCGGTACCAGAATATAAAAGGCCACTTTTCTTAATTATGGTATCGATCCAAACACTTCTATTCCATCCCATAAGTCAAAACTAAGATCGAACAAGTAGCTAAACACCAAAAATAGATTATTAGAATATCCAAATAAATGAAAAAAAGTGCAACAACTATAGCTTTAAGGATACCAAGAATGTTCGTGGGGAGTTCCATTATGTCGAGAAAAATTTGCGTATGCAAGTACTAAACTTAAGGAAATGATCTGTTTATAAGTTATATTAGTCATGCGTACTTACTGCATTTACAGCTACATAATTCTCACATAATCCTTTTAGCTTTGCCTTGTCCATGTTTAAGTCATATGTTTTATACTTTTCCTTGCTGCCTCTTTATTTTCAGTTTGATCAAAATAACTGTAGAAATTTATCAGCCTCATACTGAATGCTCATTTAGACCCACTGTTGTGGGTTAGAATCAAAACATATCTAAAATAGACAGAGATGATGATCAACCATAATATGAAACATAAATAAGTCATAAGCCGGCTATATAAGCCGAAACAAACACCCCCTTAGTTGATTGATATAACAAAATTCAGACATACCATGGCAGCCTGAGAAATGGGCAACCGCAAACCGAATTGTTCCATCAGCTGAGGTAAACCATACAACGCACCTGCAAAAAAGATGTAATTCCAGTTTCAGCAAGATGTCACATAGTAACAGGTAGCGGTGTTACTCGAGCTGAGGTAAACCATACAACGCACCTGCAAAAAAGATGTAATTCCAGTTTCAGCAAGATGTCACATACTAACAGGTAGCGGTGTTACTCGGGTCGGGTTTGGTTCGGGTCAAACCGGGTCGAGGCTAAAAATAACATACCCGAACCCGACCCTATCTGAACTCGGGTTAGTTGGGTTCGGGTCCACTCGGGTCGGTGCTATTCGGGTTTGAGCCAACCCGAATATGAGTAAATGGTCATAAAAATTGCCTATTTGTTCTAATTTAGATAGATAATTTATAAAAAAAACCATATCTATAAAATAAAATAAATAAAAAAATAAAAAAAACCCGAGTTAGCCAAAAATATCTAACCGATACTCAACCCTATTTAGCATCCAGGTTGAGCCAAACAACCCGAATAAGATTATTGAACAAAATAAGTATCAGAATACCATAACTTCTAAACAACACACGGTAAACAATAAAAAGGCCAAAATCACCCAAATAAAAACACATACCAGTTCCTATCATGGGCCCACCTGAATAAGCAGGTGTGGCAGAGTTTTGCAAAGGACAGGACGATAAGGGTTCCCTCCAGGCAAACGGCTGTTGTAGTTTAATGACAAGCGGAACCATCATAAGGAGGCATAGATGTTCCATTAAATGGAGATGCAGCATAAGGTGTTACACCCATATACATTGAAGAGGGTGCACCGGAACCAGCGTAAGGAGAAGACGAGGAGTAGCCTTGTGGGGTCCGGGGTCGGCATTTGCCTTGGGGCAGATTTCTGTAAAACAAACATTTCGTTAAAAGACTAATTAATAAACGCCTAATTTCTTAAAGCCAAATATCGATAGCTACTGCGATATGTGTAACTTACTGTGTTATGATCAGCTGGTCTTAGCTGTGTTCAGTTGCGCATATTGCAAGTTGTCCGAAAAGAAAAGTTGACATTCTTACAGCTAGGACAGGTCCAGTCGTCTTCTCTACGACCTCCTAAATCATAATCACCACAAATTAATACCACATAATACAATTCCATACTTTGTTGTGACATGCAAGAATAAATACGTATAAGGAGTAAGTGCCATCTCATAAAAATTATATTTATGGGTCCCTATCTAAAGTCACAAGAAAACAAAAATTAAGCACAACCATTTAAAGGCTTTAGAAAAAACGTAGAGCTTTTGGGTGTATTTTGGAGCTCAAACAAATAGAAACTAAACTGGGGCTAAATAAGGGGATGTTTGTTTAAGCTTATTTTTTGGCTTATGAGCTTATTTGACTATGCTTATATCTCATACGCCCATATTTTCCGGCTTATTTACAGACTTGTGAGCTTATTATGACTTAAAGATGGATGATAAGCTCATAAACTAAAGCCAGATAAAGAAGAGCTTATGGAATATAAGCCGAACCAAATAAGACTTGTGGGCCATATTTTCTGCCTTATTTACAGACTTGTGAGCTTATTATGACTTAAAGATGAAAGATAAACTCATAAGGTAGAAAAAAAGCCGGATAAAGATGAGCTTATGAGATATAAGCCGAACCAAATAAGACCATAAGCCCAAAATAAGATTAAACAACGACCCCTAAGTTCAAAGTTTCACCTGAGTAATCTCCAATTAATATAATTGGAAAAACCCAACCATTTTGCTAACTTAGCCCACATTGTGTTATGTGCCTGCCATGGTAAAGTTTATGTGACTGCAAATCACATGAAAACTAATGTAACACTGTTGCTAAATTTGCAGTTGCATTGGTAGATATGTATAGACATGTTAACGGTTACTCAAAGAACAGCACACAAAATGCCCTTTTGCTCCGGAATACATAAGGGCAATTTAAAATGTTTTATCCAATGACTAAAAACTAAACCTCCCATTTCTGCCGGTAGATACGAAAACTTAACAGCAAAACTTCCCATTTCTGCAAAACTAAGCCTAAAACTGTTTTATCCAATGACTAAAAATGTTTTCAGAGTTGATTATCATACTAATGACTAAAACTTATTATTTCATTCTAAACGACACGCCAAACAATTTTTGCATTTCAAAATCTAACGATAAATATTACCCAAGTATCATTCTCTAGTGGACATTTCATCAAACACCTTTCGTGCACAACCTAAACCCGAGCTTCAAAGCATAGGCGCACGTAACACATGCACCTAATTCACCTCTATCGCACTATAATAATATCACAAATCTCTATAACTAACACCTAATTGAAGCAAACACAAAAATCAATGAATTGAGTTGAAAAGTATACCTGAGAGCATCACAAAATCAGCAACTTCAGCTCAAAAAACTCGGTTTAAACAATTGTGTTAATTATATCATACTACTATAACAGATAATAGTCCAAAAAAAGGCAAATACATCATCCCAATGTAATAATCATCTTCAAATTTGGGTTTTTAGTTTATATAAAATTTGGGTATTTTATTTTTTTTAACTTAGGGAATTTATTGAAGGGTTACTTTTTCATTGGTGGTGGCTGCCGGAGATTTAGAAAGTGTTTCAGAAAGTGATATAATGAGGAAAGAGGTTGAAGGGTTGGGGTGTGTTAGTTACTGTATTTGTTTTTTATTTTGTTAGTATAATAGACGAAAATACCCTCTTAATTAAACATTGTTAAAATACCCTCTCAAGTTGTAAGCACAACTTGATTCAAGTTGGTGCATTATGAGCCATTGGATTTGATCCAATTACTCAAATCAAAAGAAGTTCTTTTGATTTTAGCCTTTTGATCAAATCCAATTACTCATATTTCCCCAACTTGAGTCAAGTAACTTGAGAGGATCCCAACCCGATTGAAAATAGCTGAATGGGATGACTCAACACTTTTCTCATATTCGGTCAGAGGATATCCTGTTTGGTGGATAAAAAACTGACGCTAGATGGAGCCGAGTGGCCCATACATGAAGGGTAGCTCTCCCATTAAGTAATTTTATTTATTCACCAAAACTACACTTCACTTGTTATGTTTTATTTTTAAACTTAGAACTGATATTTTATTTAAGTTTATCAAGAAGAGAACTTTACGTATCTTTACCTTATTATATTTTGGATGAGATATTATAATCCACTTCATTTGTTTCATGAAGCATTTCTTTATGACAAAAGTTCTATGCAGAACACTATTTTTCTAAAGAACAAACTATTTCATCTCCACCGTTCATTTCATTTAGATCCAATGGATACAATATAAACAGCTTTTCTTTTAATTTTTGCTGGAGGGGTAGGTTTGGCATATTATTTCACACAGACAAAAACTATCACCCCGCTCACTTCTTTCATTTTCACTCTTCTCACACACACACACACGCACTCTCTCTCTCACCAAAAAATTCATTTACATCTTAGATCTGAATAATCTGTTTCAAATCAGAAGCAAGAATATGTGGTGAGTTCGTGGTGAGTCGAGTAGTGATGACATCATCGTTCTCAGAATCAAATTGATACTCAAAAATAAATGATAAGCCAAGCACCTCTTAACTAGATGGTTGACTCAGGTCAACAAGTTCCAATCTCAGCAAATTTATACATCCAATTATTTAAAGAGGTAATTACGGTAATCAATGATGTGTTTGATCGAGAAAATAACAAATAATTACGGTATTCACTCACCAGATTTAAGCGGAAAAGATGATTGTGATTCGAAGAAGAATAAATTATCAGAGATGATGAATTATTAGGTAGTGTGAAAGACGAATTGACGTGTATATATAGATTAGGAAGAAAGTGAGAGAGAACACATTCTCTTGTATTTTTGTTAATTGGAAGCCATGGCCTTGTCCAAAATTTTTAAGTAGGGTGAAATAGGAATTGACGTGGAAATCTTTTGGCAAAATGAAAGCAAGATTCCATTGACTTGTCCAAAATTTTTTTAATTTTTTTATTAAAAAACGTAGCTTTTATTAATTTGTTATCACTGCATGTTAGTTAGAGTATTAATTCACATGAAAAACTAGTAAATTTAGTTATATGCCTAATCACATGTGATTTACTACAAATCACATGTGATTTACCGTAAATCACATGTGATTTTACTTTAAATTATTTTTTTTTTAAAGTGAATCACATGTGATTTACTCATTTTTAGATTAAAACTGAATTAATCGTAATTTACATTTTTTTATAACAGAGAAAAAAATAATAATATAATCACACGTGATTTCAGAAATTCGTTTTATAAAATGAAGGAATAAATTGATTTGAAATTAAAGATCACATCTGATTTGTTATTTTAAAGATCGAATGTGACTTGTAAAATCACATATGATTCTTTGGTGGATCACATGTGATTCTTTTTGGATCACTTGTGATTTTTTGGTGGATCACTTGTGATTTTTTTAAAATAACAAATCACATGTGATTTTTTTACGGATCACGTGTGATTTGTCTGGACGGAAATTTTGAATAAAAAGTTTGTTGAAAGTATATAAAAGTGCATATCTATAGAAAGATGATTTTTTTCTCGTCGCGATGGTGTATTTTTTGTAACTTGAAGATTTACCGTTTGAATGATATGTTGTTTTTGAAAAAAAGGTGGAAAGTGGGTTTTTATAGAATTACATTTCTACCATTCCTTTGTTAATTTTTGCTTTCATCTCATCCATTGGATGAAAAGAAAATGAGTGGTTGAGATCTTATGGTTTGTTCTTTAGATTAGATGTGTTTTCTATTGATCTCACCTCATTTCTTTATATGTTTTTTGCGAATTAAAAATGTTATGACTTGAAATACTCCGTATTTATTAAATAAAAAGTTCATATGTTAAATTAATAAAAGTAAAAATATTAGCTTTTTTATCAAACAATCATTTTCATTCAGAATCATATTGATTCAGTGTCTTTGATTCATTCAGTATGTTGATTCACTCAGCGCTAAGACGAAGCCTCACACCTTAGTGGTCAAATGTCCATAACTAACACCTAATTGAAGCAAACACAAAAATCACTGAATTCAGTTGAAAAGTATACCTGAGAGCATCACAAAATCAGCAACTTCAAAGAAGACCTAGTCAAATAAAATGACATGACAAAAAAAAAAAAAAAAAAAAAAAACTTAATTGAAGTAAACACAAAAATCAATGAATTCAATTGAAAAGTATACTTGGGAGCATCACAAAATCAGCAACTTCAGCTCACGATTAACCGAATATATTTGAATCGTTAGGGTTTGTGTTTATGGATCGAATTTAATGAACCGAATCTAGTTGAGCTTATGAGATATAAGCCGAACCAAATAAGATCATAAGCACAAAATAAGCTTAAACAACGACCTCCAATTAATACAATTGGCAAAACCCAATTATAGTTGCTGTGAAATGAGAGTGAAACAAACAAAAAAATGGAGAGTGGTGGTTTTGGTGAACAGTGGAGATTAGAGTTGATCGAGTGTGTTTGGATGGGATTGCCACTTCCTTTTCCCGGGTTCCTGGTAGCATTCGGTGAGTTCCAACCGGGAAAACACGAAACCGTTACCTCTCCTAACTATTTCTCACACAAAGCAGAGAAACGGTAAACTTTGTGTTTTCACTAAAAAGGGAAGTGTTTGTGCTCTGTACAAATATGGTTACACATCGGATACGATTAAACATACTTACGAACTTGTGGAAGTTGACGAGTCCAGTGAAGAAACAGGCATTACCGTCACGCCACTGGTCAAAGTTGCAGGATTTAAAACAGTGCTTCACCGACATCTTGACAGCAAGGAAACAAAAGTCATCCAGGAAAAAGACGTTCTTAAAATATCAGATCAAATACCTTCATACTTGCTCACGGGTCAAGAATCTGCAAACGCTCCAAAGGGCTGTCTCGACCTCGACCCTGCAGCTATTCCTCCGGAGATTCTTCATGTTTTAGCTGATGTTAAGGAAGCCGATACAATGGATATCGACAATGGTCCAAGTGCTGATGGTGTTTGTTCCATTTAGGTACAAAATTCCTGAACTTGGGAGTTTGGTTTGGTGTTTTGGGTGCGGGTTGGAAAAATAGGTAAACATGTAGTGTGCATTATGCAGTTGTAACTTGTGCTTAAAAGGGTTGTACAACTCAGTTTTTTGTTAGATGCTGTTGTTATATCTTGACTTTATTTAGAAATGTTTCTTTTGTACTTTTGGAATCCAAACATTGACTGTTACTAAGGAATGAAAATGGAGGAATGTTTTGGTACTTAATATTGTTTTTTGTCTTTATTTCCAATCTTTTGTTAGGTTTTGAAGTCTAATAGTTTTAAACTTTTGTTGCATGCACTTTATATTATAAAGTGAATCAACTTAGCTTAAATCATACTATTAGGCAGGGTGTAATGGTCATTTTGTGAGCACCTTAGCATTACGCACACTATTTAACTCAACTTAAATCATACTATTATGCTGGGTGTAATGGTGACCACTTAATCAAACACATAAAAATATCTTACCTTATACAACATATCACACAATATACCCCACACAAAATTATATAAAAAAAGAAGTTAGTGCACCACGTTAGGTGGTCTGTACCACCGAACCAACCCCAAAAGGCAACTTGGTGCGCGGTGGATGGCAGGTCGTAGTGGCAGATGACGCGTGGTAGAGGCTCACCATGGGTGGTGAAGGCCCATTACACCCGGTCTAAATAATTGGGGTATTTAATTATTTATTCTTGTTCTTGGTTAGTTGAAATGTCATTCATTTTTATGAAAAACACGGATTTAGGATTTTGTAACCGACGTAAAGAGTTGTTGAAATGTCTTGCATGTAAGAGGTGTTTGCTTTAGCTTATTTATTAGCTCCCGAGCTTAAATGAATTCAGTTTACGTTCTTTTCCGGCTTATTTTACAATTTATACGCTTATATAAGTCTACAGGTCATAAAATAAGTTAGAAAAGTGTTATAAGCTGAAACCACGTGAACTCTCGTAAGCTTAAAAATAAGCTTAAACAAAACCTCTAAGTATGAACTATGAAGAACTTTGTTAATGGACATGTCCACTTATGGCAGATTACGATAGACAACTTAAAGAAAAATAGAAAACGGATGAGTAATGACTTTTCGAATGATAGAGCTTTGTATTTTTCGCAAAAAAATAATACATTGCTCATTTGCACAATTTTCCTAAATAAAAACACTAACAAAACCTACATGAGCTGATTTTCATCTACATTCCTTACAAGAAAGCCATTACCAATTGCTTTTCTTTTCTCAACATCAACTAAATATTGGGAATAAGTGGAGGCATGGCTTAGCTCCTCACTGGAATGAACGAATATGTAGCCGTGAGCACTGTTTCGTTTTAACTAGAGTAGTAGCAATCTTGCCATCTTACTGTAAATTCATTTACTTACTCAGTTCTGGTTAATCACAAACTTGAGCTTTGTATGGGTACGGTAATTAGTGCTCTTTGAGCATAATGTCTCATGTTCTTTAGCGTATATGAATAATGTTGGTGTAAACCAGATCATGTGTTGGCTTCAACAGTACTATCATTTTCTGATGGTCTATATGATTATCTCACACATGATACAATATGCACTTGACGTAGCTAATTGTTTGTGTCACGGTTGGTGTTTACAACATAGTACTACATACATCTTTGCATTTTTCCTTCTACAAGATTACGAGTGTCATTTGATCAACAAATGATAGCCAACTACTTAACTATGTTAAAAGAAAAATACATAGATGTTTCCTATCAAATGATACCCATCATGACTTGAAACAAAAATGTTTGTTTTTAGCAAAAAAGGGAACTTGATACTTTCTCCGTCTCATAATAATTGTCCCCTTTTATTTTTTTGAGTCTTTCTTGTTTAGCTTTGACCATTAATATTTTTATTTATGTTATATAATATTTGATAAAAATTATACCAAATGAAAATACATTTAAAACCCAATCTATTCATATAATTTTCATCAAGTATTATATTACCCAAATAAAAATATTTATGGTCAAACTTGAATAAAAAAGACTTAAAAAAGTCAAAGTGAACAATTATTATGGGACGGAGGTAGTAGTATTTTTTTGGTAAAATATTGGGCAAATGATACGATAATTAAATTTAAGTATAAATTACACTTTGGGTAAATATGCTCTTACTCTTTGCATTTAGAATTTTAGATATTGAAAAATGTAAAGCATTGTTCATATGTTATGGCGAACACGGTCGTGCCGTCGTCATCACACCATAAGTATTTTTTTTTAATAATTTTTCTCCTTAACCTTTTAAAATATATATAATAAAATTAAGCAGCAAATGTCATTTATACTTTCTTACAAAATATGAGAAATTTTCATATTCTTCATTTATATATATTAATTCTTCTACACAAAATGTTTAGAATTTTGAGTGCCATTTGATGATGTTGTACGATTTATTTCATTTACAATTACATAAACGTACATTAGAAGTTCGCAATGAAATGCAGCTAGAAATGACCCTCATTAGTAGACAAGTTACTTGTCTACGATATATGCAATATAGTTATTATCAGTCAAATTTTCTTGGTTAAGATGAGAAGGAATGTGTGGATGATAGACCATAGGTTGCATATAGTCTTCCCTATCCCATGTCTTCTTGAAAGTCTTGGTCAAGATGATAAGGAAGTTGTGGAAGCCATTCATTTCACCAGTTGCATGTGTACCACAAACCGTTAACATGCAAAACTAAGGATAAGCCAATACTTTTACTTATCCCTATGATTTTAAGTAAATTTCCAAAAATGAAGTCACCACAAGCATTAAGTTACTTATCATCTTCCTATCATATTTTAATTCACTTAGTTGGTTTTGGTTAATCAAAAACTTGAGTTTTGTAAGGGTACGGTAATTAGTGCTCTTTGAGTAAGCTAAAAACAAAAAACAATAGCTACAAAACCCAAAACATTGGCTATAAATCAAATGGTTATAAAACTTCAAAATGTCTGCCCACAATATTCTCCGGTCCACGAAAAATCAATATAGATCTTCCCATCTGACCCTGTCCAAACTATAATAAACGACCCTTTTACCTTTTGACAGGCCAAAAGAGACGAAAAACCACTTCGCTTCAAAATTAATACCAAACACTATATCCTGCCCAAATAATTATCCATTAACCAAAACTTATAATCTTACCACCATTACAATTTACCACATATCAAACACTTCCAAAACTCTTTACAGGGTCTTCAAATTCCACTTCTGAATTAGGCCACTGAAACCTTGATATTGAGCTGGTCCAAACACCATTCATTCCATGATCTGCCAAACACACTTCAAAGTAACCAAAATGAAATCTAGCCATCTTAACAAGATTTTTACCAAAACCCCAAAGCCCAGCAGCCTCGCATTTTCATGTGTAATTCCACACAGCTTCTTACCACCAAACACTTCCAAATTCATACCAGCAGACAAAAGATCGAGGAATCTAACCCAACATCATTTTTGACCCAAATACTCTTCAAACTTAAATACCAACCAGCTAAGTGCCAAGACCAAAAACCACACCAAGGCATTACCCAACAAATTCCAAAATTACTAGTACCCGGCCAAGACCACCAGCAGATTTCTATCCCACACAGAACATTTAGTAGAACATAGCCAATTCCAAATAACCTTATTCATTTGACAGGATTCAAAGTATTTTTCATATGTTCTGGCGAACACGGTCGTGCTGTCGCCATCACTCCATAAGTATTTCTTAAATAATTTTACTCCTTAACCTTTTAAAATATATATAATAAAATTAAGCAAACTAAGCAACGTACTGTCATTTATACTTACTTACAAAACATGAAAATTTTCCATATTCTTCATTTAAATATATTAATTCTTCTTCATAAAATGTTTAGAGTTTTGAGTGTTATTTTATGATGTTATACGATCTATTTCCCAAGTCTTCTTAAAAGTCTTCTCTGTGTACACGTAGAAAATAGCTACTGTATTTATCAGTCAAATTGTCTTTGTCAAGCTGAGAAGGAATGTGTGGATGATAGACCATAGGTGCTGCTACTTTGGTTGCATTATTGATATGTTACAAAAAATCTTAATGTCGTCTTCCCAATCCCAAGTCTTCTTTAAAGTCTTCTCTTATATAAAAAATATATATTATCAATCAAATATTGTTTTGCTCAAGCTGATAAGATATTTGTGGATGCCATTCTCTTCACAATTTGAAAATATTATAATCTCTTAAAAGTCTTGGTATTCTCATGATGATAAGAAATTTATTTCACCATTTGCATGTCATGAACGTTAACATGCAAAACTAAGTATAAAAAGCCAATGCATGTTATCAAAATTTTAAGTAACTTTCCCAAAAATGAAGTCACCACAAGCAATAATTCACTTATCATCTTCCTCTCTTATTACTTTTCTCTTTTACGGTCTCGCGATAACATGTCTTACTTCCGCCACTGTCCCTGCTTCCTATGGCGGTAATGAGACTGATTATCTCGCGTTGTTGTCATTTAAGTCACATATCACCGACCCATACAAAGTTCTAACGTCGTGGAACCATTCCTTTCATTTCTGTGACTGGAGTGGTATTTCATGTGGAAAGCGGCACAAACGAGTGACTGTTTTACGACTCGATTCGCAAGGCTTAGAAGGCTCGTTGTCTCCTCATGTAGGAAACCTCAGCTTCCTTCGTGAGCTTTATCTCAGGAACAACAGCTTTCAAGGAACAATTCCTCATGAACTTGGTCGTCTATCTAGGCTACGTTATCTTTATCTTAACAGAAACAAATTCAGTGGAGTCATTCCAACAAACTTATCTAGTTGTTTTAACCTCGAAGAGCTTTGGCTTGCTCGAAATAAGCTAGTTGGAAGCATGCCCAAGGAGATGAGTTTACTCTCGAAACTTAAAATTCTTAAAATTCCCACAAATAACTTAACAGGTGGAATCCCACCTTTCTTGGGGAATATCACATCAATGGAAGTGTTTTCTGCTGTCGGGAACCCGTTGGGTGGGAGCATTCCAGATACCTTGGGTCATTGGAAAAGCTTGACGGAATTTTACTCTGGTGGCTGCAACTTATATGGAAGCATCCCTCGTTCCCTTTTCAACCTGTCACTCCTAGTTAATTTTTCCTTAGGTGAAAATCACCTCACTGGTAGTCTTCCTTCAGAAATTGGTAATCAGCTCCCAAATCTTGAGCTCCTTCAGTTAAGGGATAACAAACTGACCGGAGTTCTTCCACCTTCTCTTTCTAATTGTTCTAAATTAGGACTTCTTGAAATGAGTCGCAACAATTTTAGTGGGAAGTTGACAATTGATTTTTCAAAACTAAGAGATATTAATGAAATTAGATTATATCATAACAACTTGCATGGACGCGGGGAAGATGATGACATGAGGTTTGTTGATTCTTTGAAAAACTGCTCCAAATTATAACCCATTATAATACATATGTATTACTAAACCCATTATAATACATACTATCTCCCATTATAATATATTTTCCCATTATAATATATTCTTTGAAAAACTGCTCCAAATTATAACCCATTATATATTTTCAAAACCCATTTATATAACCCATTATAATACATACTAGTTATGTATATATTTTCCCAATATGTAAACACTAGTTGTTATACATATGTATTACTAAATCATAAAATCACTTATACTTGTTTTAGTATTTTATGTGAAAACGTAAGTGTGTTAGTAAACTATTGGCTCAAACCATTTACGTATTTTATTTGTTTCATTAAAATGATTTTACGTTTGTTATCGACAAAACATTAGAAGATCGTAAAATATAAATAAACATTTTTACGGCTTATTTGTATTAACAATCTCCCCCTTTTTGTTGATGACAAAACATAAAATGATTTTGTTCCACTATTCCTCCTAAGAAGGAGAATGTTGGTGGTGGTGGAGGATGAGATGGCCTAGGAGGTAAATCCTCTAGATTGTAGAGGTGTGGTGATGAGAGTGGGGTGGTGAATGATAGGGCTCTAGGCACCAAGGGTGATGGTTTAATGGAATTGGGGTTGTTTGGTTTAAGAGGTATGGTGATGTTTGGCATTGGTAGTTTTGTGAGAACAATCCTTTTGGGGATTGGTTTGATAGGTGGAGGGGAGATCCTACCATTTGTGGATTTAACGGGAGATGATTTGGTTGAGGAAATTTCGTGTACAACGCGAGCAATTTTCTTGGGGTGGTCCTTTGGTGGATGAATTACCACTAGGAGCTTTCCTCATGATTAGATGATTAAAATAGGTTTGTAAAGGTTTCTAAGTGCTGAAAATGAGGATGAAGATTATGACTTTAGGAGTCCTAACAATGTGGTTTATAAAGAAAGGGATTTGGCAAGTGCATTTAAGACTTATGCCACTAACATCCCTTGGAATGTGATGATTAGCATGCACAAGAGTCAACTTCAGAGTTGTATTGATCTAGGATCTTAATTAAGATAAGATGGAGTGTTCAAGTTAGCAAGATGAGCTTGAAATGATTGTTTTAGCTAGAGTTGACATGAATCTGTCACCCGGATCCCACGGTTCCCTCAATGAGGGATCCGTCTAGGCTAATCCTTGGGATCCGGCTCTCAGCAGATAGGAAAGGATAAAAATGGTGTTTGTAACGTCTAAAGCCTATACATTTTTGAGTGTTTCAGTCCATCTAAGTGTCTTAAATGAAAGGGTACTTAAATGTTCAAGGGCAATGAGTGATATAGCTAATGATTGCCTTTTATGGAAGAAATTGGAACTTTTATGAGTACCAATGAATGACCAAAGATGACACTAAAAACTTGAGAGTGTCAAATGGAGCTAAATGATCCTAGAGACCAGATAGTAACTTAAGATAATATTTTGGAAGATATCTTAAAAGTTATAGAAAATGGAAAAGCCAAAATTTGACCCATTTTGAGGTAAGGATGACTAAAATCAATTTGCTAAAATTGAAAGATTCCTAAGGCTAGATGTATTAACATGTGAGGGATGATGTGTGAGTATAAAAGCGGAAGAGTTATGAGTTTTGGAGAAATGATAGATCTACAAGCGCCTTGAGTGTGATCTAAGTGAGTTATGAGTGAGTATGAAACTTTTACTCAACTTGATAAGGACTTAATTGGTCCTAAGGCACTATGTTTAGCTAGTGTGAAGTGATCTAAAGACATGGTTTGAAGTATAAAGAATGCAACTGCATTTCTGTTTGCCCGGATCCCACGATTCCCTAAAAGGAGGGATCCGTCTAGCACAAACTGAGAGAACCATCTCCTGCTAAATAGTACCTTTACCAAAGGTATGCAAGGGTTGCACAAAGCATCATATTTCAAAGCTAGTATTTTCTAAGAAGTTTGAACACTAGTATAGTAGAGATATCAAATGTTAAATGTTTTATTTCATGAAAGAAATTGCATTACATTGATATAGCATGAGTACTAAGGATTGACCCTATTTTGGAAAGAAACTATGTTTCTTGAGCGTTTTCGCTAGATGGATAATCAAATAGTTGATGAGTATTTGCCGATTCAGGGATGAAGAAAGTCTGCATGAGAGATGTGTTTAGCGGTTCAATCATCTTGTTCATAAGTACATACAACGGACTTTGAAATTGAGGGTGAAAGTACATGATGTGATGATAAAGGTGTGTCAAGAACATTCCATAAGGGATTAGTTTGTTCTTGGAGCCTTGAAGATTTACAATTCGCCTTGCGAAGAAATAGGCGAGATTGTATGGTTGTTGTGTTAGCAAACAATACATTATGTGAGCACAACAAGCGGGAAGGATTTTTCGATTAACCCTAAGACTCCAAAAATTTTCCCGTGTATAGATAATGTTTGGCTAAAAATGACTGAGTTTCCATTGGACCCACTGCTCTCTAAACTGCTTTTAACATGTGAAGAATTTAGTTGTGTAAAGTGTAAACGAAGTTTTAACGTCTGAATTTATGATCTCACCTGTCTGTGTTAACAAATACTGTGGAGACTGGTATAGCACTCATTACTTACAAGTGAAAGCTCTACGAAAGGCTTGAAGTAGCTAGCACCTCTCTTTGACACATGTCTAAGTGGTCCATATTAAATGTTTCAAACACCTCATGTATCACGTATACCCAAACACCTAGTGTCAATAGCTCAATGTCGGATCAAACCAAAACAGCCTCTTAACTGCACTTGTTATCCAAGAACAAGAAAGTATCCAAGATCCCAGCCTATGCACTGTCCGATATCGGGTGAAACAATCTGATTAGTGTTACCCTTTTTAGTCCAAGAACGCAGCAAACAAGGAACCTCCTTTGGCTACTGCTTCGACCAGAAACTCGAAGAACAAGAACTAGAAAACCTATTAACCTCCCTTAGATCAAAGATGCAAGTAATAGACTTTTAAAGAGAGTAATCGGCAATCAAGAACCCTAGAACAAGAACTTGATGTGATCAATTATAAAGTAGCAGAATTTTAGTGATGATTTGTTTTTTGGGTAAAGGGGAGTAATCCTGCACCCTGGTAAATATATTAACCAAATAAACGTTTAAGTACATGGCTTATGTGTTAAAAACAAATCCTCAAAGCGACACAAGAGGTTAGTGATGATTTGTTGGAAGTCATGTGGAATGGAGTTGGAAAGAAGGTGTTTTTATAGCCTCAAAAACCTAGCACCTGATAAGGTTCAAGGTTACCTTAAACCTTATCACATACCACTCCTAATCACATCACATCTCTAGTCTCAACCCGTATCTCTTTGTTAATGAACCTAGACAAAAAAAAATCCCCTTCCAGAACCTTCATGGATCGGCCAAAAAGGTTTTAGGACAAGTCAGATAATGTCTAGTCCATTACATGTCCAAATGGGTCATTTTGAGCTTTGCGTGCCAACGTATTCTAATGTTTAATGAGTGTGCCCCTAATAGGCTCACACACCTCTAGTCATATTTGTCGAATTCAACTCTCACATTTCAACAATTAACTCCAGAAGACTCAAGCATATAAGCTAGCATGTGTATAATACAACGAGATCGAATCACATCTGTTGTGAAGTCTACTACTACTCTTCTCAGATACCATTTTTCTAAAAGACAAGTACAAACATTTTTCCCTAATGTTTTCAGAACCGGCCATTTTGTTTGGGTTTTAGAGGATTTGTTAGGATTTAGTAAATCCGTTAGTAAAAGACTCGGCCACCTCAAGTATGTGTAAGCATTAGATAGCTCGTAGTCTTAGTCATTTTGTTCTGTTATGTAGTTAGACAAGTAACACCGTGGAGGACGGACGGGTCTTTATCCACTGTATGCCTGATCCACAGCCCGTAGGTGGCGTATATTGTATGACTATATATACCCTTTTCCTTCCAAGGAAAAGGGTAGAGCTTCTCATAATATTACATCTATTTCTCTCACTTGAAGTTTTCTCTCCACTTTCTCTCTCTAAACTCTCACCATAATTCGAACCTTGTGATTGTGTTTGTGTGTTTATGAAAACCAATATGTTACAAATGGTATCAAGAGCCATGGTTTGATCATGTACTTTACATGTTCTTGGATTCTTGATTGGTTTTTCATAAGTTTTGGTTTGAATGAGTTTAGAGACATATTCACTCTTTTGATCTTATTAATTGTTAAAGTTTGGATTTTGATTGTACTTTTGTGTTTAGGATCATCATATTAGTTTAGTTTTTGGTTTGGAAGGCTAGATTCATTTTGGTTGTGGTGTTTTTGATTTGAAAAGTTTGGTTTTTTGACTTGTTCTTGGGTGCGATTTGGTTCTCGGATTGCGTTTCTTGACTGCGATTTTATCAGTTTTGGGTGCGAGTTGATCATACTTTCCTGCGTTTTGATCATTTACTCGCTGCGGTTTGATAGTTTTTTGTATGCGATTTGATCAAAAGTGCTGTGATTTGTTGGTTTAGGCTACGGTTTGAGGTGAAAAGGACCAAAGGACAAGTAGTGGGTATACTATTGACAGTGATTTGTCCCTCTGCGATTTGATTAAAGCTGCGATTTGCTCTTGCGATTTGTTAAAGACTGTGATTTGACTCCCTCCGTAGTGCGTTTTGACAGGTTTTGCGTTTTTTCGCTGCGATTTGTCAACTTTTGCGTTTTGTTCCTGCGGCTTGTCATTATCTGCGTTTGGTTCCTGCGACTTGTCATTTACTACATTTTGTTCTCTGCGACTTGTTCCTGTGATTTGTCAAAACTGCGTTTTGTTGGTTGCGACTTGGTTCACTGCGGTTTGTCCCACTACGTTTTGACCCAGTGTGTTTTGACCACTGCGTTTTGACTAGAGCCACTACGTTTTGACCATTGCGTTTTGACTAGAGCTACTACGATTTGACTCAAAAAATAACATACAAAACCCTAGTTTTCTCAAACCCTAATTTCGATCTTATCAAAAACATTGGGGCATATCACAAACTCAACCATCTCACCTAAAACACTTATAGCTTAAAAGTTCCTAATCAAGAATCACATAAAATCACTAATCATTGTACCGATCCAACTATCTTCTTTAACTACATTCTACTTCTCACCTCTCTTGTAAAAATCGGCCTAGGCGGCCGATTAATCCCCGCATAATCGTTGATCGCTCACTAAGCGTCTTGATTTATCGTAATCGGCCTATTTAATCGGTTTGGTCAAAGATCGCTTAAAAACCATTCAATAAACCAATTAATCGAACAAAATCGGTATAATCGGACAAAATCGGTTAAAAATCGGTCAACAAAATCACTTAAAAATCGGACAAAATCGATTAAAAAATGGTCAACAAACCGATTAGTCGGACATAATCGGTCAAAGATCGATTAAAAATGGTGAACAAACCGAGTATTATCTATGTCTGACTTTGAACTTTGAAAAATTATGTATTATGTTTATATTTGAACATTTGAAATATTTGAACTTTGATTCACTGTGCTTATCTCATACATTTAACATACTATAGTATCTAAAATTATAATTTTGTGCATAAAAATACCAATCCGATTATTCCCTGATTAATCTACGCCTAACCGATTAATCGCTGGGCCCTACCCGACCGCCTCACTAGCGCCTAGCGATTTTTACAACCTTGCTTATCACTGTATCACGGTTTTGTCTTAATTTTGTAAAATCCCGCGAAAGATTCTATTTCTCGGTTTAAATCACAGACTTGTAAAATCCCGTGCACATTTACATCATGTCAAACTCCTCGCCGCATCACCAAAATACTCAAACTCCTCAAACTGTACTCAGTTTCTGGTTGTTCTAACATCGAAGAGCTTTTGCTCGGTCGAAATAAGCTAGTAGGAAGCATACCCAAGGAGATGAGTTTACTCTCGAAACTTGCTCGTCTTGTATTTCAGGACAACAAGTTAACAGGTGGAATCCCACCTTTCGTGGGGAATATTACATCAATGGAAGTGTTCTCTGCTGTCAGGAACCCGTTGGGTGGGAGCATTCCAGATACCTTGGGTCATTGGAAAACCTTGACGGCATTTCACTCTGGTGGGTGCAACTTATATGGAAGCATTCCTAATTCCATTTTCAACCTCTCACTCCTAGTTAATTTTTCCTTATCTAGTAATCACCTCACTGGTAGTCTTCCTTCAAAAATTGGTAATCAGCTCCCAAATCTTGAATACCTTCAGTTAAGGGGTAACGAACTAACGGGAGTTCTTCCACCTTCTCTTTCTAATTGTTCTAAATTAGGAATTCTTGAAATGGGTGACAACAATTTCATTGGGAAGTTGACAATTGATTTTTCAAAACTAAGAGATATTAATTTAATTAGATTACATAATAACAACTTCCACGGACGCGGAGAAGCTGATGACATGAGGTTTGTTGATTCTTTTAAAAACTGCACCAAATTAGTAGTTTTGGGACTTTATAATTGCAACCTTATAGGAGTGCTTCCGATATCAATAGGTAACCTTTCTAATCAACTCAGCATTCTAGATTTTGGAGACAATCAATTATTTGGAAGCCTCCCTTCAAGTGTAGGTAGTCTAATTGGTTTGACCACTTTATTTTTAGATAATAATAGATTCAAAGGAAACATCCCCACTAGCGTTGGTAAACTTCAAAAGCTACAAGTTCTTGTACTAGATAGGAATCAATTTTCAGGGCCTATACCTGATGCCATCGGGAACCTATCATTGTTGACTGAACTTTATTTATATTCCAACAAATTAGAAGGTCATATTCCATCAAGCCTTGGGAATTGTAAAGAACTTAATGTGTTAAACCTTACAGACAATAGGCTTAGTGGTAACATACCCAATCAACTTCTTCAACTTCCATCACTAAATTATTTTTTAGATCTTTCATACAACAGCCTGTCTGGTTCAACTCCATCAGAGATTAAAGATCTCAAGAAGTTGAGCTATCTCGATTTATCTTACAAACATTTATCAGGAAACATTACTAGAAGCCTTGGTGAGTGCATTAGCCTTACAACGTTAAAACTAAGAGGCAACAGATTTCAAGGTTTAATACCACCTTCATTAAGTTCATTGAGAGGATTGGAGGTACTCGACATTTCTCAAAATAATTTATCAGGTAAAATTCCTCAATTCTTAGACAAATGGAATTGCTTAGAATTTTTGAACCTATCCTTTAATGATCTTGAGGGTGAAGTACCGGTTTTAGGAGTGTTTGCAAATGCAAGCAAATTTTCGGTTCTGGGGAACAATAGGCTTTGTGGTGGTTTGGTTACACTTGAGTTACCCAAGTGCAAGGTGACGGGTAGTAAGAGAAAAAAGTTTCCTTTCTTCATACTAGGCATTGTGATTGCACCGACGTTGGTTGTCGTATTATGTTGTGTGTATCTTTTGTGTAAGAAGAAACGCAATAGTCACCCATTTCAGTCATCAGGGGGTGAACGGTTCATGAAAGTTTCATACAGTCAACTTCTCAAAGCTACTGATGGCTTCTCTATAGAGAATTTTATTGGCAAGGGTGGGTTTAGCTCTGTTTATAAAGGGATCCTCGATTCCAATGATGACAAATCTGTTTCAATCAAAGTTCTATATCTTCAAAATCAAGGAGCTCAGAAAAGTTTTGTAGCAGAATGTGAAGCTTGGCGGAATATTCGACACCGTAATCTGTTGAAGATAATAACTTCATGTTTGAGTAATGATTTCCAAGGCAATGATTTTAAAGCACTAGTTTACGAGTTTATGCCCAATGGAAGTGTACACGATTGGCTTCATTCAAGTGCATATACATCGAAACTCAACCTTCTTCAAAGAATAAATATTCTTAGAGATGTTGCCATAGCACTTGATTATATTCACAATCGCTGCCAAACAACGATTGTTCACGGTGACTTGAAGCCAAGTAACATTCTACTTGACGATGATATGGTGGCTCATGTTGGAGACATTGGTTTAGCTCGACTATTTGGTACAAACTTAAACCAAAACAGCTCAACCGGGGTTAAAGGAACAATTGGTTATGAACCTCCAGGTAATTCCACTTTTATTCCATGATGCTTATATTTATCCCAAATCTTGATTGGCTTCAGTTATGGAGTAACGAACATACCGGAGTTCTTCCACCTTCTCTTTCAAATTGTTCTGAATTAGGATTCTTGAAATGGATGAAAACAATTTTAGTGGGAAGTTGACAATCGACTTTTCAAAATTAAGAGATATTTACGCAATTAGATTATACGATAACAACTTCCATGGACGCGTAGAAGCTGGTGACATGAGGTTTGTTGATTCTTTGAAAAACTTCTCCAAATTAGTAACTTTGGATCTTTCAAATTGCGACTTTGTAGGAGTGCTTCCTATGTCAATAGGTAATCTCTCTCATCAACTCAGCTATCTAGATTTAGAAGTCAATAAATTATTTGGAAGCCTCCCTTCAAGTATAGGTAGTCTAGTTGGTTTGACCACTTTAGGTTTAGGAGCTAATCGATTCAAAGGAAACATCCCCACTAGCGTTGGTAAATTACAAAAGCTACAAGTTCTTGCTCTAAATAGGAATAAATTTTCTTGGCCTATCCCTGACACCATTGGAAACTTATCACTGTTGACTAAACTTTTTTTTATTGTACAACGAATTAGAAGGCCATATTCCATCAAGTCCTTGGAATTGTAAAAAACTTAACCTTTTAGACCTTGCGGGCAATAGACTTAATGGAAACATACCCAAGCAACTTCTTCAACTTCCATCACTAACTATTGGTTTAGATCTTTCATACAACAACTTGTCTGGTTCCATTCCGTAAGAGATTAAAGACCTCAATAAGTTGAGCGAGCTCTATTTATCTTATAATAATTTATCAGGAAACATTACTAGTAACCTTGGTGAGTGCATTAGCCTTACATATTTATACCTTAGTGGCAACAGATTTCAAGGCGTAATACCATCTTCATTAAGTTCCTTAAGAAGATTGGGGGTACTCGACATTTCTCAAAATAATTTATCTGGTAAAATTCCTCAATTCTTAGGCAAACTGAATTCATTAGAATATTTGAACCTATCCTTTAATGATTTTGAGGGTGAAGTACCGACTGTAGGAGTGTTTGCCAATGCAAGCGCATTTTTGGTTTTGGGGAACCATAAGTTTTGTGATGGTTTGGTTACACTTGAGGTACCCAAATGCAAGGAGACGGGTAGTAAGAAAAAAAGGTTTCCTTTCTTCATATTAGTCATCGTGATTGCAGTCACGTTGCTCGTCGTATTATGTTCTGTATCTTCTGTGCAAGAAGAAACGCAACAATCAACCATCTCAATCAGCAGGGAGTGAACGGTGTTGTCCCAGCGGGGTTATAAACTTTGAATGAATTAAGTAAACGAAACAAACAAACAATAACTGATCCAAAAGGCTTTTATTGAATCAAAGTAATGGTTTTTACACTATTGTACAATATATCTGGTTATCTAAAGAATGAAACAATCATGCCTATTTATACTAGAAATCTGGTTTACATGTCCCTTTGATGTATTTGTTTCCTCTTCTGAATCGTTGCCCTTGTACCGTTTCACATAAAAGAACCGTTTCTTCCAATATAACCGTTTACAGCAGTTAGTAGGGTTGTGATAAACTTATTTGGTCCTTGTGTCTTTCGAAGTGTACAAGTAGCCCCTTGTTCTTTTACTTAAACTATAATGAGCGCCTAGTCTTTGAGCCATGACTCAAGATTAGTCCAACAATCACCCCCTAATCTTGATCATGCTTTAGTAGCTCCTTCATACTTCATGATTCGTCTTTCGTAGAAAGTCCTTGTCTTTATACTTTGGCTTTTTGCTCATTCTTTGCTTGACCTCTTTGTCTTGAATGTCTTCACATCTCTTGTATTCTTTGATCATTTCAGGCCATCTCTCTTTGGTTGATTTCCACTGCTTTTCTGGTCGTTCTCTGACTACACTTATTCCATCATTGGCCTCTATGCCTTTTACATAACCTCTTCTTAGCCCTGCAGTAACTTCCATCCCTTCTGGAGAGATCATAGTCTTCATAGCTTCCTTGCTATCTTCTTCCACTGCCTTGGCTTTCACTAGCATCGCTTGCTTAGGTTCATGTCTTGGAATCTCCTTTGTAGTCTTACAATAACTATCCAGCACCTCATAAAGTTCTCTAGTCTTCATGTCAATCTTACTTGGAAATCTTAAACTATTGACAGCCTCTCGAATATTCTTTAGACATTCTACACTTGTTATCTCATTCTTCATCTTGTTTTCAAATGAACTTTCTCGTTCATGCATCTTCTTCTCGAACTTTAGCTCTCTCATTCTGAACTTTTCTTCGAGTTCTTGTTTCTTTTCTTCAAAGTCATGAAGTATTTCATACTTCCATAACTCCAGTTTACTTTTTAAGTCAGTCTCAATTTCTGACCTTAAGTATTCTAATCTTTCACTTGGGATTTCATTTTTCTTAATGATAATTCCCTTCCACCTTGTTTCTTCTTTTGAAGATGCCTGTTCTAGTTCATCCTTATCTGCCATAGTTGCCATCAACAATGTAGGTTCGTTGTCTTCTTCTACAATGTTCATTTCTTCTTCTTTATCCCTATCTGGACAATTTCTAGCAATATGTCCAAATTCATGGCAATTATAACATTCTACACCTCGTTTTCCTTTCTTGAAGCGGTTTTGATCTCTAGAGTTTTTCTTTCTCCAATCACGATCATCCCCATCCTTGCTTCTAACATTTGTTGCCTTTTCGTCACACCAATTGTCTTGAGACAACTTAGCTCTTCCTTGTTCACTGTTCTTAAAACCTTTCCCATGACTCGACTCGTTGCCATGTTTTGTGAACAATAACATATCCTGATCGTCACTAGGGCTTCCGTTAAAGAGGTTTACTCTTTCCTCAAAGGCTTTTAGCCTTCCAATTGTCTCATCTAGGGTTGTGTTTTCTAGATCGTAAAATTGTTCTATGGTCGCTACAATCTGATAAACCTTCTGGGTACTAAACTTAATAGTTTTCGTACTAAGGTTTGTTGATCAAAAGTTGATCCTAATCCACTAGCCCTTGTAACAATACTATTGAGCTTTGCCGAGAAAGCATCACTACTGTCATCTTCTTTCATCCTCAACATCTCAAATTCCATTTTGAGAATTTGTAGCCGTGCTTTTTGCACTCTATCTACACCTATGTGCCTAGTTTCTAGTGCTTCCCAAATTTCTTTTGCACTCTTACAGCTAGCCACTTGGAAAATCATATCCTCTGGTAATGCCTGGTAAAGATATGCAGTTGTAGCCATATCTTTCTTTATATACAGTTCTTCATTACCCTTAGGTTCTATTATTTCCCAAAGCCTGTTTGCCCTTAGTATGGTTTTTATAGGCAGAGCCCATACTGTGTAGTTTGTAGGTTTCAAAATAGGACATTGAAATTGGGTAAATGATGTAACCTCCTTGTGAATTACGATTTCCTTGTTTTTATCTCCTGAAATTGTGCCTAAAAACTATTCCTAATTCTAATACGGGATTAAAAGTAGGAATATGGGAAATCCTATAATTCAAACTAGGAATCAAAAGCAAAAATTTCTAATCTTACAAGACTAAAAATTATTAAATTCAGATTTTAGTTTAGAATATAAAACCCAATTCTCGATTCCTCCACGATACGATTTTCTATCCTTGTTGTTTTTCGGAGCCTGCAAGAACACCGCAATGTGTCCTTTTCCTTCCTGGTACAAACAACCAAACGCTCCCCTTGGTGTCTTTTCCTTTTATTCCGTTTCAACCCGAAAGTAAAGAAAAATCTTTCCTTTTTTTTTCTTTTCGAAGCAGTAACCACAATTGTTCCTCTTCCTCCTCTTTCCTTTTCGAACCACCAAAACACCAAACCAATGTTTTGTTTCTTTCTGCCCTTCTTTGAAACAACCCAAAACAAAACGCCGAACAACTTCAATTTGTTGTCCTTTTTCCGAACCAGTAGAACACAAAAAAATGTTCTTCTTCTTCCTTGTACAATCAATCAAACGCTCCCTTGGTGTCTCTTCCTTTTTGCCCTTTTTTCACCCGAAATAAAACTATCCTTTTGTTTTTTCTTGAAACAAGAAAAACACTAATTATGTTTTCCCTTTCTTTCTTTTTCAACCAAAGAAACAAACACCAACGCAGTTTTTCTTTTTTCCCGCACTTGTTCAAATGAACCCGTACACTCAAAACCAAACACTCTCCTTTTGGTGTCTTCCCTTTTTCGAACCAAAAAAAACAACCACTGCTCCTTTGTTTATTTTCTTCGTAGAAGTAAACAAACAAAAACGTTACTGTTGTTTTTTCTTTTTTCAAATCGCGAACGCCAACAAAAGGCTTCTTGTTTCTTCTGTCTTCGAACCAACAGAAAAAACAACACCTTTTCTTTTCGTTCGTTCTTTATCCTCTTCGCCAAGGAACAAAGTTCCTTCTTCGTTTCTGCCTGAAACCAACAAATAGGCGGGCTGCTTTTGGTTCCAACGTATGCAGAAAAACGACCCCAACTTTCTTCTTGATCTTCTTTCTCGATAACGAGCCAAGCTCTGATGCCAATTTGTTGTCCCAGCGGGGTTATAAACTTTGAATGAATTAAGTAAACGAAACAAACAAACAATAACTGATCCAAAAGGATTTTATTGAATCAAAGTAATGGTTTTTACACTATTGTACAATATATCTGGTTATCTAAAGAATGAAACAATCATGCCTATTTATACTAGAAATCTGAAGCGACATGTCCCTTTGATGTATTTGTTGCCTCTTCTGAATCGTTGCCCTTGTACCGTTTCACATAAAAGAACCATTTCTTCCAATATAACCGTTTACAGCAGTTAGTAGGTTTGTGATAAACTTATTTGGTCCTTGTGTCTTTCGAAGTGTACAAGTAGCCCCTCGTTCTTTTACTTAAACTATAATGAGTGCCTAGTCTTTGAGCCATGACTCAAGATTAGTCCAACAAACGGTTCATGAAAGTTTCATACCATCAACTTCTCAAGGCTACCGATGGGTTCTCTACAACAAATTTGATTGGAGAGGGTGGCTTCAGTTCTATTTATAAAGGGATCCTCGATCCCGATGATGACAAATTTGTTGCAATCAAAGTTCTGCATCTTCAAAATAAAGGATCTCACAAAAGTTTTATAGCAGAATGTGAAGCATGGCGGAATATTCGGCACCGTAATCTGTTGAAGATAATAACTTCATGTTCGTGTACCGATTTCCAAGGCAATGATTTTAAAGCGCTGGTTTACGAGTTTATGCCGAATGGAAATGTACACGATTGGCTTCATTCAAGTGCATATACATCGAAACTCAACCTTCTTAAAAGAATAAATATTCTTCACAATCGCTGCCAAACAACGATTGTTCACAGTGACTTGAAGTCAAGTAACATTCTACTTGATGAAGATATGGTGGCTCATGTTGGAGACTTTGGTTTAGCTCGCCTACTTGGTACAAACTTAAACCAAAACAGCTCAACCGAGGCTAAAGGAACAATCGGTTATGCACCTCCACGTAATTCCACTTGTATTCCATGATGCCTATATTTATTTACAGGTTAAAATTTGTAAATTAATTAATTGTTATTCATTTATAGAGTATGGTATCGGGAGTGAGATGACAAGTTATGGGGACGTCTATAGTTTTGGAATATTATTACTAAAGGTGATGACTGGGAAAAAGCGGACAGACGGCATGTTTATTGATGGTCTTAGCCTTCATAAATTTGCTTACATGGCATTACCAGATCAAGTAATAGATGTTATTGATGATGATGCAATTGTGTTGCAAAATACGGAAGCGAATGCAAAGAAAGTGGGAGAATGTTTGGCTGCAACTATCAAGATTGGAGTATCATGCTCTGTGGATTCCCCACCCCAACGGCTAAAAATTGAAATTGTTGTCACCGAAGTTGCAACATATTCTCGATGTGCTTCAAAATATATAAGGTACTCTGTTCTCCCATTTTGTAAAACCTGATTTTACATGAGTTTGTTAAAAATCGTCACTAAAATGGTTTTATTTTTCAACTCTTTCAGGTCTATCATCAAGCTTTTATGGTGAAGTTGTAGGAAACTGCAACAAGGAGCGGTGCATGTCGTAGTTAAACAAATGTTAAGTTGTTAAAGATGTTCGTAATTGTGGTTTAATTTTCTTGTTGCATAAGTGTATGAGACATAAGAGTACGTTTACATTCCTGATGACGTATCATATGTATCAAGCATGTTTGTAAGTGTGGTTTAATTTCGATCAGTCCATTTTGTGGTATTGAATTCGACTTAAGTTCTACATGGTGTTAGATTCCTTAATGAACAGCCTAATGTTATTCTTGTTCTTTGACTTTCAATTTCATAAATTTGACTTATTTTTATGAATATCTGAACGAGAAAGCTCAAGGCTTCCCCCTCTTCTGGTTTCGAGCAGTGTATGGTTCAATTTTATTGAAAGTTAACCTTATTTTTGGTTATACACTTGTACCATACATAAATCAGCTAGAATATTTTGATACTTTTCGTATTCCTTATACAGTTAGTACAACTCTATTTTCATCGGATAAGCGTTTGGATAAGCAATCCCAAACTAGAATCTGCGTATTGCTATTTAGTCTAAGCAAGCCCAAACAGTCCTTTAGTAGTTAATGTGTAGCTTTATGGTCATCATTGTTGTTTTTACCATATTTCTAGAAATAAAAGCGTTTAGCTTTTGGGTGTTGTCTCTCCTTTTTGAAACGATAATAAACGGAGACTTTAGCTTTTACGCAGTCTACACTGTATACTTACAGTAGCTATTCTGTTACCAAAAGCTTTGAAAAAGCTAACAGCTACTGCTAATAACTGTTAATAATTGGTACTTCAACTACCCTAGTTTTGCAAACAATAGCCTTAGAGTTTATTAGTAGTTACGAAAAAGTAGGCTTGAGACATGCTTCTTGGATAACACGTAACCTGTTTTGAAATTCAGCCCGAACACCTCTTTATAATCTATATGGATGTTATTGATCCTTTATGTGTATGGATTGATTTACAATAGGAAAACTTAAAGGGTTATTCTGGAAACTGAATATAGTGTAGGGGTACAAGTGTAAGTTGTGTAATTAAGCTGTTAAATTAGTTAGACAAAGTATCAAGTGTCTATAAAAAGTGCTTAAGCAGTAGAAAGGAAAGGATGTTACGCGGCATTTACTTTCAAGCTGAATTACATAACGCATTGCTTTTAAGTTAGTATGTAAGGAGAGTTATTATTTATGAAACCAAACAGTGATTAATATAGTTGCGACTTCTAATCTTATTTTGAAACCAAACAGAGTTATTATGGATGCGTTAGGATGACGCATGGTATGTAGCGTTTGGGTATTCTAAAAGTTTTTATCATCAAGTTTTACAAATGATTAATATTCCATATTACGTTTTAAATGAAATGATCCGAGCTGACCCGTTTCAAGCTGATTTAATTTTTTGCCTCCTTTTTACATAGCCCAAACCGACATGTAGGACCTGAATTCTAAGCTATGCAAGACCAGAACCAGCATGTTGCACTTGTTTTTTATATCTTTTTAACATAACCTGAACAGAACCATTTTATACGGATCGATGTAGACAGAAAAACAGCTCCAAGGGGCTTGTTGCAGCTCTGTAAAATAAAGAAAATAATATATATTTTTTTATGGGCTAATTCTAAGAATGCATCTTTCGCTCAAGGTGTCATCACTTTTTAGGAAAAAAGTTTGGGTATTTCCAAAATAAACCTTCGAGACTTGCGACTTTTTTCTTCCAATCTAAGATTGCCAAGTGTCCTGACACTTTTCATGCTCCAATCATTGAAATTACCTTTTTGTACCTATGATTTATAATCGACTTATATCCAGCGACTTTTTAAGATTCGAAATATTTTATTTTTTATATTTTCGAGGAAAAAGTCAAACTTTGAAAAGTATTATTTTATTTCTTTTGCTCCTTCCCAATGCCGAGCGACTTAAGCTATTACTTTGAGCGCCTTTTTAACTTTGTACTTTTGTACTTTTATATTTTTTTACATAATTTTTAAATACTTTTTAAATTAAAATGACTATTGTACCCTTAACTATGTTTACATGTTGAGCATCTTCTTTCCTTTAACAAAACCAAAATTAGCCTACTACTACTACCAATTCACTTTTTAAACTAAAAACTATGAAACTAAAACTCTAAAACTGTTATTGGCAATTGCTACAAATTCACACTACAAGAGAAATTCCATTTAATGACTGAAACTTTGACTGCAGAATAAAAAAGTAAATAAAAAGTCGAACAAAAACAATAACTCCTAACATTATTTCTCATTTCAATTAAAACCGTAAGTTTTATCTCTCTCTCTCCCTCTCTCAAGCCGCCATCAACTCCGGCTATCAACACCTTCACCTCCGCCACCATCACCGCGATTCGGTATCAACACCTTCTCCTCCGCTATCAACACCTTCATCTCTGGTTATCTCACCATCTCCGGTCAATTCACCGTCGCCGAAGGTATTATTTCTCTAATTTTAATATACATATAATAATTAGTGTTTCATTTACACCGATTGTTGTGTAAATGAGCTTCGATTATCACCAATTGTTGTGTGGACTTAGTATGCAATAGTGCGAGTCCCATATTGATTAGAATCAAAACAAGCTAGCAGTGGTAACGCCAAGTAACTAGCAAAGGGTTTCGAAACGTAGCATGGTTACCTAAATATACTAGCAGGGTTTAGTAACACTAGCAAAGGAAATAAAATAAAGTAGAAGTGGTTACTTAAATATACTAGCAGTGGTTTAGTAACACTAGCAGTGGAATAAAATAAAGTAGCAATGGTTACCTAAATATACTAGCAAAGGGTTTGGTCAGTGTATGTTCGGCCCATCTTTATGCCACTAACCTTGATCTTTTACGAAATATATGTAAAGTAAGTCTTCTTTAGTAGTTTAATCGTTTCGAGTTATTTAAAAGTTTTGGCTTTCGCTATACATTTGAAAATGATAGCTATTTTAGTGGTTGTAATCCACATGTTGCGCCCACACAAGTCATGTATCTAGAAAAATATTCTTTCACACCCAAAGTGCAAAAATGTCGACAAAAGTTTTTGTAGGATTGCTGATATGTTTTGTTATTTGATTGATATTAGTGTTTGCAATTAAATTAGGTTAGTATAATTTGATCTATGTACTTTTATATCTTTTCATCGTGCTTATAGGAGCTTGTGTTTGGTTTAGCTTATTAGTTGGGCTTATGAGAATCTGTAAGCTCGTGAGCGTGTCACCTTGAGCTTATAGCTAATAAGCCAAAAGCTTATCAACTTAAATAATTCGTAACTTCAATTTGATAAGAATTAATTTTATCATATATCAAATAAACAAAACCTCATAAGTTACTAATATGTCATGTGTACAGAATATGCGTACGGATCAATCACATCAACGAAAGGAGACGTTTATAGTTTTGGCATCTTAGTTCTTGAGATGGTGACTCGAAAAAGACCAACAGATGACATGTTCTCCGAAGGGCTTAGTATACACAAATGGGTCAAAACCAACTACCATCGACATATGGAACATGTTGTTGATTCAACACTAGTACAAACCACAAGAGACCAGTTACTTGATGTAAAGAAAATGTGGGAAGTCGCTATCGGGGAGTTGTTGGAGATGGGCATTTTGTGTACACAAGAGTTGCCATCAAGTAGACCGACAATGCTTGATGTCGCGGGTGATTTGGATAGGTTAAAACGGTACTTGACTGGTGACACTACTGCAACATTTGCTTCGTCTCTTGGGATACTTAACATTTCTCTACGAAACTTAACACTATAGATACATCTAGAATTTGTATACATGATATAACATTTTTATACCATATCTTCCATTTTTGAAAGCCGGTTGTTAAGGCTTTTTTGGTTAAAACTGATTCAAACAGGACATATAGCTATCTTTCGATGGCTCGGATGTACAGAAAAGTTCAGCGGCCATTTTGTATCATATCCTCTAATTACGCCGATAGGTATTTAGGCAAAACTGTAAAAGGACAATCGGTATCATTTTCAATTCTTCGTGCACATAAATAGATCCCAGAAAACAAAAATGGCCAAAACATGCAGGACTGCTGCTCATGTCAAATCACCAACTTTAGCTGAATGGTACTTAGGAGAATCTTATAGTTGAAAAAACCTTGAAGTTTTACTAGTTCATACCCACCTTTTCCGCTATCCCAACTACAAAATAATTTGTTGTGAAGCGCTGAGTCCGCTTTGTTTCTTTGGCATATACCAACATTTTATCACTGCTAAACTTTAGTGGGGGTCTAAAGGCTTCAAGCTATGCTATACATGAGAAAATAATCACCAAGACGGGTGACAGCAAGAAAGAAATTATCTGGAAAAAGAATACTGATCTATACTCATGTAGTCATGTTGTATCTAGGAAAGGGAACATGTCAAAATGTTATTAGCTACTTCAGAGCCACATGCTCTCGCGACCTTAGAGACAAAGCCGCAAATGTCGCCTTACTTAGTCGACCCAAAAATGAAATTTAACCAAAGAGAAGTAGAATACTGAAGTATGACAATATCTACAAAAACGTCCATCTACCTAACAAGACAATGCATAAAATGTGACTAGTTGTCCCTGCATGTATTCAAAGGAAGCCTAAAGTCTTGTAAATATTATAACAAATCAGCAATCTCAAGTCAACCTTATTGCCCTAAGTAATCAACATTTTTATAAACTATACAGCTACAATAATATTTTGTTTCTTCACCGCATCGAAAGACACATGGATGTACACTGGGTTGAAACCCAACTATGAAAGCTTCTTGTGTGATTCCGCATGGTCTTTGAAGAATGCCTCTTCATCCTACCCACATAAGAAGCCCAAATTATTGTTTATCTTTGCATATACCTAATGATTGTGACTATCTAAAACATAAAAGCAAGTTAATAGAATTTTACCTTTGCATAAAGTTCAACATAGTAACGAAATTTTGGGTCCTCAACTAAAGCTTTATCAGTAGGAAGTTTCAATAGTCCAGCATCATCTCCTTTCAAAAGCTCCCTGATTCATCATTTATGCAATCGTCATGTTTATAAAATAACCAATGGACTAAACGACCAAACTCTAGACAAACGAGCAGCTTTATTCGTACTAGCAGTGGTTACCGATAAGCCTAGCAGTGGAAACACGCATAACTAGCAGTGGTTACGAGATAGCTTGTAGCAGTGGTTACGAAAAATACTAGCAGTGGTACCCGATATGCTAGCAGTGGAACAAGAAGCTTAGCAGTGGTTATCGAGATAGCTTGTAGCAGTGGTTATCGAGATAGCTTGTAGCAGTGGTTACGAAAAATACTTACTGCTTCGTAGTGTATGCCAGTATCTTCTGACTGAAGCATTAAAACGAGAGTGGGCAGCGCGTTATGGTCCACTATCTGCATATAATGCAAAAATATGTTATATAAAATATCATTATTGATCTCAAAAACAGGTTCACTTAACCCACATAAGCATCACCTGGGTTTTGTTTTCATCATTTTTGAAAGCTAGTGTACACAAGGCCCTTGCTACAACCCTTTGCACTTCTGCATCATTGGATTCTAATAATGCAACAAGAGGAGGAATACCACCTTCAACCCTAAAAACAAAATGTGGTGAGAGGAAAGTAAAATAATACCTGAATTACAAATGTGAAGCAAAAAAGAAAACTAACTTGACACGAGTCTTGATACTGCCATTTTTACAAGCAAGGTTGGTGATTGCACCAGCAACTTCTCTTAGTTATTTACTTAAAAGGTTGATTTTTTAACCTTTCCTCGAAGGTCAAGAGCCTCCGGTGTTCCAATTTTCTCGAGCATTTCGTCGACAAGTGAGTCTACTCGACTAACAAAGAAAGAAGCAACACTTGTAACCTTAGATAGATCATCAAGACCTGAAGCCTCTAGCCCATCCAAATAAGCATCAATAACTACCTCAGATCTCGATAGGGAAAATATGAGCTGCGGAAAGTCATTAAAAAGACAAACTAGTAAGATATTTAGGTTGGTAAGGCATGCAAAGAAAAACAAGTTATCGAGTTCAAATATATGACAAACATTCAAGAAAAGAAAAGGTTCAGGACATTAAAATGTACAAACATCGAATTAATGCAAATAATGGCAGCGGGACTGGCTTGTCATCACTAGGAGGTGTTTGAATGTGTGTTTTGAAAGTGACTATGTCATTTTTAAATAAGTAAAATGGGGCTTTTAGTTTCTGGCAAGATTCTTGCTTTGTATTATTTATAAATGGAAGAGACAAGGGTATAATAGACAATTTAGTTAAAATTATAATTTTAAAAAGTGTAAAAAGGTATTAAAAGGTACAAAAGTATAAAGTAAAAAAAACGCTAATATAATTTCGCTTAAGTCGCTTAGCATTTGAGAAGGCGCTATAGGAATAAAAAAATATTTTAGTAAGTTTGACTTTTTTTACTAAAGGACAAAAAAAATTTCGCAAGATTCTTAAAAAGTCGCTGAGATTCGGTCACTGTACTATCATAGCTGTAAAAGTCAGAAACAATAATTGGGTACACAAATTACGAAGAACACTTGTCAAGCTTATATGAAAAGTAGAAAAGTCGCAAGTCTCAAAGTCTATTTTGGAAATACCCAAACTTTTTTCCTAAAAAGTGATGACACCTTGAGCAAAAGATGCATTCTTAGAATTAGCCCTTTTTTTATTATTTTCTTGGGTACTCTCCATTAATAAGTAGTCAGTATGCTAATTATGAGTACAAGAGTTCAATGTATCTGATATTATTAAAATTTATTTGACATGGGAGGTTCTATGTACTGGGCACCATTTTTTTTTTCTCCAAGCTAATTTTAAGTAAAATGGGTCAAAATTGCCATCTGTACTAGTGTTGGTTAGTTGCTGTACTGACTGCCTTTGGAACCTGTTAACACTAACAGATGACTGTGTTTACGAAACAAGCATAACCCATAATGGTTTAAAGGATGATTTGTCTGATATGGCTAAGATTTCAAGAAAGGTTCCAAGCTTGTTCATGAAGTTCATGAAAAACAAAGTATGATTAAATCACGTTAGTGTTTTTGGGAACTTGCTTGTTCAAAGCTTGGTAATATCCTTGGTGTTTAGAAGTCTGCCGAGCAGATTGGTGCTGATACGACAGTAGTTGGTGAAGATGGTGAAGTTGATTTCAAAGGAGATGCAAAATTTGGCCAACACATGAAAACGGGTGAAGCAGTGTTTATGTTGCAAATCCAAAATCACTATCAGAACAACGTCAATAGGTAATATGACTGTTTTGTGAAATAATACGAGAGAATTAAGTGGTTGTGGTAGTAGGCGAGACTGGTTCTGGAAAGACAACACAACTGACTCAGGTAATATTCCGACCACGAATACTATATGTTGGCTAACTGTTGAATCTTATTTTGATCCGTATCATTTGTAATACTTTATTGTTGCAGTACTTGCACGAAGATGGTTATACAAAAAATGGGATGGTTGGTTGTACTCAACCAAGACGGAGTGAGTGTTGCCAAAACAGTCACTGAAGAGATGGAAACGGAGCTTAGAGATTATGCATTTATCATTTATGCTATTCGTTTTGAAGACATCAGTGGACATAATACTAAGCCAGACTTAAAAACACTAACTTTATATCTGCAGAATACTATTAACTGTTTAAGGTATTAAAGTGTTCCTTTACGTTATTCTGTTTGCAGTATATGACAGATGTGTCCTTCTGCGTGAAACGTTGAAAGATGCAAATCTTGACAAAAGAAAATTTATAAAACTTAGTTCACTAAATAAGATGATGTCAACAGCAAACGGCAATAACAACTAAATGTAAATATGTATCATATTATTGTTTCAAGACTATAGCTTTCTACCTTTACTTGTTTATTAATTTCTCCAACTAAGAATTGTTGTACATTAAGAATTTGACTATTTTACCTTTAGGGCATGTTTGGAAGAGAAAATTTCAAAGAAGTTAAATGAAGCAGATAATAGAAATCAGTAGAGATTTTTGTTCAATTCTAATGTTTGGTAACAACAGAGACTTGACTTGAGGAAAATATATATATATATGTGTGTGTATATATATATATATATATATATATATATATATATATATATATTAAGTAACAATTCTAAGAAAAATTATTTTTTAATTTTTTAAAAAATATATTTATTGTTTTAAAAAAAATTCTAATGTTTGTTATTTTTTTTAAATTATATTTTTATTTGTTGAAAATAAAATTTTTAATGCTGGTTGATTTAAAAAATTTTTTTTTTTTTATTTTTTTAAAATAACAATTTTAATTTTTGTTAATTTTTTTATTTTTTTTAATACAAAAAAATGCAACTTAAATAACTTTTTAAATAAAAAAAATGAATTTCATGATTTTTTTTATTATATTAAATATTCACGTATATATTTTTGCAACTAAAATATAAATCATGATTTTTTTTTTACAAATTGTCTTATTTATCTAATTTACCAACTAAAAGGAGTGGAAATGAAACTTAAAAAATTACACTATCAATTTTTTACCAATTCTCCACATTTCTTCACCTTTTTTTTCTTTCTCTAATCTACCAACCAAAGAAATTTGACGAACTTCCATTTCTCCATTCTCTTTTTCCTCTACCAAACATCCCTTTAATTTGTTAAAAAGCTGCCTTTGTTATTCTGAATCTCAATGACCAATGAAAGTGTTTTACGATAGAACTCTTTAAATAATCGTAACTAGCAAAAATCATTCTATGAATACTTAATTTTTTTTATATGAATATAGGCGTATCCTTAGAACAAATTGCAATTTCACGTTTAACCTTTACGGCTCTATACCAAAAATTCAGGACCATTACGACTAGCGGGTGGAAATGAGCCGAGCAACTCGTAAAAAGATGGGGATCATACTGGTAAAAAGCTCGAACGAGCCGAGCCTAAACGAGATTGAGTCCGAGCTCGAGCCAAAGTTGCAGCTCATTCATTAATCGAGCTCGAGCCCGAGCTTTACATACAAAGCTCGATTGGGCTCGCGAGCGTAAACAACACTAGGATATTTTAAGTTTCAAACATATATAAAACGTTATGCATTTTTATTATAGGGGAGCTTATTAACGGGCTCAATATATAACAACCTTATTAATGCGCTCAAAATAGATATAGTATGAGTCGAGCTAGAGCCAAGCTTTATTTTTCATTGCTAAATCATATATGTGAGTTGAGGCCAAGCCTAAATAATATACAACGAGCCAAGCTCGAGCTTAAAAAATAAGGCTCGAATCGAGCCTAGCTTGAGCTCGAACTTTATAAAACTTAAATTAGCCTAGTTCGAGCTCTCCACCCCTAATTACGACCAAGTCTGTATACTTGTATCTTGTAAGACTAAGTGTAATGGTGAGCATACATGACCGCGGTCACCACTGTGTATAAGTGCCAACTTTTTTCATGACCAACTTAATGTAATAAGACGACCGCGGTTACCACAAAAAATATACCCCACTTAAACACAAATATACACCACAAAAATCATTTAAGAAAAACACCCACACACAACCATATCACACGACTCGATCGAGTATACGGCCAAGTTCTTGAAAAATACCATGCAAGACACGTCCTACCATGGTCTCCATAATAATACCAACGCGTCCAAACTAGTGCTATTACGGATGGTCTAATGCATCTAGCCATAACTGTCCTAGTTGGACTTGTCAAGGATAGTGTTATTACAAACCCTATATTAAAAAATTTAGTAAACAATAAAAGGCAAATTTACTACTTATAATAACTTTGTGAAATGAATTAAAAACAAAAAAAATACTCATAAATGTCAAATTTTTATCTATTTATTAAATTTATTGTCACAAAAATTTAACTCACGAAAAGTTTTAAACTAAAAAACCCAACTTAACTACTTTTTTAATGAACTTAAAACATTTTCCATAATAATCTCATTTAGATGGTGTTTGTTTGTGAGTTAATTAATTTAATATGAAAAAAACTGAATTTATTAAGTTATATTAAAACTATTTGTTTGTAACTTAATAAAGAAGGATGAGTGAAAATATTACGCAATAAAACTGAAGGTGTCTGCATTAAATCATCTCTTAATTAGAAATGAATTAATAAAAAATTTAACTAACAAGCCCTTAATCCACTCATAATATTTAAAACCAAATCTGTACATACTTAAATATCAATATCAAAAGCGGTCAACTTTTTTGAACATTAATTCCAATCCAAACTTTCATACAAATCGACACATCATCCAAACAACAAAGGAGATAAACACACTAACAAAGTGATTTTGATAGTATGGATCAAAACAAAGGCCTAGGAAAATTAGAATCGTGATATAAAGGTGAAAAAGAAAAGCCAATATTGAAAAGTAGACGGATATATTAATCGGTGACCATTTAATCCATAGGTCCAAGACAATAGGGCGTGTTAATTAAGTCATAGGTAAACAGGAAAATGACAAAAATGTTATAATCTGACACCCATTTCACAACTATCATATTTTGTGAACTTTTCAAAATACTCAATTCTCCATTTCTCACACCCCATGTGAGGTTTTCAAACGTGCTAAGTAAAAAGGAGGGTGTGTTTGTTGTATTTAGATGTTTTTGTGTTTGTATTTGACTATCACATCTAAGTGTTAAAAGGTGATTTTAAAATCTGAATCTAAAAGAAAAAATGCTGATATATATATATATATATATTTTTTTTTTTTTTTTTATTTTATATATATATATATTTGTCTAAATGTTTTAGTTGCCTTTTTTTCAAGTATATATTAAAGGGATAATCATAAAAAAATACATCGAACTTGCCTATTTTTATTATTGTATGTAGCCTTTTTTTTTTGGTCATTTTAGTATAAATCTTTCGAATTTCGACCATTGTGTATACCCGTTACCTGCTAGACTTGCATAGTTAGTCATTTATACTAACGGCCGTAAGTAAATAACTTAAAATTTGGTTTTCTTACGTTTTCATCCATTTTTATACGTTTTCGTCCGTTTTTATACGTTTTCGTCCGTTTTTATCAGTTTTCATCCATTTTTATACGTTTTCATATGTTTTTATATGCTTTCATCCGTTTTCTTACATTTTTATACTTTTGCATAAATTTTCGTCCGTTTTCTTTAGTTTTTATCTGTTTTTATATGTTTTCGTCCGTTTCTTTATGTTTTCGTCCATTTTATATGTTTTCGTCCGTTTTAATACGTCTTTGTCCGTTTTTATACGTTTTCGTCGATTTTCATCTGTTTTCATCCATTTTTATACGTTTTCGTCCATTCTTGTACGTTTTCATCCGCTTTTTATATTTTGTCTATTATACGGTTTCCCTGTTTTCTTACGTTTTCGTCCGTTTTTATATATTTTCGTTCGTTTTATATGTATTCTTACGTTTTAATCCATCTGTTTCTATACCTTTTCGTCCGGTTTTATAGTATTCGTCCTATTTTATACGTTTTCGTCCTATTTTATACGTTTTCGTCCATTTTTAAAGTGTTAAGAGGCAATAAGAGTTTACCACCACATCTTATTAACAGGGATAACCTCTTACTGCATCTGATTAGAAGGAAAAAAAACAAACAATCTTTACCTCTTACCTTTATTGATTGGTATGTGGTAAGAGTTTTTTTTAGAAAAACAACACACCCGTCACTAAAATTACACATAACCGGAAAAAAAAAAAAAATTAAACAACAGCGTTGCTACGCATAAAAAACTTCACAAAAAATAATAGAAAAACTGTCCCGAAACCTTAATCACTCACACCAAAATATTAAAAACTCACAAAATACTAAAATAAGGTCAAAAACATAGAATGAGTGGATTATTAAAAACTTAAATATTTTGGTCATTTTTGTAAAAGAAAGGTCTGATAAATGGTCATATATGACTTATGAATATCGAATGACCAGATAATTATTTTAGGCTATTAAAGTCTTGATAGGATATTAGATTAGACGGAAAGATCAACACTTGCGAATATTTTTACGACTTTTTAAGTTTAATTAGTCAAGGTCGACAAGTCACTGGAATGTTATTTTCCAAATTGATAATTACGTGAATTTGGGTTTAGCGTCATAATGTTTTTATTCTACTTATAATACTTTATTTTAATTTATTCCAGTAACGTGGCTTAACTTGAGAAAAGTTGAATGTTGGTTTATTATTTTTTAAACATCTAATTAAATAATCTTGATCATTCATTTTTTTTATTAGAACAAAAAAATTAACTTTCACTAAAAAAAAAAAAAAAAAAATCACGTAAACCGTTAATCGTTACGCGAAAAGAATCATACTATCACTACGCGAATTATATTATCTATCTATAGAGGGGCACTTCTATATATCTTTTCGAGAAACTTTTTTTTCGACACTTTTTTGTAAGTGTTAAAATTTACGTCTTGAGAAATCACATGTGATTTGCTATATTAAAATCATACAGATTTTCTAAAATCACATGTGATTTTTAAAATCACACGTGATTCCTAACATACAAATCACATGTGATTTTTCAAGACGCAAATTTTAACACCAAAACAAAACTCGGAAAAAATACCAAGTATCTTCTCCTAGTTATAGAATACCAAGTGCATTTAGGGTGGTTTATAACTAACATATATGAACATGTCATGACTCTCATTGGCCTAAACAAACATATTAGGCTACTCAATACTGAGATTAACAACCATAGCAAACTTATACATCACAGAGAATTTCATATCAAATAGAGAATATAAAGTACCAATAATTACAAGGATGAAAACAACGTTTATGTGATTACAACCCAACTAAGTCCTCCTGTTCTTGTACCCTTAAGGCGTTCTCACCCCCTTTCTAGAACTAAAAACGAGTACCTAAGTCATCCAAACTAGCAGTTGAGTAGACGGTGATTATGGTGTTTAACAAACCCTCCTTAGTATTGGTAATTTATCTTCTTGGTTCTTCTTTTTCTGTCAGTTCCTGGTGTTCTTCTAATTCCGAGGTCCAAATGAACGTGCAGGGAAAGTAACTTTGGACAAATGATCGGTCTCATTGATTGAAATGCCTCATCAGTGTGGTCTTATGAAACTGCCATACGAAGTATGTCGCACTTCTTAGATTAACCGTCGGGCTTTTGTCAATACCGACACACTTTCATATAAAACCAATGTACTTATGAGTTGACTCGTTAGCATATAGTTTGACCAATGACTCCCGTAACCGGCGTGCTTTATAGGAAAACTGGCATACATTAAGTGAACTAAAAACAAAAAAAACTCTCCCACCCCTTTGGCGAATATGGAGAATTACGAAACCCTAATCCCTCCTTCATATTAATCGATCTTCAAACTTCCCTCGTACAAGTCTGATTTAATCTTTTGATTATATCTCGTGTATGATCTAGGTTTAAACCATATCTTGTCTTAAGTCTGCTTTGTGATCGATTTTTTGTTTTAGGGTATAATTCTTAATCGCTTCTTAAGGGTTTAATCATCCGGTTTGATTTTATCATTAAACTGATTCCGGTCATCATTATTATATCATGTAATTGTGATTGTGCTTAATGGCTTATAAACCCTAGTTGTTAACTAGGGTTTTAATTGTTTTGTTTGAAGACCGACATTCTTCTTCTTGTTTTTGGGTTTCGATTGTTGTGATGTCGAATTCGGAGAGGAGATTCTTGGTATGCCACGGCTTGTGGTTAATGTTGTGAATTGAAGGGTCAAGAGGTCAGAACGCCGGTGTTCAGCAGCCACGTAAAGCTAATGAGTTGAATCATGATAATGCGACTAGGTTTCATGCTACCGATTTCTGTCTGGTAGTTCTCGATTCTCGTTCGATGGACAAGTGAAGCCGGTTTCACTTGTTTCAAGCCCCAGTCATGACACGCCTGAGGGTTATGATACTTTACTGAAAATTCGTGCTATTGAAAAACAAATCTTAGAGGGAAAACTTGTTCTTGTGGGTGACGATGGGCAACCATTAAAACCAGGTGTGATAGAGGATGCTAATACTGCTACTGGGACTAATTTTGAGCATCTTAAGGTGCCGCAGTCACAGAAGGAGCTTGATGAGATGCTTAATGCTATTGGTTATTATTCACATCCTCAGGATTCGAGTGCTCCCATGGCTTCTAATGTTAATGAGCATGATAATGTTAAGGCTGTTAAGAATGCAAATGAGGCTGTGGGTACTGATAAGGGTGGTGATTTGAACCAACCTTCTACATCGTATGCCGGTGTTACTTCTACTGAACCTAAGAATCACACGCCTAACTTTCGAAGGTTGGAGGGTAATATAACAGCTAATGGTGTGGATCTTTCTGTCCCGATGAAAGTGGTTGAAGAGGTGAACTCTAGGTTTGAGAATACTTTGTATGGGTATTTCCTTGGTAATCGACTTGCTTTCCCTGTTGTTGATTACTTTGTACGCAATGCGTGGGCAAAGTTTGGTATTCAAAAGGTGATGATGAATGCTAAGGGGTTTTTCTTCTTTAAATTCAATTCGAAGAAAGGTGTTGATGATGTTCTTGAGAACGCTCCTTGGTTGATTAGAAATGTACCTATTATTCTTAAACCATGGACATTAAACACCAACCTACTTAAAGAGGATTTGACCAACATCCCGATGTGGGTTAAATTCCATGATGTTCCTCTTGCTATGTTTTCTGATGATGGTCTTAGTCTCCTTGCCACAGTGATAGGCACTCCCAAAAGGTTAGACGCTTTCACTAGCCAAATGTGCAAGGAATCATGGGGCCGTAGTAGTTTTGCTAGATGCATGATTGATGTGAAGTCGGATGAGGTGCTTAGGGACAGCCTTACTGTTGAGATACCGTTACTTGATGGGTCGGGTTCGACTATTGAGAAGATACGGGTTGAATATGAGTGGAAACCACCTCATTGTGACAAATGTATGATTTTTGGTCATACCCCTATTGAATGTCCTAAAGCTGTTAAACCTACTGCTCAGCCTTCTAAGCGGGTTAATGATGGTTTCAAGATGGTTAATAACAAGAAGAAGGGTAAGCAAGGTGGGACTACTATTCCGGGTCAAGGAGGGTTTACTAAACCTATTGTGGGTAAGCAGTTTCAATATCAACCCAAAAAGACTCCTACTGAACCTAAGAATGTGGAAGTCACTAAGAAGAATGCTTCTGTGGTGGCTAGTTCGAGTGGTACTACGATCTCTACATCTAACAAGTTTGCTGCTCTTTCTACGGATACGGCTGATAGTCCTTCTAATGACTCCTGCAAGGATGTGGTTTCTGGTCGTACAATGGAAGTTAATGATGATAAGTCTCCTATGACAGGTAATGTATCACAAGAACCCCTTGTGAGTGATTTGAATGAGATGGACACGGATGTGGCTTTTAAAACTAGTGACTCTTGTATTCCGCCCGTCTCTTCTACTAAGAGAGTTAACCCTTTTTCTAAAGTAGGAGAGATTGAGGTGTCTGATTCTGAAGATGAGGTTGTTGCTAACCCTTTTGATGAGTCTGCTAATATATTTGGTGGTGGCCAAGAGTTTGAAGATGAGTATGATGACTATGATTTCGATGACTATGCGAAACAGGTTCGTGATCTTCCAGGGAATTTGGATGCCTTTAATGCCATTTACGGCACAAAGTTTCAAGGTCCTAGGAAGTAATTTTATGCGTTGTGTCATATGTTATCTTTTGAGTAGTGGGTTGGTTTCTTGTTTAGAAACTAGGAAGTATCTTGTTATGTAAGCTTTATGCCTATGTAACGGGCTGAGATATGGGACTTCACTCATATCCATTGTACTTAAACGTTTATTTGGTTAATTTATTTACCAGGGTGCAGGATTACTCCCCTTTACCCAAAAAAAAAAACTGGCATACATTTGGCAATATCTCGGGTAATATTTTCTAAGTCTTTTCTTCTGATAGTTATTCGTCCATTGTCCGTTTAAACTTTGATCATTCCACTTTATTGAATCATCGATCCTGCACATTCATTCTTTCACTAAATACCAAAAGTCCTATAAATAGGCATAAATAGATATATACACTATGCAATATCACGGGTATAAATATGTATATTTGGAGAGTCATCATGCATCAAGACATAATTGTCCTAGTTGGACTTTACAAGGATGGTGTTATTAACTTATTATTATGAAGCCCTTCTTTAATTAATTCTCCCAAAAACTTCTAAGTATAGTAATATTGCTATAAGCGTTTAACCCTATAAGAAGAAATTCATTAAAGAATTAAATGGCAAAATTACTAATTTACCTATAATAGTTATATGAAATAAAATAAAAGTAAGAATAATACTCATAAATGTCAACTTTTTATCTATTTATTAAATTTATTGTCACAAAAATTTAACTCATGAAAAGTTTTAAACTAAAAAAACCAACTTAACTACTTTTTTAATGAACTTAAAACATTTTCCATAATAATCTCACTTAATCCACTCTTAATATTTTAAACCAAATCTGTACATACTTAAATATCAAAATCATTCACCAAAATTTTACGAGTAATATACCAAGCGATCAACTTTGTTAAACATTAATTCCAATCCAAAGTTTCATACAGATCGACATATTATCCAAATAACACGGAGATAAACATAATAACAAAGTGATCTTAATGGTATGGATCAAAAGAAAGGCCTGGGAAATGATCAAATGATGATGACAGATACATAATTAGAATCGTGATATAAAGGTGAAAAAGAAAGCCGATATTGAAAAGTAGACGGATATATTAATCGGTGACCATTTAATCAATAGGGTCCAAGTCAATAGGGCGTGTTAATTAAGTCCTGGGTAAACGGGAAAATGACAAAAATGTTATAATCTGACGTCCATTTCACAACAATGACATTTTGCGGACTTTTCAAAATACTAAATTCTCATTATCTCACACACCCCATGTGAGGTTTTCAAAATTTTACGTGACTTTATTAGCTAAAGATTAAGCAACACTGTTGAACTCCTAGCGACACTCTTTTTGTGGCTTTTAGTGGCTCTTATCCAAACGTGCTAAGTAAGATAAGTGTCACTAAAAGGGTTAATAGCATGTAATAGCAACGTACTTTCTCATTTGTTCTATTATCATATAGGAAACCAAAAAAAAAGACCACAATACCCACCCGACTTTCAAATTTTGTTTCATTATCATACGTTTTGTTTGCACCGTTAGTCCTTTTGACTAACGACCCATAGTAATTAACTCAAAAATGTGTTTTTCTTACGTTTTCATACGTTGATATCCGTTTTCATACGTTTTCGCCAGTTTTCTTTATGTTTTTTTTTGCACCGTTAGTCCTTTTGACTAACGACTGTTTGTAAATATATTTAAAAACAAACAAAAACGCTTGAAAACATATAAAAACGTAAGAAAAACATATTTTTGAGTTAATTACAAACGGTCGTTAGTCAAAAGGACTAACGGTGCAAACGAACAAAAACGTAAGAAAACGGGCAAAAACATATAAAAATGTAAGAAAATGGATAAAAATGTATGAAAACGTAAGAAAACATATTTTGTAGTTAATTACAAACGGTCGTTAGTCAGAACGTATGAAAACGGGCAAAAACGTATAAAAACGGATAAAAACGTATGAAAACGTAAGAAAACATATTTTGTAGTTAATTACAAACGGTCGTTAGTCAAAACGTATGATAATGAAACAAATGGGAAAGTAAGTTGCTGAAACATGCCAAAAGGACTAACGGAGCAAAGAGTTGGATGGTGATTCTGGTAATTTTTTGGGTTCGTTTCTGATAATGAAACAAATGGAAAAGTATGTTGCTATTACATGCTATTAACCCGCCACTAAAAATGTACGGAACTGAAAAAAGAAAAATTAAACAAACGGCGTTGCTACGTGTAAAAAACTTCACACAAAATAATAGAGACTCTCCCGAAACCTTAATCACTTGCACCAAAATATTAAGAACTCACAAACTACTAAATAATGTCGAAAACGAAGAATGAATGGTTTATTAAGAATTTAAATATTTTGGTCATTTTCGTAAAAGAAAGGACTGATAAATAGTCATAAATTACATATGAATATCAAATGACTAAATAATTATTTTAGGTTATCAAAGTCTTGATGGGATATTAGATTATCAAAACAAAACAATAGAAGGAAAAATCAACGCTTCGAATATTTTCACGACTTTTTATGTTTGTTTAGGCAAAATCGGCAAGTCACTGGAATGTTATTTTCCAAACTGATAACTACGTGAAGTTGGGTATATCCTCATAATGTTTCTATTCTACTTATAATACTTTATTTTTGTTTATTTGAGTAAGGTAGCGTGACAATAAGAAAATTGTACTTTATAAAAAACTAACCATAACAATTCTTAATATTATAATGTCTGTTACCTTTTTTTTATTAATCACCTAAAAAGAAAATAGTAATTTGACACCCAAGAAAAATATAATAAAAAAAAAGAAAAAAAAAAGAAAATCTATCTATTGGAAAATTGATTTTAGCACATCATTTTGTGAAAACAAATTTGTAAAATTTTAATTGACATAGCATTACTTGGGTAAATAAGGAACTATGCCTCATTTTGTATTAATTTAATTGTCACTTTTATAGTAAAATATAAAATTTTAATTCTCACTTTTATAGTAAACTCTTTCTCTTTCTATTTTAGCTATTAAATGGACAAGGTTTTTTAGTTCAGGTTGTTCAGAAAGGATGGGTCTAATTGATTCAGATGTTTGCGATCTCGGCAGTTTAATCCTGGATCATTTTCGACCTTTCAGTGGCCACCCCCAAATGTACATTTTAACGAGATTGGAACACTTGACTTGTTAGAAGAAAAAAAAAAACCTTACCACTAGACCATTTGTTGGTGGTTACTTCACTTTCTCTTCTCTTAATTTAATAGCATAATATTTTTTTAATCATAAACTATTCAAATTTATGACTTTTCTTTTCTTTTCATTTTTCTATTTGTATATAAATATTTTTTTTTATATATTTGATTTAGTTTTATATTTAAGTCCTTTTTTTCCAGTAAAATGAATATAACATCAAGTTTAGATAATATTTAGATTGCAATATGCGTGTGTTTATGTAGGCAAAATAAGTCGTTTGCGGTCTTAGCTTGGCATGTGTCATATATGCTTGGCAGCATGGGCGTGGTTTAATTTTTTTATAACACCGTACCATACCAACGACATAGAATGTTAACGACTTGTTTTTTTTTAACCTTTAACGTTTTATAACACCGTACCATACCATACCAATGATATATATAATAAAATTAAGCAGAAAATGTCATTTATACTTTCTTACAAAATATGAGAAATTTTCATATTCTTCATTTATATATATTAATTCTTCTACATAAAATGTTTAGAATTTTGAGTGTCATTTGATGATGTTGTACGATTTATTTCACTTACAATTACGTAAACAAACATTAGAAGTACGCAATGAAATGCAGCTACAAACGAACCTCGTTAGTAGACAAGTTAGTTGTCTACGATATATGCAATATAGTTATTATCAGTCAAATTTTCTTGGTCAAGATGAGAAGGAATGTGTGGATGATAGACCATAGGTTGCATATAGTCTTCCCTATCCCATGTCTTCTTTAAAGTCTTGGTCAAGATGATAAGGAAGTTGTGGAGGCCATTCATTTCACCAGTTGCATGTGTACCACAAACCGTTAACATGCAAAACTAAGGATAAGCCAATACTTATACTTATCCCTATGATTTTAAGTACATTTCCAAAAATGATGTCACCACAAGCATTAAGTTACTTATCATCTTCCTATCATATTTCAATTCACTTACTTGAGTTAATCAAAAACTTAGTTTTGTATGGGTACTGTAATTAGTGCTCTTTGAGTATAACTTTTCATGTTCTTTTGCAGATTTGCATATTGTTGGGTTAAATAGGATCTTGTATTAATATTGTTCTTATGATCTATATGATTATCGCAAATTTGATACAATATCATTTAGTATAACAAATTGTTTGTGTCGCGGTTGGTGTTTACAATATAGCACTACATCTCTGCATTCTTTATATATAAGATTACAAGAGTCATTTGTTGGTGATGTTTGTATCATCACTTATATTTCGTGTAAGGGAGAATTGCATATATCTCTCCAAAGGCACATAATTGCATATATATCCAACTAAAACTTATAATTGCATATATGTTCTTCTAAAGCCTTAAAATTGTCAAACATATTCAAATGATTATTTTACATATATTTAATAGCTAAAACATGTTTGGTAATCCTAATTGATATATAAAATAACAATTATACCTTTATTTTCTTTATAATGATATATGTATCCTTTAACCATTTTCAACAGCACCATCCATCTATACTTGGACTCGTGTATATATTCATAGATCAAATAATACTAAGAGTGTTAGTCAACGCAAACCATAGGGACAATCTTTGTAATTTACTCTATTTTTTTAATAAATATTTTCTCCTTGACCTTCTAAAATATATATAATAAAACTAAGCAAATTAAGCAATTTTCATTTATACTTTCTTACAAAATATGAAAATTTTCCATATTCTTCATTTCAATATATTAAATCTTTCTTCATAAAGTTTAGTTTTTTTAGTGTTATTTGATGGTGTTTTACGATCTATTTCACTTACAATTACGTAAACGAACATTAGAAGTACGCAACGAAGTGCGGCTACGAACGACACTCGTTAATTACTTGTCTACGTGTAGTCTTTCATATCCCAAGTCTTCCAAAAAGTCTTCTCTGAGACTCTGAATATACATAGAAAATAGATCAAGCCGATAAGAAATTTGTGGATGGCATTCTATTCACAATTTACGTGTCACGAACGTTAAACATTAATATTTGAAAATATCACAATCTCCTAAAAGTCTTGGTAAGATGATAAGGAATTTGTGGGAGCCATTCATTTCATCAATTGCATGTCACGAACGTTAACATGCAAAACTATGGACAAAAAGCCAATGCATGTTTTTATAATTTTTAGTTAAGAGCAACAAATAGTTACTATAAAAAACACGTATATACATATCCTAGCAAAACAGTTTAAACTTTTAAATTGTTGTTGCTCAAGGTTTAACCTGGAAGTTAATCTTATTAGCTTTTCTAAGATCAGATAATGTTGAAATATTTATGTCATTGTTATTTTGAATCTAATCAAGCTGTCAAATAAGTTCTCCAATGGGTTATCTTTTAAGTGTCACCAAGATTCATAGAACCAAAAGGAGTTATGCTAAAATGAGTTATCTTTTAAGTATTTCATTGAGACATTTTATAAAACAGTTTATGTGCATATTACAACTGACTTGTTTACCAGCAAAGAAATAACCAAACCCCCGATCCAAAGCCCAGCAGCCACCAAACTCGGCAATCTAAGCTTCTTACCACCAAACATTTTGAAACCAGCATACAGAAGAGGTTGTGCCGTCGTCTTCACACCATAAGTATTTGTTTTTAATAATTGTTCTCCTTAACCTTTTAAATTATATATAATTAAATTTAGCAGCAACTTTCATTTGTACTTTGTTACAAAATATGATTTTATTTCATATTCTTCATTTAAATATATTAATTCTTCTTCATAAAATGTTTAGAATTTTGAGTGTCATTTGATGATGTTGTACGATCTATTTTACTTAGAATTATGTAAACGAACATTAGAAGTACGCAACGAAGTGCCGCTACAAACGAACCTCGTTAGTTACTTGTCTATGATATATGCAATATAAGTGTAGTCTTCCATATATATCCTAAGTCTTCTTTTAGGTCTCATGTGATTATACATGGAAAATAGTTTATTTTCAATCAAATTTTCTTGGTCAAGCTGAGAAGGAATGTGTGGATGATAGACCATAGGTTACATATAGCCTTCCCTATCCCATGTCTATTTTAAAGTCTTGGTCAAAACGATAAGGAAGTTGTGGAAGCCATTCATTTCCCCAGTTGCATGTGTACCACAAACCGTTAACATGCAAAAGTAAGGATAAGCCAATACTTTTACTTATCCCTATGATTTTAAGTAAATTTCCAAAAATGAAGTCACCACAAGCATTAAGTTACTTATCATCTTCCTATCATATTTCAATTCACTTACTTGGTTTTGGTTAATCAGAAACTTGAGTTTTGTGTGAGTACGGTAATTAGTGCTCTTTAAGTATAACTTTTCATGTTCTTTTGTGGATTTGCATAATGTTGGGTTAAATAGGATCTTGTATTAATATTGTTGTCTTGTGATCTATATGATTATCGCAAATTTGATACAATATCGTTTAGTATAACAAATTGTTTGCGTCGCGGTTGGTGTTTACAATATAGCACTACATCTCTGCATTCTTTATATATAAGATTGCAAGAGTCATTTGTTGGTGATGTTTGTATCATCACTTATATTTCGTGTAAGGGAGAGTTGCATATATCTCTCCAAAGGCACATAATTACATATATATCTAACTAAAACTTATAGTTGCATATATGTTCTTCTAAAGCCTTAAAATTGTCAAACATATTCAAATGATTATTTTACATATATTCAATAGCTAAAACATGTTTGATAATCTTAATTGATAAAAAATAATGATTATACCCTTATTTTTTTATAATGACATATGTATCCTTTAACCATTTTCAACAACACCATCCATCTATACTTGGACTCCTGTATATATTCATAGATCAAATGATCAAATGATACTAAGAGTGTCACTCAACGCAAATCACATGGACCATCTTTGTAATTTACTATATTTTTTTTAAATAAATATTTTCTCCTTAACCTTCTAATATATATATAATAAAATTAAGCAAATTAAGCAATATTCATTTATACTTTCTTACAAAATATGAAAAATTTCCATATTCTTCATTTAAATATATTAAATCTTTCTCCGTAAAGTTTAGTTTTTTTAGTGTTATTTTATGGTATTCTACGATCTATTTCACTTACAATTACGTAAACGATCATTAGAAGTACGCAACGAAGTGTGGCTATGAACGACACTTGTTAATTACTTGTCTACGATATATGCAATGTAAGTGTAGTCTTCCATATCCCAAGTCTTCCTAAAAGTCTTCTCTGGGTATACATAGATAATAGATCAGGCCGATAAGAAATTTGTGGATGGCATTCTATTCACAGTTTGGTAATCAGCTCACAAATCTTGAGTTCCTTCAGTTAAGGGATAACAAACTGACCGGAGTTCTTCCACCTTCTCTTTCTAATTGTTCTAAATTAGGATATCTTGAAATGAGTGAAAACAATTTTAGTGGGAAGTTGACAATTGATTTTTCAAGACTAAGAGATATTAATATAATTAGATTACATGATAACAACTTCCATGCACGTGGAGAAGCTGATGACATGAGGTTTGTTGATTCTTTGAAAAACTGCACCAGATTAGTAAGGTTGAGTCTTTCAAATTGCGACTTTGTAGGAGTGCTTCCTATGTCAATAGGTAATCTCTCTCATCAACTCAGCTATCTATATTTAGGACACAATCAATTATTCGGAAGCCTACCCTCAAGTATAGGTAGTCTAGTTGGTTTGACCACTTTATATTTAAATAACAATAGATTCAAAGGAAACATCCCCACTAGCGTTGGTAAACTTCAAAAGCTACAACGTCTTAGTCTATCTAGAAATCTATTTTCAGGCCCTATCCCTGATGCCATTGGGAACCTATCATTGTTGACTGAACTTTATTTATATTCCAACAAATTAGAAGGTCATATTCCATCAAGCCTTGGGAATTGTAAACAACTTAATGTGTTAAACCTTACAGAAAATAGACTCACAGGAAACATACCCAAACAACTTTTTCAACTTCCATCACTAAATTTTTTTTAGATCTTTCTCAAAACCGCTTTTCTGGTTCCATTCCATCAGATATTAAAAACCTCAATAAGTTGAGCGAGCTCTATTTATCTTATAATAATTTATCAGGCCCCATTACTAGTAGCCTTGGTGAGTGCGTTAGCCTTAATAAGTTGTACCTTAGTGGCAACCAATTTCAAGGCATAATACCATCTTCATTAGGTTCCTCAAGAGGATTGGAGGTACTCGACATTTCTCAAAATAATTTATCTGGTAAAATTCCTCAATTCTTAGGGAAATGGAATTCATTAGAATATTTGAACCTATCCTTTAATGATTTTGAGGGTGAAGTACCAGCTGTAGGAGTGTTTGCAAATTCAAGTGCATTTTCAGTTTTGGGGAACGATAAGCTTTGTGGTGGTTTGGTTACACTTAAGTTACCCAAATGCAAGGAGACGGGTAGTAAGAAAAAAAGTTTCCTTTCTTCATATTAGTCATCGTGATTGCAGTCATGTTGCTCGTCGTATTATGTTTTGTGTATCTTTTGTGTAAGAAGAAACGCAACAGTCAACCATCTCAATCATCAGGGATTGAACGGTTCATGAAAGTTTCATACCATCAACTTCTCAAGGCTACTGATGGCTTCTCTGCAGCAAATTTGATTGGGGAGGGTGGGTTTAGTTCGGTTTACAAAGGAATCCTCGATTCTAATCCTAATAAACCTGTTGCAGTCAAAGTTTTGCATCTTCAAAATAAAGGAGCTCACAGAAGTTTTCTAGCAGAATGTGAAGCATGGCAGAATATTCGACACCGTAATCTGTTGATGATAATAACTTCATGTTCAAGTACTGATTTCCAAGGCAATGATTTTAAAGCTCTGGTTTACGAGCTTATGCCCAATGGAAGCGTACACAACTGGCTTCATTCAAGTGCATATACATCGAAACTGAACCTTCTTCAACGAATAAACATTCTCAGAGATGTTGCAACAGCACTTGATTATCTTCACAATCGCTGCCAAACAACGATTGTTCACGGTGACTTGAAGCCTAGTAACATTCTACTTGATGTTGATATGGTGGCCCATGTTGGAGACTTTGGTTTAGCTCGACTACTTGGTACAGACTTAAACCAAAACAGCTCAACCGGGGTTAAAGGAACAATTGGTTATACACCTCCAGGTAGTATTCCATAATGCTTACATTTACTTACAAATTACTGTTTGTAACTTAAGTAACTGTTTTTAATTCGCAGAGTATGGTCTCGGGAGCGAGATGACAAGTTTTGGGGATGTCTATAGTTTTGGAATATTATTACTAGAAGTGATGACCGGGAAAAAGCCAACAGATGACATGTTCAACGATGGACTTAGCCTTCATAAATTTGCCTACATGGCATTACCGGATCATGTAATCGATGTTACTGATGATGATGCAATTGTGTTGCAAAGTACGGAAGCGAATCCAAAGAAAGTGGAAGAATGTTTGGTTGCAGTTATCAAGATTGGAGTATCGTGCTCTGCGGATTCCCCACCACAACGGAAGAAAATTGAAATTGTTGTCAACGAGTTGCAGCGCATTCTCGATGTGCTTCAAAATATATAAGGTACTATGTCGAGTTTGTTAATAAATCATCACTAACTTGGTTTTATTTTCGAACGCTTTCAGATCTGATATCAAGCTTTCTTGGTGAAATTTGAAAGTAAGTGCAACAAGGAGTGCATGTCGTAGTTATATAAATGTTACTTTGTCAAATATGTTTGTAAGTGTGTTTTAGTTTTCTTGTTGCATAAGTACCGTAAAAGATGTAAGATTGCATTTACACTCAGGATGACTTATCATATGTATCAAACATGTTTATGATTAAGTGTGCTTATTTTTCCTTAATCCAATTCCTGTAAAACTGAAAATTTGGGGGCAAAGTATGCTGGTTACATCTGTGAAACATGTACTTGGAGATTATGGGTGTTTCACTGTTTCGTTAGGCGTATCTGCATAATGAATTTTTTTGAATTTTGTAGTCAAATTACTATTAGGTATTTGTAGTTTGTTTACTATTAGGCCCGGTACCTGTTACCATCCTTTTACAGAAAACGGGTACAAAAAAGAAATGCTTCGACAACCCCATCCTAGAAATCCAGAGGGCGAATCTGGGGAACGTACTTTTGCTTCTGAAGTTGTCAGAAATCGACAATTTACTTGATTTCGAGTTCATGGATCCGCCACCTAAACTTTACATTCTTAACTACATGTCTACCTGTATCATGGATATTGGGAGATTTTAGTTGTCAGATTACTGAGTTTCCGCTGAACCCACTGCTTGCTAAACTGCTTTTAACATGTGAATATTTTAGTTGTGTAAACGAAGTTTTAACGATTGTATTTATGATCTCAGTCCCATCTGTATTCTTTAGAACGTAAGCCAAGACAAAAAAAAAAAAAAAAAGCGATGATGCACATGGAAAGTTAACAAATACTGTGGAGACTGGTGTAGCACTCATTACTTACAAGTGAAAGCTCTCCGAAAGGCTCGGGAAGTGAGTTCTCAGTTACTCAACATCTTGAGAAAGCTCATAATCCGGCTGACATCATGTGGGTCGAATTGGAACGTCATCAGAAAAGCAATATGCTCAGTTACTTCCAAAACGCTAAAAAAACCTAAAGGGAACAGGAATACATAATTATTAGGAGCCGGATATCGTGCCATTTGCACCCGACCTCAGCTTTATGTTGCAACATCTTGGATGGTTATGGCTGCTGTTTGAATATACATTCGTAAGGGTGGGAAAATGGGTGTGTCTGGCGGCTTTTGTAACGGGACAAAACGATAACATTTTTGGTATGGATCAGGTTGCCCCGGAATGTATTTTTCCCAGTTTTATTAGAATCCCCTACAGATATTAGCATGCTAAATATGATTACAAAAGTTATGCTTTTGTTTTATGAATAAAACTATTTAGGAGCTTATAAGCATTAGGTATTCATTTTTGCCACGTAGGACACATTAAGGTAGTAATTATGCCTTGAATTGTGTTAGTCTGGTATTCATGTTAGCTACTGGAAGGACTCCGACAAATAGACTGTAGCAACCAAAGCTACAAGTCTTCTTGGATGGTATGGCTGCTCTTTGAATAAAAATATTCTTAAGGGTGGGAAAATGGGTGTGTTTGGCGGCTTGTGTAACGGGTCAAAACAAGAACATTTTTTGTAAGGATCAGGCTGGCCCGGAATGTTTTTTGCCCAGTTTTATAATAATCCATATTGATGTTATCGTGCTAAATATGATTACAAAAGCAATGTTTTGGTTTTTGCTATAAGCATGCGTGATATTATATAAGTTGTTTTGGTCACACATTCAAACTCGAAAAATCATCTCGCACACAACTCAACGATTAGACATAGACCAACAATCACTAACTGGATGAAAAAGTAGCACATTCTTCATGTTGCCATCGGACATGATTAGCTGATTCTACTGTTCTACATTGTAAATTCACACCATAAATAGGCTCAAAAAACAACCAGACTTGAAACTGAAACTAATAAAAGGGAATTACAAGCACGTCATTGTCAAACCATCATGTTGGATTCATCTTCCTCCCCTGTTGCTGCTTCATAGAGAACGTACTGGCTTTGATACAAGATCAAGTATTGCATAGATCTTCACACATCCCAAAACAGCTCATAAACTCGGCTCACGTCTTCCATTTCCACAGCCTTCCCTTTCCTCTTCTGGCAAGCCAATGCAGCTGATGTGATCAAGTTTATGGCGTATCTCAGAGATGTCTCAACCTAATTTTTGTCAACAAAACCTTTGCATCATCAGATATGTCAACATCTTCCTCTTGACACCTTATATCAAGAATCTTGCGAATGTCATCTTCAGTGTACGGTTGTGTGGAGATGATGAGAAGGCGGTCAAGGAAATTGATTGGAATCCCATGGGGGGATTTGTAGTTTGTGCCTTGAATAGTTGTGATTCCTCGGTTGGTGGCAACAAGTATTGGTGCCATGTCGTTTTCTAAGGCATGGTTTAGGAATGAAAAACACTCGATATCAAGCATGTGGACTTCATCTATGAACAGAACACCTGGAACAACCTCTGCCTTTCCTTCCTCTCGCCACTCTGCAACCTTTTTATCGATCTGTTTCCTCACTTTAGCTCGTATTTCTCCGCTGTCACCAGTGAAAAGAGCAAGAAAACCCTGTGTTATGCATTTCATAACAAAAATAATTAAGGTTTCAGAAAGATCAAGTAACATAGTTACTTTGACATTTCCTAGTTTCTGCGTTTTTTCATCATGCAGAGAGAGTAACTTCAAAAAACAACGCTACTTCAGTTATTCATATTAGTCTAACAACAGCTGTTTCAGCCATGACCATCAAATGTTCCACCTAATGCATATTCCCCCAAGCCCAAATGTTCCACCTAATGCAATCAAGCATTATGTACCTTTGAGAATGGGCATCTGTAGACAACAAACGTCAGCAATGAATCTAGGTGTTACATCTCGTGTATTAATTAGCAAGATACCACAATCACCAAATCAATCTCTTTTCCTTCATAGGGATCTAGAGTATCTGATCCATCGTTATTTGTAAAGCAATATATCAATGGATCCAAAATCCATTTATTTTTCTAGTATTTATAAGTCTAGTTTCAGACCATATGTCTATAGATGCAATTTATGCTTATACTTTTAGCCCTAATTTCTGAATTTATAATTTGAGAATTCTCGGGCTCTTATGCTTCTAAAAGACTAAGATTAGCCCCTTGTATTCCTGATCAAGAATTTGCAGGTACCACAACACTAGCATCAACTGCAAACATGTAGCTAATTAGAAACAGTAAACCATAACTTTAAAAATGCAGAGCAATTTCTTTAAATTAAAAGTAATGTGAGATGTTAACAACTTAACGCATACAAACATGTATCCTTATACAAACACACCGCACGTAGAGATCTTAAATTTGTAGCTGTAACATCTAAATTCATAATTACGTCATATGACAGTTCAATATTAGATTTTTTTGGGAAAAATTCTTTTGGGCTGTTTGGGATTGCATTATTAAACTACTTAGAAAATGGGACAGTTCAATATTGCCTGTTGAAATTATTGCTCTTTTACTAAGGGGCTGTTTGGGAATGCTTATTAAAACTGCTTATAAGATCCTTAATAATAAGCAGTTTCGATAAGCAATCCTAAACAGCCCCTGAATAAAAGAGCACTAGTTTCAACATGCAATATTGAATTGTCCCATCCCTACTATAAGCTGTTTAATTATGCAATCCCAAACACCCCTATAAGGTACAGTTTCAATAAGCAATACTAAAACAATCATCAATAAGTAGTTAAATAAGCAATCTCAAATATCCTTTATAAGCATTTTAAAATGGGCAAAAATCCCCAATATGCAGCTTCAAAGATCCACTAATTTGATTTTGTACCTAAACATAAGACTCAATCATACCACAAAGGCACAAACCTACAGATTCTAACTTGAATGCAAAAATTCTTCATGTTCTTCTTGTTAGCTAAACCTGCAAGTTGTAACACAGTACACTTGTTTAGCAAACCAAATCAATAAAATTTAGACTCCTATTTAGTTGTTCTTCTTCTTTAAGTTCAATTCGAAGAAAGGTGTTGATGATGTTCTTGAAAACGGGCCTTGGTTGATTAGAAATGTACCTATTATTCTTAAACCATGGACTTTGAACACCAACTTACTTAAAGAGGACTTGACCAACATCCCGGTGTGGGTTAAATTCCATGATGTTCCTCTTGCTATGTTTTCTGATGATGGCATTAGTCTCCTTGCCACATTGATAGGCACGCCCAAAAGGTTAGATGCTTTTACTAGCCAAATGTGCAAGGACTCGTGGGGCCGTAGTAGTTTTGCTAGATGCATGATTGAAGTGAAGTCGGATGAGGTACTTAGGGACAGCCTTACTGTTGAGATACCGTTACTTGATGGGTCGGGTTCGACTATTGAGAAGATATGGGTTGAATACGAGTGGAAACCACCCCATTGTGATAAATGTAAGATTTTTGGTCATACTCTTATTGATTGTCCGAAAGTTGTGGAACCTCCTGCTCAGCCTACTAAGCGTGTTAATGATGGTTTCAAGACGGTCAATAATAAGAAGAAGGGAAAGCAAGGTGGTTCTACTATTCCGGGTCAAAGAGGGTTTACTAAACCTGTTGTGGTTAAGCAGTTTCAATATCAACCCAAAAAGACTCCTCCTGAACCTAAGAAAGTGGAAGTCACTAAAAAGAATGCTGCTGATGTGGCTAGTTCGATTAGAACAGGGATATCTACATCTAATCAGTTTGATGCTCTTAATAGGGAATATACGGATGCTGGTATTTCTTCAGATGACACCAACGAGGTTGTGGATTCGGGTCGTACAATGGAAGTTAATAAAGATGAGTCTATTAAGACAGGTACTGCATCACAAGAACCCCTTGTGAGTGATTTGAAAGAGATGGAGTCGGGTGTGTCTCCTATAACTAGTGATTCTTGTATTCCGCCAGCCTCTTCTACTAAGAGAGTAAACCCTTTTTCTAAAGTGGGAGATATTGTGGTGTCTGATTCTGAAGATGAGGTGGTTGCTAACCCATTTGATGAGTCTGCTAATATATTCCGTGGTGGCCAAGAGTTTGAAGATGAGTATGATGACTATGACTACGATGACTATGCGAAGCAGGTTTCTGATCTTCCGGGGAATTTGGATGCCTTTAATGCCATGTATGGCACCAAGCTTCAAGGACCTAGGAAGTAATTTTTTTTTCGTTATGTCTTATTTTATCATTAGAGTAGTGGTTTGTTTTCTTGTTTAGAAAATTGGTAGTATCTTGTTATGTAAGCTTTATGCCTATGTAACGGGCTGAGATATGGGATTTCACTCATATCCATTGTACTTAAACGTTTCTTGGTTAATTTATTTACCAGGGTGCAGGATTACTCCCCTTTACCCAAAAGATGATGAACATAGTCCCCTCGAATGATAATGGTAATCACCAGGTTGAAACTATGTCATGTACCAGCAAAACTGAGACTACTAAATTAACAACTTTTCCATTAGATACAAGTAACTTATTAATTGAAACTTTATTACCTTGGTTGAAATAAATTTTGAGCTCCCTGATCTCTTCAAGATAGCTGAATCGCCACTTATTATCATTTCTGAAACAAAAAGGAAATAAAATGTTACCAATAACCAATTATACGTTAAAATAAAACGACATATTACCCGGGTTGACAACAACAAAGACACAATTCTAGAAAAGGCTAAGCAAGATCATTACGTACTCTCTGATCATATCAGGTTATAAAACATTAAGATAGACCAAGCAGCGCATTAAATTATAGTGCACCTACAGATAGATAACAATCACATGATCAAAGCTTAATGAGTTATATATCCTGCAGGAGAAAGGAAACAATTCCAAACAGCCCATCTATATGCAGTTTCAATAGGCAATTTCAAACGGCCCTCTTTATAAGCATTTATCTAACTGAAAATGCTTATAAAGAGGGCTATCTGGATTGCGTATTGAAACTAGTTATAAAAAGGTGTTTAAGATTGCTCATTACACTCAACAACAGGTGGATAAGCTGCTTACAAGGGATCTTTTAGTTGAGTGAGTGCAGCTTGTAAGGGTTTCTTATATAGCAATCAGATTTGCAACAAGAGTGAGGATTTAAGGTCCTTTCAGTCGAATAACATGATGGTTTCTAAGGAACAAAAGTGGACTGTCTTTTGGTGTTCGTGAGGGTTCTTTCTCGACTGTTTATTAGAGATTCTTGGTGATTCTTTTCCGCTCAAAATTAACCTATTTGTTGGAGTGACTCCAACACAAATGCCAAGATCGTATATTTTCAATGTGAAATCCAAAAGACCTTTGCATCAACAAACAACATAAATTAATCATACTACAAATCACAACATCCATAATGGTTGCGCCTTATGATCGACCCATTGAATTAAGTGTAAGTGTGTAACAAGTGCTCCTTACATATTAGCATTAGACAGATGAATTCCTGATATCATGACATACAACAGGAAACTTTTTAACAATGCTTTGAAGATTTACATTATCACAATATCTAGAGTCTGATTATTCCAAATAACAATATAAGCTACAAACCAAAACTAAATTGAATATCGATGCAAGTATAACATATTTTTCGATCAAAGTGGTGCGGCTAAAATACTTTCTAGTAAGAATGTGTCCTTTTGTAACTTTAGAACCATACGGTCCTCTATAATGACATTTCTATGCGCACCAACTCACATAATGACAATTCTGATTAGAGGAATTGACAACACTTGTCACATATGGTGTCTAAGGACTTTTATCAAGCAAGTGGTGGGCATTTCAATGCAAACATGGGCAACCAAATTTGACACTGCTTCAATTGAGACTTTTATCAAACAAATGGTGTGAATTCCATATTCACCCCAAATTTCAAAATTTCAACACATTCCAAAACCAAACACATAGTAACAGCATTCAGTTGTACCACATAATAAACAAAAAGCAAAGTTTTAAAAAATATGAACTTTAATTATAGAAAAAGAGTACTTAGCTTTTTGTTTCAGAATCGTCTCAAGATTTTTGACACTTTCTTATTCACAACCCCAGCAAATAGTCGGAGCAATGGTGGTGGCAAGAGTAGTGGTGGTAGTGGCGGCGCGTCTTCGAAGAGGGAACTGTCTAATCTTATCTAAACTTTCCATGTTAATCTAGACCTGTGCTTTCCTTAGAAGGTCTATAAAAGGAGGTTTAAGAGGTTGTTTTTGTAGTAGTGCATGTTAGTTTAAAAAACCTAACTACACCTCATTTGAGCTCACAAAACGGGTATTAAACCAGGGTAGTTACACCGTCACTTATTTTCAAATGCTAACTAGCCACAAACATCAAAAGCAATCTCAAATCAATATCCTAACAACTGACTCCTATATAGAAAAAGCATCCAAACTCAAAAACTCAAAACCGAAAAGCTAAACATCATAACTCAAGAATATAAGCTAAACCTTGTCCATATCCTAAATTCATACCACATTTACTCAAAACTCTATAATTCACCCCATTTACACACACAACCTACAAATCCAACGAGGGTAGTTACACTGTCATTTATCGTCAAATACTAACAAGCAGTAAACATCAAAAGCAATCTTAAATCCATAAAAAAACAATTCAAATCTTAGAAAACATTCACACTTAGCAAAATCTCGAAACCCAAAACCCGAAACATCAATCTGTAAACAATTAAAGCTAAAGCTAAGCTCGCAAGAGCATCAACAAATCTCACCATTATCTAAACTTCATTTACAACAAAATCTAAAAAATAATCAACCTAAAAATAAATTATAGCCTTTTCTTCTACAAACAAACATAAGAATACCTTTTCATCAAACATCTCGTGAACACTCCATGTAAAATGAGCTAATCTATGGGTTTTACAAGTATGTATACCTGTCAAGAAGACACATACTTAAAAAACCACAGATTGACTGATTTTACACATACTTTGGATAATCTTGGACTGAACTTGAAAAGGTTGAAACTTTATGTGAATTTGAGCTGGGGCATGGATGAAAGTTTGCAACTTTAAGCTATCAAAAAAGAAAGTGAAAAGCAATTGCAATCAAATGACAAACAAAGAAAATGTCTTTTCGCAGAGAGTTCAATGATATAGATAAAATCACTTCAATCATGCCCAAAGGATACTAAGATGATGTAATGTATCAGGATAACCTTATAATTAACTTATGCATTTATTCATTATTGAATAACCCCGTATTCCCCTTTATAACTAATAAGCACTTTGGCAAAAGCTTGTCCAACCTATAAGTTCTTTATATAAGCTTAAACAAACACCCCCTAAATCCCATAAACTCACGAACTCTCGCTGATCTACACATGATAATTAGGAAAAATACAAATACATCCCAATGTATAAAGCACTTTGACATGAGCTTACCCAAACAAATTCAATAAGCTCTGTACCTTTTATTTATACCCAATAGCTTATTAACCTCTTAAAATAAGCCTACCCAGTGTTGTAAAGCTCGGACTACAAAGTAATCGGACCAGTGAGAGTTGAGCAGAATCGGCCAAAAGATTCAATTTGGTCAAAACCTGGTTAGAGGGTTAGGATTTTTAATTTTTATAAAATTTGGGGCTTTTATAAAATTTGGGGATTTTGTTTAAATTGACGGAATTTCTTAAAGGATTATTGTTTGGTCAAAACCAGATAAAATCATAAGCCCAAAATAAGATTAAACAACGACCCTAAGTTAAAAGTTATTTCACCTGAGTAAAGAGAAATGAGAGTTTATGAGTCAAACAATTTCACTACCAAGGTAAATAGCCATCTGACCAATCTTCAAACCCAAACACTCATTTAAAGATAACTACCATTTAATAACCAAAGATCTCCAAATCTAACCAGTTAATCACTCGAGGCAGATTATTCTAGCAGACAATGTCATGACATTTTCCAGTATGCAAGCCTTTTATCCATAACCATCCAAAAACGCAAATATTATAACCGAAAAACGCAACAAAAATACAAACAAAAGGAACCAAGATGATTGATTGAAGTGGACCCAAACAATTACAAACAAACTTCAAACTAAAACAAAAAGAAGACCAGTGCAAAAACATACCCCATAAGTTCGGATATTAAATCCACAAATTAAAGCCTAAGGATGACAAGCTAGCATAGCAGCCCCACATCACAAAACCAAGCCTGACCCAAAAATTAAATCCATGTTGCCATATGTATATCAGGTATAAAAATATAGCAGTGCAGACCCAACTAAAAACATAACAGCAAAACAAAAGACTTAAATTGCCAAACTACAACAGATGACCAAAACTTGCAGACCTGCTAGACCACTGCTAAACCACAGAAGTAGAACTGCATAATATTTGCTGCTGAACCCACTGTCTCGCCAGAAGATAGAAAAGCTTGTGAAGCAAAGGTTTTCAAAACCATGATACATAGCCATCTGTTTAAACCTTTATTCCAAACACCAGTTAGGCATATAACAACTTTTCAGATCAAAGTAGCTTCATCTTCACATAATCCCATTCATGTCAATCTTATAAGCTTTTTATCATTAAGGCTACTGAGCTATACCAGGAGTTCTCCTTGAACTTTCACATAATTCCATGACGAGGTCACGGTTCTGAACGGTCTCGATAATCCTTATCATCACTATATCTCCTTGAGATCACCCTACCTTCACACCTATCATATTCAGATGAATCATGCCTAGAGCGCTGATGATCACCACTTCTGAAACTTCTAGATGAAGGAGTAACACGCTGCAACATCCGAGTACAAACTCTGTATTAGGTATGGGCGCAAACCTGATATAACATTCATACACAAAATACAACTTTGATTGCCAGTTGCAGATACAAAAGTTTCATCATGTTGACAAGATTAGAAACAATATCTCAAAGACCCAAGTTACCTTAATGTGAGGTTGCAGATCTAGCAGATCGTTCTTCTTCAGTGATACTTTCTGCAACATTATAAAACATCTCACAATTAGATCAAACTGTACAAGTTACATTACATTAAAACGATGACTAGAAGTAACTAACTCTTACCTGAATCAAACGTTTTGCTTCCACTTGAATCACGGTACTTTCTGCTTTTATTTTGTCCACTGCTGGATACACCACTTCCAAGTTCCAACGTCATCTTGATCAGCGAGTGAGGAATTTTTCACATCTTCGTCTATAGATTTCATCATAGAGGAAACTTTTGGTCTGGGAACTTTAAATGATCCTTCAACTCGTTTTGCACTTGCAAGAGCATCTAATTAATCCTAAAACGTAGTAAACTGAAACTGAAAATGAATGACTATTCAAAATGTTAACACTCAAACAAGATACAAGTAGAGTGTAAACCAGAGAAACTAATCCCTATAGCTTTTATATCCAAAATTAACAAAGATAACGCCTTTAGGTATGTGGTTCTTATCTCGAGGCAGAACAAGGCTACATACATTATATTGGCTTCAATCATGCCCAAAGAATACTAAGATGATATAATGTATCAGGATAACCTTATGCTTTTTATTCATTATCGAAAAACCCCTATTCCCCCAAATAACTAATAAGCACTTTGGCATAAGCTTACACAGCCTGTAAGTTCTTTATACAAGCTTACCCAAACACCCCTAAATCTCATATTCGCATGACAGGTATCCCTCTCACACAAATGCACGCTGCTTTACACATGATAATTAGGAAAAATACAAATACATCCCAATGTATAAAGCACTTTGACATGAGCTTACCAAAACACATTCAATAATCTCTGTACCTTTTTTTATACCCAATAGCTTATTAACCTCTTAAAATAAGCCTACTCAGTGTTGTAAAGCTCGGACTACAAAGTAATCGGTGATTACACGCCACAAGGTCAGTGACCAGAGCGAGTTGAGCAGAATAGGCCAAAAGATTCAATTTGGTCAAAACTTGGTCAGCTCAGTGCTAATTCGTAACAAAACTCGGTTTGAAGTGTTTTAACAATTGTGTTAAATGTTTCCAAACATACTTTGTGGTTCTATGAACAACTATGGTCTTACTCAGCAACTGCAATCCTCCAACACGAGTCTCCTCCGACTCCAACGTGTCTGTCATCTTATTAATATCCATCGGATCCAGTTATCACCAAAATGAAACACGTGAACCCCTAACAACAAACAAAAACCTTTACACTTAGGCTATGTTTGGCAAAACTAGCAGCAAGTAATTGATTGTTTTATAAAAGTGTAAAACAACATAAAACCTCAACGCGTCTTTTATTAGCATTTTAAATAGAAGTGTTTAAAAATAAATCTAAAAAATGAACGCGTCTAATTGCCAAACAATAAGCATTATATTCTAGCCAGTAAGGCTATGTTTGGTAACACAGTTGTGTATCAGCAATTATAAAGTATAAAATAACGTAAAACCAAAATGCGTGCGTTTCAAATAAGCAAAATCCAGAAGCTACAAGTTGGAAGTAGTTGTTTGTTTTAGAAAAGCGTCCAGTAACATAGTTGTATCTATAACTATAAACTACAAAATGACGGGCATATTTTATTAGCATGTTTCAAATAAATACACATAAACAAAATCCCAACACTAAACGATTAATACTAACTGCCATAGTATTTCACTATTCGATAAAAGCTATATCACAGCTTACCTAATCATACACAATTCAAATAAACACAAATTAAGTAAAAACTTATGCAACAAATTTAAAAAAAAAACAAAGATGGTTAAACAGGTAACTGAATCAAATGTTTTGACTACCAAAAACCCATCTCACCAAATCTCTCATTTCTTCAAACTTTGACTACGAAACAATTTTGAAGTTAAATAAGAGGGTTAGGCTTTTTAATTTTTATAAATTTTGTTTAAATTGAGGGAATTTATTAAAGGGTTACTGTTTGGTTTGTGTTTGGTGGTGGTTGCCGGAGATGGTTGTTAGTAATTGTTTGAGAAAGTGATAATGAGGAAACAGATTGTGGGGCTCTTTTATTTTGTTACTTAGTAGTACTAGTTTAAGACCCGTGTAACACACGGGCTTTTAAAATAAAAAAGTTAAAAATTTAGCATTTATATAGCGGTTGTACCATTGCACAATGTTTATATGTGGGTCAACCAACTTTTCACCGTAGCATAAAATTATATATAATAAGAAACATTGTGGTCACCAAATGAAATGCTGAAAACCAAAACTATGAAATTATAAAAGTACTCTTAATCAGACATATTGACATATAAAATTGGAACCATTTAAAATCACATTGGGATATTCGACACAGTGAGAAACAATTCGCAATATATACTCTTCAGCTTCAACTTCTGGACATTCGGCTATTGTAACGTTAAACTTTAACTTGAACGAATTCTGGCTCAACTACTTTCACCAAGAGATTAATGTTTACCTTCACAATGATCTTAATGTTCACCTTCATTTGCAGTAGTTTCTGCAACATTCAACTTCAAATTCGGTTGAAGCCTCTTTTGGTTCTTCTAGAGTTTGTCAAGGAGGTTCCCAATCACTTTTAAACCAAATAATTAGTGGCCTAAACAACTATCTTACCAAAACAACACTGTGTTAGTAAGATAGTTGTTTTATACACAACAAACAAAAAAATGGAAGTTTTACCCTATAAGAATATGTATAAAAATATGAATTAAATTAAATCGTGCTCATCTTTGAGTATCGTGGTCTATAATCAGTGTTACCATTAGCAATATCAAGACTTACTTCTATATCTACGTACATACACTTCACATAGGACCAAACCAGCGCCCGGCAAACATAAAACATAATGATCTTTTGTCTAATCCACTTGTTTGTAGGTCAAAATGACAGATTCTAACTCTAAACGACTCTCTCTCTCTCTAGCGAAAATAACCCTAAACGATTTTTCTAATCGTTTGTGTAAAAAAACGTTTCACCTTCCCTACAATTTCAATCTTAAATTCTTTAATTGTGTAACCCTCTTCATAGTGGGTCGGTTACCTCTTAAATTGTTTAATTGATTTAGTGGGTCTTGGTATTCGTTTTTTTTTTGGTTATTCTGAGATTGCATGCTATCCATTACTTTATATTATTCAATCATTCATATTAAGGCCATCTATTGATTTTTTATCCTATTATTATATCAATTGAACGTGGGTCAGATTGCATACTGTTTTGATTTACATGATGGGAGGTTAGGTTCTTAAGCTTCAAAGTTTTAAAAACCCTAACCTTGCGTTAGGGTTTTACTTTTATTTATTTTGGTTTTGCTGCTGCTGTTGCGTTGTTTTTGGTGAATTAGTTTGTTTTGCTGTGGTTGTGGGGTTTTGAGAGATGGAAAAAGGGTTCTTCAATAAGACTAGTGCTTCCAAGGGTTCGAAAGATGTGGGTAATTCTCCTGCTAATGATTCGAATGATAACTTGGCCGATCAAGTTGGGTTGCTAAAGGATGATGAACTTGATGCACGGTTGAATACAGGCAATGATGATGGGAGTACTGGTCAGAACGAGATTCTTGGTGATCATATTGAATGTGATGGGGCTGATAACGTGAATAAGGTTAAGGATAAGGTTGTTTTGGATAATTTGGAGCAAAGCCATGATACACCTGCTTCTGATTCGGCCTCTAATGTTTCAAAACAGCCTAATGTGGAGCAATTGATTGCTAATGCGCATCAGAAATTTGATGAAGCAATGAATAAAATTGACAGTGATATTGCTAAGATGGCTTCATCTTCTGATGTGAACAATTCGAGTGGGATTGGGCTTCAATCTAATTCGAATGGTACTAATGTTTATTCAGCAAATACTCCTCCGTCGAGTTTTGATGTCGCTATGCAATCCCAGATGTATGGTACTAATCATGGTGTTACTTTTGATCCTAATGCACCCAAGGTTGTTACTACTTGTGGTAATGGAGTTAAGTCGGTCTCTTACGCGGGTGTTGCTTCTAATGAATCCCAGAAACATGTGTCTAATTTTCGGAGGTTAGAATGCAGCAAAAAGAAGGATGATGTTGACCTTTCAGTCCCAATGAAAGTGGTGGAAGAGGTGAACATGAGGTTTGAGAATACTCTCTACGGATACTTCCTTGGTCAACGCCTTGCTTTTCCTGTTGTTGACTATTATGTTCGCAATACGTGGGCGAAGTATGGTTTACAAAAGGTTATGATGAACGCTAAGGGATTCTTCTTCTTCAAGTTTAATTCGAAAAAAGGCGTCGATGATGTTCTTGATAATGGTCCTTGGTTGATTCGTAATGTCCCTATTATTCTTAAACCATGGACATTGAACACCAACTTGCTTAAAGAGGATTTGACTAACATTCCGGTGTGGGTTAAATTCCATGATGTTCCTTTAGCTATGTTTTCTGATGACGGGCTTAGTCTTCTTGCTACATTGATTGGTACGCCCAAAAGGTTAGATGCTTTTACTAGTCAAATGTGCAAAGAATCTTGGGGCCGTAGTAGTTTTGCTAGGTGTATGATTGAAGTGAATTCGGATGAGGTTCTTAGGGGCAGCCTCACTGTCGAGATTCCTTTACTTGATGGTACGGGTTCGACTATTGAGAAGATCCGTGTTGAATATGAATGGAAACCGCCTAGATGTGAGAAATGTCGGGTATTTGGACATACTTTGCTGGATTGTCCTAAGGTTGTGATTCCGACTGCTCAACCTCATAAGAACGTAAGTGATGGTTTTCAGACTGTTAACAATAAGAAGAAGGGAAAGCAAGTTGGGCCGAATCCGGGTCGAGGAGGTTCTACTAAATCTGTGGTGGGCAAGCATTTTGAATATCGGCCCAAAAAGCCTCCTCCTGAACCCAAGAAAGTAAATGTCAGTAAGAAGATGGCTTCTGATGTGGCTAGTACGAGTGGAACCAGGATCACTACATCTAATCAGTTTGATGCTCTTAATATGGACGATACAGATGTGGATACTGGTCGTACAATGGAGGTTAATGAGGATGAGTTGACTAAGACTGGTTATACATCACATGTACCGCTTGTGAGTGATTCAATGGGAACAATGGATGTTGGTTCTACGCCCATAGTTGAGAAAATTGGTAAGCTTGAAAAGCTAATTATTGATGGGAAAGCTACTCTTGTGGATGATGATGGTCAACCTATTCCGTCTACCTCTTCTACTAAGAGAGTTAACCCTTTTTCTAAAGTGGGAGAGATTGAGGTGTCTGATTCTGAAGATGAGGTTGTTGCTAACCCATTTGATGAGTCTGCTAATATATTTTGTGGTGGCCAAGAGTTTGAAGATGAGTATGATGACTATGACTTCGATGACTATGTGAAACAGGTTCGTGATCTTCCAGGGAATTTAGATGCCTTTAATGCCATGTATGGCACAAAGTTTCAAGGTCCTAGGAAGTAATTTTATTTCGTTGTGTCATATGTTATCATTTGAGTAGTGGTTTGTTTTCTTGTTTAGAAACTAGGAAGTATCTTGTTATGTAAGCTTTATGCCTATGTAACGGGCTGAGATATGAGATTTCACTCATATCCATTGTACTTAAACGTATATTTGGTTAATATATTTACCAGGGTGCAGGATTACTGCCCTTTACCCAAAAAAAAATGACAGATTCTCTATATATTTCTCTTGTTTACCCTAAGATTTCTGTTCAAATCAGCTACAATAAAATGATAATAGAGTCTACCTTTATTTCTTTTGTATTCAAATCACTTAATACATTTGTCTGAGAATAAAAAAGTCACTTTAAGCCATTAGTACTGATCTTTCCTAACCATCCATGTATAAGTCTCCTTTAGTTTAAGAATATTTCATTGTTACTTTTCGATTTCTCAAAGAAATAGAGATTCAGATTCAGTCTCCACTTGCGTTACTTTCCAAAATTAACAGGAAGACCTTCGGTAAAAATTTTCTCTCTTCCAAATTATGAGAATAAGATATAGGATATAACGTCTTAAATACGGAAGTTTGAAGTTCACAAACAAACAGTTCAGTACAAAAATAACTTAGAACATGATAAATCAATTTCTTAGATCTATTTATTGTAGCTAGCTAAGCTTGTTTCAAAATTCCATACTTACATCATGTGATTCTGATTATGATTCATCATTTGAGCCATTTTTCTTCTTTCTTTCAATAACATACTTGGTCTCGACTAATGGCTTCTTTGGTTCCACCGGCCTGCACAGATAAAATGTTCGAGATTTCCTAGTAAACATGTTGTTACTCGCACAAACCATACGTTTGATGCTCTTACCAATTTTAGCATGTGAAGACACAATATTATGAAGCTTCTCATTAGCCTCATCACCATCAATCATAACCGAGTTATCAATAAAACACAAGTATTAAACTCTTTTTCATGTGTGGGTTTATTTGCCATGGCAACTAATAAAATTCATCCATATGTTGCGGCATGCATGAACACTAACTCACTTTTTGGACAGGACAGTCAAAGAATCCAAAATATTAACTAAATCTTCATATGTATTGGTATAAATGAGTAACTTACATTGCATAACGTCATAAGAAGATGTGACTACACATTTGTTTATCCTTGCATTTTATCAATATGTAACAATGAGGAGGTAGATGTCAACTTTCATCCACAAACGCCTAAAAATACAATAAGAAGTTAATATAAAAATTTCTAACAAAGATCATAAAACACATTATTTCTAACAAAGTTAATATAGTTGATGTTCCCAAATTGGTTCTTAACTGAGTTGAAAGTATTAGAAGGTCAAAGACATTATTATGAATGATATAATTAAAATAGTACGCTCAAATCTCAATCTTTTTAACCAAGATAATTAGCACCATCACTTAAACTAAGTAACTTGTAATAATAAGTTCGAACCGTTTGATATTTTCATTTCAACAATTCAAGTTCACTTTAGTATTGGTGGTGTCCATTAAATTATAGTATTACTACTGTTCAGTAAACAGAACCTTCAAAAACAAAGGTGCTACTCCTCAACTTTTTGTGTTATAACTTTAGTTACCATACCCCTAAAACAAAGAACTAATCACTTAAGCCATAGAATGAGTGGCCAATGCAACTCTAAACAGTAACCTTGTATATTTACATGAACTTCTCTTCAATCTTTCTTTTTCTAGTACATCTTAAAATGAGGAGAACAAATGAATATGATCATACATTTAGTAGCTTTTTCTTTTAAGCATTTCATGAAACACTTGTTGATAGCTTTATGAAACATTTGTTAATTATTATCAAACACATATTAACCAAAATTCAACATCCATTGATTAAGTTACAAACTCAAAACATGCGGGAGACTATATATGTTCAAATAAAGATCCTACTGCATAAAATTACCAGAAAATAGATGATTGCCTCAAGAAAGGGATGAGCGTGTTTGCACATTGTTTTGAAAAAATGAATTGTAAAAAATGGAATTGAAAAGCAAATTTGAATTTCAAATGCAGAGGAATTAAGCGTGGATAATCGCATCACTTTAATTTTCGCCAATCAGAAAGTTAAATGTGCAGGAAGTGGTTTCATGTCCCAAGAGTTTAAAATCTATTTTATATGTATTTAATTAGAAAAGAACCGAACCTAAAAAGTAAAAAACTAAATACAAAAATGACATCATCAATCTTTTTAGGTGTCCAATTAAATTAATCAAGTTTTAAGATTGTCCAATAAAATCTGTTTAAGTGACCTCATGCAAAACCTTCTTTTAATAGTGTTAATAGATAATACATGAAGAGACCAAAATACACTTTTAATTAATTATCTAACGGTGCCTGTTAAAATTGGAAAGTGTTTACTCATCACCTGTTCTTGAAGCATCTGGTTATCCTTTTTGGAATGTTTGAAGAATTTTTTTTGTTTATGCATAATTTTTCAAGTTCATATCAACTCACCATAATCTACCAATGGTTTATCTTATGTTTCCACTTGGAACGCACTTAAGTCAAATAGGTCTTGATTAGGGGTGGAAATGAGCCGAGTCGAGCCCGAGCCTGCCAGAGCTCGAGCTTGGCTCGTTTAAGTTTTAAAAAGCTCGAGCTCGAGCTCGGCTCGTTTCGAGCTTTAAATTTTAAGCTCGAGCTCGGCTCGTGGAACGTTCTATAGGCTTGGGCTCGGCTCGAGCTTGGCTCATTTATACGATTTGGCAAAGAAAAGTTAAAGCTTGGCTCGAGCTCGAGCTCGGCTTGTAATATATGTTTATTGAGCTCGTTAATAAGCTCGAGCTCGGCTCATATATATTTTTAATACATAAAATGTCATAATATTGTTTAGGCTCGTTTAAGCTCGCGAGACCAAACGAGCTTTGTATGTAAAGCTCGGGCTCGAGCTCGATTAATAAACGAGATCCAACTTAGGCTCGAGCTCAGACTCGAGCTCGTTTAGGCTCGGCTCGCTCGAGCTTTTTACCAATCCGATCCTGAGCTTTTTACGAGCGACTCGGCTCATTTCTACCCGTAGTCTTGAGTTTCTATATGATTAGTGGCAGGTGGAATTAGAAGAAATAACTTTGAACTTGATATCAAATTTGAGGTTGAAATGTTACTTAGTTTGACTGAAAAAGTCAAAATGGTTATGTGTGTGACTTTAAAAATGAAATGGGTTTTATCTTATCCTTTTCACTTGGTTGTCAGTTTCACTATAATATTTTAAATTTGAATGTGTAGTTTCTTACTTCAAGGTTCCAATTTAAGTGATGGATTGACCACATGATTTCTTATTGAAAGGTTTCATTTTAATTTGCAACGGTTCTAAATTCCAAATTAAGTAATGGATTTACAAATTTGTTTGCTTTCTTTTTTATAAACTATAACTTTGTATTTCAAAGTTATTCAACAACCTATATTAGCTAACTGTGACTTTCATGGGCGTATAGGCTAGTAAGCTAACAAACAAAAAACATTGGCTAGCTATAAATTAAGGGAATTGATTTGCACACTCAAACTTTTGATTGGGACACTCCGTTGTGTGCATTGGATACTTGTACAAGGTTCACAGTGTGCTTTAACTACTTGTACAGTTGAGTGTGAAAATCACCTCCCATAAATCAACTAGTTATAAAACTTCAAAATGTGTTTAGTCTTCCCGCTAGGATATCTGCAACCCACAAAATTCTCTGGTCAAGTCCACAAAAAATCAATATAGATCTTCCCATCTGACCCTGTCCAAACTATAATTAACGACCATTTACCTTTTGACCTAGGCCACCCACGATCTCACAAGCCAAAAGACACATATCACTATATAATCTTACCCATTACAATTTACCACACATCAAACACTTCCAAAATTAACCCAACCAAATCCCCAAGCACTGAATCTGACCTTCCAAACATAAATACCAGCCAGCTAAGTGCCACCAGCAGATTTCTATCCCACAAAGAACAGATAGTAGAACATATGCAATTACATATAACCTAGCTTATTCATTTGACAGGTTAAGGTAAAGTATTGTTCATATCTTCTGACAAACACGGTCATGCCGTCGCCATCACACCATAAGTATTTTCTTTAATATTTTTTCTCCTCAACCTTTTAAAAAATATATAATAAACTTAAGCACACTAAGCAATGGACTGTCATTTATACTTTCTTACAAAATATGAAAATTTTCATATTCTTCTTTTAGATATATTAATTCTTCTTCCTAAAAAGATTAGTGTTTTGAGTGTTATGTTTTGATGTTATACGATCTATTTCACTTACAATTACGTAAACGGACATTAGAAGTATGAAATGAATTGTGGCTACGAAAGACACATGTTAGTTACTTGTCTACAATATATGCAAAATATAAGGGTTGTCTTCTTAAAAGTCCCGTGTGATTAATTATACATGGAAAATAGTTGTTAAAAGTCAAAATTTTTTGGTCAAGCATAGATGGAGTGTGTGGACCGCAGGTTGCATAATTAGTGTTATAAGTCTTCTTAAAATTCCTGTGCGATTAATTATACATGGAAAAGAGTTGTTATGAGTCAAATTGTCTTGGCCAAGCTGAGAAGGAATGTGTGGATGATAGACCATGTACAGGTGATGCTAGTTGTGCTACTTGGGTTACATCATTAATGTTAATAGACCATGTACAGGTGATGCTAGTTGTGCTACATGGGCTGCCTAATTAATGCTACCTCAAGTCTTCTTAAAAGTCTTCTGTGATATCAATCAAATTTTAGTCTTTTGTGGATGACATTCTCTTCACAATTTACATGAAAATAATATCAGCATCTTGAGTTCGAAGTTTGTACTAGATGTCTGTCTCAATAATAAAATTTAATTAAGGATTTTATGATAATCTTAGTTATATATAGTTATAACCTCGTGGAACCATTCCTTTCATATATGTGACTGGAGTGGTATTTCATGTGGAAAGCGGCACAAACGAGTGACTGTTTTACGACTCGATTCGCAAGGCTTAGAAGGCTCGTTGTCTCCTCATGTAGGAAACCTCAGCTTCCTCCGTGAGCTTTCTCTCAGGAACAACAGCTTTCAAGGAACCATTCCTCATGAACTTGGTCGTCTATTTAGGCTACGTCGTCTTTATCTTAGTATAAACAAATTCAGTGGAGTCATTCCAACAAACTTGTCTGGTTGTTCTAACCTCGAAAAGCTTTGGCTCTCTCGAAATACGCTAGCTGAAAGCATACCCAAGGAGATGAGTTTACTCTCGAAACTTGTTCTTCTTGGAATTGACAAGAATAAGTTAACAGGTGGAATCCCACCTTTCTTGGGGAACATCTCGTCAATGGAAGTGTCCTCTGCTGTCGGGAACCCGTTGGGTGGGAGAATTCCAGATACCCTGGGTCATTGGAAAAGCTTGACGGAATTTTACTCTGGTGGGTGCAACTTATTTGGAAGCATCCCTCATTCCATTTTCAACCTCTCACTCCTAGCTAATTTTTCCTTAGCTCTAAATCACCTCACTGGTAGTCTTCCTTCAGAAATTAGTAATCAGCTCCGAAATCTTGAGTGGCTTCAGTTACGGGATAACGAACTGACAGGAATTCTTCCACCTTCTCTTTCTAATTGCTCTAAATTATGGTATCTTGAAATGACTGACACAATTTTAGTGGGAAGTTGACAATTGATTTTTCAAAACTAAGAGATATTAATAGAATTTACTTACATTATAACAACTTCCATGGACGCGGAGAATCTAATGATATGATGTTTATTGATTCTCTGAAAATTTGCACCAGATTAAGAGCTTTGGAACTTTATAGTTGCAACCTTATAGGAATGCTTCCCATATCAATAGGTAATCTTTCTGATCAACTAGCTCTCTAGTTTTAGGAGACAATCACTTATTTGGAAGCCTCCCATCAAGTATAGGTAGTCTAGTTGGTTTGACCGGTTTATATTTAGAAAATAATAGATTCAAAGGAAACATCCCCACTAGCGTTGGTAAACTTCAAAAGCTACAATTTCTTAATCTAAATAGCAATCAATTTTCAGGCCTATCCCTGATGTCAATGGGAACTTATCAATGTTGACTGTACTTTATTTAGGAACCAACATATTACAAGTCCATATTCCATCAAGCCTTGGGAATTGTAAATAACTTAATGGGTTATACCTTTCGGACAATAGACTAACTGGAAACATACCCAAACAACCTTTTCAACTTCCTGTTGGAATTATATAACATGACTATCATATATAAAACACATAAAACATCAAAAAAAACATGCGGAAGCGTAAAGGAACGTATAATGAATAATTAACTAACATAAACATAAAGTACGCGTGCCTTTTTGATTCTAGCCGAACAAGAATCAATTCCACAAAACTAGCAAGTGATGAACCCTAATTAGGGTTGACAGGATTATAAGAATTACCCCTTACCTTTTTGTAATTCAATCCAAGGTATAATCAATAGTGTGATTATATCATGTTCTTGTACACACGTACTAATACCAAGTTAACGTTATGCTAGTAATTAAAACACAAAACAATTTGTTAATTGGAAAACAAGTCCAATCGACCCTAAAAGGGCTTTGGTCGATCGGGTCACCAAAGAAAAGACAAGAGAAAAGATTTAGGGTATTGTGTGTGCACAAAAGGTGAAAAACAAATAACCCTTAGCCTTGTATTTATACAAAAATAAACTTAGAGCTCAAGTTTTATAGGATTAGGAAACCTAATCTAACCCATGACCC